>OY747721.1:13730648-14453148 GCA_963556495.2 Valencia hispanica
AAAGTGTAGGGAAATATACCGTATACCATATCGTTGCGTATCGGTTATTGGCCATAACAGCGGGATTAATATCGGACATCGGTATTGGCTCAAATTTTCATATCAGTGCATCCCTAGTTTCTCTACTTTTGTGCTCTTTAATTTGCTGCTCGAGCAAAAATAAAAATCCAGTTTGTGCTGGCGGATGCATGAGAAGTCCTGCTCACCCAGCATCAAACCTAATCAAACTGTTTATATTGCACCATCTAAACCAAATTCTGAACAAAATATTGTCCCAATTTTACATTTCGTGTCTTTATATAAGAAAAAGTGCATGTCTAAAACTCTGAATGAAAAGCAGGTGATGGAGGCTACATTTCTAGTCATGCTCAGTTTTAAAGCACTAGAAGGTGAATCTTTTACTCTGGTAAACTTCTAACATCCTGTATCTATTTTAAGCCTTTTAACACTTAACAAAGCTGTCCTGTAATTTTAGAGGTAAAGATCTGATATTTGAGGAGACATTTTTCCTCTATACTTGTAGCTCGGCTGCGTTTCTTGCATGGATTATATTTGTAATAAAGGTAGGAGTCCAAATGCCAGCTGCGGAACCGATTTGATAAATTCCCATTTAAAAAGATATTTTTGTCAAAACAGTCACAGTCAACAATAGTCCATTAGACACTAAGGATCCAGATGTCAAATCATTGTTCATATATTGTGCACTTATTTTCTATTTTTAAGAGGTGTGGTTTCCATTTGTTTAAAGAAAAGGGAAAAAAAAGGCAAATGTAAAAAAAAAGTTGTTATGCCTTTTTATATTTCTTGGTTAAATGTCTCTAAAATATTTACATTTTAAATGGGGGTCTTTATATGAACTTCAGAGGTAATGGGTTTTTTTTCTCTCCTTCGGACATGAAAGCAGAAAGTTGTTTGAATCATGGCTTGGAAAAAGTAAAACTGCTAGAGAAACAGATCTGTTACTACTTTTGAGGAGATGGGTCATAGTTGATCAGTTCACTGTCCGAGACAGCAGTGTTAAAATTGAGCTCTTCTTCACTCAGGCTCGATGGCAGGCATGTTGTCTTTGGCAGCGTGACGGAGGGGATGGACGTGGTCAAGAAAGTGGAGTCCTTTGGTTCCCGAACTGGGCACCCCTCCAGGAGGATCATGATCACAGCCTGCGGAGAGGTCGAGTAGACTGACAGAACCCATTGCTCATGTGGGAGAGTCACATTTCCTGCTGTGATCCCAACACAAGAGTCCTGTCTTAATTCATGGCACAAGAGCCTCCTCGCTTTGGTGAAAATGGATTACTGGATCTCTAATTTTTATATGGTGATACTTGAATCCTGATGGGGATTACTCTGGTACCCGTGAGGCCCTTACAATGTGAGCATGAGAGTGAAAAATTTGGTGAAAGTGGCATTATTTGAAAAAACATTTGTAGCAGTGCATGATTGGATTGAATTTGTCCTAAGAAGCTGCTTTTTACTTGAGAGTAAAATAAAGCCAATTAATTCAATGTTATTTTGCAAACAATTTTCTGTCATGCATTGTATATTCAGTGGTTGATGTACGGTTGTTTGCACCAATGAAAACTCTTCATAAAGTGCTTTAAAATATATTATTACAGCAGTATGATTTCACAAAAAAAAAACTTGGAACCTTTAACTTGGGCAAAAATACCCCAAAACGCAGTAAATATTTTTTGTTGCCCTTTCTTCATTTGTATGACATGCTCTCGTCTTTCTAATTTTTAACAGTGGGCAAGAGAAATGGGCATCAGTGTTACATATGTGTGCTCAAGCTAAATTAAGTCATAGTTTGCCAATTATAATAAATGGGAGATCATGCCACTGCAACAAAAAGAAATTGGGCTTTTTACAAACCTTCCCGATAAATTGTAATCCGCATACACTAGTATTAAAAGCATATCTGGCTTTTGATTTTCTGACATAATCTAAAATTAAACATCCAGAATTTGTAACAGGTTGATTAAGTGGAAAGTATCATGAGCCTTGACACTGCCTATTGAAGTCCAGTTGGTTTGATTCAAATAGCCCATTTCATAACACAATTGGAAAAGGAAATGTAAAAAACTAAATTAAACTAAAATAACTCAAGCTAATTTTAACCAAGTATATAGATATCTAAAACACAGATTTAAGATCGCATAAAAGCAAGAAAATGAAATAAAAAATAAATGCTAGCATCTGCAGCGATGCAGGAGAAAGCAAAACATTAGTTTTATATTCTGAGACAAAAATCACACAGCGTTTTATGAGCATTTTAATGTAAGCATACTTGAGATATTTGTTTATTATTCAAATAAGGCACATTATGTTAAACTTCACATCCTTTAAGGTAAAAATATCCTTCCGTTATTGTTTAGCAACTTTTCAGTTTTTATTCCTTCTTTGGTCCCATTAAACAAGTACCATCTTACAACCTTAAATGGCACTAAAGTATATTATCCATTACAATCACAGTAAGATTTGATGTTACAGTCAAATATATTCCTCTCAAATGTGAAACAGCCAAGAAAACATAAAAAAAGATGTACCTACAAGTACTGATAACATAGCAGAAATTTATTAATACTGCATATACTTCTTAGTAAAGAATTGCATATTTATACGGAAAACAAGATTTACAGTGAGATATTTTGGAAATATATAAATATGTATAAGACTTTTGATCTGAAACTGTTCCGTCTTGTAGAAACAGATGGAGCTAATCTTGTTTAAGATTCACAGTAATTCACAGTTCTTTGATAACATGAGATTTCACATGAAGGTAACCAAGTCAAGTCAACCAAGTCACTTAAAAGAACAAAGAGAACACAGAAGAACTTGTAGTACTGTGCAAACATTTCAGATAGATGTAGAAAAAATGCTATAAACAAAGAATGCTTTCAGTAATAAAAATGATTGTGTATTTTTTTAAATCAATTTACAAAATGCAAAGTGACCAAACAAAACAAAAATCTAACCAATATTTGGTGTTACTACATTTTGCCTTCAAACTTGCATCAAATCTTATAGGTACCCTTGCACAAAGTCGGGGATTTTGTAGGATTATAGTCAGGTATATTATCAATCAATTATACCAAGGTGCTAATGATCATCAATGTCACACGTAGGTTGAAACACAGTCATTAACTAAAACAGAAACAGCCAAACTCTGCTACCAAGGTAAGGTGGTGGAAGATAGTTTCATGTCATGGCAAGATTGAGTACAGCAACAAGACACGGTATTTATGCTGCATCAGCAAGGTCTCTCCCAGACAATATTTATTTGTATGCCTTTGTGCCTTAGCAACATCCAAAAGGTGCACATGGTGCTTTACAGTGAAACAAAAATTCTAAACATTAAAAACAAGAAAAGAAAAACATATAGGTTAAAACAGTCAGCATAAAACTCAAAGATTTCAAAGCAGACTGTAAGCCACAAGGAAATTGACTTTATGATGACCTTGTGATAAAAGTAACTTATTTTACCTTTATTTTACAAAATGTGCTGTTCAAGCTCTTTTGAAGAAGCACAAAGAAATGGACAAGTTTGAGGATCATAGACGCAGTGGTCAGCCAAGGAAACTTAGTGCAGCAGATGAAAGAGTCATTAAGCTTATTACTCTTAAAAATCGGAAGATGTCCAGCAGTGCCATCAGTTTAGAACTGGCAGAAACCAGTGGGACCCAGGTACACCCATCTACTGTCCGGGGAAGTCTGGCCAGAAGTGGTTTTCATGGAAGAGTTGCAGCCAAAAAGCTCTGACATGGAAGCAAGGCCAAGAGACTCAACTATGCATAAAAACATAGGAACTGGAAGCAGGTGCTCTGGACTGATGAGTCAAAATTTGAAATATTTGGCTGTAGCAGAAGGCAGTTTATTCATCGCAGGGCATATATACAATAATAAGTGTCTGCAGGCAACAGTGAAGCATGGTGGAGGTTCCTTGAACGTTTGGGGCTGCATTTCTGCAAATGAAGTTGGTCAAGATTAATGGTGTTCGCCCTGCTGAGAAATGCAGGCAGATACTTATCCATCATGCAATACAATCAGGGAGGCGTATGATTGCCCTCAGATTTATTCTGCAGCAGGACAACGACCCCAAACATACAGCCAAAGTCATTAAGAACTATCTTCAGTGTAGAAAAGAACAAGAAGTCCTGGAAGTGATGGTATGTCCCCCACAGAGCCCTGATCTAAACATCATCAAGTGTGTCTAGGATTACATAAAGAGACATAAGGATGGGAGGAAGCCTTCATACGCAGAAGATCTGTGGTTAGTTCTTCAAGATGTTTGGAACAACCTTCCAGCCAAGTTCCTTCAAAAACTGTGCAAGTGTACCTAGAAGAATTTATGCTGGTTTGAAGGCAAAGAAGGGTCACACCAAATATTGATTTAATTTAGATTTCTCTTTTGTTCATTCACTGCATTTTGTTGATTGATGAAAATAAATAATTAACACTTCCATTTTTACAGCATTTTTTTACACCTCCCTAAATCTTTTGCACCATACTTTATATCCACTGAGATGGTTTTTATAGAGACTGCTTAGCAGAAAATGTATTTTATAAGGCTTATATCTTAGATTCGTCACAGTACAGAAATGATTCACTATTACGTGTTTTAAAAAGTAAAATATAAAATGGTGAATGTTTGAAGGAGTTGACGCTCAGCAGGGGAGGCAGACGCTCCTACTGCACGCGGCGACAGTAGTAGCCGAGGACTTTGCATTTTTCACACAGGTGCTGTGGATGCTCTTTGCTTTGGTCCGACACGTCCAACCCGTCTGGTTTCTCCAGAGGTCTCTGAAAGCAAGAAATCGATGCACTGAACAGGGTCACAGATGCAGCGGTTTTGTTCACTGCGATGCATTTTATCATGCTACGCCCACAAACTTCCATGTACTGTATCTTATTTTATGGGTTTAGATCAACACAAGAGTTTAACATTTATGAAGTGAGAGCAAAAGTTCATTTTACAAGTAAAAATATTAAAAGTGACTTGCATTTAATCCCCCCCCCCATTTATTGCGATGCATTTAAAAAAAATTAAGTCCAGAGCAATTCCAGCTGTTTAATACCTTCTCAGTATAAATCCAGCTGCTTTGTGAATCCCTCAGAGATGTGTAACTATTTACCTGCTTATGAGGGTAAACGTTAATGTGGCACTTGATACATTCCTGTCCCATGTTGGCCCAGGAGTTGCCGCTCATCCACTTCCTCTTGCATTTTGGGCATTTATATTCCCCGAAGCACCTCTTCTTTCCCTGATACGGGGTCAGTCCTTCACCTTTGGGTCGAGCCTGAAAAACATTAGTTGCGTTAAGCACCTCATTGTTAAATAAATACATGAAAATGCAGCTTGAACAGAAATGTGATACTAGACATCTCAAGGGGATTTAACTGTTATATGTCCACAGTTGCATAAGTGAAAAAAAGCTTTCCTGTTGAAACAATAATATGAAAAGATATTCAATAAATAAAACATTTAAGGTTAAGCAAAAAGAAGCCCTTGTACCTCTGCTGTAGCAGAATATTATTGGAACTCTTAAGGAGCCAAGATGAAAAATCACTATATCCAACCAATACAACAATAAGCACCTTTGGCATAAATAGTGTCTTCCTAAAATGTGTGAATACAGATACAGGAACAGAAAAAGGTATGGATATGACAAAAGTATCCATAAACCTTTTTACATCCTGTTGCAACCAGGAACCTCAATATTATACAATTTTATATCATTGACTAAATGGAAAGCATCTGTGAATGCTAAATGTCAATTCTTGCCACATAATCTCGACTGTATTAGTTTCGTCCTGCTAAAAGATAAACATCCCCCTGTGGTGGGGTACCTTTAGATTTTGTTTGATACCAGTACTTTAAGAATTCTTGGTTTTCAATACTGGTACCTGAACAATACTTTTTTCGGTACCTATATTTTTAAGTCTAATTTTAGGAGAACAAGTTGCAGCATTGCTTCCCTGTCTCTGATGAAGAGAACTGTTTACACAGCATGATGGTGCCAGCACCATGCTTGTTCACTAATGTTCCTTAACAGGCTCTTAACCCTTCACAGAACAGCTGTTTACTGAAATTAAATTACACACAGATGGACTGTTGTTACTAATTTGTTTTTTTTCTGAAAGCATTTAGGTTGGAATTTATTTATACATATCAGGGTGAAATGAGATGGATTACAAATGCATGCCACTGTTTTTTTTTATTTGTCAAAAACTTTGAAGATCATGTAGAATATCCACTTCAGAATTATACACTTATGTCAAAATACACCATGGTACTTTTGCAAGGCACTGTAACTGACCGACCCTTCCTTTATTGAGCTTTAGTGAGGCACAACTGAGAGACATAACCTTCAACAGCTTTGCAAACATTTTAGCTTTTGGCTAAATCCACCTTCCACTGCTGACTGAAGGACCTGTTTAGTTTCTTTGGATCAGGGCCAATTCAAAGCTCTGTGTGATTGCAGTGTAGGGCTGCCCTGTTGGTGGTCAAGAGAGTCAAGTTTTGTCTCCGGAATGAGATGATTATTTATGGTTTCTCAATATGAGTAAAGGAAACACACTCTGCTTTAATGTCTGATTAAACTTCATGGTGCTGAGCGATCCTTAGATTACACAATGATTTCTTATAACGTAGAGGGATTTAGAGTTATGGAAGCTTTTTTCCATAAAAGTTGGACTACATTGTTGTAATTTATTTGTTAGAAGAAAATAAAGAGTTTAAGTTTTCCCTAATAAATAACCCGTTCTGCCTCCAGCTGTGGTCCCAGGGGACTGTGAAAGGGGCCTCAGCCTGCAGGGGGTGCAAAAAAGAAGGGCCCCTATGCCATAGGACAAATACCTCAGGGTCTAAGTCATCCCTCCCAGCTGGACCTAGTCCTCCAATCAGAATGCAAAGATCTGAGGAGGGAGGAAATAAAACCCAGATGAATGCTACACGTTTTGAACATGACAAAATGAGCTAAACTGAGCCACAAAAATACCTTGTCAAGAATGTTTCAAATTAACAACATAAGACTGAATCTGCAATGCATCAAAACACTGTTTTCACAGCACAGAGTTTTGCCTCCCCCTTCCCCCCAATATTACAGATTATTTCATTGTCATGTCATTTCCAGGACAACATCTCCTTAACAAAACACGTCAAGCCTATGACTCCCAGGCCTCAGCAAAGCATTTTCAGGCTTGCATTTGCATCATTCAGCCACCATGAGGCACTTCAGGGAGGGTCACATCTGACAGCAGATCACACTTTCTCAGGCGCCTGCAGGGACAGTGGACAGATCATCATCTTCCTCCAGGAGGAAACAGCTTTCACTCTTCAGAGCAAAACAAACAGACTGTGCCTAAATTGTGGAGCCCTTGGGGCAACAAGGGCCATCAAATGTTCAAGAGTTTGCACGGGTTCCATCAAAGATGTCACACACTGACAGCCAACAAATGAAACTCACACTTTTGACCTGACACTCAGTGGAAACACTTAAGGAATACAGGGAAAGCTCAGTGAAGGCAGGGTTTTTTATGGTTTTTTTTTTTTGTATTTGTTACAGAAATAAAAGCAGGTTCAGGCATCAAGCTTATCAACTCAATCATCACAGTGTCTTGCAAAATGGAAAAAAACTTTTTTCACATTTTGTCTCATTACAGCCACAAATTTCAATGTATTTTGTTGGGATGTTCTGTGATACAGCAACACACAGTAGCACCTGGATGTAAGGTAAATAGTTTTACCTTATTTTATAAATAAATTTAGGAAAACTGTGCCATGCACTAATTCAGTTCCCTTTACTCTGATACCCCTTAGTAAAATTTAGTATAACCAATTGCTTTTGGAAATCCCTTGAAAAGTCGAACAAACTTTGTGTTACAATGGCACTGACAAATTCCAGACAAGTAAGCAGGAATTCTGGCCCTCACAGACCTGTTGCTTCTTTAGGAAGTACTTCTATCCTCCACTCTTTACCTGTATGAATGACACCTATTTGAACGAATTATCTGTATAAAAATCACCTGTCCACACCTTCAAACAGTTAAGTCTAATTAACCTCCACCACGGCCAAGACCAGAGAACTATCCAAGGACACCAGGGACAAGATTGTACACCTTCTCAAGACTGGGGTGAGCCAATCTACAATAGGCAAGCAGCTTGGTGAGAAGAGATCAATTGTTGGAACAATTATTAGAAAATTGAATAAATAAAAGAAAAACTCGCTCGACCTCTGGCTCCATGCAAGATCTCATCTCGTGGGGTACACATGATCTTGGGCGGTGAGGAAGCAGCCCAGAACTACACGGGGAGAACTGGTCAATGACCTGAAGAGAGCTGGGACCACAGTAACAAAGGTTACTATTAGGAACACACTCCGTCATCATGGATTAAAATCCTGCAGCACACTAAAGGTCTCCTTGCTTATGCCAACACATATCCAGGCCCGTCTTAAGTTTGCCAGAGACCTTCTGGATGATCCAGAGGAGAATTGGGACAATTTCATGTGGTCAGATGAGACCGAAATAGAACTCTTTGGTATAAATGCTACTCGCCATGTTTGGAGGGAGAAGGATGCTGAGTTGCTTAGTGGTGAGTGAGGTACGGTGTTCCTGGGAACACCATACCCACTGTGAATCCTGGGGGTGGAAACATTATGCTTTGGGCTGTTTTTTTGAAAAGAGGACAGGACTACTAACTCATATATATATATATTTTTTTTTTTTTTTACGTGTCCTGTTTGGCAGTGTGGAGCTCAGAATTGGTGTCTGAGTACCAAGTAGAAGCCCAACAGATTTACTTTCACAAGCGGAGCAGTACAGCTTTTGCTATAGTACTCCACTTGATTTATGTGTGAAAAATCTTTATTATGAATTGTTGGGGTTGTTATTTCCTGATGTTATGGACACGGAGACGGAAAATTAAGGAGAAGAAAGAAGGAAGATGAAGAAGAGAGGTAGGAAACAAAATGTCATGAGAGAGGGTGAGTTGAAAATACAAGAGAGGAAGGGGAACAAAGAAAACACAGGAAAACATTGAAGTCTGCCTCCATACCCACAGGACGGCAGAGAGGGGGGGAAAAACAAAACACGAAAAAGGAACATCGACAAAACCAACCAAACATTGTGAACTAAGAATTACACAACCACATCACACAAAAATAGATATAAAAATACAACAACAATGTCACAGAGAAACTCATGGTACCGATTAATCAAGCTCTAGTAATGATAACCTCAGCCCAAGAATATATCCTTAAACACCAGAGACCCCACATCAATGTGTGTGTGTTAGTATGCTGGTGCATATAAGGTTTCTCCATAAGAGTGTTCGATAGTTGGTGTGAGCAGGCATCAATCCGTCTCCCAGGAATAGATGCAGACATGAAGGAGATCGGAGCAAAGACGTCCAAAGGACCGCCAGAGCCCCAGGCGGACCCGGGCGGGGCCGACCGCATCCCCCAAGAGAGGAGAAAAGGAGAACCCCAGGGGAACATCCAGCGGCCACTATGCAGGGGCCCGGGGGGCAGCAGTGACGAGCCCACGAGCTCCGCCGGCAACCGGCCGCGCCGGGGCGGGCCGGTCAACGGACCGGGGGATTACTAACTCATATTAAGGAAAGGATGAATGGGGCCATGTAACGTGAGATTTTGGACAAAAACCTTCCATCACTGAAAGCATTGAAGATGAAACGTGGCTGGATCTTCCAGCATGAAATTAATCCCAAACACACCACCCGGGCAACAAAGGAGTGGCTACGTAAAAAGCATTGAAAGGTTCTGGAGTGGCCTAGCCAGTCTCCAGACCTCAGTCCAATAGAGAAGCTGTGGAGGGAGTTGAAAGTGTGTTGCCCAGCGACAGCCCCAAAACATCACATAGAGAAGATCTGCATGGAACAATGGGCCAAAATAGAAGCTACAGTGTGTGCAAACCTGGTGAAGACCTACAGGAAATGTTTGACCTCTGTCATTGCCAACCAAGGTTATATTACAAAGGATTGAGGGTAACTTTTGTGCTTGACTCATCATCTGGCATCATCATCAGGAATGAACGGAAAACAACAAGATATAAGTAATAATAAAAAAACAATCCAAAAATTATCAGAATACAAACACAAACAACTGAGCAAAGGAATTGAAAATTGGTGTTCACAGATCTTCTCCAGCCAATTTGACTAAGCTTGAGCTATTTAGCAACAAAATATGGGCAATAATTTCTACCTATAAATGTACACAGCTGGTAGAGACATACCCCAAATGTCTGTAGTTGTAATTACAGCAAAATGGCCTTATTGACTTAGAGATCTATATGTAAAAAATTAAAAGCAGTCATTTTCATTCTACTTCACAGCTATGCACTACTTGTGTTGGACTATGACAAAATCTCGAGAAAAAGAAATTAAAGTTGGTGGTTTTAACGTGACAAAAATTTGCAAAAGTTCAAGGAGTGTGAATACTTTTACAATACATTTTAATCAATATGTTCAAAGTTTAAGTTAGCTGTTTAGTGGTAAACAAAAATATCTGATGAAACTTGCATAGTTCAATTATTTGCAGGGCCTGAATCATAATAAAAATGCATAAATGTCTAGTTTATGATTTAGAGAAAATGTTAGGTGTTTCATCCTTCTGAGGGAGACATGATTTTATGAGCCAGGATAGCAAATTTGTACTTGGTCCAAATTTTCACCACAAACATGTTAACTTGGTAGGACAATTAGGTGAAGCTTAAAGATTTATATGGCGAGAAACTAGAACGGCAAAACTAACACAGAGCATATTTTGTACCTCAAATTAAGAGCACCAATGAGTGATATGAGGGGATTTTAAAGCTGCGGCAGATAAGATTGGACGAGAGCCGTCTATCCTGGTGAGAGGCCCAGGAGGTGACTCCCATCATCTGGAAATCATCAAGACAAACAATGGACATATCCAAATCTCCCCCACCACCTATACTGTCACTCCCACGTCCTAATGAGGCGTTCAACCTGGTTAACATGAACACACTGGATACTATGCGGTCAATTGCTCAACACCAAACAAACCCTGAGTTCTCACTGTCTCTCTCCCTTACTGAGCTTAATTTCTATCAGACCCCCACAGTATAATGGAGAAACCCAGCTGTCACCAAAGAAAAGCTACGCTACACATTAATGCCTGGACTGAAATCACCTGCAGCAGGTCTATCTGTTTTTAACTCCTAATCCTAGTTAAATAAATGGTTTCAAAGTTTCAATGGCTTTAAGCAAAAATTAGATAAACGTCAGATTTTAATTCTTTTTTAACGCTTGATTTATTACAGACAGACATTGTTTCCTGTAACATGACTGTTATTTTGCAATTGTTTAGCAACTGGCCCTCCTATCAAGATAATTAATTTGAGCAGAATAATTTCTGGAAAATGTTTAAACAAACTTTTATTTGAATAGCCTACATTAATTAAGTGAGGGAAATAAAATCCCCTATTAGAAAATTGTTGGCTTGTTACAAAATCACTGGGGCATGTTATTGGGACCCCTAACTTTTTCTATTAAATAAAGGTACTTGAAGCCCTTTTTATTTGCACTCTATTTCTAAGAAGCACTTCTTTTCTGAGCATACTGTAAAATGGTCAAACTGTGCATAACTAACTTTGCACACTTTTTCTACAGAGAGCCAATAACTTATGTAACATACACCATTAAAAATGTAAAAAAAGACACAACATTAAGGTAAAGACTTCTGTCATATTTGCACTGCTATCCAAACTGGTTACTACTGTCTGTTTGTTTAATTATGTGGGTTTGTCATAGGGATGTAAAAAATATCGGCATTACGAATGCCTTTCACATGGATTTAAATGTAGACACTTTTTTCATGAAATGATGCAGCTTTAAGTACAGTGATTTCAGAAAAATGTATGAGACACTGATCTGTCGGTAGAGAGTAGAACATGTCATACAAATGTTTTGTCTTTCATGATCAAATCAGGCCCAAAGCTTAATAAATTTCTTCTTACGGATGCATTAATATGTTAAATGAGATTATTGGCACAATATTTCTTTGTAAACTTGCACAATTCCAATTCCTGGATTTGTACAAATAAAACATGTCTTTAACCCAGCTGATTCTCAAATACACAGTCACACACATTATACTTCTTAGCATCTATTTCTCCCACATCAGTGCTTTTGCTGAGGGGAGGATTTTGCTCTCAGTGTGCACTCTGCTCAGTCTGGAGTTAGACTAAGCTTCAAGTTGATGACATATACAGCTGTAAACCAGCATTATGTTTCACAATGAGTGAATGGCAGGGGCAGGTGGGCTGGCAGACAAAGAAGAGTTGAGATGGAAACATGAGCATTTAAAGAAGGTCAGAAGGTTTAGTGAAAACAAAATGTCTTCAGTTAAATTTCTGCTCCATTTTGTTGTTCACCCATAATAGTCAGACAAAATGACATTTAAGAAAACACATTTAACCTTAAAGCTCCCTTGATTTCAGGCTCCACCTGTGTTACTTGGACACAAACTTGCTTTTTTGAAGACTGCCACAGAAACATTATGTATCTTTTTATTCAATTTCTTACTATCAGGGACATTGCTGACTTTATCTTGTATTTTAAACTACTAAATACCAGTTTTAGCAATTAAAGTTTCTTTAAAAAAACTATTATAACAATTATAAAATACAAATAGTTCATATTTTCCATCTGAAAATTGGCATAGAAAAATATTTATCCACTCAAATGTGTGGGGTTTTTTTGTATTCTTGTGAGTCATTAACTTAAACTGGTCTTTAAAACAACATTCAATATTCATGAAAACAATATCCATTAGCCTTATTTTCAGATTTTTTAAATAATTGAATCAAAAAATGTAGCATTTTCTGAGTATTATCAGAGCCTGGGAGTGTTGAAAATGGGCAACATGCCATTTGTAAATAAGGTGCTCGATCTGTCTCCCTTGGACTCACAAAAGAATTACTGCTATCGAGCGAGGTAGAAATGTTTTGCGGTGTATTATGGGGGGTTAGGATGTGTCAAAAACTTAGCTTAACATTTATTTGAAGCAGTTGTTTTGCCCTCCTTGAACAAAAATCATTAATTTTCTTTAATGGATATTGTATATATATAGACCTTCCAATACAAAATAAATATTTATGAATTTTCTGAATTCCTTACCCCTAGTTTTAGCAAATAAAGTATTTTCTTAGGAAAAAACTGATCAAATTGCTTTATTTCTACTCCATAAAGGAAAAAATAGCCAAAGATGGTCAAAAATTTGCAGCAAAACTGAGACTGATCAAATTTTATTTTTTGTTAAAAGATGTTAAAAAGTTGTCAAAAGCTTTAATTGTTTACATCCTATGTTTAAATTTGTACATGTTCTGTACATGAAAAACTTTGAACTACTAGAAAACAACAAATTATGTAAATTTTGTCTTATGTCAACACTAGCAAATTAAACAAAAACAGAATAGAAATGGTATTGTATTGAAAAAAATTTATTTTGAATTGGAGTCAACAGCACAGATTCCACAACAGAGATGCAGACTACTCTTTTTAGTTTCAAAGGAATAGGAATGATTTTTTTAAATAACAGTTGCTCCAAAATACTCAACCTGAGTAAATTTACTAACATTTGCATTGACAAAAGCAAATGTCTGCAATACTAAAATAAAAAAACTCAAGGAACCTTGTTTCTCTCCAGGGTTATTTGATGCTCAAGTCGCGATCTTGGCATTCTGGTTTGTAGACCTTAGGGTTGGATCTTACAATTTTGTGTCATTCTGTTTGTTGTAGTTCGTTTGAAAAATTTAAAACAGATGACAGACATGAATTATCAAAAGGAGTCTCTATCTACCCCACATTCCAGGGTTTCCTCTATCTTGCTCTCAGTCCTCAGCAGATGTTGGAGCCAAATAAACAACAGACAGCATACAGTGAACAGATAAGGCAGATAAGTCAATTATCAGTTGGAAAACACAACAAGGAACAAAACAACAGAAATTAGAGTGTTGTATTAGATTCTAAGGTTGTAAGGTAGCTTTATAGTCAATTATATCTGAATGAGATAGTTTCAGGTCATACATATAGTAATACTTCTAAACCTCAGCTAAAATGAAACAGAGCAGTCCCAAGCTGGAGAAATACTAATTAAATTAAAAAAGACCAACAGATCCTATACTGAAGCGTACAGTAGCACAGTGGGTAGCACTGTTGCCTTGCAGTAAGAGGTTCCTTGGGTCATTCTGCACGGAGTCTGTGTGTTCTACCTGTGCATACCTAGGTTCTCTCTGGGTACTCCACTTTGCTCCCACAGGCCAAAAAACATGACTGTTAGGTTAATTTGTCTCTATAAATTGTATGAGTATGTATGTGTGTGGTTATCTCCCAATGCCAGAAGGAAATAGTCATCAGTGACCTATTAATTCTACAAATTCCCCATGTTTTTAAAAGAATTAAGCACACTAAGTCCCTCTGCTTAAAGAAAGTGTGCAGTGTGTCAACTTTTTTTTTTTTTGAGTGTGTAAAATTAGACCCCAAACTGGTACCAGTTCAGTCAGCACAGATAAATAAAGTCCATGCAAATATTTAACTTTCTCAAATATCCACAACCAAATGCCCCAGTGAGCTGAAACCAAAATGCTTTAGAATGACCAGAATCCGATGACAAAAACAATCATTATCAGATCGTGAAACCCGAGTCAGGAGTCGCACCGGTTGATGTAAAAACTAAATATGTTGGTAAACTGATCGGTTTCATGTTTTTAAGCTTCATGCACATTGTTTAGGTTGGAAAACAATTACTCGTTTTTATTCTTGGCTTTGCTTTGTGGGTAATAAATAATAAATGATTGGGGAATTTTTTTGTAGAAAAAAAATCTTGGCAGAGCTAAGCAAGGATTTCCATCTGTTTCCACTTTGCAGAGCTAAACATTTATGTCCTGTGAGAGGTAAAGACCCTGAATTGAGTTAATTGTTTAGAACAGTACTACCGGTAAACATATTTCTTATATTTTTGTTGGTTTTATTCAAAGAACAGAAAATTCCTACATCAATCAGCATCACTAGATTAAATGTTCTTGTCCCTCTTTGCTATTTTTGGAGGATTTTATGTGAAAGTGAAAAGATAATAAAATAGAAGTTACAATATTTTTTTAATAAAAATAAGAAAATGTGAGATACATTAGTATTCTTTCCCCTTTACCCTAAAACAATCCAGTATAACTACGTTTGTTTGTTATCGACAAGTGGCAAGTAGAAAACCATTGTTGAAAGAAAGCCATAAGAAGTGTATTTGCAATTTGCCACAAGCCTTGTAGCAGACAATGCAAACCTGTGAAGAAATGGGTTCTCTCCAGGTACTCCAGCTTCATACTAAAATGAACCCAATTCTTTAAATGTACAGTTTTAGCACACAAGAATATATCAATTTAAACTTCAATTTATATATCAATTTAAACAAAATGATTTATGGCTAAAGAGTAGTAAACCTCAGGAAAACACTGTCCATTAATTCAAGAAGTAATGATAAATCCGAAGAAACTTTTTTTTCTGGTATTTATTAACTATCATCATGTAATACATGTACGTATTACATGTAATACATACAAAATACATCATGTAATGATAAATCAAGAGTAACAAACTTTAAGTTTGTAATATTTATAGCAATCTTTGGGAAAATACGCAACCTATTAAGTTGGTACCACATTTGTAAAACTGCTGGAGAATCAGAATTTGTTTTTTGTTTGGCAGTTCAGTGTTGCACAATATTGCATATCAGTTTATGGGCAACAACCAAACCCTTGCTGTAGACCAGGTATTTTTAATTTTCTGGTAATATTTATAATTTTATCTGTAGATGCCACAATGAACCTGAAAGCAAGTTATAACCTAAAATATATCTGTCCGCTTTCAAAGACCAAAAATAAATCAAGGAATTCCTTCTGCAGTTATCAGAAGTTTCCCTGTCCGGAGCGATTATCCAGGCAGGCTCTTCCCTCAATTCAAACATGATTAAACTGTAACTGTAGAGACATACACCCTCTTCCTGCACTACCCACTGTTTCCAAAAACATGCGGTGGATGTAGCGGTCTCTGGGCAGCTGTTCTCGGGTGTTTGCAAATGTGATGTCTGATGGTTGCTTCTCGACGCAGGCAGAGAGAGACGGAGATGACTCCGGCCAAAAGAGCTGTGCGAACAATGTAGACTGACTTCCTGACCTTTGGTTCCACAGAAACAATGCTCCACTTATTTTTTCCAAACCCTTCCCACCCAGCACCCATTTACTCTCAGCATTCTGACTTTTCTGTTTTATCTTACCAGGAACTGACATGAACTACTTTATTAGGGGGAAAAATAACACTTAAACACAATTTCCTTAAATAATAATAGACCTAATTTAAAAAGATAAACATTAGCTTGCAAACTTTTTGATTTTCAAATCAAACTTTAACAAATGTTTTTGCTTCCTGACATTGCAATACACCATCAAAAGCCCTCTCAAAGGATGATTTTAAATGTTTTAAGCATGAAATACTTCAGATTCCAGTCAACAAGAACAGAAAGCATATTGTTCATTAGTTATAGCCCCAGTTTGTTGTGGCTTCAACTGAAGAGACCTTCTGTCGTGACTGTAACACCACAATCATCTCCTTTGATTTGAATGATTAAAAACACATGACACAATATCTGACATCATCTTTCTAAAGGAGAACTCGACCAAAGAGCACAGGAATGGTTTCCAGATTTTGCACATTTCAAAAGATGTGTATGGTAAGAAGGCAGATCTTTTGGTGTCTTAGCCTCTTCCTGAAGCCAATATTTCAGATCTTCAGTGTGGCCCTGTTGACCTCTGACATCTCTCATGGTTTTAGGTGCAGGAGAACCCAACCCAAAATGCATCCACCGGTACTTTTACGTTTTCAGCTTTAGCTGAGGTACCATGTGTGATTTCGTCAAAGAAGTTGACCCAGAGAAAAGCGGGTAAAAGCCCTGTACTCTTTTAGCTTTCTTTTCTCATCTAAGTAACATTCTTTGATTCTCAATCACTATAACTCCAGTACAAACCAGTCCCAGCTGCAAAAAAGTCTGAGCCTGATTCATGCAAACAGGACATGTTGATTTGCATAAATAAAAACCAGCCTTTGGAACATTTACAGTGCCATGAGAAAGTATTTCCCTCCCTTTTATGTTTCTTTTGTTTTTGTTTTTTAGACATATAACCTGAATAAATACAAAACTAATTTTTAAAATTATTATTTCATTAATTAGGTGAAAAAAATTTATCAAAACCTGGCCACGTGTGAAAAAGCAAATAACCTTAAACCTAACAGCTTGCTGGGCCACCCTTTGCAGTAATAACTGCATAATTGAGATAAGAGGCATCAGTCTTTTACAGTGATGTGGAAGCAGGTCATACCAAGGCATATCATAATATTCTCTTAGAAAGGCTTGAACATGTTGCAGGGATCAAAGGAACAGCACTAGGCTGGTTTAAATCAGATTCCAGTTTGTTCATGTAAATGATAAATCTTCATACTCAATGGTTGCTTGTGGAGTGCCACAGGGTTCTGTGCTTGGACCACTTCTTTTTACTATATATATGCTTCCAATTGGTAAAATCATGACAGCAATGGATACATTTCCACAGTTATGCCAATGATGAAAAACTATATTTATCCATAAATCCTGATTAATCCAGTCAGTTAGGTAGATTACAGGCATGTCTGGAAGACATACAAGCCTGGATGACACAGCTTTTTTCTCTTAAATTCTGACAAGACAGAAGTTATCATCTTCCCTTCCCTTCATTGGCTCCCTGTTAACTCCAGAATAGAATTGAATACCCTCCTTACATATAAAACCCTTAATACTCAAACTCCATCATACATCAGAGATCTGATTGTTCCATATGTTCCTAACAGAGCACTTCTCTCTCAGACTGCAGGTTTAAATGCTTTTAACAATACAACTTAATATCGTTGTATTTATCTTTTATGTGTTCAAACATTAAAGGAGTATATTAAAAAAAATCATATTGGAAATATTTAAATAGATACAAACCACCAGAAGTCCAAATTAACCCTTCATTATTACAGCTTTCGAGATTTATAGGTGGATTGGTGCAGCGTCTGCATCGATGTAAGTCCTGTACTGGTCTGTCGCTTTGAAGAGAGAGCTGAGTCAAAAGGCGAAGCTCTCGATTTCTCAGTCAATCTATGTCCCTATCTTCATCTCTGATCACGAGCTCTGGGTAGTGACCCAAAGAACGAGATTACGGATACAAGTTGCCAAAACGAGTTTCCTCTGCAGGGTGGCTGGGCTTAGAGATAGGGTGAAAAGCTCGGTCAACTGAAAGGGGCTCAGAGTGGAGCCGCTACTCCTCCAAATTGAGAGGAGCCAGTTAACGTGGCTCGAGCATCTGGTTAGGATGTGTCCTGGACGCCTCACTGGTGAGGTGTTCCAGGCACGTCCCACCGGGAGGAGGTCCAGGGAAAGACCCAGGGCACGCTGGAGGCCCTATGTTTCCTGGCTGGCCATGGAATCTCTTCGGATTCCCCCAGAGAAGCAGGCTCAAGTGGCAGTGGAAAGGGAAGTCTGGGTCTCTCTGTTCAGTCTGCTTGCCCTGGGACTCAATCATTCATTCATTCATTCATGCATGGATGGATGGATGGATGGATGGAGTTTGGTAAGAAATCACCATCTTTTCCTTTTAAAATTCTTATTTCAGGAAGCCTTTATATTGGTTTTCAACTTTAAAAGTGGAAAAGTTCTGTATGGAAAAGAAACCAAACTTCTCATTGTTCTCACCAATGGAGACAAAGGGCTTTCAGAGACAAGACCACAGCCTCAAGGCCAAAAGAAAGAAAAAAACGTTATAGTTTGTATTATTTTTATTTTTTACAAACAAAGAAAGTGGTGAAAACTATTTTTTAATGATACACTTTTGGCTATACTAGATGTTTGGTGTAAGAAGTCAGTTAGGTAACTAGGCTGGCAGTTCAAAAGACGAACCCAGCTGGCTTGACTTAGTCCAAATGTAATAAAACAACAACTCAAAACCAACTGATAAATATTTTTTTGTTTAATTCATACAAAAAAGAATGGCTAAACAAGGGCAATGAGCTTTATGCCTCTAGATTAGACCAGATTGAACTTTCTCC
The DNA here is from genome assembly GCA_963556495.2 of Valencia hispanica. Taxonomy (NCBI): domain Eukaryota; kingdom Metazoa; phylum Chordata; class Actinopteri; order Cyprinodontiformes; family Valenciidae; genus Valencia; species Valencia hispanica. Next base: position 13,749,798 of record OY747721.1, read on the forward strand.
AAAGACAAGTTGAAAGGCTTTTCATGAAGCTTTGTACGTAAAGTCATCATTTCTGAGATTCAATTTCAGAAATTAACTGGGATGTCCCTTAACACCCAACCTCAAAATCCAATATGGCTGCCACACACTTTAAATGTAGTGATAGCAGCAATAACACATTGTTTATTTGTAGTTTTTATCTAATTAACTCAGTCAATTACTAAAAGTATTGAAACAGTCAATGCATTTACATGCACATCTAAATTGAGCTTTTGGCAATAATCGAGCTAATACTTTAACCAGAATGGGAGCCGTTATCCCAGTTTACATGCCACTCAGGAAATTTAATTATTTAATGAAGTGCGTTCAACTCCATGACAGTAGGTGGCAATATGCACCCTTCCGCATGGACATTCTTCCCGGTGGCCTAGAGCGTGCATTACAAAAGTCCGAATTCAGTCGGACTAAAGCAACAATTCGGCTTTCTCTTGCTGCATTTAAAAGTACTGAATGTTTAAGCATAAAATCCAGAGAACATCTATTCTGACTGTGCTAGTTAAGAGTAGCCAGTACAGTCACTGAGCACAGTTACAGTAGTAAGTCATGAGTTTCCCAACTGGAATCCAGTAATATGTTTTGTCTTGTCCCATTTTTGTGTGCCGTGTGTAATGCAGTTAGACAATGTACACTTAGAGCCATTTTCCACAAATGGCTGGCCCACCAAAATTACTCCAAGAGCAGATCAACGACTTTAGAACCCAAAACAATATCTAAATCACTGCGGGCCCATCTCAGTTAAGCTTAGTGTTTGGGATTCAACAATATGGAATAGACTGGACAAAAATAGGAGAGTTTTAAAGTAAAAACCACTGCTGATCAACGAGGACACAAAGGCCCATCTCACGTTTGCCAAAAAACATCTTGATGATTCCCAATAATTTTGAGAAGGTTTCTGTGGACTGATGAGACAAATGTGAAACTTTTTTAAAGCTTTTGCTTTATTATATCTAATGTAAAATTAACAGCCTTTCAAATCTGTCTGATCCTCATTTTATGATACTGAGGTCAAGCGTACTCAAGTTATGCAGCAGGACAATGATGTAAAGAGCACCAGGAAGTCCACCACTTATCCTAAAGAAAAAGGTCTACTCTAGACTTCTGGTTGATATCCTATGGCAAGACCTTAAACAAACAAAACAATTCTGCCATTCCTTAAATGATCTGCATCAGACAATGATTCTTTTATTATATTAGGTAACCATACAAGCTGGGAGACATGTTTGAGTTAAGGCTCAGCTGATATTTTCTCCTCTTTTGCAAAAATCATATCCCCTATCTAATTGTTTCCATTACACCTTACAAATGTCTGGGACTTCCCTGAGAACATGATCAATGAGAAACCACAGCTGCACATAAAGCTGTGGTAACATTTCTTTCATGTTTAAAGTGGAGGTCGTGCCTAGTTCCACAGAGGGACCTATCATCTTTCATTAAGGCTGGCTCACAGATCCAATCTGGCATCTGCTGCTCATTACCAGCCTGCCCTGGTCCATCTAACTCAAATATGTGCTGAGGAAACTATTTTACTCTGAAAAAAATAATGCAAACATTATATTCTTAGATAGACATCAGAGTTGAAAATTCAGTAGAACAAAAGTTGGGGAAAAGACCTAAAAATGCCAGAAAGCAGGAGGATTTAATCTTAGACTCTTTCATGAATGTATTAAAAATCCCTTTGATCTATTTCTCTACACTTATATCACTTCATATGTCCTACAAAGAGCTTCAACGTATTTGACAAACAGCTCAAATGGCCCACACAACTGCACAGGCTGCTTCACATTAGGCTGTCACAGATCTGCTCCTGCCTGATGTGCAGCAACACAGACACCTCACCTGAGGGCAGTCTTTGATGTAGTGTCCTTTGTTGAAGCATAGGTGGCACAAGTAGTTGGGCGGTGGCCTTTTGCTGGGTTTTTGCGTCTCGGGGTACAGGGAGAGATCTGAGAAATGGTCCGCCAGAGAGTTCAGACCATCAACGATGTTACTAAAGGAGCCATACGGGGAGGAGCCTTTGTAGAAACGTTTAGACAAAGCCTGTAAGAAAATAGAAGAAAAAAAAAAATTTTAGACCTTTAAATAAATCCCCAATGAAGCAACACTGGTTATGATCTTATTCTGAAGCTAAAGCTGATTATAATTGATCAAAAAATTACCGTGATGTATTTTTTAAAATTTTAGAAAAAGAGGTAGGAGGGTAACATTCATTCACAATGAGAAAATATCTACTTTTTGGTTAGATTCATGGTGGTTAAAATGTACTAACTGTGATGTAGAGCTCCTAAGAGACTACTAGCAAGTTACTACCTTTTATATAAAGAGCCATGCTGGATTTAGAGGTTTGGGTTGGTAAGAAACCTCTAACTTTCAAATTACGATTTCAGGGGATCTTTCTGTTAATTTTTCCAACTTCAAATTCGGACGTTTCAGCTTCTGAATAAAACTGGAGAACACAATTAAATTACATCGTACTGGTGACTGTGCTATTACTTCAGCTTGAGGTTGTTGTTTTTTTTCACTTTTGCAACCTGAAACTTGATAATGCTTCTTAACACAACTAGAACACATAATTAAACAGAATGGAGTGGTGCACCCCACATATTACCCACTCGGGTAAACACACTTTGGACCTTGTACTGACATACGGTATTGAGTGTGAGGAAATAACAGTCCACCCACATAACCCGGTCCTGTCTGACCACTTCTTAATAACCTTTGAATTTACTTTAACTGACCATCTCAAATCTGAAAGAAAATTTCATTATAGTAGAGCTTTATCAGACAATGCTGTAACAATTTTTAAAGAATCTGTTCCATTCTTACTTTCCGTAGTGTCTCAGGGTAACACAGTGGATAGCAGCAATTCTATCTCTAACCCTTCAGAAATTGATGATCTGGTTCACAGCGTTACGTCCTCATTGCGTTTGGCATTAGATACTGCAGCCCCCTTAAAAAAGAAAGTGGCTAGCCATAGGAGGCTGACTCCTTGGTTCAACGCAGAGTTGCGTACTTTAAAGCAGAATACTAAAAAGTTGGAGAGAAAATGGCGCTCTACACATCTAGAGGATTCCTATTTAACTTGGAATAACAGTTTACTGCTGTATAAAAAGACCCTTCGACAAGCTAGAACAGCATATTTTTCATCATTAATAGAGGCGAATAAAAACAATCCTAGGTTTCTTTTTAGTACAGTTGCCAAACTTGCACAGAGTCATAGCTCTGTTGAGCCAACTATTCCCCCAGCTCTTAGCAGTGATGATTTTATCGGATTCTTCATAAATAAAATTAATTCTATTAAAAACAAAATCATTGGCATCCTCCCAAACATGATTACTTCTTCCTCAGTAAATGAGGCAGTATCGGAAAGAACTGTAGAACCTCAGTTGTGCTTAGGCTGTTTTGATTCAGTCGGGCTTTCGGAATTATCAAAAATATTAGCCTCATCTAAACCTTCAACTTGTATGTTGGATCCAATTCCAACCAAATTATTTAGAGAAGTGTTCCATTTGGTTCCTGGCCCCATTTTGGATATGATGAATCTATCCTTAGTAAACGGATACGTACCACAGGAATTTAAAATAGCTGTAATTAAACCTTTACTCAAGAAACCTTCCCTTGATCAAGATGACTTAGTGAATTACAGACCTATATCTAACCTTCCTTTCTTATCCAAAGTCCTTGAGAAAATTGTTGCTAATCAAGTCTGTGAGCATCTAAACAGTAACAAGCTGTTTGAAGAGTTTCAGTCAGGTTTTAGAGCTCATCATAGCACTGAAACAGCACTGGTGAAGGTTACTAATGATATTCTCATGGCCTCAGATAATGGACTTGTGTCTGTTCTGGTTTTTTTAGATCTCAGTGCTGCTTTTGACACAGTCGATCATAATATTCTCCTGGAAAGGCTTGAACATGTTGCAGGGATCAAAGGAACAGCACTAGGCTGGTTTAAATCATATTTGTCTGATAGATTCCAGTTTGTTCATCTAAATGATAAATCTTCTTCACTCTCAAGGGTTACTTGTGGAGTTCCACAGGGTTCTGTGCTTGGACCAATTCTGTTCACCATATATATGCTCCCAATTGGTAGAATCATTAGACAGCATGGGATAAATTTCCACAGCTATGCAGATGATACACAACTATATTTATCCATAAATCCTGATGAACCCAGTCAGTTAGGTAGATTACAGGCATGTCTGGAAGACATAAAAACATGGATGACCCTAAACTTTTTGCTTTTAAATTCTGACAAAACAGAAGTTGCTGTCTTTGGACCAGAAGTTCTACAACAGAAACTGATTAGTCAATCACTTCATCTGGATGGAATTAAATTGGCCCCCAGTAATAACGTAAAGAACCTTGGCGTTATTTTTGACCGACACCCATCCATCCATCCATCCATCCATTTTCTTCCGCTTATCCGGGGTCGGGTCGCGGGGGCAGCAGCCTAAGCAAAGAGACCCAGACTTCCCTCTCCCCAGCCACTTGTTCCAGCTCCTCGGGAGGAACCCCAAGGCGCTCCCAGGCCAGCCGAGAAACATAGTCCCTCCAGCGTGTCCTGGGCCTTCCCCTGGGCCTCCTCCCGGTGGGACGTGCCTGAAACACCTCACCAGGGAGGCATCCAGGAGGCATCCTGACCAGATGCCCGAGCCACCTCAACTGACTCCTCTCGATGTGGAGAAGCAGCGGCTCTACTCTGAGCCCCCTCCGGATGACTGAGCTTCTCACCCTATCTCTAAGGGAGAGCCCAGACAGTCTGCGGAGGAAACTCATTTCAGCCGCTTGTATCCGTGATCTCGTTCTTTCGGTCACCACCCAGAGTTCGTGACCATAGATGAGGGTAGGAACGTAGATCGACCGGTAAATCGAGAGCTTCGCCTTTTGGCTCAGCTCTCTCTTCACCACGACAGACCGGTAGAGCGCCCGCATAACTGCAGATGCCCCACCAATCCGTCTATCGATCTCCCGCTCCATTTTTCCCTCATTCGTGAACAAGACCCCCAGATACTTAAACTCCTCCACTTGGGGAAGGACCCCATCCCTGACCCGGAGGAGGCACCCCACCCTTTTCCGGCTCAAGACCATGGCCTCGGATTTGGAGGTGCTGATTCTCATCCCAGCCGCTTCACACTCGGCTGCGAACCGCTCCAGCGAAAGCTGTAGATCACGCTCCGATGAAGCCAACAGGACCACATCATCTGCAAAAAGCAGAGACCCGATCCTGAGGCCACCAAAACGGATCCCCCCAACGCCTTGGCTGCGCCTAGAAATCCTGTCCATAAAAGTTAGGAACAGGATCGGTGACAAAGGGCAACCTTGGCGGAGTCCAACTCTCACCGGAAACAAGCCCGACTTACTGCCGGCAATGCGAACCAAACTCTGGCACCGGTCGTACAGGGACCTAACAGCCCGTATCAAGGGGCCCGGTACCCCATACTCCCGGAGCACCCCCCACAGGGCCCCCCGAGGGACACGGTCGAACGCCTTCTCCAAGTCCACAAAACACATGTAGACCGGTTGGGCGAACTCCCACGCACCCTCCAGGACCCTGCTGAGGGTGTAGAGCTGGTCCAGTGTTCCACGGCCAGGACGAAAACCGCATTGTTCCTCCTGGATCCGAGGTTCGACTATCCGTCGGACCCTCCTCTCCAGAACCCCTGAATAGACCTTACCAGGGAGGCTCAGAAGTGTGATCCCCCTGTAGTTGGAACACACCCTGTGGTCCCCCTTTTTAAACAGGGGGACCACCACCCCGGTCTGCCAATCCAAGGGAACTGCCCCCGATGTCCACGCAATATTGCAGAGCCGCGTTAACCAACACAGCCCCACAACATCCAGAGCCTTGAGGAACTCCGGTCGAATCTCATCCACTCTCTCTTTGACCGACACTTGACATTTAAATCCCATATTAAACAGGTTTCTAGGATTTCTTTCTTTCACCTCCGGAATATTGCTAAAATTAGAAACATCCTGTCCAGGAGTGATGCTGAGAAACTAGTCCATGCATTTGTTACCTCAAGGCTGGACTACTGTAATTCTTTACTATCAGGAAGTCAACAAAATGCCATTAAAAGCCTTCAGTTGATCCAAAATGCGCCAGCAAGAGTTCTGATGAATATTAAAAAGAGAGATCACATTTCTCCTGTTTTAGCTTCCCTTTGTTGGCTCCCTGTTAAATCCAGAATAGAATTTAAGATCCTTCTTCTTACATACAAAGCCCTTAATAATCAAGCTCCATCATACATCAGAGATCTAATTGTTCCATATGTTCCTAACAGAGCCCTTCACTCTCAGACTGCAGGTTTACTTGTAGTTCCTAGGATCTCTAAAAGTAGAATGGGAGGCAGATCTTTTAGTTATCAGGCTCCTCTCCTGTGGAACCAGCTCCCAGCTTTAGTCCGTGAGGCAGACATTCTGTTTACTTTTAAGGTCAGGCTCAAACCTTTCCTTTTTGATAAAGCTCATAGTTAGAGTGGCTTAGGTCATCCTGAGCTATCTCTGTAGTTATGCTGCTATAGGCTTAGACTGCTGAAGGACAGACTTACCAATCTTCTTCACTCTGCTACTTCCTTTTCTCCTACGACTCTCCAGTTGTATTCCTTTTCTCCTACGACTCTCCAGTTGTATTACAGTACATTCTCTTATTTCGACTGTTAACTTTGTTTTCTCTCAGTGTTTTTCTCTCCATAGAAGATATACCTGGTCTGGTATCCTGCTTGGCTGCAATGCCCTGTTGGACGGGGGGCATCGACTGGGATGATCCTCCCAGTAACTGAACATCCACTGTGTCCTGTTATCAACTTTTTACTTTCTGTATCAGATCTTCTGTTCCTTCTGTGTCTCTGCTCTGTCTTCTCAAATCCCCAGACGGTCGTGGCAGATGGCCGCTCCTACTGAGCCTGGTTCTGTTGGAGGTTTCTTCCTGTTAAAGGGGAGTTTTTCCTCTCCACCGTCGCTACATGCTTGCTCAGTATGAGGGATTGCTGAAGGATTGCTGTGGTTGGAAAGTCTGCATCAACGGGGCCCAACCTCATGCCAATGACTGACGCAATCTGCTGGGATTCCATAAATAGGAAACTTTTTAACTGATTGGAATGTTTGTATAAATGTATTGAAATGACTTCTTGTTAAGTGTCTTGAGATGACATCTGTTGTGAATTGGCGCTATATAAATAAACTGAATTGAATTGAATTGAATATTGATGCTGCCAGCACCATGTATTGTGGTGAAGATGGCATGTTTAGAGTTAGTTTTCCATCATACTTTAGGACACATAGAGGTAGAGACCTTGGAAGAGATTTTTCAGGGTGTGCCAGAAGAAATGTGAATGACTTCCTAAGATAAAAAAAATTATTGTGCAATTAAGCTCATTAGTGCCTTTCACTGCTGAAAGAAAAGTGCTGCTGCTGCCACCACTTTATTACCTTTCTGTAAGTTTTTCCAACTTCAAACTTAGAAATTCTACCATGAGGGTAGAAAATTCACATATGCTTAAAAAGCATTCTTTAACCTATCATGCAATACCAGTTTTATCTTTGATGCACTTTTTTTTGCTTTTGTCTGATTTCACAACATAAGCTGAACTTTAAAATGTTTTTCACTATGATGGTTCTTGCAAAATTTGGTATTTACTGGAGAAATTTGAGAAACACTGCATTAGACAACTATTTATCTCAGCTCTGCACAGAAGAACGGCTTATTTCCCCAATTACAAAAACTCATTGTTGTGACTCTGCAGCAAAAGGGCATTTTGCATGCATTGTCCATCTGTCACCCAGATTGATTACCCTGTTTTTCCTTGTGACAGTGAACCCAGCAGTTTCTGAATTTCTGCAGATGTGTACTCTCTGCTGTGTCCACTGTGTGACCCAATAGTGTCCATTCCCTTGTAAGAACAAAATGCTTTTGTGATGCATTACTCCAACTGGTCCCTGTGGCAGGACATAATCAGCATCTTTGTGCCTCTGGAGGAGATGGGTGCTATGGCACTATGGGAAAGGACATGAAGGCCAGCCTGCAGATACTGTTTGTTTATTCTGAAGGCGTCACAGACAATGAAATGTTCGTGCTTTCTGTTGTCATGGTTTTAATAGTTTACTCAGTTAATGTTAGATGTCATACTTACAGTGCTGTGAAAAAAAGTGTTTGTCCCCTTAAGATTTATTGTCTTGTCCCACATAAATGTTGATGACCAACTATTCAATTTTTAAAAAATTCAGTCACATTGGAGGGTTTTTTGTTTCTTTTTACCAGTTCAAGATAATGCCACAACATCTTGATTTAACTCCCCACTTTGACAAGGTAACTCCAAATATTTCTTCACCCATTCAGAGGTTGACTTGTTATTTTACTTCATATCATTGTCCCGCTGCATAAACCAAGTTCTCTTATGCTAAAGGTGACAAACTGGTGGCCAGACATTTTCCTTCAGGATTCAGAGCTGTTTCCTCAATTAATTATCTAGGTCCTGTCACATCTAAGCAGCCCCAGATCAATACACAATATACCACCACCATGTTTGACGGTTGGTTTGATGTTCATTCTCTCAAATAATCTGTGTTATGTGCACCAAATAAAAGTTATGCACACCTTCCAAAAAGTTGTTGTTCTGAGTTCTTTGGTGACCTCTTGGATGAGCACAGGTTGTGCTCTCAGAGTAGTTTAAGTAGGCTGCCAAATCCTGGGAATTTTTAACACTTTTCCATGTTTTCTCTACTATATGTGGATAATGTCTTTCAGTGTGTTTGACTTTAGTCCCGACCCTTAGAAATGCATTTCTAACCCCTTCCAGACTGATATATGTCAGTGATTTTATTTATTAATCTGTTCTTGAATTGTTTCAGACAGGGGCAAGGTGTTCTGCTGTTTCAGACTTTTTAGCCATCCTCATGCTGTCTGACAGGTTCGATTAAAGGTACTTTTGACCAAAATAGCAGTTAATTACAGTTACAATGGTTAAACAAGGTGGCTAGTTACTTTATACGTAAGACAGGTTGGTTTGAAAAGGTTTTTTTCACTTAATAAACAAAAACATAATTTGTTAGCCGCTTTTGTTTTACTCTTGCTATCTTTGTCTGATATTTACATTTAAGTGTGAGAAGAAGCAAAACCAAAATAAGTTTAAACTTAAATGTCTCAATTTCCATTTTTATAGCTTACTCTTTTTTTCTTTTCTTCAGCGCATACTGGTCTAACCATGCAGAGGCCATCAGCCGGGGTGAGGTCCAAAACTCTGCACACACTCGTGCACTACCAGGCCACAAAACGCATATTAGTATATTTCCCACTATAGGCTACACTGCGACCCAAGAGAGCCGTGCAGGTGAGATTTACTGTGTGAAAAACATTTTTTTTTTTTTATGGATAGAAAAAAAAGTTTTGTGCAAATGGTAAAACATCCATTGAAAGTGTGAATCATTGTGATCGCTTCGTACTGCACCTCAGTGTTTAGATGAAAGAAGTTGCGGAGATAGTTGGAGCTGACATCAGCCGCGATGTGCTCTGTCCCGTCCTGAGCAGAGGAGTCCGATTCGACCTTAAAGTCATCGAAAGCGCTGTCCGGGGCGTCCTGTAAGGACATATAAACCCAGCTGAGCAGCTGAGCGGGTTGGTACAAGCCGGTCTCTACTGCAGACATCATGTCGTCCCTGGAGAGGGACAGCTGCGTCTCTTATTGAAACAGAACCGGGATTCTTTCCGTCATCCCTGTGCTCCGGGTTACTGTAAATCCCACCGTGTTCACTTGTAATAAGACGTGAGAGGATCCCCATGAACGGGATGCACTGTGGAAGCTGGAGGAGCCACAGCCTGAATAATGCCAGGTTTCAGGGTGGCGTCGCAGCAGCTATAGGAGGTCTCACATCTGTGCTTTACCATTTCCCTGCCTCACCGCTATAGAAGCTAGAATAATTAGAAACTAGTAATTATACATTTTAACCACCAAATGTAGATTTTTTTTTTTCAATTTGAGGAGGAGCAAAGGCTAGGCCTATATGAGTAGCCTATACATTTTTACAGAGATAAAATTGAAATAAACCAAAGTTAAGGATATTGAGGATAAGGGTACTTTATACTGACTAAGCTTATATTAGAAAAAAATAAATAAAACAGTAAATTAAGAGGCAGCATATTCCTCCCCGTGCAAATTGTCACACTGCTGCCATCTAGGGTTAGGGTTCAGAATTAATATATATGGGCAATTCTACCAAATGTGTGCAAAATGCAGTCCCTCATTCAGAAAAACTATTTAAAAATCCTTAAAGTATTTTATTTTTGGGTATCAGTAATGGCACTTTGACCATGAATTGATTGTTAAATACTTAAAAATGAAATTTTATGTAAAAACAATAAAAAAGAACGATTTTGTCTTCACCTCTTGGATACTTTTCTATTACGGGGGACTTGTTCCCAAATCTAATACCCTAATTTCAAGAGGTGAAAATTACTTCAATATGCTTTTTTTTTTTTTTTTTTACAATTTATTCTTCTGGTTCATTAGCATGACCTGTTATAGAACTTTACTAAAGTGATGTCAGAAAAAAACCCTATTTGGCATTTTTATGAAAATGTGAGAAATTGCCTCAAAATTTTTTGTCCCTGACGTTTATGCCTCCTTCCTGCCACCAATCAACGCGCCCCTCATTTGCATTATTACAATGCCCGTCCACGACAGCCAAATTATCGCATCAGATCTTGCAAGACAATAATGCCTTTAGAAATAAGGGTCAGAGGAGCTCTGTGTTTATTTTTTTCACTTTTTTTCAACTTTTCTTTTTTAGAAGGGCCTGAAAGACTATAATAGAGCATGGGTATCCAAGATAATACTAGGTTATGACTCCTTTAATGCAAATGAGGGGCGCGTTGATTGGTGGAAGGAGGGGGGTTGACACCGCAGGTAACTTCAGCATATCTAACCCATATCTACTACTCCCGCTAGCATACAATAGGCACATTAGCAGTTAGCTGCTGTTTGTTACACACAGCAGAGCAATAAAGACACAGCCTTACTGTTTCAATTGCAGGCAAGTCTCTGATGGTTGGAATTGCCCCTTTTTCCAAACGGAGCTTCGATGCCAACTTTGCCTGATATTGTCCCAAATTCGTAAAGGATTCCTGCGTAAAAAATTTTAAAAAATATTTCCATGTTCATTCTGCCAGTCAACAACAGAGCAACTCACGTGTGCACTACGTTTCTGGTAGAAATGGTTTTAGCTGATTTAAATAAAAGGCTGACACGAATATGTCTTTTTCATGCATCATTGCGTGAAGAAACTTTCTGCATCTTTCACAGTGGAGTTCGTACTTCAATCGGTGATGTGTCGGTCGCGAACGAAACGGCTATAAGAGCTAACTCTTTGAAGTGAACGATTGGAGTCGGCTCGTCATTGGGAGCCGTTTGTTCTTTTTTTTCATTCCCCCCTGCTTGTTTTGGTACATTTGGTACACATCGTTTTGCATTAATTTTGGTAATAAATACACTTTAAGCAACAGAAAATCCGAGGAGCCGAAAGAGCCGGCTCTTTATGGTGAGTCAAGCCAAAAGAACTGGCTCTCCAAAAAGAGCTGGAATTCCCATCACTAGAATTCAGTAATGGCGGCGCTCGATTGAATAAGAGGGGGAAAGGAGCGAGGGGGAGGGCGGGCTTCCTCCAGCATAGGTAGGTCTGCTATGTCTATATATGGCATATCCTGCGCCGACTTGACGACAAGTCGGCCAGAAATTAAAACCACGTATTTGAGTGCACGTGGTTATGATTGCACGTAGGCAATCATAACATACATTGTTTCTTATGGAAAAGTGAAAATTACAGTTCATGACTCCTTTAACAGATGAGGCTTGACTAAGTGTCAAGTGGAGCCAGCGGATTTCACTTGGTGGAACGACTTGGAGCTACAGGTCCTTCTCAAAAAATTAGCATATTGTGATAAAGTTAATTCTTTTCCATAATGTAATGATAAAAATTAAACTTTCAAATATTTTAGATTCCTTGCACACCAACTGAAATATTTCAGGTCTTTTATTGTTTTAAAACGGATAATTTTGGCATACAGCTCATGAAAACCCAAAATTCCTATCTCAAAAAATTAGCATATCATGAAAAGGTTCTCTAAACGAGCTATTAACCTAATCATCTGAATCAACTAATTAACTCTAAACACCTGCAAAAGATTCCTGAGGCTTTTAAAAACTCCCAGCCTGGTTCATTACTCAAAACCGCAATCATGGGTAAGACTGCCGACCTGACTGCTGCCCAGAAGGCCATCATTGGCACCCTCAAGCAAGAGGATAAGACACAGAAAGAAATTTCTGAACGAATAGGCTGTTCCCAGAGTGCTGTTTCAAGGCACCTCAGTGGGAAGTCTGTAGGAAGGAAAAAGTGTGGCAGAAAACGCTGCACAACGAGAAGAGGTGACCGGACCCTGAGGAAGATTGTGGAGAAGGACCGATTCCAGACCTTGGGGGACCTGCGGAAAAAGTGGACTGAGTCTTGAGTAGAAACATCCAGAGCCACCGTGCACAGGCATGTGCAGGAAATGGGCAACAAGCCACTTTTGAACCAGAAACAGCGGCAGAAGCGCCTGACCTGGGCTACAGAGAAGCAGCACTGGACTGTTGCTCAGTGGTCCAAAGTACTTTTTTTGGATGAAAGCAAATTTTGCATGTCATTCGGAAATCAAGGTGCCAGAGTCTGGAGGAAGACTGGGGAAAAGGAAATGCCAAAATGCCTGAAGTCCAGTGTCAAGTACCCACAGTCAGTGATGGTCTGGGGTGCCATGTCAGCTGCTGGTGTTGGTCCACTGTGTTTTATCAAGGGCAGGGTCAATGCAGCTATCAGGAGATTTTGGAGCACTTCATGCTTCCATCTGCTGAAAAGCTTTATGGAGATGAATATTTTATTTTTTAGGCACGACCTGGCACCTGCTCACAGTGCCAAAACCACTGGTAAATGGTTTACTGACCATGCTATTACTGTGCTCAATTGGCCTGCCAACTCTCCTGATCTGAACCCCATAAAGAATCTGTGGGATATTGTGAAGAGGAAGTTGAGAGACGCAAGACCCAACACTCTGGATGAGCTTAAGGCCGCTATCGAAGCATCCTGGGCCTCCATAACACCTCAGCAGTGCCACAGGCTGATTGCCTCCATGCCACGCCACATTGAAGCAGTCATTTCTGCAAAAGGATTCCCGACCAAGTATTGAGTGCATAACTGAACATAATTATTTGAAGGTTGACTTTTTATATTAAAAACACTTTTCTTTTATTGGTCGGATGAAATATGCTAATTTTTTTAGATAGGAATTTTGGGTTTTCATGAGCTGTATGCCAAAATCATCAGTTTTAAAACAATAAAAGACCTGAAATATTTCAATTGGTGTGCAATGAATCTAAAATATATGAAAGTTAAATTTTTATCATTACATTATGGAAAAGAATGAACTTCATCACAATATGCAAATTTTTTGAGAAGGACCTGTACATTCAGATTGTGGTGATTTCTCCGGTCCACATAATCTCTTTCCACTGGATCGGATGGGGCCACAATTCTCACATGGCTGCAATCAATGCACTACTATCCCATAACTTAATTTCAGCATACACTGCCATCAGATTAGGCTGGAATGGAAAAATGACAGTTGATGTCTTATTTATAGCGGTATGTGTGGTTTCAGCCACAGCTATCTGAGTCACCAGCAGCCTCCGTCCCCTATCACTGGGAGCAAAGGTTGTTAATAAAGGGACGGAAGCGAAGCCTGCAGAGGGACCCACCCACCTCCGTTCGTCAACTCCTCTATTCTGTCCGCCCTGTCGATGCATTTCTCTTCCTGGACCTGACGGATCAAAACGATAAGTAAGTAACTCTTTCGTTCTGCAACCCGAAATCGGAGGAGGAGGAGGAGGGGGGGGGGACGGTGTTTGTGTTGTGGTTTTATTATCAGAGAGAAAAAAAGCAAATTAACCGTTTTGTGACTGCTTGTTTCCTTGACTGGAATGTTGTAGATTAGCCAATGAACCAGATGAACAGATTCTGGACAGAAGCAAAAGCCTGTTTTCTTTTTTCGATTTGAAATGGTCGCGATGGGTTTTTTTATGACACTTTTTACATCTAAAAAGCCTCTAATTAAGCGTTTCTCGTATAATTATGTAAATTACCAAGGGGAAAGAAGATCGTTTTTCTAAAAAGGGTGGTGACGTGACGAAGGATAAACTGCATCCAGTCCCGCACCGCGCGCTTACATATTAAAGGAACAAAGTTTGATTAAAAACATCGCATTATTACCTCACATGCTTATTACAAATACCGGACGAATAGTTTGCTATTAATGCGGCTCTGATTTAAATTCGCCGTTTTCGTTAGCTTGGGTTGTTAGAAGTCAGGCCTATGATGCGTTCAAGTTAGAAATGTTGCCGTTGGAGTGAGCTTAGTAAAAAATGCGCTTCACAATTATATATACAGTGTTCACAATAGTAAAACAAATCCCTCTGTGTCTAAGGGTTACATCCTTAGAGTTTGTATTCTGGATTTTAAAAGTATGTTATAGTTTCCTTCTCGCTTGTTATTGGTAAATAGTTAGCCTAGCACTCTTAAGTTGGTTGTAAATACCGCCTGGAAAAAGGTTGACAATTACGACAGTACGTAAAAGCCTCACGGGTCCAAAGACTACTTGAATACTTGAAAGCAGCTAGGAGTGTCAAACTACGTCTTCTAGGAACGCGTTTGTTTTGACGAGTGCTACATAATGTAGTCCAGCTCTCTATGTGCAGAATAATGGAATGTTGTTTTTAAATATTCCCTTTGATTTAATGGCAGCAACTAAAAAGTATTTGACTAAAATTTAAGTTACTTTGTCCTCCTGAAACACTTTCAGAGCTGCCCCAAGACTTTTGATTTGAACATATTCAAAGCACGCATTATCCACGTGGTTGGAGTGAATGGTTAAAAAAAAAAAACTTCAGATAGGCTTTCACAAGTATGAAAAGGACTTTAAATTGTTAGAAATAAATAATGTTAGAAATAATGACTCTTCTGAATTAGAAAATTCAATAGCAATAATAAAATTAAACCAAAATCTGAAATAATATGCTGTGAAATCAAGTATTATTTTCTTTTCAATATAATAATAAAAGTAAATAGCAGTAGTCTTAAAAAGAGCATACTCCAGTCTTTAGTTTTCATCTTCATTCTCCTCAGTCAATTTATAGATCAAATCAAACTTTATTTATAAAGAGCTTTTCATACAAGAAGTTGCGTCACAAAGTGCTTTACAGATTAAAATGACCCCACATAAACCACATTCCCATCCCTCCCCACAGATTTAAAATTCTGATTTTGCAAAGCATTATTATAGTTTTGTGTCCATGTGGTGTGGAGGACCAAAACTGACATAAATAAAAATAAAAGCAGAAAATATATCTTTTTGTTTTTCCTTTTCCGTATACGTGCATTTTTGCAAAGAAATTTATATATTTTGTTTTTCCTTTTACTTATACGTGCATTTTCGTCAAGAAACTTATATATTTTGTTTTTACTTTTTCTTATACGTGC
Organism: Valencia hispanica; assembly: GCA_963556495.2. Taxonomy (NCBI): domain Eukaryota; kingdom Metazoa; phylum Chordata; class Actinopteri; order Cyprinodontiformes; family Valenciidae; genus Valencia; species Valencia hispanica. The sequence continues at coordinate 13,765,386 of OY747721.1, forward strand.
ATTTTCGTCAAGAAATTTATATATTTTGGGCAGTGCTGTTTCCCGTTGCGCCGTGGGTTTTTAAAAGATTTCAAAGCGCATGTGTAGCTTTCCGGACAAACATAGCTGGTATATGTGTTTCTGTGTGTGACAAAAGTGGCAAACATCCCATAGGTCCATATTGTGGAGGACCAAAACTGACATAATTAAAAATAAAAGTAGAAATATATATCTTGTGTTTTTCCTATTACGTGCATTTTTGCGAAGAAATGTATATATTTTGTTTCTCCTTTTGTGCATTTTCGTCAAGAAAAATATTTTTTCCTTTTCCTTATACATAAATTTTCGTCAAAAATGTTATAATTTTCTTTTTCTTTTCCCTAAACATGCATTCCTTGTTTTTTCATTCCCTCGTCTCCTCTTTTAACTTTACCTTTTGCATTTCTGCTTCATTATGCAAATGAGAGGGTTGCCCTTCTTGGTCCAGCTCCTCTACTATTTGTCAATAAACAGGAAGGAGCAGGATCCATGTACATATTGATTGTGCATGTCTACACTTTTGGCTTCAGTTTAGCAACCAAAGTAGTAATAATACATTTTATTAGTGCCTTTCAGGACACGCAAGGTTGCTTCACAAGATAAAAACACGATAAAATCCAGTAGAATAAATAAGATAAATAAAAACATGGAAATAGTAAAGTAAATTGTAAAGAGAAATCATAAGTCATAGGCAGTTTTAAACAGATTAGTTTTGAATATGGACTTGAAAAGGGTGAAGCTGTCAATGTTTCTGATGTCCGGGGGGAGTGAGTTCCAGAGACGAGGTTCAGAGCGACTAAAAGCTCTGCTCCCTATGGTGCAGAGCTCCCCACAGCCGCCTCCTTCAAAAAGAAGTACAGTTATTGAGGGAGCGCAAAGAAGAGGTAGGTCTGTGTTGGAGTTGTTAAGAGAAGCTGTAAATAGACTGGAGGAATTGGAGGGCGGTAAGTTGTCAGCTAGGTAGAGTTTTGTAATTTTGTCGAAGAGTTTATTTATATTGTAATCTCATTAGCATCCACCGGTTCTACTCCACGAGCTCAAGGACCCACCATAAGTCAAAGGAGCAGCACAATAAGTGTTTTTCCCCCTTCTTGCCTTTTGTTTTACGTGCAAAACATTTGTTCTTGTTTTTAGTGTCAACAGCCTATGTGTGGTTTTATAGTGTTTTTCTAAGTTTTAATGCTTAAGTTGGGGATTTTACTTAGCCTGCGTTCACCCATTGACATAATTTTTTTTGCAAGTGTAGACTGGTATAATTGTAGCTTTGGGTAGAAAAAATGGTTGAGCAGGTTGCGCGCAGTAACAGCTACAAGGGAAGCTGTTGGTGTCATTTTTAACTTTACATACAGAATAAAAGGAGCTGCAGCCACCTCCTTCAAAAATGAGAAATAGAAGAGCAAAGTGCAAGTTGTTCAGTTAAATGTGTGAGAATCTATTTCTGTTTGGACTGGGCTGATGATAAATGTTTTGTTCGTTGTATGAATCGTTACTCGTGTTGTCAACATTTGCTGTCCCTGACAAGAAAAATAAGGCATGGATGTGTTTTTTGCTGAAGATGATTCAAATAAAAAATAAAACCAAGCTTTTCTTAAAAAAAAAAAAAGGTTCAGACAACCGGAGAGCACAACGGGTGAGAAGCTCAGTCATCCGGAGGGGGCTTAGAGTAGAGCCGCTGCTCCTCCGCATCGAGAGGAGTCAGTTGAGGTGGCTCGGGAATCTGGTCAGGATGCCTCCTGGATGCCTCCCTGGTGAGGTGTTTCGGGCACGTCCCACCGGGAGGAGGCGCAGGGGAAGACCCAGGACACGCTGGAGGGACTATGTTTCTCGGCTGGCCTGGGAGCGCCTTGGGATTCCTCTCGAGGAGCTGGAACAAGTGGCTGGGGAGAGGGAAGTCTGGGTCTCTTTGCTTAGGCTGCTGCCTCCGCGACTCGACTCTGGATAAGCGGAAGAAAATGGATGGATGGAGAGTACAACGGCTGCAACGTGAGCAAGAGAGACTGTGAGAAATCATCAATCAGGATAAATATTAAAAAGGAAATTGTACAGACTTGGCAATTGTCTGGGACATCTCTGGCACGACTTCACTTCCTATCAAGCAAGTCCAAAAGCGCAGGCATGCACAATCAATCTGCACATGGATCCTCCTCCTTCCTGTTTATTGACCAATAGTAGAGGAGCTGGACCAAGAAGGGCAGCCCTCCTCATTTGCATATTGAGGCAGAAATGCATGAGGTAAAGTTAAAGAGGAGACGAGGGAATGTAAAAACAAGGAATGCATGTCTAAGGAAAACAAAAAATATACATTTCTTGACGAAAATGCACGTATAATGAAAAGGAAAAACAAAATATATAAATTTCTTAGCAAAAATGCACGTATAAGGAAAAGGAGAAACAAAATATATAGATTTCTTGATGAAAATGCACGTATAAGGAAAAGGAAAAGGAAAAACACAAAATATACATTTCAACTTTTATTAATGTCAGTTTTGGTCCTCCATGTGGACCTATTGGATGTTTGCCACTTTTGTCACACACAGAAACACATATGCCAGCTATGTTTGTCCGTGAAGCTACACATCTTTGACATCTTTTAAAAACACACGGCACAACGGGAAACAGCACTGCCTGCTGTCTCTTCAGTCTATGAAAGGATCAGAACCACCAACTAGGCAGCAGCTCGGGCAGGACATGTGATGAGAGAAAGGCTGTCGTATTCCATGCATCGCACTAGACATTTCATGTATTCTCATTGCTCCTCTGAAAAACGATGAAAACCCACATTTACATCAATCTATGAAATCCTCCCCGGATACCCTGGACAGCATGTGAAAAATTGACTTGTCCTGGGAAAAGAGGACGGTTGGTCACCCTATTGTATCGCCTCATTACCAGAGGTGTCAAAAGTATTCACATTCAATACTGGAGTAGAAGTATAGATACTAGGGTTTAAAAAGACTTCTGTAGAAGTTGAAGTATCAAGTCAAGTTTTTTACTCAAGTATTTGTAAAAAAGTACTTCATTCAAAACTACTTAAAGTGTAAAAGTAATGTATTTTAAAAAATGACATGAAAGAAATAAGCTTAAGCCACCCCACAAAAGAAAGGCCATAATTATAATGTTATATAAAAATTTTAATTTTGAAACATTTGGGACACACTAGGCTACCTGTTTTAGCTGCATATATGCCCATCCATTCATCCATCCATTTTATGTACCCGTCCACCCTAATGCAGGGTTGCGGTGGGGGGGGGGGGGGCGCTGGTGCCTATCTCCAGCGCTCAAGGGGCAAGAGGCGGGGTACACCCTGGACAGGTCGCCAGTCCATCGCAGGGCAACACAGAGACAAAAAACCATACACGCACACACTCATACCTAAGGGCAATTTCACAGGCCGGGATTCGAACCCAGGACCTTCTTGCTGCAAGGCAACAGTGCTACCAACTGCGCCACTGCACATATATGCCCATTAAAATGTATTAATTTTAGTGCAATGCAATTACATTACAGAACCATATGTGGACTTCTGAGCATTAAAATATAGTCTTACAACCTCAGCACAGACAGGATTGTGCAGACCCCTGTAAATCTCTAATGGCCCCCTTGTGGCCGACGAACCTCATGTTGGGAACCACTGTTCTGGAGGCTGAATCCGCGCTGATGCACTGGAGACTGGAACTAAAAGCTCCACTTCAGCCAAAGTTTTGAAATCAGGGAACATTTCTCTGATTTAAGTGATCAGAAGTCGGAAAGATTCTCTGAACCCAGCCTCGTATCGCTTCAGCAGCAGAAAATGTCGGAGCATCTCTTTCATACGGGTGTTTGGCACAACATCGGGCTCTTTGAAGCGCGTCTTTAACCAGCCGCACCGGTAACAGTCATGTTCCAAAACCTCCCGATCTGAGATTATCCTCAGATGGCTTCATGGAATGTTCTTATTATTAATTTATTGATTCAGTTACTTGTACTCCGCGCTTTAACTCAAACCTAAAAATGTCCACGCGTCCGCGCATCTGCACCACATGAATTATAATCTGTCAAAATGAGAAGTGGCCTTCGGATTTTCCGTCAACCTTTTGTAGAAAAAAAAAACTGACTAATATGGAAAATATTCGGTTAACGGGACCCCGTGTGCACAGTACGCAATAGATCGCATACAAGCGGGGTGTTCGAATGGTAGATGTTTAAAATTATGATCAAACCGCTGTCAAATTCTATCCAGTTGGCGCATTTTTAGATCGTTTTTAGTGTGTCTTCTTAGTAACGAGGCTATTTTTAAAATGTAAGGAGTAGAAAGTACAGATAATTGCGTGAAAATGTAAGGAGTAGAAGTAAAAAGTAGGCCCATAGATAATTTCTTCAGTAAAGTATAAATGCCCAAAATTTCTAAGGTAACGAAGTATTTGTACTTTGTTATTTGACACCTTTGCTCATTACTGAATGAGGCGATACAATACTGAACTTTTTCTCATTTTATTTCAACCACAGTCTTGTCAAGTAGAAGGAAAATGTTACATGTTTTTTTTGTTTTTTTTATTAAATAAAAATCTGAGGCCTGCATTGGTATTCAGCCTGTCTTACTCCGATACTCCTAAGTAAAATCTAGTAAAACAAATAGCCTCTGAAGTCATCTAATTAGTAAATGCAGTCCACCTGTGTGTAATTTAATGTCAGTGTAAATACAGCTGCAGAGTGAAGGCCTCAGAGGTTTGTTAGGACGCATTAATGAACAAACAGTGCCACAACGATGAAGGAACACACCAGGCAAGTCAGAGTTAAAGTTTTAGAAAAATCTAAGCAGAGTTCAGTTATGAAGCATCATTTTCAACTTTTGAACATCTCACAAAGCACTGCAATCCTGCCAAGACATCCATCTACCTTATCGCATATTACCTAATTCCATTTAAAGTACTGTTGGCGTTTTAAATATGGGAAAGAAAATCTCCTAAATTATTGTGCAATTCAAGTCTTGCAGTGGATGGTTCTTGTAGACTATTGTGGTTTCTCGGAAGGGGAAAGGAAATGATGAGCACAATTTAATCAACAAACATTGTCCCATGTCCTTTTACGTCTGGGATTTTGGAAATGTATTGACGTGATGAAAAATACAAGATTTATTTTCCATACTTTCAATTTAAGCTAAGGCTTGTTTGTTTGTTTGTTACAACAAAAAAAATCACATAGAGTCTTGGGACAGGAATAGATCATGTTTCTTAAATGAACATTACACTTCCAGGTTCTGAAGATGAGTTATCCAGGATACCCACCACAATCTGGTGGATACCCACCACAATCTGGTGGATACCCACCACAGGGAGGGGGCTACCCACCGCAGGCAGGAGCATATCCACCCCAACCGGGCGCCTATCCCCCAGCACCAGGGGCCTACCCTCCAGGAGCAGGTAGCTACCCTCCACAGGGTGGTGGATACCCACCTCAGGCTGGATATCCCCCTGCAGCCGGGGGCTTTCCCCAGCCCGGGGGGTACCCTGCTCCCGCCGGAGGCTTTCCTCAGGCTGGAGGGTACCCTGCTCCAGCTGGAGGCTTTCCTCAGGCTGGTGGTTACCCTGCACAACCGGGTCAGGGAGGTTATCCCTCCATGCCTCCAGCAGGTGAGATTACCAGGAAAAAAAATTTACGTTTTGTTAAAGGAGTGTTCAGTTACATATTGACTGTTATATCCAATGTTTACTTTGCAGCCGGAGGCTGGGGTGCAGCACCAGGCGGCTATGGCGCGGTACTTGAATCCTTATCTCTGCAAATCTGTCCATATGTCTTAAATAACATATGGACAGATTAAGGCAAACCTTCTTGTTTTCTGAAATGATCTCATCTTCACCAGCCCTACCTGAAACCTTTTTGTTCTTTAAATCCAAGTTCTCACAGCCCCCTTTTTTTTGCAGCCAGGAGGGGCTCCACAAGGATATCAAGGGGGCCCTGCCCCAAGCCAGCCAATGCCAAATTACCCTGGAGCCCCTGCCAGCGGCCCCTCGATGCCTGCATATGGGGGCGGCGTTCCATCCAACCCTCAGGCACCAGCAATTCCTGTAAGATGTGCATGTGTTCATCCAATAATTTCTCTAAAACTTCATACATCCATGTGAATACACCTGTGTTAACTATGCTATATTTTATGTGACAATATGCATTTATAGAAAGGATACAGGGGTTCCATCAAAGATTTTCCTGGAGCCGATCCACTGAAAGACGTTGAAGTTCTCCGAAAAGCAATGAAGGGTTTTGGTGAGTTAATCAGTGAAACAAATCCATCAGATGCTTTTTGTCGTTAGTTCAATTCTCATTCACAGTTTAAAAGATTTAAATGGATTTTAAATACAAAAACCTTGAAACAGGAACCGATGAAAACGCCATTATTGAGCTTCTGGGAAATCGCTCCAACAGGCAGAGAGTTGCATTGATTGCAGCGTACAAGACTACTTATGGAAAGGTGGGTGTATTAGAATTCATATTTTCTTTCTGTGCTTTTATATTTACATAAAAAAAATGTTCTGGTTTTTGTTTTTATTCCCTTTAGGATTTAGTCCGTGATCTGAAGTCTGAACTTACTAGCGACTTTGAGGACCTGGTTCTTGCCATGTTGAAGACCCCAGCACAATTTGATGCCTCTGAGCTGAGGGAGGCTATAAAGGTTGGAATGGATTGGTTTGATTTAATTAGATTCAGGTTAATTTATTTATAAATTGTCAGTTTACAGTGATTGTCAACCCTTGGCATGTCACAAGATAAATGGCTCGAATGCATATACAGTTATACAGAATATAAATAATCTGCTTTTGATAAAATGCACTTCAGATTTATCCAGTTCATTCCACTACAATACAATACAATACAATACAATACATTTAGTCTGATCCAAATGCATTTATTTCAATTTGATCAAAATTACATTCCAGTACAGTCAAATTTAGTTCATCATATAAGGCCAGTTGATAAAAGGTTATCGAAGGAAGTCTATTCAGGAGCATAGACCATTGACATTGCAGCAATCCCTTATCCTGGGCAAGTGTGTGGCAACAGTGGAGAGTACCACCTCTTAACAAAAGGAAGCCTTCAGCTGAGCCTCGTTTAACATGTTGCCATCTGCTGCGACGATACGGGGATTGAGAGGACAGAAAAGAGACACAACTAAACAGTGAAGCACTGAGCCAAGAGTTTTTTCTATGGGGAAGAAAAAACGGTATAAAAAGTAAATGGCAGCATTAGCTCCATTAATATCTGTTGAAGAAAAGAAAACACAGCAACTGTATGCTAGGAGTACTTTTTTATGTGACATAAAAATATGGATATTACATGTGGTTAGTGGCAACAATACCTCTATCAGAAGCTTCATGTAGGTAAAATACACAACTTAACACAGAAGCACTGGGCAACCATTACACTGTTGTAATGACAGCAACAGCTCAGTCATATTTCTTTTCTCTTTTTTTTTGAGGCAAATGATACAAGTAAACATGGAACCATTGAGTCAGGGGTACTTTCTATGGCAAAATAAAAAAAGTTAATGCAGCAATAAATGCAAATGATGTATAAATGAAGAGTAGGTGAAAACAAGGAGGATAATCAGCCGGTTAGTCATTCAGCTGCTTGAGTTTGAAATGGCATAGCTACTAAGTTGCCTCAGGATTATGCAAACTAAAATAAAAAATAGTTTCTGTTCCTTTTTCCATTAGTACCCACATTTTCATTGTAGAAAGATTTTGAATGTTTTACTAAACATTTTCATTGCATTGTAATTTAAGGGTGCAGGAACTGATGAAGCATGTCTGATTGAGATTTTGTCATCACGTTCCAACGCAGAGATTCAAGAGATCAACAGAGTCTACAAAGCTGGTGAGTCAGTCCGGCCATTTTTGTTTTTATTATTAAAATCTTTATACTGAGCCCTCATGCTTTCTGTAGCTAATGCTGGTAAAATGTAAAAGTAATCTTGGTATTTATACAATCTTCAGTAGCCAACAAGAGATGACGCTTTAACTTATAAGGTGTGAGTATCAAAAGTGGTTTTCTAGTTCAGCAACACAGAGTGGCGTCTGTGTTGGGTTCACTATTGTAGCCAAAGACAATTTAACTTCTAAATGGGAAAATTGGGGGTCAAACAAACAATATTCCACATGTTACTTTCATAAGTCTGTTAGACAATTACAATATTACCATTTTTTTAAAGAAATATTTGCATGTTTTGTGTACTACATATGCTTTTCAATAGCCCACATTGACATGATGTTATGACTTGCATTAAGAAGAGCTCTTCTCTGTCAGAGAACCTTGACAGTTTTATAACATTTTCTACATGTGAATAGAAACCAAATACTGGATTGATGTTTTTCCCCTAAAAATACTTCCTTCCTCTCAGAGTACGGAAAGAAGTTGGAGGACGCAATCACCAGCGACACCTCTGGTCACTTCCGCAGACTCCTGGTGTCTCTTTGTCAGGTAGCTTTGTCAATGTTCTATCTTGATTTTAAACATTGCAACTTGCTGACCAGCTAAATCTAATATTAGGGTCCCATACTATGAAGAAAGCATCTTAAATAGAGCTTGTTTATCTACCTCTAACAATGGTGATTGGATTGCACTTCACTAATACTATGAAATTAGTTATCAATACTCTAAGATACCCCAAGTTTGTGGATGTTCATATAAAATATGTACAGCTGCAATCTCAAGTTAAATTATATATTTCTTTCTTATGTAAACATAAACATATCTTATATAACAAAAATTTCCCTGCCTTTCTTTCAGGCTACAAAACTGAAATAATGTTTTATTACATAAGATTTCAAAAGCAATAAAATGGTTGGTAAATATACACAAAAAGAAAATTAAACTATATTTATAGAATTACATTTAGAGCACAAATCAGCTTATCCAAAGGACTGAGAGATGAGAAACTGCTTTGTAGGACTAGCCCCGGGGCGTTGTACTCTGCCTCACTGTTGTTTTGTTTTTATTCAAATCAGGGAAACCGTGATGAAAGGGAGACTGTGGACATCTCATTGGCCAAACAGGACGCCCAGGTATTGGTTTAAAGTCTGTTCATTCTTTATACGAGCTTAGGACGCATTTTTTTAAAACAAGCTCATCAACCTTTCTCATTTTTTATTTTTTTTTAGAAATTGTATGCATCTGGAGAAAATAAAGTGGGAACTGACGAATCACAGTTCAATGCCATTCTATGCGCTCGCAGCAAGCCCCACCTGCGTGCAGGTGTGTGTGTATATATTGCTCTTTTTTTCCTGTCATATACTACGATTGTAACCACGCTGTTTGTTGTTGTTTTTCACTGTCAGTCTTCCAGGAGTATCAGCAGATGACTGGGAAAGAGATTGAAAAGAGTATCTGCAGGGAAATGTCTGGAAATCTGGAGTCTGGGATGGTGGCTGTGGGTGTGTTCACTTTTAGTTTTCATTGTGCATTGTTCCAGCTTAAGTGGCATTCCGAAAACAGTTAGCTTCATAATTCATTGTCGAAGATACTAGCCTGTCTGAAATGTATTCTTAGTAGACAATCGTTGGTATTGACAGTCTCTTGCAAAGTTAGTCATACATCTTAAACCTTTTGACATTTTGTCACATTACAACCATTAACTTTTTTCTTGTATATTATTGGGTATTTATGTGCTATACCTATACAAAGTAGTGCATAATTATGAAGAAAAAAAAAGTATTTAATTTCTTTTTTACAGATAAGAAGCTGGTCAGTGTGGCATACATCTGTTTTCAGTCCCCCTGAGTCAATATTTTCTAGAACTACATATAACTGCAGTTCCAAGTACATGTGTTATTGGGTACTGCAGTTACAAGTGTTATTGGGTGTACCTCTACCAGTTTTTGCACATCTATGGACTTACGTTTTTGCCCATTCATCTTTGCAAAATAGCTCAGCTCAAGCTTAGTCAGATTTAAACCAGTGTCTGTGAACATATTTTTTTAGCACTGTCACAAATTCTCAGTTTTATTTGGGTCTAGACTTGGACTGGGCCACTGTAATATATGAAAATGCTTGAAGCTCTGGCAGTGTATTTAGGGTCTTTTTCCTGCTAAAAGATGAACTTCTGAAGTCTTTTCCACCCTGCTGAAGAGTTTTCAAACAGCATGATGCTATCCCCACTGTGTTTCATTGTGGGGATGTTGTGTTAAGGGGGATGTACAGTGTTGGTTTTCTGCTAAGGATAGCATTTTGTTTGAACCTTGTTTCAATCTTGTTTTATCTTCCTCTTTTATATCTTCCTTTTGTCTTTCCTCCATTTTTCCCTAATGTTGTTTCTTCTTTCTGTTAATCATTTCTTTCTACATCTATCCTTCCTCACCCATTTTCTTCATCTCTTCTGTCTTGTGCTCTTACTCCCTTTTATCCTTGTGTCCTACTTCCATTTAGCCTTTTATGTCCTACCTTCTTTCCTTCCTTGTCTTTCCTCCTTTCTTTCATTAATTCTGTACTACCTTTCTCTGTTAATTAATACCACATTCAAATTGTTATGCACTACTTTTTTGTTCTATTACATAAAATCCCGATAGAATACATTGAGGTTTGGTTGTTTACAACTGTAAGGAACTGTGGTTTATATTAGTTTAACTGTAAAATCTTAGGAGGAAATTAGGCCATTATATTGTCGTCATAGTATCTGTTGAGGTACTTTTTGTCATTGAGGTTTGTCGTTCAGTGACATCAATACAAGCATAAAAATGTGAATCCACTTCCAAGAGAAATGGATTAACACAGAAATTGTGGATAATAAAAAAACTGAGATTTTGATTATGCTTCTAAAACAGGGGAGAAGGAATTAAATCATTTATACCGCAGGAAAAACAACATAAGTGCATTTGTTACATCCTGTTCTCTGTTTATTTTAGTCAAATGCATCAAGAATACTCCAGCCTACTTTGCTGAAAGGCTCCACAAGGCCATGAAGGTACACCTATTTCATTGTCTTACCATTTATTTCTAAAATAATGTTTGCATCCCATAATGTGTATTGCAGCATGAAAGAGCACAATAGACATCTACTTAATGATTTGCTAACAGGGAGCAGGGACCAAGGACAGGACCCTCATCCGTGTCATGGTGTCCCGCTCTGAGGTGGACATGCTGGACATCAGAAAGGAGTTTCTGATGGCCTACCAGAAGTCACTGTACAATCACATCTCTGTAAGCCCCACTCATCATGTTCTTTTTATTAAAGTCAAAGTTTCACCTAAAGCACCTTCTGCATTTATTGGTAAAGATTTGTATAAAAAAGAGCCTAAACATTAATTCATCATGAACTGCTGGGGCAGTTATATTGGGAAATGAATTTGAATACATGTTTAAGTTGGTTTTTTCCCAGCAATTATTAATCTTTTTATTATTATATTTTCACACAAACAAAATTGTTTGTTTTGCTGCACAGAGAGGAATCTTTGACCATTCCTCTTTAGAAAATCTCTGTACTTCTTCCAGAGTCCTGTGTCCTCTTTTACTCTGCTCTCTTCAGCTCACATCTCAGGTTTCCTAAAGAATTTAGGCCTATGTACGGAGATGGGCATGGAAAATAGTGGATTTTGTGTCAGGTGAACCATGTCTCCGTTGATTTAGCCATATACAGTATTCTGGATCCACTTATTGACAAACCAAATAACACATTTTTCAGAGTCCAAACAACTTTTAACTTGCACTATATAATATTCAGGAGTATCAAGTTAGGATTAACTGATATTTAGAAGAGTTTAAGATGCTATCCACTCTTAAAAGGTTCCTGAGGATTTTGAAAGAGAAACAGGCCCACAGTATCACAGATACTTAACCATGCTAAAGAAGCAGGTTTGAGGTGCTTTCCTACATGTTCTTTCTCAGTTTTATACCAAACCCACCTGAACTGTTTGTTGCTGAAAAGCAAACAGTTCAAGTAGTTATTTTTTTATAAATACACATTTGTTTGTGACTGAAACAAAAATATGTTTAACAGGTCCCTGAAGGAAACTGTTTGCTGAAGTTCTCTTATAGAGAGCTTTATTTATTTATTTATTTATTTATTTATTTTTTATAGTGAGCATGGTGGCAAGATGAGTTTGGTTCCGTGTGTAGCCTTGTTTGTCTTAGTTGTTTGAAACTTTTTCATTATTCCTCTGATTACAATTTTAGGTTACTAGATATTTTCATACAGCCATACTTAAATAGCATGTTCTGTTCTTGTGGCTAAGAAAAGTAGGCATCTGTGTCGCAATATATTTTTACCCTGGAAAAGAGTAAATGTATTACCTTTTATAAGCTTATAATACAACTTTGATTAATTTATAATTATCTTATAGGTATTGTCTAAATTCTTCCATGTGGGAATAAGCTATTCTGCAATTAAGATTTGTCTTAACTTTAAGGCTTTTTACACATTTTTTACCCCCAATGAGTTTGGAGAGTGTGGAAATTGCTTGTGATGCATTTTTGTTTGTGTGTGTTTCTCAGAGTGATACTTCAGGGGATTACAAGAAGCTGTTGTTGAAGCTGTGCGGCGGAAACGACTAAACAGAAGGACCACAGAAGGACAATATATACGTCCACACTGAAACAGTGATACATTTGTATGACATATACCATGTCTGATGCATGCCGCAAATGCCTTTAGCCAATCAATATTGATTATATATTTTCATATATATTTGACATGATTTTTTATATATTAGAAGCAGTTGATCAGTGACAAATCAGATTGTTAAAAAACAAAGATACTTGTGATTTGCGCCACAACATTTCCTAACCTATAAATGCTTTAGTAAAACAGTTTATCTCACAGAATAATAATATATTAACTTTAGATGGACTATGGTGCTTTAAACATAAAGTCTGCTTTAGTTTGTAGTTCTCTTGAAAGAAAATAACGTATAAGGAAAGACGGAGTACAAGCATTAATAGCAACTGTGCCATTTATTTAGTACATACAATATTTAGATTATAGCTCAAATTTTTGCTGTGGCTATAAAAGTATTAACAAAACCCCAAGAATGCCACGTGAGTTTATGAAAAGAAATGTAACAAGAATCCTAAAAACAGAAGTCACACAGTTATGTTTACAATAATTTTTGAATGTATGAAATTAAATATCCTCTTCTCTCTGCTTTTAGTCTTTCACTAACTGGATTTTTATTCAGCTTGCAAGCTTCTACGAATTATGTTCTGCTTCTGCTTTAAATGTTCTCCTGTAACTGTTCAACGTTGTTATACTTAAGGCAAAGAAGCCTGAGACTTAAAAACAGATCATGTTATACCTTTTGGTGTGTGTTCCTTTGTGAGGTGTTTGACAGAAAGTAAACCATCTCAGTCTCACACGACAATCAAATAAAACAGCCAAAATGTTATTTTTTGTTTAAGAAATAAAAACGTTACTCTGCCTTTCATTGAGTTTTTGTTGGGTTTTATGCTAAACTGCCAGTAGAGGGCCCCTGGTGCATTTTGTGTCATTTCAAATCCATTAGTCATTCTTTTGCTCTTTTATTTTTCTGATTTCATTTCAAAATTCATATTTGTTTACCGCACAAATTTAAAACAAGGATATGAAAAAAACCTTTATTAAAATGGAATAGAGAAAAAGCATCTTATTTTGTGTGCATGTTAAATATTACAAAGACAATAAAATATAACACCGTCAATATTTGCATATTTTTTAAAACTGCATTAATCATCTTCCTCAATTTTAACAATGTAAATTTCTTCTCTGTAGGACTTCTTGAGTTAAAGAATATTTTTATTATCCAGGTTATTTTTACTAATTCAACTTGAAATACACACCTGAATTAAGAAGTTTGTACATTTACAGTTTTAAACTAATTTCCATCTATGATCAATGCTTTGTACAAAAACTAAATTGAACAAAAGGGTGTTCTCTGGTTCTGCAATATGTAAGATTTTTAATGCTCTTTTCTTGTAAAACAAAAGATTTGCTCTTAGTCTTACTGTTACCCCAAACATACAGTAACTCAGCTATGGAAGAATATGTGACGGATACAAAATATGAAGTGAAGATTAATGCAAAACAAACTTAGCTTGTCTCAAAATTGCAATGACTATGGATTCTTTTCATTTCGGGTACTCCGTATGTGACTGCCGTTACGGTTATGATCTAAAAATCAAAATTTTAATTCCCAAAAATGTACTTTATATGCCATTTTGACTGCCATCTCCATCTGTTTAAAACTCTTATTTTTAGTTACCAAAAACCCTAAAAAGAATTTCAATTTAAGAAACACTATGCCAAGCTATTTTCCTAAAATTATTTTGAGGATCACAATATTAACACTTTCATTGGAAAATGTATTAATTGTATTAATCAATTAGAGAATTGAGATTTACCCTATTTTGAAATATTTTGTAAAATATTTTAAGAATTTACTGAACAAAATAAAACTAGCAACTACTAGAGTTTCCAGAGATCAAACTGATAAGAAGTGCTGTATTTTGAGTCAGAAGACTCTGTTTATTTTCTCCAAACCAATTTAGTTTCCAGCTCTCTTTCTTAGTTGGAGAGAAGTCAGCTACAAGGGCAGTTCAACTGACCTCTTCTGCTAATGAACCCTTTAGACTAGGAATAATCTATTTCGCCGCTCACATTTTCTAAAACTATTTTAAGTCACTTCTATACCAAAAAGTATTTGTTTCATCCACCCAAAAAAATTGTAGTTCACCAGAAATTTCACAAGTGCCATTAATATATAAATTAAAACGTTTAGGCCCAAATATGAACCTTGTGGGACTCCATATTTTCATTTATTTTAAATCTGACAGATATTTAAGTGGTAATCACTTTCTCCCTCAAATCCTTATAAAACACATCTCATACGCTAGATTTTAGGGTTCAATTTTAGACAGATCTATCTTTAATCGAGAACCTTAAAATATAGTTTTACAAAAAAGACAGAATGAACATTATAGCACATCTCATACGCCTTTTGAAAGTGAAGAATTAGGAATGTTGGTTTTTATTTCAGTAAAAGTAGCTATGGTATATATTGATTGTATTTGCTATTTTGCATGAAACACAATGGATGTTCATAATTTTCTGCACAATGCCAATTTTGCAAGCATAATCTTGTGTTCAAAGTTGCCAGTAATGTGGCTTTAGTAAGTAATTTCCATAGACTGTATGTATGCTAATTTCTTTTTCTGTAAAATCTTATAAATGATGTAATGTTCAGTTTCACCTTGTGCTTTAGGTGATATGCAAGACAGAGTTTTTTCTGAAGCCTATAAATAGGAGATGTGGATGTCCTAAGGTCTTCTTTCTGTAGTGTTCGCTCGCCTTAAAGTGCAGCCTCAAAGAGAGTGTATTGTTGAAACAAATGGCTCCCAACGTTCTCTTTTCTAACTTCACCATTACTCACATAAATGAAAAGAACCCACCAGCCTGATGACAAAGAAGGATAAATATTTCATGTTTTATATGCGTGTTCTCTATTCAGCTAGGACTGTCTGCACTGATACCGCTTGAAATATAGGTCAAAAGGAAATCTAGGGAGGGGCTTTCATGGGGTTGTTTTTATTTTAGGAGTCTGCACTCTTGCCTGATCCTGATTTCTAGACAACATTCTTTAAATATTAAAATGTGGATGTGATCAAAGGAAGCACAGCTTGGCAACACTCAAACAGAGATATAGTGCCTGAAACACTTATTGGCACCCCAGGTAAGGACAAAAAAACTTCAAATAACTTCACATTTTATTGCAGGACCATAGTTTCCTACTGAAAATGTTATAAAAATCCACCCTTTATTTTGATAACATTTATTGAGTGAGGAAAGACTTCCATTTTATTTGCCGTTAATGCTTGCCACAATCTTTTTTTCTTGCACTATTCCTTTTTTCAGTCTCTCTATAGGTCCACTCTTATGTGTTGTTCTCTTCTGCTCACCCCAAATGTTTTAGGATTCAGGCCTCGGAACTGTGATGGGCATGAAATAAGATTGGTTTTGTGTCTGGTGAACCATTTCTTACCTAAAAGGCCATTAGATTTTATGTAAAATCTCCTGGTATTTCAAAGACTACAGGATGCCATGAGCTCTAATAAGGTTCCCAGGGTCTTTGAAAGAGAAACAGGTCGACAGCGTTACAGGTCCTCTAGCAATTGCCATAATGTGCTTTCCAACATACTATGCTTTAGTTGTTTTGCAGAAAATCCCAGTATTAGTCTCTTCTGATCAATTAGAATTCCAGTTATCAGAATCATTTGTGGTCATTGCATATTAAAGTGAACTCTATTACACAACAACAAAAAGCTGAATATTAAAAATTTTTGTTTAAAAATATGTTAAAACCATGGACTAAAAATTATGCTATATGCAATATAGGTGCACAAAAACATATTAAAGTGAGGGGTGGAAAATCTGATCATGTGTCTTTACCAGAGGAAATGCTGGACAGTTTTGTCCTGGTAGAAGCTGAGATTCTTGATCAAATTTTCTCCTCAGTAAGGCCCACCACGTCTTTTGGACCCAATTCCCACTTCATTTTCTAAGTCATTTTATTGATCTTTTAGAGATGAGATTTTAACCTTG
The DNA here is from genome assembly GCA_963556495.2 of Valencia hispanica. NCBI lineage: Eukaryota > Metazoa > Chordata > Actinopteri > Cyprinodontiformes > Valenciidae > Valencia > Valencia hispanica. Next base: position 13,781,938 of record OY747721.1, read on the forward strand.
ATAAATTGCTCCCTTCAGACGGGGGTCTTTCCTGCCACCTTTTGAAATTTTTAAATGATTTCAGATGAAACTATGATGCCCAGAGGGAGACAGTGTTGGTTCTACTCGATCTGAGCGCTACCTTTGATACAGTAGACCACACTATTCTTTTAAACTATTTAAAACAGATTGACCTCTCTGGTGCTGTTCACAAATGGTTTACATCCTATCTCACAGACAGGACTTTTTAAGTTTAGATACCTGCTCCTCTAAGGTACACAAGATCACATGTGGTGTGCCCCAGGGTTCAATTTTAGGCCCAGTGCTCTTTAACCTTTATATTCTCCCTCTTGGCAGCGTCATCAGGAGACATGGAGTTAACTTTCACAGTTATGCTGATGATACACAGTTGTACATCTCATGATGACACATGGCCAATGGATGCACTTTTTAGCTGGATTTTAGACATCAAATCCTGGATGGCAGAAAACGTTCTCCAGCTCAACCAGGACAACACTGAAGTTTTATTTATCGGTCCTGAGGCTCAGAGAGAGAAACGTTTACCAAAACTACGATCACTGTCTTTTAATCTTTACAAGTGAAGAACCTGGGCGTGATTTTTGACTCTGAGCTGACTTTTATCCTTCACATTAAAAACATTACTAAAACAGATTTTTTTAATCATCTAAAGAACATTGCCAGAGTCTGCCCCATTCTCTCTCGACCAAAATGGAGACACTGATGCATACTTTTATCACCAGTAGAATTGATTACTGCAATGCTCTGCTTTCTGGTCTTCCCAAAAAGAGTGGCCGCCGTCTCCTTGTCATCCCTAAAGTCAGGACACACACTCACAGCGAGGCTTCTTCCTAGTACAATGGCGCTCACCTCTGGAACAGGCTGCCGGAGGACCTCAGGGCCGCAAACAACATTCATGTTTTTAAGAGCAGGCTTAAGACTCACCTTTGTAGCCTAGTTTTTAACTGATTATTATTTAATATAATCTGTTTAATTGCCCTGCATGTTTTACTTGCTTACATTTTATCAGTTTTACTACTTAGTCTTATCATATCACTGTTTAGTTTTTATTTGTTATTTTAATCTTCCTTCCAGTGTTTCCCCTGTGGGAGCCCTCTGCTTCGGGAGGGGTGGTTGGCTGTGGCTGCCTGGGTGCTCTCCAGGTAGCGCTTGAGTGCCTCTACCTTGCCTCCTCTGGGCGCCCTGGGTCAGTGCTTTGGCTGCGGCTGTTGAAGTGCTGCTGCCGGTGCAGATGGCTCCTTTGATGGCGTTTCCTAACCTTACCCGGCTTATCTGTACTCGGCCCAATGTCCTATTTACTGTTGCTCTTGAGTGTGTGTGCACATGTGGGTTGAGTTGGGGGGAGGGGGGTATAATTGTGATCATGCTTTCGTATTTGTGGGGGAGCGATAGGAATGTGGTTTATGTGGGGTCATTTTAATCTGTAAAGCACTTTGAGTAGCAATGTTTGTATGAAAAGCACTTTATAAATAAAGTTTTATTTGATTTGTATGAATTAATGCATACCAATACAAAAGTATGGAGGTATTTTTGGTGCAAAAATATTTGTGTCTTGTAACTGGGAAGTTGAAGTCACAGGAGGAAAAGGTTGTAGCAGTTTTGTAATTGTAGATTTTTTAAAGTCTTTCATATATACAAAACAACAGTTACACCTTTTCAATTCCTTACAATGCACAAATCGCATTCTTTGAGTCACACTTTAAAAAATCTCTTACATTTACAGTTTTGCCCCAATTGATCCAAAACAAATGGTGTCAAACACATCCACATAGCTGTGTATAAAAAAACAACTTGTGTAGGCTACACTTTTGTGTTGCTCACAGACACACAAAGCTATGTTACACCTTCACAAATTATTCTGTGTAGCTACACTGATTCTGTTCTACAAGCCACAAACTTAAACATTCCTGCTCTAATATTTTTGCCCCACTTGCTCAACATTTGGAGCAAAACTAATTCACACACCTGTAATAAAATTTTCTCACAAATTTTTTAAAATCATGTTTTTTGGACACAAATCGGTACGCAACTGCCCAAAACCGCACATGCAGTCAGAAAAACTGCTTTACAAGCCACACCTTCTTTTTCCATGCGCTCCTCCTTTTGCTCCATTTGTCCCGCTGTCAACAACATTTTGTGACTTGGGAGTAATGCGTATGCCCGTACAGCAGGGGGCGCTGCGGGCTCAGTATTAACAAACCGGAAATACCCCCATGCTTAGTTAGTGATGGGGTAGTGATGTGCAATACTGCATATTTTGGTATCGATCCGATACCAAGTAAATACGGGCCAGTATTGCCGATACCGACACTTTTCAATAACAAAGGTGGATGCGTCATTAAATTGCTAAATCTCAATTAATTTTCATGACCTTATGTGTTTTATGTGATATTTCCTTTTTTTATTATTTAATAGTTAAAACCCAGGACAGAATTTGGACAAAGTTTATAATTAAATAGAAAATGCTTTATTATCAAATTTTTCAAACTTAAATAAAAAGTGCACGCAAACCAGTACACAAATTAAAACAAACAGGTACTGTTGAGAAACTATAATACAAAAATTCAATTAAAATTCTCAACAACAAAAGCAACAGCTGGTGAAAATATAAATAATATATAAACAACAACCCCCAGTGCTTTTACATAATCTGTGCAGAACAAAGGTTTGACAAAGGTGACTCACGTGATGGCGCAACATCTAAACACAAGAGGGGGGAGGGGGAGCATGTGTTTGGCTGCTCTGCGCTGACACAGGAGCGGCGAGTCCGACGACTTCGTTGTTTCTTCTTTGCCGAAACTGCAGCATTGCAAACAAGAGCAGAACTTAAGGTAAAGAATCGATCTCACTACTAGTATCGATCCGATACTGACTTGGTATCGATACTATCGATGTTTGGATCGATCCGCCCACCACTACTCTGGGGCCTGAGAGTGATGCTATGATCCTGCGGCTGTACGTCGGACATTCAGAGCAGATTAAATCGCTAAAATATTTTTACAAACTCCTCAAGAGACAAAACATCAAAGCTGTCTGTGATAAATGCTTATTTACTGTCTATTAATAGAACGGCAGGGCCTCTCAGAACCGCATCAATAGAGTGATACGAAGCAGAAGTTTGTTTCCGATTTTAGTGCAATGACTAAAGGGCGATTCAACCTAATTTCCACTAACCTGAGCAGCTTTAATCTGTTCTAGTTAAAAACTAAAATTTGTTGTCTCTTCAAACCCAGACTAGATCATTCTACACTAATACCAGAATCAGTCCAACACACTTTGGGATTAGTGAAACCTTTATCAACTGGACGGTTGGACTATTGGACGGTTTCGTTCAGTTGCATTTACCTATTTGTGTCTGTGTTCAAGGAAAAAGAAAAAGAATAAAAAAGTTTCTGTGGGAATATTTTATTACAGGTGTGAATTAGTTTAGCTCCAAATGTACTGCACTAAGTGGAGCAAAAATATTATAACAGAAATGTTTAAGTTTGTGGCTTGTAGAACAGAATCTGTGTAGCTGCACAGAATAATTTGTGAAGGTGTAACAGTAGCTTTGTGTCTGTGAGCAACAAAACAAGTGTACAAAAGTAGTTTTTTTATATACACAGGTATGTGGATGTGTTTTGCACCATTTGTTTTTTTGATCAATTGACCACATTTCCCCTTTGTGGGACAATGAAGGATTATTCTAATCGGGGCAAAACTGCACATGTAAGATTTTTTAAGTGTGACTCAAGGAATGCAATTTGTGCATTTTACTTAAGGAGTTGAAAAGGTGTAACTGTTGTTTTGTATTCATGTAAGACTGAAAAAAAACCTCCAATTACAAAACTGCTACAACATTTCCCCCTGACTTCAACTTTCCAATTACAAGACACGAATACCTTTCCACCAAAATGATCTCCATTTAAAAGCTTTACTATCTGCACATGTGGAAATATGTCTTCATGGCTTATTTGTGTTACTAGGACATACAAAGATTATCCTGCCAATTATTGTCTTGTTTACCTTTGTTTCCCAGGTCCCTGTCCAGCCTTTCCTATCACATTGGCAGTTCTTGTAAACATTTTAATTATTGCTCTGACTGTGGATATGTAGCTATTTTTTGTAGCCACTTCCTGATTTATGAAGACAAACACACATCTCTCTAACTTGAATGACATTTTCTTGTGTTTCCCAATTTGAAGAGAAACTACACCCTTTCCAAAAAATTTAAATGTCATGGAAAAGTTTATTTATTTCCATAATTCCATTCAAAACGTTAAACTTCCATAGATGAAAAATTCAAGGCCCACAACTTGAACGATTTCAAGTATTTAGTTGTTTATTTGTACATAATTTGGGCTTCCAGTCATAAAACCCATGAAAACAGGAATTCAAAAAATTAGAATACTGTGAAGAAATCACTATTTACTTCTCAGTTTTTGCAGAAAAAAGAAAGAAATTAGGATAACATCAAATCAATCAAAATATGATACTTTCAAAACGATATGCCAATCAAAAGGGAATACTTTCCTGGTTCTAGTGAGGACATGGGCAGCAGCGTTCTGGATCAGCTGCAGCTGTCTAATTGACTTTCAATCCGATTTAAGATAAACGCATGGATGAGTTTATCGAGGTCCTGTTGCGAAATCAGTCCTTTAATCCTAGAAATGTTATTCAGGTGATAGAAGGCTGACCTTGTTATTACCTTTATGTGACCCTCGAGGTTCAGGTCTGACTCCATTACTACACCTAAATTTCCAACCTGATCGGCATTTTCTAGCTTTATTAACTGAAGTTGTGTGATGACTCTTGATCTTTCCTCTTTAGGTCTGAAAGTAATTACTTCTGTTTTGTTTCTGTTCAGTTGGAGAAAGTTATGGCACATCCATCCATTGATTTACTCGATGCATTTACTTAGGGTTTGGATGGGTTCAAAGTCACCTGGTGACATCGTAATGTAGAGATGAGTATCATCTGTATAGTTATGGTAGCTAATCTTATTGGTTATTATATTCTGGGCTAGTGGGAGCATGTAGATATTAAATAAGAGGGGCCCCAGGATGGAGCGCTGGGGCACTATATATGTGATTTCTGTTTGTTCTGATGAAAAGTTTCCTATTGAAACAAAGAAGTCCCTGTTCTTTTGGTAAGACTCGAACCAGCCAAGTACTGTACCAGACAGTCCGACCCAGCTCTCCAGTTGTTCTGGGAATATATCATGATCAACTGTGTGAAATGCTGCACTGAGGTCCAACAGAACCAGCACTGTGGTTCTTTTGTCTTGTTGAAGTGGCAATAATCTTGGAGGGGGTTGTATATGCAGTCAAAGTACAAGAGCATCTGTCTGCTTTATTAGGACAAAATGTATTTTTGGAGTGAATAGGAAGATCTTGTCAAGTTACATGTTATTCAAAGACACGACATGACGAAAAGGAAAAATCCAATTTATACGTCTTTTTTTAAGTTTTGCTACCAGTCACTGATGTAATCACTGCAGTTTAGACAATCAGCATGAGTAAGTATTGGCTGAATTGTTGATTTGCAGTGGATTTTTTCCAGCTGTCCAATGGGGACTGTGCAACTAAGTGACATTTGGTTGCCAGGGGCCTAATCCTGCTTTAAACTTCACGAGTGCATATAAGCAAATTACAAACCCCAAGGATTAGACGGACAACAAACACATAATGAGATGTGGCAGCAGATATCCTTGTCCAGAACCGTCGGGTCTTTCCTCTAATATTCTATGAAACACAATAATAAAGAGCATGCAGCCTTGTCAAATTTTACACAATTAAATGATTGCACAGATGAAAGAGATGGAACAAATGAACTACAGGGAGGATCACAAAATGCGTTCATTAATGTTATTTCTGCAACCCCACATGCTGATTTGATGCTTCGGGGATGGTACGTAATTCCTAAACACTGTAACTAGCTCGCTTGGTGAGCACCAAATGGATTTCTGCAGTGGGGAGAGAAAATGATTTGAGATGTTACATAACACTGCACATTTTAGAAAGTGTTTCAAACTTAAATCTACAGGCACACTGTGTACTATGCTTAGCTCTAAAATCAGAACCAGTATGTTTGAGCTAGCTCCAGATGAGACTCCAAATCCTCATGCATACATTACAGTAAAGCTAGTTAAAATACAGAATGATATTACCAGTTATTCTAACTAATTTGACATACATTACGTTTCATTGTATTCATATGCTTTGAAGTTTATTCGCTCTTTGTCAATTTACAAACACAATCCTGTCTGTTATATTTTGATTTTATGTGACAGACCAACACTAAGGGTTGCTTAAACATGAGGTTAAATAAGAAATAAACAGTTTTCAATTTATTTAGACAAATAAATATCTAAAAAGTGCTGCATGTACACATATATAGGTTACTCTGATAACCCCTAAATATAATCGAGTCCAATCAGTTGCCTTCAAAAGCTACCTAACTAGTAAATAGTTTACCTGACAGGTTTGAGAGTAAATTTTAATAAAGTACTCCACAAATGTAGCCTTTATGAAAGTGGCAAAAAGTTTGGCAATCATGTAGGGGACACAGAAAATATGTGAAGCTGCTCTGGTTAGATTAGAGAAAAAAATGTACTTCTTTGGCATGAATGCAAAATTCAATATGTGGTAGAGAACTGACACTGCACAAAAGTTTGATACACAAAATACATTTTTCAAGTCTTACCACAGATTTTCAACTAGGAATAGGCATTTATTATATTGTTGTCGTGAAAAGAAATTTGATTTATCCTGACAATGAATTCAAATTATTGATGTTTGAAAACCTGGAAAACTGTTACTTTTACTAATTTCTCCACTGTTGGTTCCATGAAATGATAAATAAATATCAATACATTCGAAAATAGGATTAAATGCATTTACTGCGTGCAGTTTAATGAAAACAAACTGCAAGCCTTATCCAAAATAGGTAGCCATTGTTTTTCAAGAGCAGTAACTGTCTATATGGGGCTTTGGCTGCAGTGACATGCAGTCACAGCCATACAGACGCCTATAAAAAAAGACTGCAAATAAATGGTAAATACTTTTTTTTTTAATTATCACCACTTTAATTGTTATTAGAAAAAAATACTACATTATATATCGTGGGAAGATTTAAAGTCCATATCTGCTATCCCTATTCTCAATAGGATTCAAAATATTGATATTGACTGGGGCATTCTAATACATAACCATCAATTCTGTCTCCTCTAAAAAATAGCGTTTCCACAGCATAATGCTGCTACTACTAAGGAGATTATGCGCTATACAATCCCCCAATAATTTTTTATTCAGTTTTGGTGGTAACTCTTCCTTTTTTCTTCCACTTCGCAATGGGGTGCTGCTTTGTGTCGGTCTATCACAGAAGAGTCCATTAAATCACTTTGGAGTTTGTGATGTAACGAAAAAAAGTAAAAAAACAAAAAAACTCAAGGGTATGAAAACTTGAGGAAGATGTGAATGAATAGTGTATCCTTACAACGTTGCCAGTAAGTTTACTTTTACTGTAATCTGTGACTACAGAGGCGGGGAACCAGGTGTTGTTAAAAACTAAGCCCCGCCCACATTTACCTTAAATGTCCATGACTCAGAAATATGATTGGTTGCAGAGTCGATGCGGTTACTTCTTGGGTAAGACATGGCGGAGTTTGTAGCCACAGACAGGGCGGTTCGGGAGTTTTCAGAGTTTCCAAAATGCTAAAAGAACTAAAATGTTGGATTAATTTCCCTTCGTAGCGCGTCAGAGTCCATCTTGAAGTGACAGAGAGATTTATTTATTTATTTTTCTCTCGCGAAAGGACGGAGCGTCGGTCGTCGGGGGGGCAGAGGAAAAAAAATGTGTTGTCATCTTTGCTCAGTCAACAGCCTCAGGCAACAAATATGGCTTCTTCTTGTGTATCCTTCATTTCGGGTTGAAAACCGTCCCGAGTGGGTTGAGCGGGACAGTTTTCAGTAGCTTGGCCGAAAGTGAGGTCGACTCACACGGCGAGAGACTTCCAAGCGGGGAGGAGGAGGAGGAGGAGGAGGGGGAAGGAAGATGGAGCTCCAGCATAAAGAGTTGTTGGAGAAATGCTACCAGAACTTGGTGGAGTCCATAACAGACGCGGACCGAGTCGTGGACGTTTTGGCTCGCCGTGGGGCCCTCAGTCAGTCGGAGCTGCTGGAACTGGGACACCACTGCGTCTCCGGTTCTGAGAAAGTGGACCTTCTTCTCAAGATACTGATGAGCAAAGACAGGGACTGCTTCGCGGAGTTCTGCACGGCTCTGGAGGCGACGCACCCTCACCTGCGCTCCCTGCTGCTGGATGGCACCACTGGTAAGAAATACTCATAACGCCTATAGACTGTTTTTATAAGCTGCCCGAAAGAGTTAAACTTATCGATACAATTATGCTAATGCAAAAATAACCTCAAAACTCTTCATAAAATGGTAAAACAGACTTATCGACAACCTGATAAAGGGCATAACTTTCTCTTTGGGCCATCATGTGATTTACACACTCACACTATTATGCGTGTTACATTTGTTATGTCACTAAAAGCACCCCCAGCCAGCCCTTTTGTGAAAGCTACTTAATGGAAGTAAAAGAAATGGATTCAAACAGTCAATGCAGTGTCATTGCTGGCTGAATTGTGTCTGTGTGAGAAAATCAATTACCCCAATGTCAAAGTTAAATGAATGAGCGAAGAATTAAATGTGTGCAAGAATGGAGGACATTAGCTGAACATGTCTTGCTGCAACACAGACTTGCTTTGCCAGATAAACTATAGCTCCCTCCAGGGAAGGCAATAAATGAACGGTTTGTGTCTCACACCTACAGTGGCTTGCAAAAGTATTCATAACTCTGGAACCGCAGACTTCAAGGTATCTTATTTAAATTGAATTTGATAGAACATGCAGTTAGAATTCAAAATGTGTTTTCAAAAAAATGTTGCCAGTAAAAATGTGAAAACTATTGTTGGAATTTTTTATACAGTCTTTCCTCTGCTTACTCTGATACCCCCCAAATAAAACCCAGTGCAAGCGTTGTAGGGAAACGGCACACATGGATAAGAAAGTACTCTGGTCATATGAGACCATAATGGAACTTTACTGGCCTACATGCAAAATGCAATATGTTCATTAGTGACAGGGAAGGTGGTCAGAGCTGATGAAAAGATGGATGTAGCTAAATACAGGGCAATCCTGAAAGAAAACCTGTTAGGACTGCAAAAGATTTGACAGATTTATGGTTGTAAATTAACAAAGTTTGAAAGCTATGAATATGTTAGACACCGTAAGGGCACTGCATCTAGTCTAAAATTGGTCAAACTGCATGAAGAGATGCATTTATTAATGCGATACGCACTGTGGCTTTTCACAAGGTTCATGCTTTAGTTTAAACCCAATAATACTTCAGTGGCACTCAGCTTGTGGGACTTAAAATATCTAAAAAAATTATCGCAGGATATTCACTATAAGCTGTTAGCAGGAATAGTAATGCCCTGAGAGATGCACTGATCAGAGATTTTGTGACCCACACCGATTTTTGTGCTGATTCCTACTTAAGTCGATTGTAATTGGAAATGTGACCGTTTTTGACAAAGTGTGTATTGTAAACTAGAACAATAATTTTTCTCAAGTAGTCCAAAAATATATTGGTCCCTTGCTCTCTCTCTGTGGGAATCTTTAATTATAGTAAAAACCCACATGTTGTGGGACAACAGTATCTCCACAAATTAACCCAACCAACCAGGTCAAGCACAAAATGATCAGATTTCGATCTCCAGATAATTTCTGTGCATTTCTAGTAAAGGCATTTTTTCCCCTCAAATATATAAAAATAATCTTTAGAACAATTTTAATGATGAGAGAGCACATCCTCCCCCGTCTATTTTGCAGACCACTCTTTAACTGTTCTTTCTTTTACTCCACAATGACTGTTTATGAAGGTCTTTCTCTTTAACCCCTAAATCTTTACGTTTTGGAAATATCTCTGCATCTGTGAACTCTGTGTAAGCTAAAAAGGCTTTGATTTATCTGCTCTATTCCTGTTGTATTCAGCAGCATAATTCACATTGGTACATGTTCCTTGCTCAGCAGTCTACCTCACTGCATCTTTGCAGCCAGAAGATTTAGTATTTCCACTGAAGATACTGGTTCAGCCTCAGCTCTTGTATCATGCATGATTGGTGAACCCACTTGTAAGATGTTAAATAATGTATTTATTGTGTAATAACAGATCTATATAGTTGAATAAGAACTACAGTTGTCTTTTTTTCCCCCCAGGCTCATGGAGGCTTTGTTAATTTGCCGTCTGACGAAATGTGTCTGTGCAGTGATGCGTTGTGGGATTGTTGAGGGATCCCACAACGCATCACAGCTCAAAGGAGCACGTGCTGTAATGTGCATCTTCCTGTTGGTAGACACAAAGGCTGCAGATGTGCTAAGGTAACCTTTAATTACTGGGCAGACAGGTTCCACCACTGTACAGCCAAAACACAGGCCTTTCCTTTGGAAATCCAAAGCCAGTTCCTATCTGTGTATCTACAACATTTTATATGTGTATGAGTCACAAAAAAAATCCCAAAAAGGAATAGAGCTGGACCAGTTTACTGGTGAACCCTAGGTCATTGTCAAATATCAACCCTGAAATGTTTAGTGGGGTAGAAAAAGTCCCTGACATTGGAATATGATTCATATAACATAATATCTTCGAAGGCCTACGTGTATTTAATAAACAAAGGTATTTGCTGCTTTTATATAACCATTGCTCTAGGGCTTGACGGAAGAACCCTTATTGTTTATGTATTGTTTCTCCCTTTTCATCAGGAACAATAACATAATGGGAGCAGCTTATCAGGGTGTGTATCATGGCTCGGGTATTATCTTGGTTTCAAACTACAAAGATCTGTTTAGCTGCTGTATTTTGTTTGTGATATCACTAGTACTGGTATTTTCTTACAACTTTAACTGTTGTTGAAACCATATATTATGTAAAAGCGGTGAGTCTTTAAATTTACTGTCTTTGTAATATTTAGATTAATGAGCCTACAATATTGAGGATTTGTCTGCTTTTTTTGAGTATCACAGTACAAATAGGCCTTTTTTAATGCCAAGTATTCACACACCTTGGAACTGATTCACATTTTCTCTTTAAAACCACAAGCTTCAGTGGATTTCATTGGGATTTTTATGTGATAGAATAGACTTTGAAATGGGCTTGTTGGTTAATAAATCACTGACTGGCTTGGCACCAAAATACACTAAGGATCTGTTGTCGTCATATCAACCTTCCAGACCAATCAGGTCTTGTGGTTAAAGTCCGCGCTGCATCCCCAAAATCAGAACCAAACGCGGAGAAACAGCATTGAGTATTTATGCTCCTTGAATCTGGAGCAAAGTTCCAGAAAACTGCTAATAGGCTGAAACCCAGAGTTGCTTTTGACTAATAATAACTGGAACATAATTAATTATTGTTTGCATTCCAACCCTCCAACAACTGATTCCAGGGTTTACTGTCCCTTGATGTTGCTAGAGAAAATAAATTTGATGCTACAAAACAAAGGTTGTATTTTTTGAAACTTCTTTAAAAATAGCATTTTCTAATTGCTGCTTCTAATCTAAATTGTTCTGAAGCATTTAGAGATTTTTCATGGTGTAAAAAAAACTCACCTGTCTCTGAGAGCTCATCTACTTATAAATTTAACAGCAGCTTCTTTCGTGAACTTGCTCATTGAAAGGTTCTCTTTATTTACATTCTGATTATATTGTACATCCAGTCTGTGGCCCAGCAAGGAACATTTCCTGCTGCTGTTCAATCAGTGATTAATAAATGCCCTTAAACCGTCAATGTGCTCATTGTTACTGACCTTTTCCTCCAGAACGATTGATTTTTATTTCTCAGAAGAGCAAGTCACTTTTATTGTTATGTTATTTTTAGGCACCAGCACTTGGTTTTTAATAACCGAGAAACACTTGTTCATAAATCTCCAAAAATAATTTTAACTTTCCTGTGATATTGTGGAAACTTGTTTTTTGCCCAGTACCTCACCACCTTCGGATTATTTTATTTATTTTATTTTTTAGGTAAAACTTTTTAAATAAAAAACACTCTTAATACCTGTAAGTCATGGATGTATAAAAAGAAGATAATTTCCTATTAAACAACTTGACAATTAAACAATTTTTATTTGGATCTTTGTGCACCTAATTATTTGCAGCCTGTTAGCAAAATAAACTTTCAGCTGATTCAGTTGCAAGAAAGAATAAAAATAAATCAATATTTTACAGTAGGGCTGCACAATATTTGGAAATGAAACAATTGCAATGTCATAATAACTGCAATGACTTTACCGATTGTGATTAACCTATTCTTGTTTTCTATCATCACAAATTGCCCAACACGTTGTGTCAGATTAAGCCTTTCGTCTACTGAGATGTCAGTTTTATGCATTAAGGGCAGTTAAAGTCGATCTACCTGGACAAATAAAATATATGCAGCAAGAGTTAACGCATGTCCAATGAGATATAACAACCTATCAGATATTGCATTAAAGTCCTTAAAGGAGCATGGGGCAGAATAAAGAAACGAAACTCATGAGCGACGCGCCCGGCGCTGCAAGTAACTGCAGCCAGCCGCATGGGAGTGCGCACAAACGCTTCACAAAAAAACATACCTCTTCACAGTGACATACTCCTTTTTCTTATAGTCCTTTTCCATTGCAAACAATCGAGAGCCTGTTCGGAGCTGGGGCTGGTGCTGGAGCCAGAGCTTTCACAAAACCTTCGTTTTCCATAACAAGGAGCCACCGTGAGCTACGGCGTTGCGTCATCAAAGTGTCACTTCAGAATCACGCGGGAAGCCGCTCGCCGAAAATTAATCAGACGCAGAAGAAGAAAACCATAATAACAAAGATTGATGACCTCGTCTAGTTGCAGATGCTAATCGTCGCTTTACGAGCATTTGTTGCGATACAGCAGCAAAAGGCATCGCTGTTGCAGTTACTGCCGACAAGGCAACGTCGTAATAGGCGACGTAGTCTTGATGCTATCCATGTTTTCAACAACAACAACAACAAAACATTCCGAGCAGTCTGGATTTAAATATGGCGGTCCTCTATTGTGAAGGCTGTAAATCCCTCCCCCTTCCCCCTTGACATAGTGAGTGCTTGGATAGCTCCGCTTTGGCCCCACACAAGAGTGGTGCCAGAGTAGCACCCGTTTCTGGCTCTCGGAGCTGGTGCTCGCGGGAATCGAAAACGAAAACACAGGAGCTTAGTCAGCACGGGAGCTCCAGCTCCGCCTCAGTGGAAAAGGGCTATTTGTGCCACTTTTTTGAATTGAATCAATTGATTCTTCCTCTTTTAAAGCTGTCGAGAACAAACAAGCAGTGTCAATTGACGTCACACCGGTAAGACAGCGCAGGAAATTCGGGCCCCGAACTGCAGCACATTTTGCAGGACACAACCAGTTTAACAAAATGGAACGATACGTGGGTGGGCTCATTCTTTTTGGTTTATAACGCTTCATCACCCAACAGCATAAAAAAACTGGACATGGATGTTTATTTTATTTACAAATCCTGCCCCATGTTTCTTTAGCGTTTACATTGAAATTAACGTGAAGTCATGTGCAAATTATGGTATTTTAAAGTCTACAGTTTTTTTAATAATACAAATAAATAACATGCTCACAAAATGTTCAGGCAGGAGAAACACTTTCGTTAATCAAATTCTTTCAACTTAAACCAAGTAGATTAGATTAGATAGATAGATAGATGTATGTGTGTGTATAGACTAAACGGTAATATTCAAAGCTTTTTTTTATGTAAACATTGGTTACTTGTCAGCTTCGTCAGCCTATTCCTTTTCAGAAAATTGTATAACTTCTCTGCCTCTGTCACCTCCACCATTTTTCTTTACACTGTCAAACTTCCTGTGCCCTGATATATATCAGTTTCATTCCAAAATTCCACTTTTTCGATTTTTATTTTTCTGAATTCCACTTTTTCTATTCTGACCATATTTAGTAACCAAAAAGTGTGTAATTATGGAGTGAATGAAACAAATAAACAAATCAATACTCAAAGAGATCGACACATACTGTTATTTAAATATTTTCACAAATCGAACAGTGCTCTGGTTCAACGTTTAATTGCGTATTCCATTTTGTTTGTTGCGCACTTTATAGAACCCTACTCTGTCAGTCTGTACACCAGTGTGTCTGTGTAGACTACTTCTGCTGGCTTAAACAGGCAGCCTGTTGATTAGTTTATGCACTGCTGCCACCTAGTGACCGGAGGCTTGTTTATCGTTCAAGCATGAATTAAGACCAAAGTCCTCCTACCTCTCGCGCCCCACTATTTGAGAAGTACTGGGCGACAGTTCAAACACAGCACACCTTGTCAAAGTCATGGGAAACTTGAGCTTGAGCAAGAACAAAAAGAGCTTGATCCATGGGATGGTACTATTCCTGAGGCACATCAGTCTCTCTCTTTTCTTTTTTTTTGTCAGTTGCTGGGAGAAAAAACAAGAGTGAAGCATGTTAGCTTGGCTCCATGTAGTCTCTGCTTATAGTATCCTTTAGTTCGAGGGAACCCAGCCAGCCTGGGATTTATTTGGAGTACTGGGACTTGGGTAAATAGAATCGTTTGTCATGGTCCTGGCTGCCCCAGATCTACACTAGACTGCTTCACATCATTGATGGAAGATGCTGATTTAACCAAATTATAAGCTGTTCATTCCTCCGCCAAGCAAGACATCAGTAAATGTGCAGTGCTGGTTGTTTGATCAAGGCCAGTCTTCTAACCCTCTCAGCCACCACATTTCTAGCTTTCTGTTACACTTTAATATAATTTATTTGATCTACAGTTTGGAAACAGCTTAGCAGTCTGTGCATTGTTGAACAAGTTTTGGTCCCAGTAAGAAAATATCTGATTTAATGATGTACAGTTTGGGGTAATGAAACGTGTGTTCTGCAGTGTTGAACTGTTAAATTATATTATACATAAATAAATCGGTTTGAAAGTTTTCCTAAAACCCTACTAAATGAGAATTTCTTTACACCTTCATTGAAATAGAAATTGTACTTTAAAGACCCACTCCGATTTAAATCATGATTATGCCATTTTTAGCCCAAATCACAATACCTGTGCGGTTGCTACGTCACAAACAGTCTGTTTTAAACGGCATTTTAGCCTCTGCTACTGATTCACAGCGATTTGAAAGCAGAAATACTCAGAAATGCAATTTTGAGCTTAATTTTCTTAAGATATGTCCATCAGAAAAATACCACAAGAACATGTTGACAACACGAAAACCATTGGATTGGGTCTTTAAAGAAGAGATTTCTATTTATCAAGATTGAAGGGGGTAAAAAAAAGTTAAGTGGAAAATTAAAGCTTTAAAGATTATGTAAGATTCTAATGTAAACAGATAATCAAGAATAAATTCAACCCATAATCAAGTTTTTGCTAGCTAATTAACTTTATGGCTAAAAAGTAATAAACAAATAACACACACTGCTTGAGTGAGGGTTACACAGGAAACTAAAGGATGACTGTTGATTTTTAATGTTTGAATGTCGATTTCGAACATGATGGTTATCGATAATCTGTCGGATTCTTAGATGCCGCAAGAAGTTGTTGTTGTATGGCATAATTTGGGTTTTTATTCCCATTTTAATCTAAGAGAGAATAAAAAGAAGCCCAAAGTTTTAGATCCACCAAGATAACCCATCAGTATTCAACACCATAACCACCAATAAAGACAGAACTTGGATGACTAACCCGATCACTCCAGCTGTGTGGTTCCCACATTCTTATATCTTTGATTGGACCACAGGCAAATATTCACAACCCCCCCTTCAGGATGAATTTTTTTCATCCTGAAGGTAACCCTGACTGGAAAGCTGTCAGTTCTGTCTCCTTTCATTGGATGTTTTTGTGGTTCCTCATTTTGGATCTGGAACTGCAGGTGCTCTTTGGTTTTGTCTTCAAGAAACCTTCCCTCTCTTGAAGCCCAGACCACGTGGTAAGAGGCTTCAATACGAAACTAGAAATGTTAATATTTGGTTGTGTGTCTTAAAGTGTGCTTGTTGCTACACTTTCATGGTTTCAGTTGAAGCTGCACAATATATCGAGTGGCATTCACGGTTGCCGTTTCAGCGTGCTGTATAGCAATAACAGAACTCTTTTTAATGGAATAATTGGTAGGATGTTATATTTCAAGTAAAATGTGTGGCATATAGGAAGGACATTGAGGGATCTTGATACCTAGACTAATTCATATTTTTAGTGGTCTAAACCCAAAAGCTCACACAGAGAGGTGGGCGCATTGTGATGATGACAAGTAAGAAAGGAGTTAAAATTGTAGCTTAACCCTAATCAATCTCATTTTTGAAATATGCAGCTATAGTTTCACAATTGCATGTTTTTCAAAAAACGTGCAGTCTATTTTTAATGATGAATTACTCCAATTGCAGTCCATGAATTTAATTTATTTACCTGTTGCATAAAAATGATACGAGTTTAATCAAAGGCTGGAGAAAATTAGCATGTGAATTACCAATAATTGCTTGTTATATTCAACCTGATTCTGTGCTGTCATTACTCCTTGATCAGGTAGTCAAATTTCCTGGTCTTCTTTATAATGTTAAGTGTTCTTTCATTACAGTTAATTATAAATCACTGTACTCTATAAAAGGTCTTTCACTGGGAGGATGGTGTGTTGTTGTCAGAGGAGATAAAAGAAGAAGCACTAAGACTGCAGCCTCTTTGGGGCCCCAGCGAGTCAGTATTCAAGGTTCCTGCCCAACTGATAATTAGCTACACTCTGTAAGCCCACAGGCTTGTCATCCAAAGTTGGGGAAAGTCCCAGCTTTTATACCTCCAGCTGGACTTCTTTTTCCCCCACTAAAGGTTCCTGATTGTAACCCGAGCTGTGGAGCCTTGATGTGCCACACAATGCCGGAGATAATCATCAGCCTATAATGTAGCCACGGAGCTGACTTTAATGTTTTTGTTCGTCCCACAGGGTCCACTTACAGCGTTCTGTCCACCATGCCATCAGACTCGGAGAGCAGCAGCTCGCTCAGCAGCTTGGGTGAGTGTGGCACCCCTGGTGAGTTACACATTTAACATGTATAAAGATTTGTGAAAGAAAACATTTACCCCTCTAGATAAAAGCAGCCTGTTCTGAGGAACCGACCGCAGTTTTATAAATAACACTCAGTGACTGGTTGTTTGCTATTTAGACTGTGAGCACATGCAAGTGATTAGACAGATGTGAGAATGATTTACAAACACTCTTCCACCATGCACACACACGCAAACACGCAGAGCTGGTTCATTTGATCACTCTCCCAGGGACGGAGGATTTGAGCAGCACATGCAGCTGGGGAAAAAACCCAAATCTAAGCTGTAGCAACTGTTTGAAATCAATCCTGACATGCAATACCTAACTTTTCTCTCTTTTTCTTTTCTTTTTTATGAAAGTCAAAAATGAAATAGTTATTTTAAAAAAAGAAATGTGAAAATATATTCCTTTTTATATAAATGCAGTTGAAAACGTATACATACTGCATACAAGGACAGCTTTTTTTTTCTTCTTTTTTATTTTCTGATATTAAATCAGTCAAAAAAATTTTTGTTTGGATTACCAAAATTAGTAAATCCCGATCCGATTTGTGATTTTTAAAGCTCAGATGTCATAACTTTGTAAGCTTCTGGTAGGTTATTTCACAACATTTGAGTTAATTGGATGCACATCAGGAGATGTGTTTTTAAAGCAACGCCTCACACACATTGTTTCCTTGTGTGACATCATGAAAACGACTCAAGAAATCAACCAAGATATCAGGAGAACTGTGGACCAAGTGTTACATTTGGAAGTAAAAGGGTTAGGCTAGCATATCTCAAATTAGTTATAAAATGGCTTAAAGAGAACAGAGTTTTTGGAGTTGCTATCACACAGCGCTGTGGGCAGAGCCAGACTGTGTGTTCAAGCAACGCGGCTTACAAATCTGACTTCGTTACTCCAGTTCTGCCCAGAGGAATAGACCAAATTTCCAGTTGAGTATGAACTAAGTCATACAGTTAAAGGGTAATTCAGCCAAACATTCTAAGACACTTTGTGGAAACTTTTAATTTTAAATAACAGTAATAAAAAAAATCTAATAATTTTGGCATTTCTAAAAATAATTTTGGTAATCCTAACTGACCTAAAACAGTAAAGGTTTAAACTGATTTCATGTCAGAAAATGACAGAAATAAGTGTTTGTGTATTTTATACAGTGTATGTAAATATCTGTTTTCAACTATCTCACTCATTGTCAAAATGTTTTAACCGTTCATTGTCCATCTCTACACATGTTGGGGTCTGTTTTTTCTTTTCTTTTTTAATGTTTTTTAATCCATCGGTTTGTCCTTCCACCTGTTCACATATAGTTGGACCTTTAAGATAAATTCCTGCTGCACATAAGCACATTCAAGTGAACTTTTACATTTATATTAAAATGGGTAAAAAAAACGGAATGAGAACTCTGCTAACTTAAAATATGAAGACTAAAAATTTCAATTAACTTCAATCACATGGATATATTTAAGTCAGAGTCTTTGAAGTACCTAGTCTTAGAAAACAAAATAAATGATGCCAATTTCTGCCTTTTTGTTTTCTTTTTATTTGAATTGAAATAAATGATCTATACAGACTTTTCTTACAGCATAAAGTGCTCCATCAGTTGCAGCTTGTGGACGGCTCTTTCCTTCAGTAACATGCTAACTCTCGCAGGTACCTCTGGTCAAGCCTCTTCCCCTCCGCCTGCCCACGTCGATGTCCATCAGGCGAACGAGAAGATGGAGACGGTGCTTTTCCAGCTAAGGCAAGTGACTCGTGAGAGGGATGAACTGCTCAAACGTGTGGCCCTCCCTTCGGCTGGAAACGCTTTTGATGAATGCAGGTACATGTAGCCGATTAATTCTACAGTAGAACTGTTTCAAATTATGTTATAAGAGCTGCTTTAACGCAACATGCTGAGGTGTTGAGGAAGCCCAAGTTGCTTTAATAGTTGTTTTCTTATCTGAACGATTGGGTCTTGTGGATCTTCGTCTTGACAAGACCTGATAGATTACCTTTGGGGTTTAGCTCAGGTAAGTTTTTTTGGCTAAAAAAGCACAGTGATACCATGGACATTAAACTAAGTATTGGTACTTTTGGCAATGTAGACGGGTGCAAAGTGCTGTTGAAAAATGACTAGCATATTATTACAGGTTAATGATGTTTCATGATTATTGGTGTAAGATGTTTTTTTTTTTTTTTTTATATCTGTGGAATTAGTATTTTCCTTAGTGAGATCTGTTAATGCTCATGTTACAGCCAGCTCATTCTAAATCTATATTGATTGTTAAAATGTAATTTGATTTTATATAAATGAATTTGTCCAGTCTGGTGAACGTTTTTTCTCGATCTTCATTCCGTGTGTGTTGGAGGAAATATTGATTGAATTCCCACATGTGAATTCCTTAAAGCTAACTGGGATTTTGTCGCTATTTTGGTTCCTCCTTCACCCTCGGTTAAACAGACTTAACTCAAGATCAGGTCATGACTATGAGCGTCTGAAGCTGCAGTGCATGAAAGCAATGGCGGACCTGCAGTCCCTGCAGAACCAGCACAGCACCACCTTGAAGAGGTGCGAGGAGGCTGTGAAGAAAGCAGACTTTTATCGGTAAGTGGAAAGTCTGCTATATGGGGTAGTTTTTGTAAATTTTTTAGCAGTCGGTGCTCTTTTGCCGTATGTTTTCATTCTCAGCACAGCAGATTGGTTTGACAGATTTGAGTCTTTTTTTATGTCGAAAACACCAGATTCAGAGAGCAGGTTAAAATCAGAGCGTTAGAGCTCGTGCTCATGCCCATATAAGCTTTGCATTCATTAATATAACACTTTGCATGGCAGAGCATCTGTGCCATGTGGATAAAGCTGCAAACTGAATGTTTATGGGTCTGTCGAATAAGCTGTCTAGAGTCGACATGGTGGTAAGGCTGGTCCATTTGTGTGATTTAACGATCCCATACTCTTCCCCCAAAGTGTGTGCAACCAACATCTGCCCCCCCCAATGCAAACAAACAGATGAAGGATTATAGCCATGCTTAAGCCACTCCTTCTGGACCTGTTTTGCTCTTCACAGAAAGTATTTATTTATTACTGTTCAGTCTGTCCAGCATTTCACCATGAAACACCTTGTCAATAGAAAATCCTGTGCATACCCTTTAGTGTGCTGTAATTAAATCAATAGGTCATGTTGGGCATGGATGAGCATTAGCTGTCGGTAATTATTGATTGATTTATTTTTCTGTTTTCTCATGGTTAATGTTTCTGTGGCTACAGGCTAAAGAGGTTTAACATTATTATTTTTAATTTTTATATCACCCAGATAAGACAGATATTTTGAAAAACTGATTTTTGCGCTGCATTTGCAACTCCTCTCCACCAGTTTTCTTTGCATTGTGAAATTATGGACCTTTGAAGCTGACTGCAGTTTGGGTACATGAGCAGGTTGCATACCCCCTTTGAGCTCTGTTTTTTTAAAATCTTATGCATATGTAGGGTGTTATTTATGTGCTTAAAGCCATCCACTTCAGCGTAAAAAGTTATTGGTTGTCCTCTTTTGTAACTGTGAGATCACGTTTGTTGGTTAAAATGTGTCTCCTAAAGCTCAGTACACAACACCGTAATTTCTGGCGATGCTCATTTCAGTGTGGTAGTGCACGCAACTGAATGAGTGCAATCAAGTGTGTTTTTTTTGGTAATATTCATTGCAGTCGTCTAGCGAGTGATCACAACCAGATAAAAGAAGAGCTGGAGACTGTGAGGCAACACAATATCCAGCTGGTCAGAGAGCACAACCATGTGAAGCAGACCTGCGAGGAGCTCAGGAGGCTGCATGAGGAAGACCAGAGGGAGGTGGCTGATATGAGGCTGCTGCACCAGCAGGTATTTCAGCATTTCTACTTTTACATACACACAGAACACAAAAAATCCATACATGGAAAACAAAACAGCTGCACTATCAGTGCATGTTATTACACTGCTTTCCATCTCTGGATGACCTTGGCATGTGATTAGTTGCATCTAGACATATTTGGTCTTTGGGACCATTACCTCAAGGAAGACATTGCTTAGACAAATGGGGTCAGACAGGCCTGGTCTTCCCATATCTCCATCGATCATGCAATTTGTAGAAATGAAAGAAATGACTTCACCTACGTCTTTTTTTAATTGTTATTTTACTTGACATTTGGTGTATTTAACCTCCTTGCATTCTAAAAATTATGTCAATAAATCTTACATAACTACAGAGAATGTCTTGGAGCACTGTTTGGTTGTAATTGCATTTCTTCTCTCCAGAGCTGAGGTCTTCATAGGGCAAAGTTTGATCTCAGTCAAATGAGGAAACAAATTAGCTAAGTGAATCGACCTTTGTGGTTAACATTTTAGATGTTGATAACCTACCTTTTATAAAGTTCTTCAGTTCAAATGTTGTTGTTCTTGGATTTATGATGCCAGTTTTAAAGAAAACCCAGTCTAATCAGTCAGTGTAGGCTTTAATAAACTAGTTAATAACTCTAAGACAAATTGAAGACGTTTATATTTTGGTTGAGGTTTCTTCTTTTTTTTCCTTTTTTTTTAAAGGATTTAACAATTTACTGCATCCAAATTAAAGCAATGTTTTTCCTTTAATCCACAAGTTTTATTTAATGTAATCGTCACTATATGGTAGTACATGGATAAACAGAAACAAAGGTCATATGAAATGCAGGACGTTGCAAAAGAATAAATGTCCCTTGAACCTTTTCACATTTTGTCACATTACAACTACAAACTTCAATGCAATTTATCGGAATTTTATTTAACAGACCAACAAATAGAGCAGAAATGTGGCATGGAAGGAAAATTATGTCTGGTTTGTGTCACTAATTAGTAAATGGAGCAGTAAATACCAGTGTGTAATTTAATCTCAGTATAAATCCAGTTGCCCTGCAAAGGCCTCAGAAGTTTGTTAGAGAGCAGTAGGGAACAAACACAAGATTCCTGGCTCGAAGAAAGTTATAAGAACTCCTGTTTGCAGTTTGCCACAAGCCATGTAGGGGACACAGCAAGAGGTTCACCTGCTAGCAGAATGACCCTAAACATACAGCCAGAGCTTCAATGCAATGGTTAGGTTAGAATGGTCCAGTAAAGTCCAGGGTCCTCTTTTATCAACCGTACTTGCTCAGAGATCTGTTTTCCTGCGTAGGTACAATTTTACGCATAGTGTGGTATTTACCATCTTGTACTTGGAAATGTTTCTAATTATAAGAACAGGTCTGACCATGTGTATGCACAGCATCTAGTGGTAGAACAGGGGAACAGCAACATCAAAACTGAATATTTATATCATTAGTTTATCACCTCTGCCAAGGAGCTCATGTTGGCGTCCGTCTGTCTTTTAGCAAAATAACTCAAAGTTATGGACGGATTTGGATTAAACTTTCAGGAAATGTTAGAAACTTTCTTAGAAATAAATAACATTTTTGGGTAATCATGTATAGAGATCCTGTGAATCGCAATCTGGGGGAGGTGGGGGGGTGGGGTGCTTAACGGAGGCCTGCGCTTTCCTTGTGCTTTTTTTCACTTGCCACATCATACTCTTCAGTTTAAAAGGATGTCGTTCCACTTATAATTAAAAGGAACATGGGGCAGAATGAAGAAACGAAACTCACGAACAACGCGGCCGGCGCTGCAAGTAACTGCAGCCAGTCGCACGAGAGCACGCACAAACGCTTCACAAAAAAAACATGCCTCTTCACAGTAACATACTCCTTTTTCTTAGTGCCACTTTTTAGTTGGCTGTGAGTCGTCCTTGGTTGTTTCCCAGTTGCAGAAGAATCCATTCTCACAATTGAATCAATGGAGGTCTGCAACCATTTTTCTTCCTCATTTAAAGCTGTCGAGAACGCGCAAGCAGTGTAAATTGACGTTTAAGTAAATGGAACGCTACGTGGGTGGGCTCATTCTTTTTGGTTTATAACGCTTCATCACCCAACCGCCTTAAAAAACTGGACATGGATGTTTATTTTATTGACAAATCCTGCCCCATGTTTCTTTAAAGGTTTGCAAACTGTACTGTGGAAACTGGATGGTCCTGCTTATTGGTGCAGCAGGTTGTTGCTGCCTCCATGCGTACTGATGCCAGCCAAAGCAGTGTCTCCAATAACGTATGGTCACACGCATGTAAAATGTGGTGATCTGTGCACCCCCAGTAGAAGATCTGGCCCAGCTGTGTGCTGAGAGACATTTTATTGCATTCAGTTTGATATTGGACATTTTTTCCCCTTTATTTCCAACAGTAACCACTCCACTGTCCCAACCGCATTTACTGCCTCTGTCACTTTCTCCCAGACAGTGTTCTTTTCTTTTTCTTTTTTTTTATTGGTTACCCCTGAGCTGATAGGTAAATTTGTCCCAAACATTGCCGTTTGGTTCTGATTTAATTTGTTAAAAGAAGTTAAAGTGTAACTGAACCCCCTGAAAAATCATAACAACGCCCCCAGACAACATTTGAAAATTCTACAAAGTGGGCAGTGCCAGGAAGAACGGAGGGGTATGTCTGTGACACCATGCCTGTGACACAGTCAGTGCCTGTGATGTAAAGATGTACCGCCTATCACAAAATTCAAATGCAGTAGCCACCCTTCAACCCTAAGGGGGCAGGACTAAGACTTTTTTAGACCAAAAAGTGTAGAATTAAACAAGTTTACATCAAAATATACAAAAAATCCCAGAAACTGAAAGATTGCATTGGTAAATACCCATTTATACAGTTTAGAAGCAAAAAAAAGTTGTTTTGGGTTTTAGTTACTCTTTAAGTATTTCCACAGAAGTGAATAACAGCAAATGAAACTATTCTTTGCCACATCTTTTTATGTCTGCAGCAGGAATATAACTGCTGCATGCTGGAGGGGAGGAGCAGAGACATAAAGCAGAGGAACCGCTAATAAAAAAGGGCAAAAACTATTGGTGTTAAAATTAATTTGCGTTAACTATGACAATTTTCAAAAAGTCTGTTCATAATGACTTTTTTTTTGCCCCACCTATGTTTCACCTCGATCTGGGTGTCACTAATTGTTAATTTTTTTGCTCTCTTGGCCATTATTTTCGGGAAGAACGCAAGGATTTAATGCATGTGTCAGAGGATGTGGTGTGACCAAATATGGTTAATTGAGGATGTTTCTGTATGCAAAGGACTGAACAGGCATGAGCACCTTGATACGCACATGATGGATTTATCAACAGATGATTGCGGAGGAACATGCATACGACTGGCTACCGCATATTTAATA
This sequence comes from Valencia hispanica, assembly GCA_963556495.2. Lineage (NCBI taxonomy): Eukaryota > Metazoa > Chordata > Actinopteri > Cyprinodontiformes > Valenciidae > Valencia > Valencia hispanica. Next base: position 13,806,312 of record OY747721.1, read on the forward strand.
AATCTGGATTTTGAGTGTTCGTGTGAACATTCTAAATGTCATTCGTAGGAAAGAATATAGAACAGTTTCTATGAACGTTTGACAAATGAGGGCCCAGAACTAAATCTATTTGAGAACCTTACAAGGCTTGAAAATCGATCCTAACTGATGCTGTCCATCTAATTGCACTGAGTCAGAGCCATTTTGTAAAATGGTATGGGGAACAATTTCAGTCTTCTGGTGTGCTGGAGCCTGGTAGTCTCCAAATAGGAAAGTGTGCAATTGTAATTTGCAGCAAAGGGAAATTCTACAAAGTGTAGCATAGAAACATTTAAAAGATTTTCATTTGTTAAAACTTTTTTTGCTTCCACTTCTTAATTATGCTCTGCTTTCCTATGGTCTGTCACATAAAGTTCCAATAAAATGCATGCAATGTGACAAAATGTGATTAAAAAAATCAACTAGTATGATTGTTTATCACTTCTACACTTTTCCCTTTCTGTAGCATGGCATATTAATGTCAGTGTAAGACTTTTTTAACAACAATTGGATCTATATTTCATTAAACAAGGGGATTTTAGAGGAAAAAAGCTCTTCTTCTGTGGCCTTTAAAAAAAAAGAGGAAATTCTGATTTCCGAACTGCAGGTGATGAGAGAAGGATCATCTGATGTCCTGAACAAGCTGTATGAAACAGCTGTGGACAAAATAGAGACGATGAAGAAGGACTACGAAGCTCTGAGGAAGCGCTACAATGAGAGGACAGCCAGTTACAACGCTGACTTGAGCCGTTTGGACCAAGTTGAGGAGGAGAATCACCGTTTGCAAAAGACCCTGGATATACTGTCGAAACAGAGGGATGCTGCCATCCACTTTCAGCAGCAGTTCTCCACCTCTGTTCAAAGGTAAAGCTTCATGAATCAGGCATCACTTAACCAACTAAAGCTGATTTTTCACAAAAAGTGATCAGTGGCCCTTGCATGTAGTCATATTACAAACTGAGTATTTGAATTCAGTGCATAGGTGGAGTACTACAAGTTGTAAAATTAAGATAAATGGCAGCAAAACTATTATTTGATTCAGGTTTGATGACACTCAACATGAGCTTTCCAAGGCCACAGTCCAGAATTTGGAGCTGCAACGGGAAGTGGAGCGGCTGCAGTCGGAAACGACGCGACTAAAGACCCAGCAGCTGAAGGCCGTAAAGGACTGTGAGAAGTACAAGGATGAGCGGGACTCTGTGATCAGCGAGTACCGCCTGATCATGAGTGAGAGGGACCAGGTGATCAAAGAGGTGGACAGGCTCCAGACGGGGCTGGAGGTGGCGGAGGCAAAGCTTAAGAACAATTTCTCAGAGAGACAGGTGGCCAGCGAGGAATTGGAGGCTTTACAACAAGTAAGAGCTCAAATGGGGGATTCTTTCAGGGTCCTTTCACAGTTTGAAACATCTGGAATCTGCTTTCCAGGTCAGGATAAGAATGGGGAAAAAAAGTGAGGATGATGGGAATTGTGCTGACGGTGTCCTTCCTTCCTTCCTTCTATCCTTGCCTGTATCCTTACTACCATCCTGCCTTGTTTTTCCCTTTTTCTGTACTCTCATCCTTGTCTTACCTCCTTGCTTTCTGTCCTTTCTTTGAGCTTCCAGAATTCCTTCTTTGTGTCCAAATTCCTTTTCCTCTGTCCTTCTTTTTGTCCTTGTATTCTTTGTTCCTCCATTCTTTTCTTGTGTTCCTCTTTTTTTCTTCATTCCTCCTCCCCTGCTTTTCTTTGTGCCCTTTTCCTTTCCTTTCCCTTCTATTTTTTCTTTTATTTCATCTTTTCATTTTTGTGCACTACCTCTTCTTTCTGTCCTTTCTTTGTGTCTTACCTTTATTCCTTCCCTTTCTTCCTTATGTCCCACTTCCCTTCCCTGATTTTGTCCTTCCTACCTTTGCTTCACTCTTTCTTCCCTTCTTTGCCCTTCCTTTTCTGTGTTTATGCTTCCTCCTTTTCCTTACCTTTCTTCCCTACTTTACATTTTCTGGTTTTTCAAGGTTCAGTGTTTTAGCCTACCTAGTCCAGAAATATCTGCAATACATTCTTAGTAAACTTTAGTATTTTATGTGTCATGTGAAGGCCCAAAGACTCTTGACTTGAAAAATTGAGTAGGCACAGTAAAGTTGGGATAGATTGTAAACATTTCTACTTATGTTTTTGGAACTTGAAGGAGCTAGCTTCAGCGCTGGTGGACAGGGACCGTGCTATCTGCGAAAAGAACGAGCTGCTAGAGAAATACTGCCATGAGGTAAAGGACAAGACTGAGGCCCAGAAGGAGCTGAACCAGGCCTGCAAAGACATCGAGACGGCGCGAGAGGAAAGAGATGTGGCCCGCAAGGAGAGAACAGAAGCCATCATCCAGAGAGACCAGCTGCTGCGAGAGTATTACCAGGCTAGACAGGTACCCAGACAGCCAGAGGTGATTTATCATTCCAAATGGTAGGTCTGATTTATCTGTCTGACAATAATCCTCTCGTCTGAGCTTATATTGTATTTAAAGTAAAGCTTGGAGGTTCCCACACAAAGACCTAGGAGAAGTGCTCGCATCACCCTTCAATCTGTTTTTAGTAATTGTTGGATTATTTACAGTCTAACTCAGAATAGTTCTGCATTAGGAATATTGCCATTAATTAAATTGACGAGGCTCAACCGTTTGACTTTTTAAGTGCCCAAGAAAACTGCACTGCATGAGAAATGAACAGCACAGTGCAGTTTAATTTAGCAGTTCACTTAATTTATCTTCTCAATACACTTAACAGCCATTCTACTGGAGATTTATTTTGAAAGAGGTTTACTTCAGCAGGCTCTGAGTGACCTTTGCATTCATTCTGTGTCTGACAAATCTCATACTGCCCTACTTAATCCAATTTGATTTTTGTCAGACCAACAAACGGTAGCATATCACTACAACATGAATGGGGAAAAACTTTGTTGCAAATAACGTTTTGAAAAGTGTGGATTGCATTAGTATTCAGCCGCCCTCAGGTAAAATTTTGTAGAGGTACCTTTGGCTGCAACTACAGCCGCAAATCTTTCAGAGTATGTCTCTTCCAGCTTTGCACGTTTTGACACATATTTGGAGAGCATCTGTGAACATCAATTCTTAAGTCAAAATTGCATTTTATTTAGGGTGGTTTGTGTAAAGTAGGCAACTACACTCACTGGCCACTTTATTAGGTACACCTTGCTAGTACTGGGTTGGACCCCCTTTTGCCTTCAGAACTGCCTTAATCCTTCATGGCATAGATTCAACAAGGTACTAGAAACATTCCTTAGAGATTTTGGTCCATATTGACATGATAGAATCATTATCCTGCTGGAAGTAGCCATCAGAAGATGGGTACACTTTGGTCATAAAGGAATGGACATGGTCAGCAACAATACTCAGGTAGGCTGTGGCGTTGCAACGATGCTCAATTTCTACTAAGGGGCCCAAAGTGTGCCAAGAAAATGTCCCCCACACCATTACACCACCAGCAGCCTGAACCGTTGATACAAGACAGGATGGATCCATGCGTTCATGTTGTTTACGCCAAATTCTGACCCTACCATTCAAATGTCACAGCAGAAATCGAGACTCATCAGAGCAGGCAACATTTTTCCAATCTTCTATTGTCCAATTTTGGTGAGCCTGTGCGAAATGTTGCCTCAGTTTCCTGTTCTTAGGTGACAGGAGTGGCACCCGGTGTGGTCTTCTGCTGCTGTAGCCCATCTGCCTCAAGGTTCGGCATGTTGTGCGTCCAGAGATGCTTTTCTGCATACGTTGGTTGTAACGAGTGGTTATTTGAGTTACTGTTGCCTTTCTATCAGCTCGAACCAGTCTGGCCATTCTCCTCTGATCTCTGGCATCAACAAGGCATTTTCGCCCACAGAACTGTCGCTCACTGGATATTTTCCCTTTTTTGGACCATTCTCTGTAAACCCTAGAGATGGTTGTGCCTGAAAATCCCAGTAGATCAGCCATTTCTGAAATACTCAGACCAGCCCGTCTGGCACCAACAACCATGCCATGTTCAAAGTCACTTAAATCACCTTTCTTCCCCATTCTGATGCTCGGTTTGAACTGAAGCAGATCGTCTTGACCATGTCTACATGGCTAAATACATTGAGTTGCCGCCATGTGATTGGCTAATTAGAAATTTGTGTTAACGAGCAGTTGGAGCAGGTGTGCGTAATAAAGTGGCCAGTGAGTATGCATATGCTCTTTTTCCCTATTTGGAAATGTAGATTTATTAATTATCCACTTCTTTGGGTTGATCTGTTTACATAAAATTTTTATATAATACATTGAATCTTGTGGTTGTAATGTGACAAATTCTTAAGAGTTCAAGGGTTATCAAGACTTTTGGAAGGCACTTGATTGCACTTGTTGAAATTGTCAAAATAGCACTTTGTATGCAGTTAACATTGAAATTAGGTGAGGTATTTATGCAGTCTAGCTGGATAACAAATTCATGCAATTATGATGTGGTCCTAATATTAAAATAATACAAATCTGTTGATCAATCAATCAGGCGTTTATAGTTGGGAACTTCTCATACAAAGTGACAGAAATGTAATTAACATGGAAGGTAAATTGAATGTGCTTTTATGCTTCTTTCTAGATTAAAACGACTATCGGCAGCATATTCTTTGTGCAGTTTGACAGGATTATCTGCACCCTAATGTTTTTTTCCTTGTGTCCAGAAACAAGACTGTGCCACACTGGACATGGAGCGGGCCAACAAAGAGATTGAGATTCTCAGGAAGCAGTACGAGGCCATTTCTCAGGAGCTGAAAGAGTCTCTGCAAGAGGCAGAGGTTGCCAAATGTCGACGGGACTGGGCCTTCCAGGAGAGGGACAAGATCGTGGCAGAGAGGGAGAGCATCCGGTAAAGAATTTGATGAAAATGTGGAGTTTTATTTATTCTGCTCATCAGTGCAGAGATTTGAATTTTAAAAAAGTATTTTGCGGTACCTGACGACGTTGTTTGCTTTGCAGGACGTTGTGTGACAACCTGAGGCGAGAGAGAGACAGGGCTGTGAGCGATCTGGCAGATGCTCTTAGGAACCTGGATGAAACGAGGAAGCAGAAGAACGATGCTTCGCGAGAACTCAAAGACCTAAAGTGTGTCTTTTTTCCTTACCTTTATTTTCCTCATGCTAGATGTGTGAAGTTACCTGCTTTATCTCAATGTTACACTGCAATGTTATTCTCTTCTCTGGGGATCGTCTGGGCTACCGCACTTTTTAAAAGAACACATTTTGTGTTTTGTTGCAGAGAAAAGTTGGACGACCAGTTAGAGACGGAGGCCAGATATCGCCAGCTAATGGCTCACAGTTCACATGACTCAGCCATAGACACAGACTCCATAGAGTGGGAAACGGAAGTTGTAGAGCTGGAAAAGCACAGGGTAAGAGTTGCTTTATTTTTTAGATGCATTTTTATAAATGCCAAGTTAATGTGCCGTAATCATTGATCAATGGAATTATTTTTAATTTTTATTTTCTCTAGGATATGGATTTGAAAGCCCTTGGTTTTGATATTGCTGAATGTATAAATGATCCATATTTACCAGGAGATAGCGGGATATTTGTTTCCAAGGTGGACAAAGGAAGTATTGCAGAAGGAAGATTAAGGTAAATGTCAGTTTTACCCCTTTAGATCTAGATTATGTGCGAAAAACTTTTTGATGATGTCAAATAAAAGGAAAAACAAATCAAAAGCTGATCTTAGAACCTTCACTGTGCAGGGTGAACGACTGGTTGTTGAAAATTAATGATGTGGATCTGACCAATAAGGACAGAAAACAGGTGATCAAAGCTGTGTTGAGCAGGGAGGGAGTGATCAATATGGTGGTTCGAAGGAGGAAATCGCTCGGAGGACGAGTCATCACTCCAATCCAGATTAACCTGGTTGGACACAAAGGTCAGTTTCTTGGTCCAGTTAAAAAATCACTTAAAGTCACAGTCATTTTTAAAGTGGTTTGTGAAAGTATTTCCCTTGAACTTTTCCAAATTTATTACATGTTAAAACCACAGTCTTCAAAGTATTTTATATGAAAGTAACATACATGGAAGAGTAACATTAAGAAAGCATAGGAGGTCCTTAGGCAGAATGTCATAACCAATGTAGGGAACGTGGCAAATGTGAAAGAAGGTATGCAGTTAATTTTTTGGTCTATATTCAAAACTCTACATGTGGAGAAAAACTAACTAACTGATGCGGTCCTGTTTCGGTACGGCTTCTATACGGACTGCCATTCACACCAACTGGGATTCGTATGCAGAACGTCTCCAGAAAACACAGAGTGAAAGCAATTAATGTTTAGCAATAGTTTTCAAAATATTGAAAAAATGTGACAAAATACGTTTAAATATATACTTGTAAGAAGAATGTGAACTGTCATACAAACAACATGGGTTTTATTTTGAAATATACCGGATGCACTTCGGTGGCTGACGTCTCACTTCCTTTCTGGCTCATGTAATTTCTATAACGTCATAGAAAAAATAGACTTTATGCTGAAACCTTCCAGAGCATTGCATCTTCACCACAGCTGGTGAGAATCCTCTGATTGGACTCAGTCAGTACGTTGACATGCAGCACGAAAATGCCAAATTATTGCCTTAAGCCGACTGAAATCAGACTTTTGAAATGCATGTATACACCTTAGTCCAACTGAAGTCAAACCGAACTAGAGTTGGAATAACCGAGCTAAGGCACCCAGATAATGCGATTAGAAAAGCCTGCAGGAATCTAATTTCTCTGCATGCAGCTCCAACCTAGCTTTTTCACATGAAGGGACGAGACCGCGGCAGCGGGAGTAACAACACCGGTACACAACACTGGAGCAACAACTAGTGTTACACAATTAAACCATACAATATTTACAAAATGTTCTGTGGTGGAGTGTTGTTGTTGTCCATTTCTTCGCTCATTGTGCATTTCCTGCTTTTACATTTTCTGCTTCACTGCTGTCAGCTTTTGTTTACGGTCTGTGTGGATCTAGTCCAACTGGAAAAAAATCCAACGTGAATGGGCGCATGTCGCCAACTAGCGTCACACTTCTTTTAAAAATAAAATTTTCTGAGTGACATCTAAACTGGAAAAAAGGCTCCCTATCTGGTTAAGCTATTAGTCTGATTTTTGCGAAAAGCTTGAATTACCTGTGCGCGTAAACATACTGAATGTCTGTTTTATCTTTCCGGAAGCTGTACGTAGTGCGCACCGCAATTGTTCCGCACCCGGTGTGAATCAGGCCTAACACTGAACATCATCATGAACACACCATTTTCATAGTGAAACCTGGTAGTGGCAGCATCCTGCCTTGGGAAGGAACCCTTACTGCACATCACCCTGATGAACACCAGATCTTCAGTAGGTACAGGGAAACTTCTCGTAGTTGATTGGAAGCTAAATACAGGACAATCTTCAGAAAAAAACCTGTTAGTAGTTGCAAAAGACTTTAGATTGGGCCAGAGGCTCCCCCTCCAGCAGGACAACAACCGTAAATATATATATATATATATGGTTTAGATCAAAGCATATGATGAAGTGGCCTAGTCAAAGTTCAGACCCAAATAAAACAGAGAATTTTGGCAAGACATTGCTGTCCACAGTCTAATTAGACTGAGCTATTTTGCAAAGAACAAATTATTTGGGGGGGCACTAGTGGCCTTTATTTAACTGTAATTTGACAGGAAATGGTGTGAAAAGTGAAGTGGAAGATGTGCAGCAAAGGGTTCAAGGAATTGAACATAGGACAATTGTGCTGAGGACTATAGCCTCTGCACATGGTGCACCTGCTCTACCAACTGAGCCTCCCAGAGAACAATTCCTGAAGTTGGTAGAGACATGCACCAAAAGACAAAATGCAGACCATACTTTTCATGTTTCTATTTCTAGAACTAAAAACCATGTATAATTTTTCAATTGAAATTGGTACTTCTCCAGTGCATTATGGACTGTTGTCCCACAGATATAATGTTGATTAATTCTAAGAGCATTTGGCAAGTATTATTAGTACCTTGTTTGGTAGTTTAAGTTCTTATAAGTCTGATGTTTTTTTTTCTGTCTCAGACTGTGGAATTGGTTTGGAGAGTGGAGTGTTTATTGCCACTTTGGCTGCAGGAAGTCCTGCTGCCAGAGACTGTAATCTTGCTGTTGGTGACAGACTACTGGCTGTAAGTATCCATCATAAAATTTATTTTATTCTATTTATTTGCACAATGAATAGGTATACACTTTACAAAAAGAAAATTACTTTAGCATACAGTGCAGCAAGAGGCAAAAAGCCAATTTGGCTTATCAAAAGCCTCTACCCATGAAACATTTGAACATAAAATTCAACAAATAATACAATGTAAAAATGTTAAGTTTACTCAATTCAAGAAGAGTACCTGTTGTTCATTATTAACTTTGGCTTGTAGTGCCCTCTACAGACCACAAGCACAAACAGCAGTAAATTCTCAAACTTGTGTTCTCAAAGACTGATGTTTCTTTGCTATATGATACTGTATGTCGCTGTTGTTTTTGGAAACAAAATAATGGGATGTCTGAAGACTTTGCTAATTTTTAAAAAGCTCAAAACAATGCAGCAAAAGTAATTAAACGATTTATGAAATTGGAAAACAGATTTCTCAGTTTTCGAGTCTTTAAGTATGCATGTAAGTGTAGATTTGTTGCATGTTTGTGATCAGAAAACTTTTAGATTCTTATGTGGAAAGAAAAGTACATTTTTTCCCCCTTTTTTTTTTATTGCATACAGATCAATGGGATTGAACTTCATGACAGGTCTCTTTCTGAATGTGAGTCTCTGCTGAGGACCTGTGACAACTCTCTTAACATCTCCCTTATGAAGGTGAATACACCGTACCCTCGATGTTAACAACAGCAGAAATATAAAAGCTGCAAATGAATCACTTTTGATAAGGGATTGTGAGTAAATGGACCTCGACTCATTCTTTGGCCACACATGTTCTAGTAAAATGTTTCTTTTAAACTGAAAAAAACAATTCTTATTTCATTCATTTTGTGTATTACAGTATTAAGCAAGTCTAAAATAAGTAACTTACTACTTCCCTTCCTCAACAGTTCCTCCCACAGAGCTCCTCTGGACAGAATTTATTTGAAGGTTTGAGGGACTCTGAAAAGACCTTGCGCCTCCAATCCAGTGAGCTCCACTCTAGGGGCTGCAGGAACACCAAGCACAATTGCTCAACTCAAACGGACATTTGTAGCTGCAAGTCAGGCAGCAGAGAGGAGCAAGTATGTAAGGATACATGCGACTCCCTGGAAAATGGCGGCAATAGCAGCGCTCATTCCCATCACAAATCCTTCTCCAGCTGCTCCCAGCATTCCTGTTCTCTTTCCCACAGTCTGTCAGAGCCTCATCCAGCATTCAGCTACCAGAGGCAGGAGCTCAATCGTCGTTCTCTTACATTCACCCCTTTGGTCTCGAACTGCATCCCTACTCAGCCATCTTTGGACAGAGGACAGAGCCCACCATTGAAGGCCGGCGGAGGAACATGGCCCAAAGTCATAGTTGGGGCTTCTCTCACTGAGTGCACACAGCTGTCCATCTTCAAAAGCCCCAAACAGAGGATGTCTATATTTGATGTCAATGCTTTCAGGAGGCCAGAGACTGCTCCTAAACTGGACTACATGTCTCTGTCTCAAATGTCTAAGCATTCGCCACAAAGTTCTGTGTCTGAAACCTCTCAGACACCTCCCACCCCACCCACCAGGAGCGACTCATTTAGATTTAAGCATCGGCAACAGAATAGCTCTGCATCTGACTCCACCATCATCCCTAGCATGCCACCAGCCTCCCTTGCTGTAAGCCCTCAGGATGAGGGTTTTGTGGGAAGCCAGGAGTATTACACCAACACACCTGCAGGAAAAAACAAAAAGAACCTCAAGGAGGAGGAGAGCCGACGGCAGACAGAAGTGCACAAAAAGAGGAGGTACAGGCCAAAATCAGCTCCAGCTCTACGGCGAAACGTGACTCCTTTGCACATTCCTGTTCCCATGCAGGTAACTAATCAAAGTTTTCTTTTTTTTCCACCATGGTTCATGTCACAACCACAAACTGCAATGGACTGAAGTTGATGCACTATTCAACCACAGCATATTATTGCAAAAAGAGGAGTTTTCAAAATAACAAGAATATTTCAAGTTATTTTTATGTAAATCTGTTATGCTATCAGCTATGATGATGCATGCTTGTGCTAAAAGCAACAAAAGAACTAAACCTGCTATAAAAGGTGCGTTTCCACTATCAGAACTTCACGTTATGCGCGTACTTCACCAGCCGGCCCGACGGGGGTATGCACTCTTAAATGGCCTGGTACAGTCGCTGGGTGTTAGCTGTGGTTAAGTTGTGCTGATTGGTTGTAATTCGGCTGGAAATGAGCTGACGTCAGCAAACAACTGGCTTTGTACAATTAGAAACAGTTGCTGGCAAAGCAGTTTATAACAAAGCAAAGCAAAAACACAGCAACCTTCCCTGCTTCTTCTATGTCGATCTCTTGCTGTTTTCTGCTACTGTGGGCACCTTTTGGCTCTGATCAAATCTGATCAAACTTTATTTGTAAAGTGCTTTTCATACGATCAGAAACGCCACTCACTGCTAAAAAGGTTATGATATGTGAACGTTTTTAACTAATTTCTTAAAGGGCCAATTTTGTATGGAGACATGACGGTTGAGTGGTGCGGGCCAACAGATTTACCCCGATAGAGGAAAGTCCGGTCCTTGCACATCTTCACGCTGAGGTGAACTCTTTTCTCCACTTGCACTTGGCTCATAGCTGTGCAATGCCATTTTTGTTGGCTATATGCAGTACATATGAATGAGTTTCAGAGCTCAGCGCACCCAGTGCTGTTTTCGGGCGGAGAGGCTCATAGAGTAGAAAACTTGAGCCAACCATCCACATTGTGACACATAGTGGTGGCATCATCATGCTGTGGGGACGTTTTCTGTCAATGGGGACATAGCTTGGAGTTGATGGAAAGATGGATGGACTTTAATGCAGGCAAATACTGGGGTGAAAAAAAAAAGTATGGAGGCTGAAAAATTTTGATTGGGGCAGAGATTCATCTCCAGCAGGACAGTGGCCCAAAACTACACTGGAACGGTTTATAATAAAGCATATTCACCTGTAGCTTTGGTCCAGTCAAAGCCCAAACCTAAACCCAGCGGAGGACGTAAACTTATTTTCTCAGACATCTGCTGTCCTTTCTGACAGTATTGAGTCAGGTGAGGCTTAATAAAAATGCAAACCACACCTTTTTAATTAATTTTAATGAAAACACCTTTCAGAATCATGCATTGTCTTCTGTTCATGTTGCAGTTATGTCCTCTGTTGAGCTATCAAATAAAATCCAGATAAAAGTTTGTAATTTGACACAATGTTAAATGGGTCCAAGCCCTTGTATGGATCTATAATTTCTTAGGTTTTTTTGGACCGGGGTTTAAATTAAAGCAATAATTCAACAGTTTTATTTGCTGTTTGCAACTGTTTGTTCTTCCAGCAGACTCAGGCTTTCTCTAACGATGAACACTCCCCAGAGCCAGTGGACTTGTTGCGCTTCTCTCCTTTGAGAACGAATCGGTTCAGCGGGCCATTTGCACCTTCAAGCTATTTTAGTTTGACAGCACGTAAGTCATCAGCACATTCCTAAGAGGTTCTGATTTGCATTGAAAGAGGAGCTGGAGCTGGTGAATTTATTTTTGGAGTTTCTTTTTTTATGCATTTGACTCCTACGAAAATTTACTGCTGCAGTCGTCGTTTGTGTTTTTCTTCAGACCCACCACAGCGACGTGCAGCACCATGTCCCGCAATGACTGCTGTGATGAGGAACCCAGTTTACACAGCATGGAGCCATGAGATCCAGAACTCTCTTCCAGTTCCAAGTTCAGGCCTCGATCAACATCCGGAAAGGTAATCTCTGGTTTATTCATCGTCTCAACTCAGTATTGTCACCAAGCAGGCCTTTTCATTGTTGTTTTGTATTAAACACATTTTCCTATAAGACTCCTAGTTTTGCATTTACTGATTAAGAAAATTAATTGAGGCCCAAATTTGTTGTGCTGCATGGGGGGGGGGGGGGGGAGAAGATGTGTACACTGTGCCCTAGATCGCATGAACAGATGGCATGAGGCAAATGAAATCTTGCTTTGAGTTGAATAATTATTGACCGCCGGGGGACTTAACATAGACCTCTTTCTCCATTTTTAGCCCCCAGCATCAGGGTCCTTCCAGTTTGGACCTTGGCCATAAGCACAATGGACACTTGAGTGAGACGAACTACAGTCAACCACACAGCACCAAGTCTTTGCCTTCTGGAGCCAGGCTGAGTATGTATGCTTGCCTAGCTTTGATCCAATTTCCAGTTATAAATGTTCTCCAAGCAGTAAGCTGTAACGGATGATTAATTGTTCATTTACGAAGTGTATTCAAGACTCTACTATATTTCCATCCATCAGGTTATCAGTTTATTCTTCTGTCCTTTTTAACCATCTAATACCCAATATGGTCTTAAAAGATTCATTATAACATTTTGTGGTATTTGTTGCTGAAATGATAGTAGTGATTACAAGACAAGTATTTGATCAATTAGTCTTTCTTTTGTCTGCGCATCCCTCCAGTCAAAACCATACTAACACAAATACTGCTCTTAAAAAAAGAAACCAACAAAAAAATCAAAAGAACGCCACTCTATTTATCCATCTGTCAGTCCTTCTCTTGATTCACCTGTCCATCCGTTTATCCATTCATTTTTTTTATTCAGCCATACATGCAAGTTTGTTCCTCTGTGCAACCAACATTCTGTTCATCAATCCATCCACACATGCATCCATGGATTAATCTTTTACCATCCATTTGTGTATCCATCCGTCTATCTGTATTTATCTATGTATATGCCGTCTGTCCAACTATCATCGCATCCGTTTATTCATTATCAGTCGTTCGTTCCTCTATCACTCCCATGTTGCTATCCAACCGTCTGTTCTTCCAAATTATCTGGAATTAATTAATTTAGCTTAAGTATTGTAAAAAAAACAAAAAAAAAAAACAAAGTAAAGTCTGAAAGAGAATGTTGAAAACGTGTGAGACCTTTGCAATTGACATGATGGCAGCAATTAACCCAACCATTTAGCCACCGATCATGCACGACGCTGTATAAAACAGTTCAGACAGGGTTTTTGAGAAGACCCTGGTTGCAGATGGTTCAAAGTGGATATCTAGATGGAGTCAAAAGTTTGACCCCAGCCTTGTTTTACTCCACTCTGAACTGCCAACTACACTTTTTCTGCAGTTCAGAACAATATCTGTCCATGTCAATAAATACATCTCACTACAAAAACAACAATCCCTAACATGTATTTTGTTCAATTCAAAAATACTTTATTGATCCCAGAGGGAAATTAAGTAGGCTTAAGTTCATGGTTGCTGCTGTGTCTTGTAGTATATTATATTATATTATATTATATTATATTATATTATATTTTGCCTCATTTTAAAGGAGAAGTTCAGATTTTTTTTTAAAGTGAGGTTGTGTTAAAATGTAAGAAGTTCTTAGCTACAGTTTATGACACTCTTGGTGTTTTCATTGAGTATGAATCCAGATTGATCCTGGGGGCTAAAGTTGGTAGCTAATCCAAAAAGAACTACAGTTGTGGCCAAAAGTTTTGAGAATGACACAAATATTAGTTTTCACAAAGTTTGCTGCAAAACTACTTTTAGATCTTTGTTTCAGTTGGTTCTGTGATGTACTGAAATATAATTACAAGCACTTTATACGTTTCAAAGGCTTTTATTGACAATTACATGAAATCTATGCAGAGAGTCAGTATTTGCAGTGTTGGCCCTTCTTTTTCAGGACCTCTGTAATTCGACTGGGCATGCTCTCAATCAAGTTCTGGGCCAAATCCTGACTGATAGGAACCCATTCTTTCATAATCACTTCTTGGAGTTTGTCAGAATTATTGGGTTTTTGTTCGTCCACCCGCTTCTTGAGGACTGACCACAAGTTCTCAATGGGATTAAGATGTGGGGAGTTTCCAGGCCATGGACCCAAAATTACAACGTTTTGGTCCCCGAGCTACTTAGTTATCACTTTTACCTTATCACAGGTGCTCCATCCTGCTGAAAATGCATTGTTCTTCACCAAACTGTTGTTGGATTGTTGGAAGAATTTGCTGCTGGAGGGTGTTTTGGTACCATTCTTAATTCATGGCTGTGTTTTTGGGCAAAACTGTAAGTGAGCCCACTCCCTTGGATGAGAAGCAACCCCACACATGAATGGTCTCAGGATGCTTTACTGTTAGCATGACACAGGACTGATGGTAGTGCTCACCTTTTCTTCTCCGGACAAGCCTTTTTCCAGATGCCCCAAACAATCGGAAAGAGGCTTCACCGGAGAATATGACTTTGCCCCAGTCCTCAGCAGTCCATTCACCATACTTTCTGCAGAAGGTCAATCTGTTCCTGATGTTTTTTTTGGAGAGAAGTGGCTTCTTTGCTGCACTTCTTGACACCAGGCCATCTTCCAAAAGTCTTCGCCTCACTGTGCGTGCAGATGCGCTCACACCTGCCTGCTGCCATTCCTGAGCAAGCTCTGCACTGGTGGCACTCCGATCCCGCAGCTGAATCCTCTTTAAGAGACGATCCTGGCCCTTGCTGGACTTTCTTGGACGCCCTGAAGCCTTCTTAACAAGAATTGAACCTCTTTCCTTGAAGTTCTTGATAATCATATAAATTGTTGATTTATATTTTATATGGCAATTTATGGCAATTTTAGTAGCCACAATATCCTTGCCTGTGAAGCCATTTTATGCAACGCAATGATGGCTGCACGCGTTTCTTTGCAGGTCACCATGGTTACCAATGGGAGAACAATGATTTCAAGCATCACCCTCCTTTTAACATGTAACGTCTGCCATTCTAACCCAATCAGCCTGACATAATGATCTCCAGCCTTGTGCTCGTCAACATACTCACCTTTGGCCACGACTGTAGTGTCTGAAAATAACTCCAATCACCAATGATCCTCCTGTGTGAAACCTATTCTGATAAAGTATGTAAATGTTTCTGGTCATAATAACTTCCTGAAATTAAAACAAGTGGTGTGAAAAGCAAAAATATTATACTGTTTAATGCTGTAATAATTTAGTTTAGTAATTACTCTGACTGGAAACACTACATGTTCTCTTCTGATTGTACGTTTTACACAGGAACATTATTGGTGACACACCACCATTACCTGTGAAATAAATCGTTAGCTTTTTTGTAAATAGCTGTCCAGTGCAAACATGAAAACGACTGAAGGTTCACAAAATAGTATTGTGCTTTAGATCTTTGGTCAGATTGATTACTGCATTAGTGTCTTTACAGGTCTGCTGAAAAAGTCAAGACAGGTGATGCTCGTGTTCTCACTAGAACCAGGAAAGTAGAGCACATCACCCCAGTTCTAAAATCCTTACACTGGCTCCCTGTAGCTCAGAGAATAGATTTCAAAATACTTTTACAAGTTTATATATCATTGAAGGGCTTAGCACCAAACTATATTGAAGATCTGTCAACCTCCAGACCACTTAGGTCCCAAACCACTCTGGTCTGCCAATTCTAGTCTACTAATCATCCTTAGAATTAGAACCAAACATTGAGAAGCAGCTTTCAGTTATATGCTCCCCTTATCTGGAACAAACTTCCAGGCCCCTGCAAACCTGCTGAAAAACTGAATTCCTTTAAATCAAAGCTAAAATCTCATCTGCTTAGATCTGCCTTTGAGTAAGCAATTAATAATATCTAGAATGTCATATGTTTTACATGTCATACGTTTTGTGTCTCTGTTTTCTTTTATACTTTTACTATTCTCTTGCTGCTTTTTATTTTATCCCCTAATCACCCAAAACACCTTGAATTGCCTTGTCGTTGAAAGTGTGTTATACAATTAAAGTTGCCTTGACTTAGATTGGAGTTTTTTTTTAAGATGGTAGAAGCGATGGTAGAAGTCTGCCTTGGTCTCAGCCACTCTCCAAGTAGCTGTTGGCTTCACCCTCGGGGGATGGGTTGATCTGGATTCATATTAAATGAAGATGCCAAGACAGTTATCTGCTGCTTGGAATCTTTGAACTACCCCTTTTTTAAAGCCTGTTTAATTCCTCCCAGCATTACTGTGGAACACAGTTTAGACCCCTCAGGCAAGGTTGTTGACTGGTTAGCTAAAAAGTTAAAATCATCATCACTTGATGCCCATGGAGATGAGGGTGAGGATGTTTGTTTTTTGTTTCTAGGCTCCCCTAGTACTCTACAGTTTAAGGCAGAGCGCATAAAAATCCCTCCGGCTCGTTTTTCTCGCTTCACTGGGTCTGACAAAGGTACTTTTCAGTGTGCAGCTTTAAATCACCTCTTAATAAATGCTGCTGCTTTAAATCATGTGCATCTCTGTCACCTCTGTCACTCCAGGCTCTCTTTCACATTCAGAGTGCAGCAGCCCAACGCCTCCGATGTCACCCGTCAACCTGGACACATCGTCTTTCTCCAGCAGCCAATCGCAGAGCTCAGTTTCTTCCCATCCCAGAATATCAGTTAGCCCCGCTGTAGTTGGTGATGGGAGGAAAGATGGGTAAGCCAGCGTCTCGCCTGCATCCTCATCCTGTCATCATTCAGGAGAGCATGACATGTTTTCCTCTATTTGTCTGGTTCATTGTGATGAAGTGTTCAGATATATGTCATCCTTCGTCTCAAACTGGCTCACCATCTAACCTTATTCCTGCCTCTGTCTCTTCTCTTATTATAACCTAAAACTCTTTTTCTACCACTTTGAGTGATTCTTTATATATATTCTTTCTCCATCTGCCTCTCAGATTTTCTTCCTACACTCCATCTGTTAGATGTCCACCAGCAAAGCCCAAGTTCCTCTCTATGAGAAGCTTGAGGTCTGTTCCAGGGCACTTGTAGCATGAACACTGTATGCACAAGAGAGTCTGAGCATAATCTTTTTGCATGTTGCAGATAAATGCAATAATCAGCCCCACTTTAGAAGCACTCGTGCATGATCCATTTGCATTTTTAATGTAACCTAGAAATTAAATGGATGCGTTTTCCTTTAGGGCATCATCTCTAATATGCTCTGGTGCTTCATAAAAAATGCTGTTAAATTTATTATAACCACTTGACTCTGAGTCTGAACTAAAACCTATGTGACACATTCTGCTACTTTTCAGTAAAACGTGTCAAAATGGGGAAAACGGGGAATGATTACTTAAATGTCTACTCAATTTTAAAACATTTAGATATAAGAAATTTAGTTTTCATTGATTTGCTTAAAAAGCTGGTTCAGAGTATGCCTTTATAAATACCTCTAGGCTTCTATCCTAGGGTTGCTTGTACATTAATAGAATTAGGAAGATGTATGACTGTGAAAGAAGGGAGGTAAGATCCATCAGCAATTTATGGAAGCATGATAAGAAACTCGAGCAAGACATCACTGTCGTGATTCAAAAGAAGTTTTAACATTATTTTTAAAATGAAAGTCTTGCCATAATTCTATTGCCTAAAATCTGCCTACAATCAAAATATTTAAAATTTGATTGTGGAAAGGAAGCAGTTTTAATTTATTCTGTCAATTTAAAGTCTCCAGTTAGGCCATGGTCGTGGCACACTGCTGGATCTTTAAGACGACTCTGAATGTTGCTGAATTGCATCAAATTTGGAGACCTTGTATTCAGTGTAGAAATGTGATTTTTCAATTTAGTAAATAACAAGCAAGACATTTATGGACACAATGATTACCTAGAAAACATTTATGACGCTACTGTATTGACTGTATGAAATGATTACTTTGAGTTTCTGCTTGCCCTTTTCCTCTTCATGTTCTTGCATTGGCTTCTCTTTGACAGCATGACATACATTTTGTATTTAAGCTGCAGCCTAAAAACTAAAAACTTCCTTTGGTTTTCTAGCAATCATCTTATGTGTGATTTTGAGGCGCTTGTGTGCTTCTCCCAAAACGTGGAGTCCTTGCAAAGGCTTGCATGCATTACTAATCTCCTTTTCAACCCGCCTTAACATGGAAGTATTGTGCATTCTCAAAATATTCAAGAGTACTTTATAATCTGTGCAATGGGGGATCTTAAAAATCTTCTCAAGACCCAACAAACTGCATGCAGATGGACTTTATTAGCTCATTGGGTTACTGCTGAGGCAAATTTGTTGCACTGGATTTATTTTAGGGGTATAAAATGCCAGACCTTTTAGCTTTTGTGGCATAGTTTTAGGTTGTAAAGGTAGGCCAACTGTTGGATTTGTTACTCTCTGATATATGCGGTTTTAGTTCAAAGTTTGTGCAGTTTTGTCTATTTCTGCTCCTTGCTAAAAAATATCTTTTTGTTGTGGTCCTTGGGGAAGCTTGGTGGTTGTTTTTTTTTTGTAGAACTTTAAATCATTTTTAGCTTTAAAGGAGTCAGAACCAAGTCGTAGGTCTGTGATGTCCATATATAGTACATCTTTCGCCGACTTGACATCAAGTCAGCCAGAAATTAAAATCACGTATTTGAGTGCACGTGCACGTGGGCTGGTTGACGAACCCAGGGGTAAACAAACACTTCACTTTTAAATATCGGCTTCCCAGCCAGTGTATAATGGTTAGGCAATGATAACATACATTACTTCTAGTGGATAAGTGAAATTTACAGGTCATGACTCCTTTAATAGTGTGTTGTATTAAAAATAATAATGTTGTGGTGCAACCTATAAGCAATTATTTCAACTGGTTGGTGTACAAGTACAGGTTAGTGAGTTTTTCTACTTCCTTTTTTTAAGGCCTTTTTTAGGGGACCCACGCAACGTGATTGTACAGAAAGGAGCAGAACCGCTTGGGATCTCGATTGTAAGTGGAGAAAATGGAGGAGTATTTGTCTCCAAAGTAACACTAGGGAGCATTGCTCATCAGGCCCGTTTAGAGTACGGAGACCAGCTGCTGGAGGTAAGCAACCGGCACACTTCTGCTGCACATAAAGTTCAGTTGTTGTTTTTTTTCACGGTTTCTAATAAATCAAAGCTGTTTGCAGTTTAATGGAATCAACCTTCGCAACGCCAACGAGCAGCAGGCAAGGCTGGTGATCGGACAACAGTGTGACAGAGTCACCATTCTGGCTCAATATAATCCTCACATGTTTCAGCTGGGAAATCACTGCCGATCAGGGTACGCTGATGTTTTTTTTTTTTTTTTAAGTCATTTTTAGAGAGTAATGCGGTACCAGCGTTGTTAAAAACTGTAACCGCTAGACAGATTATCAATGCATACATCTCAATTTAATCTTTTTTCAGGGTTGACTGATCATACAACAAAAATTCTATTATGTGAGTGCACAACTTTGAATTTATGGTGAATTTTCTCTTATATGCACAGGATCAAAATTGTACATCCCGTCTCATTTATATATACATACACACTAATATTTGGACAAATGTTCTTCAGAGAGCTGAAGAGAAACCACAAAATTTTTGTAGCCAGAAAGCCAAAAAGCGTCTGCCTAGCCCTTGAGTATTTCCTATAAATGTCAATATAATATATAAATTGTTGGTTTTGAAACCTTCATTAAGGGTGAAGTCAGGGCCATACCATAGGTTTAATGGTAGCCTGCTTTATCTATTCCAAAGCCAGCTTTGATGTTTGTTTAGGATCGTTATAATGTTGCAACGCCGGATTGTTCCCAAATTGTGGCCCAAAATGTCGCCCTCCAATGAAAAGCAATTGGGTAGGATGTTCAGGAACGAAAAACCAACAAGGCTCAAGCCTGAAATGACTGTAATACACTGAAGTAAGTTTAACATGAGCAATAACTGATAAGGCTCTGACAGTTGGACATGGACACATGGACAATTCAACTTCCTTTCGGAGGAAAGTGTTCAGAGGTCAGGTGGAGTGTTCTTTGGTGTTACAGTAGCTCAGTAATCCCAATTTCTACATCAAAGCTGATTTGTAATGGCTAAAGCAGAACAATACTAAGCTTCTGGCATGTACCCGACCTTAACCCTAAAGAAGGTTTATGAAAGGTTTTGTGTAGATGAACCGTGCCATTTCTAACTAGATAAATGGTCAAATATCCAACCAGAACTCCGCCTGAAGCTTGTTGATGGCTACAAAAAGTGTAATTTCACTGCATCTCTCCAACGGACATTTGACCAAATATTAGTGGTATTGGTATAATTTTCAGTCTGGATGCATAATTTAGATAGATGTGCAGAGTAGAGAAATTTGCCAATAGATTTAAACTCATGCACTCAAATCTTGTTTTTAGAAATCATTGAAGTCATTTGTTGTATAATTGTACTGGTAAAAAGAATCTTTCAGATGCATAATTGAAGGCCCAAAATTATTGACATTCTATACAAGCACTGTATGTAATAGATGGTAAATGTCAAACAACCACCGAGTAAATATTCAATCGGCTTGTGTAATTCAGCAAAGTCCAAAATATTTTACTGTTCTGACTTCTCTTAGTTCTCAAATGGAGTCTGCCAGAAACCATCCGACACTCAGCGTAGCTACCCTCCCGGACCATCACTCCTTCGTTGACACACTGAGCGAGCAGGACGAGGGCACAATGACTCCTCCATCCAGACAGACAACTCCTGCCACAAGTCCACAGAACTCTTTCAGGTGTTGACTTTGTTTCATTCACTGCACTGTTTATGTATATTTAAGCACATAAATGTTTTATTTTTCAACAGTTTTCATGCTTGTCACAATATTTCTGTTCATTTGAATGTCTGAAACTGAA
Organism: Valencia hispanica; assembly: GCA_963556495.2. Classification (NCBI taxonomy): domain Eukaryota; kingdom Metazoa; phylum Chordata; class Actinopteri; order Cyprinodontiformes; family Valenciidae; genus Valencia; species Valencia hispanica. Next base: position 13,827,102 of record OY747721.1, read on the forward strand.
AAATTTAGTTTCAGAAAAATACGTCTTAAAATTACTTATCTGCATTGTAAACCACTGGAAAGGGTGGCAGTAATTTATGCTTTCTAGTAGGGATGTAAGAAAATATTGATATGCCGATATATTGTGATATTTTATTTCACTATATTGTATTGATATTCAAAAGCAATGTATTGATTTATTTAATTTTTTAGAATTTGAATGAAACCATAAATGATGACAGTAATTTTTGTTGGAAAATTTAAAGTATGACTGCTAGTTGGTGGCTGTTTTCACCTTTTTTGTTCCAGTGGATACACTAGATCTAGTAATGAAACTGGATGTGTTATGTATAAAACAGGTTGGAGTGTTTAGAATGCTGTGACAGTTTTTCTACTGTTAAATTAAATTTTAAAAAACACAATATATAGTCTTACTCATAGTATCGCAATATATCGTATCGTCCCCCCCCGTATTGTGATACATATTGTATCTCCAGATTCTTGCCAATACACATCCCTACTTTCTAGATTCTCTGGTTGTAATGTATGAAATTTGCCTTTTGAACATTTTCATTTTACCTTTATCACATTTGTAAAGCCAGTTAACTAGCAAATTTTGATTCAAGTTGATGTTCTAAGAGGTTCAAACAGTGGTTAAATTCCAGGCTTCCAGGCTCAGTTTTACTACGGGCTGCAGAGCCTCGCCTGGTGAGGCTGAAGAAGACTGCTGCAGAGCTGGGTGTGCAGATCTGCGGGGGAAACGTTTGTGGCATCTTTGTGGAGATGCTGGATGAGGAAAGCCCAGCAAAGACTTCTGACGGACTGCTTCCTGGAGACCTAATACTGGAGGTAGAAACAGGGTTTATCAGCGTTTGTGATGTGTAAAGAATCAGATTTACAGTAAAAATGCCTCGGATAGTTAGAGTAAGACATTATTTGATGGTATTCAGCTTTAAAGTTATGTAATTGGAAAAAAACCATCCTGTTTTGTCTAGACATTCAAGTTCAACCTCTGTCCTTGGTGTAGCTGTCTCTGTAAATTGCATATTTCTATGTCCCTGGCAGAACTGTGTCTTATTTGTCAGTTAGTACAATTGTTTTCTTTCAGTGCAATGGTGTCCACATGAAGAATAAAACTAAAGAAGATGCCTACCTGGAAATGTTGAAAACAGCCGATCAAGTCACGTTCAAGGTCCAGAACTGTGTGGAGAGCCTTGCTGTCATCAAAGAATCTCAAGGAGATGGCTTTTTCATCAGGTGTTTAGAGTTGAATGATTTTATTATTTCTGTTCTCTAAATAAATAAAAGTTAAGCCTGGGAGATTTAAAAAATAAGAGCCCTATTAGTAAGTGAGAACTGTGGGATTCTATAATTAAATGTAAGTCTAATAAATCAGACGTATGACACAGTCTTTCTACTTGTCTTATATAGAATGTGTTCAGACATAAATGTTCTATATGTTCTTCTCTTAGTACTTTTTTCCCTAAAGGCAACAAACACATAATACTGGTTTCATTTTGTCAGAGCACTTTATGAGCGGGTTGCAGAAGCAGAGCAGGAGCTGAGCTTTAAGAAAGATGACATCTTGTTTGTCGAAGACACTCTACCAAATGGCAACTTTGGCTTCTGGATGGCCTGGCAGCTTGATGAGAATGCACAGAGGCTGGAGAAGGGACAAATCCCAAGCAAATACATGTAAGTCTAGCCTATTATTTGATGTCTTTTTAAATCAGTTTTTCTTTTCTGTATGAATATAATTTATATTAGGCTCATAAATTCAAATAATCTCTCTTGTCTCATCTAGTACATAACAGAATGGATACTGGGTTTGTTAGGGCTGAATATTTTATAATTATAAGCTACATTAAACTACATTAATGTACATATAGATCCGTCTCATAATATATCAATGATTGATTAAGGAATATAAGAAAAAAACTAGGATCTGGTAACGAACATGGTCAAGAATTCAGTTTATTAGTAATCAAACTACTGTGGATGATTTTAATTCGTTAACAAAAAAACTTTGAATATGAAATAAAGATTCCAATCTAAACTACCAGTCAGGCAAAAAAGAGGAAGCTGCAAGTAAATGTAAGAACATATAAAATGTTATCTAAGATGATCAAAAAATTTACATTTTAACAGATGTTTACTAGTTATAAGTTAGGAGTATTTTATGACCGCCCTTGATCTGGTCTGCTTCCCACACCAAAGAATCTACTTGAGACATAATTTACTGTCTAACAGTGGTGTGAAACTGACTTGGACTTAGGCTTATGTACCTCCCACAGACTTCAGAGACTGAGGGTCTGGAAATTCTCAGAATATTACGTTAATATAGGAGTGGTGTCCCAATTAATCAATGAAATAATTTAATCTCATCAATAGTTATGTTAATATTAAGTTATTAGTCATAACTATTGATGTTGAATTAAACCAGACATTAAAGTGCTCACACTCTGTGCCTTCTCTATCACAACAGGGTGTTGATCACCCAATCATTGCCAGATTTGGGGTAATGTTCTAAATGTGTCAAGTTATAGGCCAAACATAGAAATTTATTTTTGTTTTATCACATTCTTTACTTGAGAGACTAAAACTACCAATAGTCTATTATTCTAGTCAACAGTTCCTTAACTGATACTTTTTTATATTTAGAGTTTACCCCATTAATGCTTATGTACAGTTAGGACTGTTTTTGATTATGTTAAAACTAAATTTCTAAATTGGCAAAATATAATCTACTTGGTATGTTCACTGCTTACTACTGAACATGTTTCTGGATACATTTGAGTTCATCTGCACATGCTGATGTGTGTCTCAGAATGGATCCGGAGATTAACAGAAGGCCCGGCTTGGCTGATATCAAAGACGAGAATGGAACCAGTAAGTCTGCTGCTGCTCGGAGGTCATTTTTCCGTCGGAAGCTGAAGCACAAACGTAGTGGGTCTAAGGATGGGAAGGACCTGATGGCTCTTGACACCATAAGCACAGATTCTTTACCCATCCCAGAAGGTGAGATTTATTCCCTAATACAGCCTCATTGCTAATTTAAAATCTGGCCATGACAAAATCATTGACCAACTTAACCTGTTTTGTCACAGTGCCTCGCAGAACTGTTAACAGCACTGATAGTCTTTTACATTTTGTCACATGAAAATTGCAAACTTCAATGTACTCCAATGTAATTCACTGGAATTGAGGGTTGCTTTGAAACTACCAATTGGCAGATGTTTGCAGACTCAGCAGAAGGAGACATTAATGAGTTCACAGACTCTGTCATAGGCTACATAGGGAAGTGCATCGAGGACAGTAAGAAAAACCACCATCTGCACTTACCCTAACCAGAAACCATGGTTCGGGTCAGATGTCCACGCTAAACTTAAAGCTCTGCCTTTAAATCTGGAAACCCTGAGGTCTACAAAGCAGCCAACTACGACATCAAAAAGACTGTGAAGATATCACAGAGAGAGTACAGAGAGCGCGTTGAGTCTGCCCAACAGAGCAACGACGTGTGGCATGGCCTCCACTGTATCACAGACTACAAGGGGAGGAACAGGCCTGTGGAACTGTCCAGCACATTATTCGCGGACGAGCTCAACACCTTCTACGCTCTGTTTGATGGAGACAACACCACACCTGTCACCATACCAAATGTGGACAGTAAGGACACCACAATCTGCATAGACACGGCTACAGTGAGACGAGTGTTCAAGAAAGTTAACCCTCCAAGGTACCAGAGCCTGACGGCATCCCAGGACGGGTGCTGAGAGTCTGCTCTGACCAATTCGCCGAGGTGTTCAGTAACATCTTCAACCTATCTCTGCACCTGTCTATTGTGCCCACCACCCTCAAGACCCCTACAGCAACCTACCTTAATGACTTTCGGCCCATAGCACTTACGTCTGTCATCATGAAGTCCCTTGAGCGAATCATTAAAAACCACATCTGTGCCTACTTCCTGACACCCTGGACCCCCTGCAGTTTGCATATAGGCCAAGTAGGTCTACAGACGATGCCATTGCCCTAGCGGTTCACACCTCCCTCAACCACCTGCAAAAGGGAAACACCTATGTGAGAATGCTCTTCATTGACTACAGCTCAGCATTCAATAAAATAATCTTTTAATGGCTGAAAATACTTAAGGGTTCCAAAATAAAAGAAGACTGAGTCCCAGAAGGCGATTAAGTATTCAATTCAAACGTGTGGCCGGAAACATGGAGGGAACAGGGTTGGCATGAATTCCCTACGCAACCTTCCGGATCTAACTGTTTAAGGAATAGTCAGCTATCGCTGTTTATCTCTCCAGCACGTCTCCTCCAATCTTCATGTCCAGCTTCTGGAGAACGGGTTCATGCCAGTCTGATAGTAAAGCATGAACCAGCACATCCCAGGTCAGACTGTGCGTAGATATCTTGCTGCCCCGGCGTCTGTCTCTCCGGTGATCCGACACAATTTTATCAGAAACATTGAGCTGGAACAATAAGCTTGCTTCCCCTAACTCGTCATCTTGCCCTAAATACATTCACTAGACAGAGAATATGTAATTAAATCCTAATTGCATTGGAATATTCCCGCAACAATCTCCTCCAAACTGGTTATCAAGCTCACAGCTGTGGGCCTGGAACACAGCCAAGAGGAGCACCTGTACTGGTGGGCGACTGTGGCTCAGGATTGAGGAGTTTGTCTTGTAACCGGAGGGTTGTCGGTTCAAGTCCCCGCTCTGTCCATATGTTGCTGGATTTTGGACTTCCTCATCCATAGACCACAGGCGGTGAGAGTTGGCAGACACCTCTCATCCACACTTGTCCTCAGTACATGGTAATGGTAAATGGCCTGTACTTGTATAGCGCTTTATTTAGTCCGTGAGGATCCCAAAGCGCTTCACAGTACATTCAGTCATTCACCCATTCACGCACACATTCACACACTGGTGTTGGCAAGCTACATTGTAGCCACAGCTGCCCTGGGGCACACTGACAGAAGCGAGGCTGCTGGACACTCGTGCCACCGGGCCCTCTGACCACCACCAGTAGGCAGAAGGACACAACGACTGAGACAGACAGAGCGGGGACTTGAACCGACAACCCTCCGGTTACAAGACATACTCCTCAATCCTGAGCCACAGTCGCCCACCAGTACAGGTGCTCCTCTTGGCTGTGTTCTTAGCCCACTCCTTTACTCCCTCTTCATGTATGACTGCTCTGACAGGCACAGTTCTAACGTGATCTTAAAGTATGCTGTCGACACCACCATCTTGGGCCTCATCACTGACAACGACGAGCGTGCCTACAGAGATGAGGTAAAATCACTGACCAGTTGGTGTCAGGAAAATTACATCTCCGAATGTCAGCTAAACTAAGGCGATGATAGTGGACTTTAGGAGACAGCGCAGAGGTTAGCATTCCCCCATCTACATCAACAACGCTGAAGTGGAGCAGGTCAGCAGCTTCAAGTTTCTTGGGGTTCACATCACTGAGAACTTATCCTGGTCTCTGCATGCAGACACTGTGGTTAAGAAAGCCCGACAGAGACTCTACTTCCTGAGAAGACTGAAGAAGTTTGGTTTGAACACCAACATCCCCACAAATTTCTACAGGTGTACCATGTGCTGACGGGCTGCATCAGTGTGGTACAGGAGCTGCACCAGTCAGAGCCGAAAAGCACTGCAGAGGGTGGTGTGCACGGATGAGGATGTCACTGCCATTAGTCGTCTCCCCCCCCCCCCCATCCAGGATATTTACCACAGCCGGTGCCAGCGTAAAGCACGCAACATCATTAAGGACCACACTCACCCTGGAAAAGGACTGTTCTGCCTGTTACCCTCTGGCAGAAGATACAGGAGCCTGCCAGCACGCACAAAAAAGACTTAAAGACCGTTATTATCCACAGGCTGTCAGACTACTGAACTCTTGATAATAAAACTGATTTATGATGATAATACTGCACTAAGCCAATTTTTCTTGTGCACCTTGTAAATATCTTTTAATCCTTATTTTTGTAATTATATTGTATGTTATTAGTACTTGTTGCGAGTTGACCGATTCTTTTCACCCTAAGCATTTCATTGCATTGTTGACTGTGTTAACCTGCATATGACAAAAAAACCATCTATCTAACTATATGCGATAGACCTGCACAAAGTAGCTAATTACTGTGAAACTGTTTGAAAATATGTGGAAAAATATCCCAAATAAAGCCACAAAGACATGGCTGGCCATCTAAATTGACTTGTGGAAGAAAGTAATCTGTTCAGATGAGTTGGTCAGGCTCAACTTCACTACTCAAATTGCTCGTTACAGATGTTCTCCATTCAACCTGATTGAGCTTGAGCTTTATGAAAAGGCAGACATTTCCATCTCTAGATGTGTATAACTGGAAGTGACACATCCCAAAGACTTGCTTCTTGAATCACAGCGAAAGATTAAGTATTTGACCCACATAGAATGAAAGAAAAAGCATGCCACAAATTGTTTTTGTTTTTATTTACTAAAATATAAATGCGTTGTATCTCTACTTCAGCTAGTTGCTACATGTCATATTTGTCTTTCACATAACTTTCCCCCCAAAAAATATTACATTTTTTGGTTGTAATGGGACAAAAGACTTTCAATTGGGCATTATAAACAAATAATATAAAAATGCCCTAAAACTGTGAATTAATTTGCTTGAAATTCTAAATTGATGATAATCTTCATATCTTTCTCCATGTAAATATGTATCTGTGTCTTTTTTGCCACATTCCTACTCTGAATTGGAAAGTGTTATTGCAGTATTTTTGCACTATGCCAATGCCAGGAAAGTCAGATGTTAGTTTAAGCTCTGAACCAGGATAGTGCTAAAGAAGTACATCTAGCTCCACAAAATTCTTACCAGGTTAAAATTATTCATCCCTCTTGTCATTACTTACAACTGGATCAGAGTCACGTTAATTTCTGTATGTCCTGCTCAGACGCAAAAACCCTGATGTACCAGCGGGTTCAGAGGGTGGACTGCTCATCCCCCAGACCGGTGTTAATCTTGGGACCGTTAGTAGAGGCCTGTAAAGACCTACTGGTGACAGAGGCTCCTGCTAACTTCTGCCGCTGCCTACCTGGTGAGTATGATGGCCAGAGATATTTCACATGAAGTTGGTATTATTAAGAACATAAACGTTGTGTTAAAGCCAGAAAATAACTAGTTAAGGGAAATAAGTTGGTGGTTGTATTTTTGTTGTTTTCCAATCTAGAAATCATGAAGGCATCCCAGCAGGCAATAGAGCGAGGAGTAAAGGATTGTGTGTTCATTGATTACAAACGAAGAAGTGGCCATTTTGATGTGACAACTGTCGCATCAATAAAAGAGATCATAGAGAAGGTAAAGTATTGTACTCCATGCCCTCAGTGGGTATCTTTGGATCAAGCTGTCAGGTGAAGGCTGTCCTATATCAGCAAAGTTTTGTTTGGTGGCTCTTGTAGGCAACTTTGCTTCATTCATGTATCTACAGCCAAGTCATGGTGGTTGAAAAGAAAAGTACTAAGTAGAAGCAGACACAGTCTGATTTGGAACCTCTTATTTACAGTGTTAAAATGTGAAGAAACTTTCCAAATGACTTGATTTGTATCTCAAATTTTGTTTTACACAATGCCTTGCAGCAGTATTCACACCCCTTAACCTTTTTACCTTTTGTCATGTTGCAGCCACAAAGTTTATTTTACTGGGATTTAAGCTACAGACCATCACAAAGTGGTGCAAATTTGTAATGTGGAAAAGAAAAGATACATTTTTAAAAAGGTTTTTACAAAAAACAAATGTAAGTGCGGTTTGCATTTGTATTCAGCCAGGTTGAGCCAACAGAACCACCCTTTGCTTTGGTTACAGATGCAAGTCTTTTAGGTTATTTCCCTACCAGCTTTATTGAAATAGAGATGTAAATGTGGCCTTTTTTTATTTACAAAAAATTAAGCTGATCCTTCAAATTTGATGCATTAACCTATTGGTTGACTCTCTATTTGATGCTCTCCTTGCCCAACCTGTCACTTTAAGGGAATGACCATTTCTTGGTAGGCTTGCAGTTGTGCCATTCCCTAACCTAACCCTGCTTTAAAGGGGACATATTATGCAAGTGTCACTTTTTTCATCCTTTTGCGTTGCTATTCATGTCTCTGCTGCCTCTATGAACATTCCATACATAAATAACATTTTTGTTGTCAGAAATCTTTCTAATCGTTTGAAAGAGTGCCTTAATGTGATATCTCAATAAGTGGAATTAGCATATACCTGCCCTTCACCTGGCAAACTCCGCCCAACCAATGCCAATTAAATGACATTTTCTGGTGAGATCACTTTATGAAAGAGTGATTTTGTGCAAAGAACACCATTAACATGTTGTGTACACACCATAGACCTATTATATATTGTTAAAAAAAGAGCCAAAATATGTCCCCTTTAAATTTACCACCAACTTTCTCCCTGATCTATCTCCTGTTTCCCTGGATTTTGATGATGACATTTGTTTACAAATTTTCTCTAACAAGCCTTCACAGAATACCTGTGTTTTTGCTGGATATAATTAAGAGGAATCAAAGTAAAAAGGGCTGAATACATATGAATTTGTATCTCTACTTCAGCTATATGTTACATGTCATATTAGTCGTTCACATAACCCCCCCCCCCCCCAAGAAAATATTACATTTCTTGGTTGTAATGTGACAAAAGACTTTCAATTGGGGGTCATAAACAAAGAATATAAAAATGCCTTAAAACCGTGAATTAATTTGCTTAAAATTCTAAATTAATAATAATCCTTATATCTTTCTCCATGTAAATATGTATGTGTCTTTATTGCCACATTCCTACTATGATTTGGATTTTTGCGCTATGCCAAATTGAAAACCCCTTTTCTTCCAGTCATACTACCGTTTGTGGATCCATCTTAAAAGATCCAAATAGATTACTCTTTAGTTTTGGTTGTAACATGGCGAACTGTAAAATGGTTCAAATAGAAGGTACTTTTGCAAGGAAGTGGATGGTTTTTTTTTTTTTCTATTTATGTCTATCTTTATATATTCAAGTTTAGCTAATTCTACACCGTTTTACTTTGCACCCTGTCATTCTGTCAATCTCTCATAGGAATGTCACTGTTTACTTGACATTGCTCCTCACGCCATCGAACGTCTTCACAGCGTTCACATCTACCCAATCGTCATATTCATTCGCTACAAAAATGCCAAGCAGATAAAGTGAGTAATCCCATGGCCCCAGAGGCATGTTTGGTTCATTTTTCATTTTCTTGCCTGCAGATCTGTCACGTCCTTATCCAGCTTGATTTGTGTTTGTCTTACAGCTGCTGTTTTCTGGTTTATGATTCAGGTTTAGATCCTGAACGATGTTCTCTCTGAAATGTTTGTTCATTTTTCATTTATAGTAAAAAGGCTTGCTAATGCATTCAGGCAAAAATCAGTCTTATATTCCTGCTTTTGGTTTAAATCAATATAGTTTTTGTTATTCTCAAATTTGCATTTGCACAAGTCTTGCTAAATTTATATTCATATCCATACTGACCTAATTATTGTAGTGGCTTCCAAAAAAACCCTGAATCTTTTCATATGTCTTTATAACTACAAACTTTCATGTATTTTATTAGGCTTTAATGGGTAATACTATTACATAGTGCCTGTGAAGTGGAAGGAAAACTATGCTTGGTTTTCACAGTTTTATATGAATAAAAGTTATTTGTAAAGAATAAATAAATAAATTGAAATATGTGTAAATTACCTGCCACTCCTGCGCACTTTAAGATTTAATGTGACAGACAAACAGTGTTGCATTATTTTTAAATTTGTAGTAGTAGTATGTGATAAGTATGTGTAAAAAAAAAAAAAAAAAAATTGAAAAGTTGCTGTACAACTGATCCGTAGCATGTTGTCTTTCACCACCAGCTTTGGATTTGATCCGCTGGTGAGTCTCAAAGAAGTCTCTTGTTTTTTTCCATTTTTGTAATCGCAGGGGAAGATTAAATCTGCTAAACTCCCAGCATGTTTTTTTTTTTTTTCAAGCGCATAAGTACAGACACAAATGAGGACAAGCTCAGGTCTGGCGGGATCATGCTTTCGAGGCCTCTCTCTCTCACACACACACGCGCGCGCACACACACTCAAACACATGGCTGCAAATTTATGAAACTCTACAGCAGTCAAACGTGGCTGAGATTGATTCCTGCTAAGCTTTCAATGTCATCAGCTGAGTGGCAGCTGTCCTGGGAGGGGCCTCCTGGTGCATGTGGTGTGGGTGGCTGTAATTTCCACATACGTGTTGCCCCACCTGGACTGATAAAGCAGCTGACGAAAGCTTGAGGTTTTATTGTGACTTTTTATAGTCAAGGGGGCAGCAGCAGACCCTTCTCATGAAAACCAGCAGGACGTATTCAAAAGTGAATGTATAGAAATTAAAAGAAAGGTTTTTGCTATTTTTGTCAAGATTCATGTCAATAAATTTGTTGTTTTTAGGGAAAAATCTGTCATTGGTTTTGTTTTTTAGAATTTCAGAAAAATTAATTTTCTTCAGATTTCTACTTTTACATGTTCATATGTTTCCAGATATTCATTTAAATCAAGGCTAAAAGCCCATTTGTTTAGAGTTCCCTTTAATTAATAACAACTGAAACATCATAAATTGATGTTTACTTACTTGTCTACTCCATAAATCTTTCCACTCTTGGAAGAGTGGCAAGAAGAACACCATTGTTGAAATTTTTTATTAGAAGTTCCTTTTTGCATTTTGCTTCAAGCTATGTAGAGACAGAAACACAATGGAAGAAGGTCCAATGGAGAAGGTCATGAATTTCACTTCATAAGCTACATTAAGAATGCTGCTTGATGGAAAAACTTGACAACATTACCATGAACTAACTATCTCTACTATATATATATATATATATATATATATATATATAACCCCCTTCCCTCCCCCACAGATTTGAAAGCATAGTCACAGTTATACCCCCCTCCCCCCAACCCAACTCACATGCGCACACACAGTTAAAAGCAAAAGTAATTAAGGACATTGGGGGGAGTGCAGATGAACCATGCAAGGAAACGCCATCAGAGGAGCCATCTGCCCCGCCAGCGGTAGATTAACAGCAGCAGCCGAGGCACCAACACAGGGTGACCCGTGGAGGCAAGGCCAAGACCCCCACCTCCACCCAAGCTCCACCTGGAGAGCACCCAGGCAGCCACAGCCGACCACCACTCCCGGGGCAGAGGGCTCCCATAGAGGAAACACTGGAACAGGGATTAAGATAAATTAAAATATAAAAATAAACAGTAAATTAATGTGCTAAGATTAAATAGTAAAACACTGATAAAAATATAATCATATAAAACATGCAGAGCAAATAAACAAACGGTAATAAATAATAATCAGATAAAAGCTAGGCTAAAAAGGTGAGTCTTGAGCCTGCTCTTAAAAACATGAACGTTCTCTGTGGCCGTGAGGTCCTCTGGCAGCCTGTTCCAGAGGTGAGGGCCATAAAACTGGAAAGACGCCTTGCCATGCGTGTGTGTCCTGACTTTTGGGGTGACAAGGAGACGGCTGCCAGAGGACTGCAGAGACCGCGAAGGTTTATATGGTAAAAGTAGTTCAGCGAGATAAGAAGGCCCAAGACCATTTAGACACTTAAAAACTATTAAAATAACCTTAAAATCGATCCTAAAACGTACGGGGAGCCAATGCAATTATTTTAAGACAGGTGTAATGTGCTCCTGCCTCCTGGTCTTCGTCAGGACAAGTGCTGCTAAATTTTGTAGTAGTTGTAAACCTGATATGCTCTTTTTGGGAAGACCAGAAAGCAGGGCATTACAGTAATCAATTCTATTGGAGATAAAAGCATGCATCAGTGTCTCCATATTGGCCCAAAAGAGAATGGGGCGGACTCTGGCAATGTTCTTTAGTTGATAAAAACCTATTTTAGTAATATTTTTTATGTGAGGAATAAAAGTCAGCTCAGAGTCAAAAATCACGCCCAGGTTCTTCACTTGTAAAGAGGGATTAAAAGACAGTGATTGTAGTTTTGGTAAATGTGAAATGTGAAAAGAAGTTCAAGGGTTATGAATACTTATTACTTTCAGGTACTTCACATTTTGAATCTTTAACATCTTTAAAATTATGAAAATAAAGTGTCAATTATTGGGCTTAGGACAAAGGTTATCCATCTTTTAAGCAATAAAGACAGAAAAAACATGTAACTCTTTAATTGACATTCCCTTAATCTAAAGGCAGTCACTATAAAACAGTATTTGAGGTTTTAAAGAAGCTCTGATGGCTGCGCAGAGCTGCTAACAGTTGTGGATATTTTCCCCTCAGGGAGCAGAAGGATCCTCTGTACCTGCGGGATAAACTCTCTCAGAAACATTCCAAGGAGCAGTTTGAGGCGGCGCAGAAAATTGAGCAGGAATACAGCCGGTTCTTCACAGGTTCGTGGAAATTATTTATGTTCACCATAATATACTAACTGCTAGTTTTAATTTAGTAAGCACACAAACATTCGTTTTAAGTTATGAGCGCTAAGGTTATTTGAGGTGTGTCTGTCTCCCTTACCAGATCAGGGTTAAAGATTTTATTATCTGGAGCAGCAGACAGTCGGAAACCCACAACTGTCCAGCTGATTAATGACTATGAGGAGGAAACTTGTGGCGAAGGGCTTTGGCAACAAACATCTCTGATCCTATGAAACAAGGACAGATTGCTGGCTAATTTTCACAAAAAAAGAGAACAAAAGCCAAAGTTTTAAAATCTAGTAGGAATTACTGAGGTAAACTGAGAGTCAATCTGTTCTTGATAACTCCAAAGTTTCATTTACATCACTGGAAACCAGAATATCTTTTTGTTGTGATTTTAAAAATCCAAACTGATTGACAAAAGTTAAGTCCTATTGGAACATGAAATTCCCATCAGTTACAGCACTCTCCTTTTCTCTCTCTCCTCTGGTAAAGTTGTGTAAAAAGCATTTATTTATTTATTTATATTGCAGAAGCATATTCTGACTCAAAGCATTTTTAATTTATGCTTCTTCTTTTTTTTTTGTTCGCCAGACTCTCAAGAAACCTCATTTTATTAGCCAGCACTTCCTTTTTTTTGCCTGTAAATATTACATGACCCATATTTATCTTGCCAGTATACACAAAGATTAGCATGTTGAGGGGGGGTGATAAAAATATCAAATCTCCTTAGAGAATGGCATTTTACTAATTTATTTACATTGATCTTCTGCTGTTCCAATAAAAAAAAAAAAACACCTTTAGGCTTTTTAGACATTACTACATCAAAATTATTTCCATTTTGGTGAGCAAGTCATAAAGCTGCTTTTGAACAGTCATCATATTTTACACAAATCCTTAAACAATTAAATTAAAAGTCTCATTCACTCGTTTTGGTTTTTTTCAATAAATTTGCTGGGGTCTCTAGTTTGAATGAATGAATGAATGAATGCCTTATGAGTCGTTTTTTTGTTGGGAAAAAAATGCTCTCTCGCTCTTGTTTCAGAATGTTGCAGTTTGTTGTAGGAGTGGTTGGGTGAAAATGTCAGGATTACGAGTTTTATAATATTCATGATGTGCAAATGTCTCGCCTTTGATTGGCTAACAGCAATGCCATCTTCTGCTGGCTTTTAATAAATAATTAACTTACTTTGCTGGGAGTGTTCCAAGACAAATTCCAACAGTTTCTCTTTTTGTGTAAAAAAAAAAAAAAAGCCAAGCCAACGTGGGCAAGACCATGAATACCAATGTTCTTGTGCTTTGAACATGATCACAGTTCAACACATTATTTTAAAAACCCCAGTAAAAGAAAAAATATTTTTAACATTATCATATTCAAGACACAATTATATGCAACCGTTCTGCCAATACTTTGACCAACATTTAATTGCCATTTTGACAGCTCCTGGTCTCCTATTGTAACATTTCAGCAGGTTGCAGCATACAGAGTCAGGAAGCCTTGACCACTTCTCTTTGAACATGCAGAGTCCTGGATCATCTCTCATGCTCTTTTCTCCTCAGCTTACCCCACAGGGTTTTCTAAAGGATTTAGGTCTAGGAATTGTAAAGGTCCTTGGGTAAACCATTTTCTTTGGCAAACCGTTTGTGTTAATGTGGCCATACATTTTGGATGACCATTTTCAGTTTTCTGGCATTTTAAATAATTGTTATTTAAAATGTTCTGGTATTTCAAGAGGTTGATACAAACCTTGTAGGAGTTCATAACAAAACCTCCTGGGCATTTTTTAAGAGAAACATGCCCACAGCATCATAGATCCACCACCATGTTCCACACCTGGAGTGGAAAAAAGTGCCGTCTTAATCTGACCGAAACACATGGTTCCAGTTCAGGCTCCAATACGATTTTAGCATTTTCTATATGCATATTTGTGATGGCAGGACAACGCGGGCTGTTCTCTTGCCACTCTCTGCAGCTGCTCTCTAGCCGTGATGTTAACCAATGTTTGTTGACTTTTCTTACCCTCCTCGTCACTGCATGGTGCAAAGATAAACCTAGGTCCTCGCCCAATCTAGGATTGAATGACTAAAAGAAATGGTGATCGGATTCACAGTATATCTGTACGACAGTAAAGCAGAAACTGATGGGTTACAAATAAGATGTTTCCAGAAACTCCGATTAGCTTAAAAATAATGTTTTAAACTGTAGATAAAGGGGTTTGATTAAAAAGCTTTTCTTTTTTTTTTTTCATTTGAGACTTTCTGCACATTTTTTATCAGGAGTCCCAACACATTTTTTTTTCTCTGTTTGTAGCTTCAAACTAGTTCTTAAGTGTGAACTTGCCTCCTATAGGTTTACTCATTTACTAAAACTTAACCCAATATCAGTATACTGGCATTTTTCAGTGTCAACCAGAAGATTTTATGTTTACAAACTGGTCATTTCAGGCATTTATAGAAAAATGCATAAGAAAAATGAAACCTAAAGAACCAGGTAGAACCTACCAACTTAAATAGTTTTTGTTTTACTTTTCAGACTTTTTCTTTACAATTCATCCATAAACGTAATACTGCGAAACTCTAATCTGGAGTCATGTTTGACTGTTGCTCATCGTGTAAATATTTCTCCCTCACCCTTGACTGTGTTGCAGGCATTGTCCAAGGAGGCAGTGTCTCCTCCATTTGCACTCAGATCATGACCATCGTGGAGCACGAGCAGAATAAAGTTCTCTGGATTCCAGACGGAGCACCATAGAGATTTCATCCCACTCTCACCCTTGTTATGTAGCATTATTTTAATCGTAGGGTGCACAATAAACCACAGTAACACTGTTAACGTTTAAGGCTTACTCACCATTTCAAACATCAGCACAGGTGATAGTAATAATGCAATATTCTCACAACATTAGTGACTTACTGAGCTTCAGATAATTTGTTTACACTAGTATTTGATACTTGAATGTTCTGTTTTCCCTCAGATGTGGTAGCACTCCTTAAATTTTCCTTTTGTTGCCATAAATATGTTGGACCACAGTGAAGACCATATTCCTGAATTGATGATGGACTAGACTACAATGTTCTCTTCCTTCTCTATATTTATATGCATTTTCCATTTTTTTGTCTAATTATTAGGAAGAGTATTTTCCTTTTATTCTTATTTATAGAGAAGAAAAATTGTTCTTTTCGTATATTTTGTTTTGTGGTGTAAAGATTCCCTTTTCATTTCAGTCCTTTTAAGTAACATTGTGCCAAGCCAGGTTATATTTGTTTGTCACGGCAGTTTTCTAGTTTCAACACTGTTTCTGCTTGCCCTTCCAATTCTGCCAGTATAGTTTTTCTTTGTCAAATGAAATTTAAAGAAGGGACTTTTTTTATTTTGAATTTTATGAATGGATGGCACAATAAAACATGCTCACAGGTACCTTGCCATTTATTCTGGCACATTTCCTCTTAGTTAAAACACTTGAAATAAGTTGAAGGTTAATATTTCCTTGAAATAATAAAAACTGATTATGGTTGAATTCCAAGCATTCTGTTTCTTTATGTGTTTATTTTTTTTAATCGTCTGCTAAAGGCCTTTTGTTAAATATAAAGTTAACTTATTGACCACCAGAGGGGGCAATTGACCATTTCTGACAAGTAACCTGCTTCTTTTTAATCACCATTGTAAATGTAGTTTTTCAGAAATGTATTTTACTTAATTTTGATGATTATGGCTAACCGCAAATGAAAACTAAAAATTCAGTTTCCCAGAAAGGAAAAAATATATAAATGATTAAATGTTTTGTTACAGCTTATGATCATATATATATGATATGACCCTCCACAAGGACAGTAAGCCATAAAGAAAACTCAGTGCTGTATCTAAGCATATTAATGGAATGTTAAGTGGAAGACAAAGATAGAAAGTGTTCATGTATTTTGCTGCAACAGATGTTCAGTTGGGATATTTGTTGCAGTCTTGATTTAAATCTGATCTACTACAAAGGGGGGACACCACAAAAAAGTTCTGTGTCCAGATTGGGAGGGGGTACATTCTATTTCTTTAAGCTTTAGGAGTTTCAACATTCCGGCTACGCTTGACTTTGGACTTGACAAAAAACTCTAGACCAACAGATGACATGGCTCTCAGAATCATCAGACTGTGGAAATTTCTCACTTAGCCCTGCACCAACTTCAGCTGCAGTTCTTTGTCTCACAATCCTCTGAAGGCTGTGGCTATCCATGTTGCTTGTGCAACTTTTGTTCTTAACACTATAAACTTTCAAGTGATATGTTTTGGTGTGGTACTCAGGATTGATTTATGAACTTTTATTCAGTCAGTCTTCTGGGAAGCTGTCGAGTCAGGGGGGCTCCCCATGATTGTATAGGCTATAACATTTGTCCTTTTTCAATTTCAATTCAGTTTACTTATATAGCACCGATTCACAACAGATGTCATCTCAAGGCACTTAACATGAAAAGTCATTTCAATACAAACATTCCAATTAGTTTAAAGTTTTAGTTTCCTATTTAAGGAATCCCAGCAGATTGCATCGAGTCATTGACTTGAGGTTGTGTCCCGTTGATGCAGACTCCAACCACAGCAATCCTTCAGCAATCCCTCATACTGAGCAAGCATGTAGCGACAGTGGAGAGGAAAAACTCCCCTTTAACAGGAAGAAACCTCCAACAGAACCAGGCTCAGTAGGAGCGGCCATCTGCCACGACCGTCTGGGGGTTTGAAAAGACACAGCATTGACACAGAAAGAACAGAAGATCTGATATAAGAGTACTTTCTATATTAAAGAAAGTAAAAACTTGATAACAGGACACGGGGGATGTTCAGCCGAGACCATCATCCCAGACTATGCCCCCCCCACGTCCAAACGATATTGTAGCTAAGCAGGATACCAGATCAGGTGTAGCTTCTATGGAGAGAAAAACACAGAGAAAACAAAGTTAACAGTCGAAATAACAGCAAATAATGCAACTGGAGAGTAGTAGTAGAAAAGAGAGTAAAGAAAAGTGGTCAGTCTTTACTCCAGCAGTCTAAGCATATAGCAGCATAACTACAGAGATAGCTCAGGATGACCTAAGCCACTCTAACTATGAGCTTTATCAAAAAGGAAAGGTTTAAGCCTGACAGCAGTGTCTGCCTCACGGACTAAAGCTGGGAGCTGGTTCCACAGGAGAGGAGCCTGATAACTAAAAGATCTGCCTCCTGTTCTACTCTTAGAAATCCTAGAAACCACCAGTAAACCTGAAGTCTGAGAGAGAAGGGCTCTGTTAGGAACATATGAAACAATCAGATCTCTGATGTATGATGGAGCTTGATTATTAAGGGCTTTGAATGTAAGAAGAAGGATCTTAAATTCTATTCTGGATTTAACAGGGAGCCAACAAAGGGAAGCTTAAGCTTTTTATTATTCTTAGTTCTGTAAAAAAAAAAAGTTTTCTCAGAAGATTAGATGACACCAAGTTAACTGAAATAAACACTTGAAATATGTTCAAAGAAGGTAAAGAGCAAGTTTTATATGGGTGGCCATTGCCCCACCTGGATCCCCCCATGGTGGCGCTACTGAACGAAAAATCTTTTTAAAGCCATATTTTAAAGTTTTAATATTCGTTTAAAATATTTTTAAAGGTAGACTGGTTTAAAATATGTCACAGCTACAGGTGAAGACGTTTTCCCCGAGTTATTGTCTGTACGCACCAAAGTTAGTCATAAAACATTGATGAATCTGTCCCTATAAATAACTGGAAGCATCTACGTCTGTTGTTGATGGCTCCTCCCCCACCCCCGGCCAGCTACCTGTAAATCTGCGATGCCATCTTCCGACAAATGGATGAGACAGACGGTCACTGGAGCTAAAGGACAAAAATCACTAAAAAAGCGACACATTTTATCCTTTTTTTTTTTGCTAGAATGTTTCAGATTTTCACCGTGAGGAGCGCATTCAACAGTGCGCAGAATAAGAGGAGCTGCTTAAAGCTGCGCCGTCAAACAAGGTGGAGGAGTGAGTGAATCATCGACTGAGAAGGACAGCGCTCCCCTTTTATTGTTGATCAGCTATAGTAATAAGCAAACCGATTAGAATTATAAAGAAGAATGCACGTTTTTTGGAGCTTGTACATAATGTGATTTTTACGCACAGATCAAACGGATGACGCGCAACTCAAGCCGCGGACGCGCATCGTGAGGCGCACCTTGATTTCAGAAGTTTTATTTTTATTTTTAATCACTATTATACCCCGTCTCTCTGCCGTCCAATCAACTTTAACTAACCCTTCCCTTTTAGTGAATGCAGACGAGAGGTAGCGGGGAAGGGAAGAAAGGCGCGGCGATTAAACATGCCTGAGCCGCTGTGGCATCAGGGGGCGCTGGCTGGAGCTCCCAGAAGCGCCTGAATCTCTCTCACTCTCTCTCCGTCCGAGTTGATTAGTTTGCTCCGAGGGGCCGGCAGGTGACCAGAAGTCCGTGATGGCAAAGAAAGGAGAGAAATTCAGCCCGGACCCCTCGATCCACATATCCAAGATGAACGTGGTCATCCCGTACTCGCCCGACGTGCCCTGTGACAGCAGCGGCCAGCGAATGTGGTGGGCTTTCCTCGCCTCCTCCATGGTCACTTTCTTTGGGGGGCTCTTCATTATCCTCCTGTGGAGGACCCTAAAGTACCTGTGGACCGTGTGTTGTCACTGTAACGCCAAGAAGAAGGTATGTTTGGTGAGGCACAACTCCCACGGGGGGTGAGGGGTAGGGGGGATTTATCACGGGTTTTATTCCTGATGAGTCGAGCAGTGCGTGACAACAGCGTGTCCAGTCAGTTTGATTTATAAAATGAGCTTGTAATTAAATCAGAGCTGAACCCCCCCATCAACAGAACACAGGGCACGAATCTGAATAATAAACTCTGCTATTCTTGGCTTAATCTGACACACTGTAACGGTGCTAAAAAAGATTTTGCTCCCAAGGAAGGTGGAGTCATTTTACAGTTGTTGGTAGATTAACTTCTATTTAACGCAGGTTGATCAGAAACATGTTCCAAGATTGCGCAATCCTCATTACCAAAGCGTTTGATGAAATCATGCTGATAATTCTGGTTTTAATTTACTGGTATTGAATGTTTCTGACTCTAATATAGCCTTAACTTTACAGTGCCTTGCAGAACTACCCATTCCCCTCACACATGTATCGTGTTTAAACAGCAAACTTCAGTTGATTTTAACAAAGTATTTCCTTATTGGGAATTTAAAGGAAAGGGATTTTTTTTAAACTGAAAAGTATGGTGTGCATTTTTTTCCGCCACCCTCTTGTTTACAGTTGTCAACATTTGAGGTATTTCTGTATTAGCTTTGCACATTCAAATACTGATATTTTTCACATTCTTCGTTAGCAAAAAAGCTCAACCTCAGGTAGATCGGCTGGAGATCATCTTGGAACATCTGTTTAAAAATCTTGATACAAGTTCTCAACAGGATTTAGGTCTAGAATTTGACAGAGCCTTTCTAACACATAATTATGCTTCGATCTTAACCTTTTTGTTGAAGTTCTGGCGATTTATTTAGTGTTGTTGTCCGACTGAAAGGTAAATTCCCTTCTTATCAAACCTTTTGCACTTTTAGCAATATTTACTTCCATCCATCTTAGCATTAACTCTGTTAAGTTTCTCTGTCCCTTCTGAAGAACTTCTTTACCACATCATGATACTGCCACCACCATGTATCACTGTAAGGATAGTGTGCTTAGGGTGATGTGCAGGTTTAGTTTTCCATCACACATAATGTTGCAAAAGCGTTGCAAAAACTCTAAGAGGACAGCCTATTTTTTTTCCTCATCCAAGCATCCACATGCTTCACAGCAGCGATGTTTAGGGCGCCGATTTTCTATCACACATGGAAGTTTGCATGTATATCAAAAGTAACATTTTGGTCTCACTTCTGATTAGAGCAAATAGTTCCACATTTTGGTTGTCTCCTACATAGTTTATGGAAAAACTCATCCATAAAGTCCAGATTTGTGCACTGCTGAACTGATAGTTTTCCTGTCAACAGATTCTCCCACCTGAGCTTTGAATCTCTGCAGCCCCTGATACCAACCACTTTTTTCAGCTCTTCTTATTTTTTCTTATGCTTTGGCTCCCTGGTCTGTCAGTTTACGTGGACTGATGTTTATTGGGAGGTTTGCAGTTGTGCAACACTCTTTCCACTTTTAGATGTTCTATTGAACAATGCTCTGAGTTTTGAACCCTTATTTATTGTTGTTTTTGTTTTAAACAAAACTCTGCTTTAAGCTTATCCCTGATCTGTCTAGCATGTTCCTTGGTCTTCGTCATTATGTTTTGTTCATTAAGGATCTTACACTTCTGAGGCCTTCACAAAACAGTTGGATTTACACTGAGGTCGACTATTAACTTATTAGCTGACTTACACAACATTTTTAAATGATCTGTAAACAATGTTGAGAACCATGCTTCATATTCTTTCTAATTCACTATTAATGATTACTCTGTGGGGGTCTGTTACACAAAATGCTGATAAAAATACGTTGTAGTTTTAGTTGTAGAATGACAAAATGTTAGACATTTTAAGTGAAACTACTTTTCCAAGAACAAAAAATTTCCTTATATAAAAATTTTCATTTTTAAGAGAGACCTGTTAAAAAAAGCATGTAATATAACAATGTTGAAATAGAAATAGACCATAGCTGTTACAATGCATACAGCACATTACATTACCTGGAGTTATCAAATTAATAATACCACTGCAAAACCACCTTTGAAAATGGGAACAACCATCCAGTGATCTGTTCTCCATTATCCTGAAAATGTGTTTGAAAAAGCATTTGTTGTATTAAACTGCACAGCTTCATTTCCTGTCGTAGTTTGGTAAAATGGAAGGAGCAATGCTGGAAACCAAACACTGAACTGGAAATGACTACTCTGGATGCGATCAATGATGGCTAGTGAACCTGAGAGTACAACGTGCGACGGTGGATGAATCTCATGGTTGCATGATAAACAGCATCCACATGTGTTAAAGTTCACTTGTGCTGCTGACAGTGACTGGGGCAGGAAGAGTGCAAATACCAGTTTCCATTTATTATGAATGCCCCACAGGTTTCCTTAGGAATATTTTGTTTTGGGGCTTTTCTCACAATAAATGTTTGAATTGCTTAGCGTTGTGACTACTTAATTTTTATGCCTTTTTTATATTTAGAACCACATACAATTAAATCTAACTTTGTTTTCTTCGAATAGGTAATTCAATTGTAAAGCACCTCTTATTATGCAGGTTATATAGACATCAAATATGTTAATCATGCATCATTAGTTCTGATATGTAATCATTTTAAGGAATTTTGCATTTTAGCTCTCTGTATCCCTGAATGATCCTCCACTGTGGTGTGTGTGTGTGTGGGGGGGTCTAATCCACCATACCAGGAAGCACTTTGTGAGATTTCAGGATATCAGGGGATCTGATGTGGAATAAAAATATTGGTGCCTGCTGAGAACAGTAGAGTGGACTGATGAGACTTTGTTGCTTTGTCCCCAGAAAGAAATGTTATGTAAAGATTGTTTAACTGAAAGATGGAGACAACAGCTCAGATTTTCTCAGCTTTGACTTTGATGGTGTTTGTAGACTTGCACCTAAAATTATATATATAAAAAAAGATTGTCCACTATTTCTTGATTTAGCATTAATTGTGCTTGTAGTTGTAAGCCTGCTTGTGGACTTTTCTTTGATACTGAAGCACAATGATGGACTGGGTGATAAATGAGCCACAGAAGGAGTCTTTAGTCTTTGCTTGATCATCCTTTTATCAGACAGACATAAAAAAAGGGGTTGAAAGGGATGGGCCGCTTGCAGGGTGGTGCTGACCTTTGATGGAAGACATTTATTATTTCTGTGCTGCCGCCACCTGTTTATTTTTCCATATTCTCTACAGTATATTTTATAATCAGATAAATTGCTAAAATGAAAGAAAAGAAAATACATTCTAAGGTACAGCTGTATTCAAAATAGTAGCAGTGTGTTTAAAAAGGTGAGTAGTGGTTAAAACTCCTACAGTAATCTTTATTTCCGTGCATACAAATTCATTGAAACACATACTGTTACAAACCATAAAGAGAAATTGTCTTTTTCTTTACAAAATTAGGGAAAAATAATTTCTGATTTATTAAAATTGATCATAGGGATGCATTAAACAGATCCAACAGCCTAATATGAAAAATATCCCCACTCATAATGGCTGATCCACCATGCTTTAGTGTACTATGATGTGAATTCAATGTTTATGAGTCATCTGAGCATTCATCTGCAGCCCCTACACCTAAAAGGAACAATCTTCCTTTCACCAGTCCACAAAAAGTTACATCTCTTCTTACTGTGCTGTTTGGGAACGTAGAACCTCTCTTACCTAAGGAGTTTGCAGGGGCTTTGTGCTAGCACATCTTCTAATTATCATAGAGTCACGTGTATAGCTTCTTTGGTCACCCTGGAGTTGATCATTGCCTGAGTTTTTGCTTTTTTGGCTATACTTAGATTTTCTTCCATTTTTTTGTCTTTCTGGTTTTTGTTTCCATTTTAAAGCATCTGAGTTTATTTTAGCTCAATAGTGAAACATTTTCTGCACCTCTTCTTCTGCTTTCCCTTTGCCAAACAGTTTTTTAATCAATGTGGAAATGTGCTTCTGAACAATTTGTGAAACAACCCAGTCTAGTTAGATTTTCAGGGAGGAATACACTATAGTCAGCATGTGCAACATTGCTGACTTAATCCTTGAAAAGTGCCTCCTATTTGACACCTGTTTGTTCACACCTTGCTTATTGAACTCCACATGGCTATTATTTTCAGCTGATGATTAAATTATGCAGAATAAGCAGCATGCATGTCAAGACTGTTGGGTCTGTTGGTTTACTATTACTCTACTACACCTGCTGGTAAATGATTTTGCATATGGAAGTACAACAAGTATACTTTCTGTCAAAAAGTGACTGAGCTTATTAGTGATTTTTGAGTATTATTATTAGGACCACAAATGTAGATATGGGCTACTGGTATAAAGGTATATTTTAGTTTAAAAATATTCTTCAGCTGTATATTGCATAGAGTAATTTAGGCTACTTGTTTTTTATTATAAACATAAGAACAACAAAGGCTTTTCTTAGCCAGGAAGATCTAATTAAGACACTGATTCTGTTCTTCCAGGGAATCCAGGTTAAGATGGTGGCATTAACATTAACTAAAATATTTTGAAATAAAACCATATCCATAAACCTAATATTAGGCAATTCCAGAGATTAATGTAATATAAAATTGGGCAGATATGAAATATTTACAAGCAGCAGCATTTACGTTTTTGTTTCTGACTCTTTGCAGGGAACAAACAATTGAAGAAACGTAATATGAAAAAATTGGCGAAATTTCAACTTTTTTGAAAAACATCTTTGGCTGATGTCTATTTCCAGATGTGCTAAGCATTCATGCACAATTGCAAGTTTTCCATTTTGAGCAGCATGTAAATGTTTAACAGATATTAATCTTAAATCATACAAAAAGTTAGTAAAAAGTCATTTTCCTGAATTTTAAATTTTTGTCACAAAATAATCCCCCACATAACTGTCAAAATGCAAGAGAAAAACAACAAAAAAGGTTGGTAGAAGTTCTTTTATTTCCTCAATTCCACAGTGTCCCTGTGTGATTTAAAAGAGAGCAGTCAGATTTTGTTTTCCTGCTCTGATTTTTGCCAAGTGGAGCGAGTGAGCTCCACCAACCTGTTGTGCTACTCTGTGGGAGTTGGCCATAGATGGATCGTTCTTCACTCAGAATATCCCTATTTCCTTTGCCTTTTACCTTCTCTTACACTTCTGGCATTCATTTTCAACCATTCCTTGCTGTCTTCTTAAAAGGCTATGTTCCTTGTCCAAGAATCAGTCTCCCTGCAAAGAGTCAGAAATGCAGTGTCAGGTGCTTACAGTATGCGGCATATGAATAAGTGTTTTGGTTGCTAAGCAACTAGAAAGCAATGGATTTCATTACAAGAGTAAATGTCCGTGTGTTATGCATTTGTCGAGGCTGTCAGATGTAGATTGTGTTGGAGGAACAATCCACCCCACTCCACCCCTCCCCACCTGGTCTGTGCATATCATTAACAGGTCAAACATAAAGATTTTAGAGAATTGTTCATAGAAACAAGTTGATAATCTGTTTGATCCTTTCCTAGATTCAAGCTCGCTTGTCTGTAACGCATTTGTCGCCTGCTGTCCTGATGGGTCTGACACTGAGGGACTGGAACTGAGGGTTTTGTGTTCCCCACTCTAGTGGTAATCAATAAAACCAATTATTTGTCAGGTTCTGATAAATCACTGCTATTGTGGAATGGGACCGAGGAATGATGATACATTCTTAAGAAATGGCACAGTACACAAGCGCTGAATGAAAAGAAGTTGTGGCATCTTCTTAGTCACGTCATTAGCATTGAGAGTGCTCCCTCCACCCCCACCTTCCTTTGTAGTGGGTGAATTATATAGCAACTTAACTTTACCGTCACTTTAATTAAGCTGCTGTCCATACTGTTTCTTTACTTGCCAGGTCTGCTGGCGTGTCTAAAAATGCACCTTACATAGATGAGGAAATTAGGTGCATTTTTACTACTTCAAGTCCTTTCAAGTATTTAAAGTGCGTGTATCGCTTTTGATCCCCATATATTGTATAATATGTATACATAGGGATGAAGGGTGTAGACATCAAGACGTCATGATCTTGTTTTCATTTTTTTCAGTGTTGTGGAAAAGTAGGCTATTGTTCAAAGTCTTGCCATGGCACCTCAATAAGATTGTCCATACTTTCACCAGGTCACTCCAAAATCTTCATTTTGTTTATTTGAGTCATTAGGTAGAGGATTTCCTGGTGTACATTGGATTATTGTGTTGCTGCGTAGCAAAAGGGGTTGAGTTTAAGCTGATTGCCAGACATTCTCTTTGTGGATTTGTCTTTTAGAGTGCAGCATTTATGGTTCTATTTCTTGCATCTAGTTGTTCAAGCCCAGAAGCAGCAGAGCAGCCCCCGACTATCACACTACCACCATTATGTTTGATTGTCGGTCTGATGTTCTTTTTCGGTTTCACACTCCTGGGACAACATTCAACACTGTTCCATGTTTTCTCAATTTGGGGATAATGGCTCTCACTGTGGTTCTCCGGAGTCCCAGAGCTTTAGAAATGTCTTGGTAACAATTTCCAGACTCTCTAATATCAGTGATAACTGTTGCAAAAAAGTAAAAACAGAGGAAATCTATTAAAGGGGCAAATTATTTTTCATTACACTATTTGGACTAATTAAGGAGGATTTTAAGTTTACTGTTCTGCGAGTGCCCCAAAGCAATTATTAGCTAAATTAATTAGAAAGTAGGTCTGGCCACCATTCAGTCAAGTATTTGGCTGGTGAAGGTACAAAAACCTTTATCAGTGTAGACAGAACATCTGCATAACGTAGCATAGGTTTAAGTAATAATATTGTTGGGCCACTGCTGTGATAACTGCGTAGCACTTAATGTAAATCTCTTAGCAGTGGCAATGTTGGAACAGTATTTAGTTTTTGCTGTGTATCTTTCTACGACATTGAAACACAAGGTTGATATGCAATTACAGTGGCTTGCAAAAGTATTCGGCCCCCTTGAACTTTTCCACATTTTGTCACATTACAGCCACAATCATGAATCAATTTGATTGGAATTCCACGTGAAAGAGCAATACAAAGTGGTGTACACGTGAGAAGTGGAACGAAAATCATACATGATTCCAAATTTCTTTTACAAATAAATAACTGAAAAGTGGGGTGTGCGTAATTATTCAGCCCCCTTTGGTCTGAGTGCAGTCAGTTGCCCATAGACATTGCCTGATGAGTGCTAATGACTAAATAGAGTGCACCTGTGTGTAATCTAATGTCAGTACAAATGCAGCTGCCCTGTGACGGCCTCAGAGGTTGTCTAAGAGAATGGTGGGAGCAACAACACCATGAAGTCCAAAGAACACACCAGACAGGTCAGGGATAAAGTTATTGAGAAATTTAAAGCAGGCTTAGGCTACAAAAAGATTTCCCAAGCCTTGAACATCCCATGGAGCACTGTTCAAGTGATCATTCAGAAATGGAAGGAGTATGGCACAACTGTAAACCTACCAAGACAAGGCCGTCCACCTAAACTCACAGGCCGAACAAGGAGAGCGCTGATCAGAAATGCAGCCAAGAGGCCCATGGTGACTCTGGACGAGCTGCAGAGATCTACAGCTCAGGTGGGGGAATCTGTCCATAGGACAACTATTAGTCGTGCACTGCAAAAAGTTGGCCTATATGGAAGAGTGGCAAGAAGAAAGCCATTGTTAAAGGAAAACCATAAGAAGTCCCGTTTGCAGTTTGCCACAAGCCATGTGGGGGACACAGCAAACATGTGGAAGAAGGTGCTCTGGTCAGATGAGACCAAAATGGAACTTTTTGGCCAAAATGCAAAACGCTAAGCTGTTTTGCAAAGAAGAATGGGCAAGAATTTCAGTCTCTAGATGTGCAAAGCTGGTAGAGACATACCCTAAAAGACTGGCAGCTGGAATTGCAGCAAAAGGTGGTTCTACAAAGTTTTGACTCAGGGGGCTGAATAATTACGTAGACCCCACTTTTCAGTTATTTATTTGTAAAAAATGTTTGGAATCATGTATGATTTTCGTTCCACTTCTCACGTGTACACCACTTTGTATTGGTCTTTCATGTGGAATTCCAATAAAATTGATTCATGCTTGTGACTGTAATGTGACAAAATGTGGAAAAGTTCAAGGGGGCCGAATACTTTTGCAAGCCACTGTATATGATAGGGATATTACAGAAGCAGCAACAAAGACAATCATATTTTTGAAAAATGAAATGGCGAACACAAATGTTTTTAGCTGTAGCCTGTTGTAAGAAATGATGAAACGTAACTTTGCCAAAACTGACCTTTTTAACGGTTTATGCACAAGTTAACCGTTAAAAAGGTCAGACCTTCATGTAGCAGCTAGTTGTTCTAGCACAACTAGCTGCTACATGAAGGTAGAAAAGTAACACTGTAAAGCCCACATTATTAATATGTGTATATATATATATATATATATATATATATATATATATATATATATATATATATATATTTGTTTGAAGGTTATTATGGGATTATTTTACATAATCTGCTGATAATTGTGATTAAGCTTCATTTATCCCACTTCACATAAAATTTTAGTCTCTCAGTCACAAAATGTATTAAAAGAGTGGAAACCTGGGGCAGTGGTATTTAGTCCAAGTATGCAAATAGATCATTGGCATGCAAGAGTGTTAATGCATGAAACTTGAAATATAGTACCCAATGAAATATTACACTCAAGCAAATTTTTGCTTTTACACACATTGACATTAAAATGACAACTGTGACTCAGTGTATGGTGCTTCTCTTCTGGACACTTCTTAAAAATACTTTGAGCTATGTATTTAATCATGCATATTGTTCACTTAAGTGTATTTATTAAAAGAAATACACGAAGAGGTCATGCACAGCTAACATGTTGCCTCTGGCAGTGACTCAGAAGTTACAGTAGCATCAGGTGGTGATTGGCGGATTCGGTTTGAGAGCTGCTCTCGGGGTGCTTTAAAGTGCTGTCTGAAATATTGCAATGATGACACACGGGAGGCATGATTTTGTAAGTTCAAACAGCTGAGTGCCACTTGGCTGTTGTTTCTGTCATGTGCTCAAAGATGAGCGTAAACACAGAGAACACCAGCATGTCAGGCAGGGTGAATGTTGATGCAGCTCACTGGGAGCTTTTTCCTTCTCTATTCTGATGAATTGGAAAGGATCAATCTATAGCAACAATATGAATCGGATTTCTTGTAAGTTTAAAGATAACACAGAGCCATCAGTATTAATTTGTATTTTATTTTAGTAATTTTAAAATCGGCAATGCACATTAATTGACAATCATTTCATTTTATCATGTATATGTGCCACATTTAGCCATGGAGGCAAATTTCCATCTGCATTCCCAGGCAGTTTGGTATGAAACAACATTAAATCACACCATTTGTCAACTTACAAAATAATTAAAGAAAAAATACTAGATGAAATAAAAAATGCATGGCTTTGATGCAACAGCCACTAATTATGACTATTGGTTACTTATTTGGATGAGCCAAGATGTGATTAGTTACCATATGTAAGATGTAATGGTCCCTGATATTTCGGGTTTTAGCTAAAATATTTTAACGAATGTATGAGTTTGACATTTTAGTCAATACTTTTAAAGCTTGTTCATATTATGCTTCTATTAATTGTAGGGTAGCCCTTCCTTTTTGTGTCCCACTGGTCAGACAGTGATCCATATGTGACAGAACCTTGGTGTTCATTTACATCTGTGATTCTTCAGTAGTTAAATTGTTCCTCATCTGTGTGAGATGCATCTCATTTAATTTCAAACTGTTTGCAACTTTTAAATGAGAAGTGAATCCATTATTACATATACATGCTTACAATCTGGTACTAATGACAGCTTTTCCCCTGCCACCATAACATCTGGATCTCTAATTACAGACTTTAAAAAGAAAACTGAGATGCAGTCATGTTTTCTAACTATGCTAACATCTTAACCATTAAAGCTGGCTGTTTTTCTACAGCCTTCTTATTGGCTGATGCCGGTAAATATGCACTAGTGTCATCTGCATTCATAGAAAAGTAACATGACATTGATTAAGTTAAGGAAAATTAATATACAACCTAAAAAGCTGTGGACCGAGTGTAAAACCCTGAGGAAGACCAAAATTACCATAAACTATTTTCAGAAAGGTTGTCATTAATGTGAACAGACTGTGTTCTGTTACTGGGATGTGATTTTATATTTTCATTTGTGTTAAATAAATTATTTTATTATAACTAGACAATAATGAGATAATGGTTAAAAGTACAGAAGACTTTCTACAAGTCAAGAAAAATAGCTCCCATTCATCCACAATTATGTACTTTAACCTTGATATTTTCTTTTAAATAAATCAACAGTTTCACTAAAATGATATTTTCAAAACCAAAATTGCGTGTAGTGCAACAAAAAAGGAGTAATAATATGGTATTTGTTCATTTTTTAGCATTTTTAAATCCATTAATATCCCTGGAAGAATACAAATGGGTTTACTTATTAGAAACAGCAGTTTCAGACTTGTATACTGGAAAAATGCCCCTCTTTAATTGCAAATTGATCATTATAAAGTGGATTGAATAAGTTCCCTTTTATGGGTTTTTTTAAGTATCGTATCAATGCCATATTCGTAATTTCCTCTAATGATAAAATATAATCATAAATATTTTTGAAATTGTTACTTTTCCAAAATGCAAAACAGGAGAAAACACTTAACGAAATACACACAAAAAACATATATTAACCTAACATTCATTAATACACACACAATTCATTAATATTTAAGGCTACTTAGATTGTCACTACTGGTTGTAATAAATAAAAATGAATTGTCCTCATGTTCGTTTAATTGGCAGTGTAAGTATTAGTTACTTATTAGCTACTACACTGCATAATACAAGCAGCATGCTGCAGCTTGGCTGTCATTGCGCCATCTGTGGTCTAAAAGGTCTGTGATTACCACAAATGCTTTTCTCTGCCTCATAGCCTGCTGCGTTTTATTACAAAAGATGCAGTGGAGGACATTTTAAGATGTTAGAGAAACTGCTGGTGTTTACATATAAATGTGGGAACTTTTGTGTGATTTCATAACATTTCCTGCAACATATCCTGACTTTATATGAACATCAAAACTTTTTAGTTTGTTAAGAGTGAGAAACAGCATGTGTAAAAAAAATGTAGTTTATGCATCTGAAGTCAGTTTTTCTCCCTGCTTGATGTGTATTCACAAATTTTAATGGATATTATTAGAATTTTAAAGTAATGTATAGTTTGGAAATGGAAAGAAATGTATACATGATTCTTCACATCTTTTACAACAAAAATCTTAAATTGAAATGCACAAGCTTTGCACTGTCCGAGACCTAAATTTTTGAAATGTGAAAAATCTAAAAAAAAATTACCTCACAAACTGATTTGGTCAATTCATTCTCTCAGTACAGCATTCGCTGGGAGATCTCATGTTAGGTGAGATTAGTTGGAAGATATTTCAAGATCTTTCTTTCTACATCTTGGGTTATTAATAATCTGATTTATATTAATATACTTTTAAATAATTAATTCCTTTGAGGAACTATCTGAAGCTACATGTTATATTCAAGTTTAATGTGCTGGCCCTTTGACAAATTATCATGGTGAATTCTGGGAATAGGCTCGCGGTGCTGATCAATGACCTCTGGTGTCAGGAGGACTTGATTTAGGTGAGGTTGTGAGACCTAAATTTGGAGGCGCAGAATACTGATCAAAGTGACTCAGAGGAAACAGAGTGCCTGTAATGACTTTCCCAGCTCCTGCTGCCATTAAAATCGCATCACTTTTAAGAAACACTCTAGCAGAAGATGATTTAAAAGTCTGTGGCAGAGTGAAATTAAAAATGCAAACCAGCCATGTGTGTATTCTGTAGTATAAATGTCAAAAACACTGCACTTCAGCACTGTTCTAAAGGCATTTCTCTGTGTGACCTTAACATAAAATCTGCTACCACACCCTTTAAAAGAATAATTGGACCATGTCATGAATCACAGATCATTAATCTTTGAACTCTGCTTTTGGTGGCATTAACTGTAGACTGTCGTGGCCGATGTGTTTTTCAGCTTACATTTTTAAACTTGGCCATTAAAGTGCTGAGGGATAACAGCGTGATGCCAATTAGGCCTACTTAACAGCTATCGCTTCCCTCAGCTTTGCCTGTGTTACTTTATTCATCAGTACATTGAAAGTGCGGACTCAAACTCATATATCAAGCCAAGTTGTTTATGATGTTAGTTAGAAATAGAAAAATATAAAAGAAAAAAAAACCCACCACTGCTAAAGCTCTTGGGCTAACTTAACATCTGCTTAAAAAAAAAGAATTTTACAGGGCTACTGTTTACACCAAGCTTTACATAAAGATCAAGCAAATGCGTAATTTTTTAATGGCAAGAAATGGAAGCAGTAGCGAATAAAGACGAGTAAATAATCTGGCAATAAACAACTGTACTTGATCAATAAGGTATTTAATAACAAGAGCTGGTTGCACACATTTTGTTTTATTTATGTTGGAATCTCTGTAATTGATCCATCCATCCACTGTCTATACTCGCTTATCTATGCAGGGTTGTGGAGGAGCTGGTGTCTATCTACAGCAGTCATTGGGTGATAGGCGGGGACCCTGGACAGAAACTCACAGGACAAATGCATGCATGCATACAAATGCACTCACACCTAAGGACAATTTAAAGACCAGTTAACCTAACAGTATTGTTTTTAGACTGTGGGGGGAAGTCGGAATATTTGGAGAGAACCTACGTAAGCTTTGGGAAAACACAAAAAGTCTATGCAGAAAGACCCAAGGCTGGAATTCGAACCCAGGACCTTGTTGTTGCAAGGCAACAGTGCTACCAACTATGCCACTGTGGAGCCCATTTCTGTAATGCTTAAAGGTTAAAATTATTTAAGCATGCTCACATATATCGATACACACACTAATATTTGGTTAAATGTAGTTATAGAGAAACTACCTACTTTCTACAGCCACCAATAGGGCACTGCTTTTAAGTGTAGTCCACACATTCAAAAGCAGCAGCAGAGCAGCAGCAGAAGGCTCCTCCACGGGCTTTCAGGCCCAGGCTCCACCACCAGCCTTAAGCTACACCACCAGCCTCCAGGCCAAGGCTCCACCACCAGGCCCAGGCTATGGCATATCTCACCTCACTGTTCAGTTGTGAGAGTTGTGTCCTCATGTCGAAGAAGATTTTGGAGCTTGAGAAAAGAATATCCGATCACTGAAAGATCCAAAAAGCCGAAATAGACTTGGATACCGTAATCCTCGGTCAAACGTTAGCTCGGGCTATTGGTGAGCCGCTGGGTGTCTCTTTTTAACTGAAACCTGACTTGGAACTGATGCGCCTGTTATTCTCACCGAGGCTCCCCCCCCCCCCCAAATGCAAACTTTTTTTTACAATAATTGTCTGAATTTCTATCCAGTATACATGCAAAACATAACTAAATTTTAATAACTGATTTTAATCTATATATTGATAGTTTTAATTCACATTCAAAAGAGTTTTTAAATCTGATGAACTGTATGGATTTTAAGCAATATCACCAAAGAGGACACACCCTGGACCTGGTCATAACATATGGGCTGTCCACTAGTGTGTCCTCTGTTGTTCACCTGGCTGTGTCAGACCACTTTTGTATATTTTAATATCACATGTTTTATCCAACGGGAGGCCCCAGTGAGACATGTGAGGAAACGATATATATAATCTGAAGTGGCTGCAAATTTAAACCAAACTCCAGTCCAAACTTTACCTGCATCGTGTAATTTTATTGTTGATGATTTTAACAGCAGGCTAAAGTCAGCCATTGATTCAGCAGCCCCACTGAAAACAAAAACTATGAAAACCAACCCCATAAGACCATGAAGAAATGATGAAATGAGAGACCTGAAAAAGAAATGCAGGAGAGCAGAGCGAAAATGGAGGAAAACAAACTTCACGATTCGTTTTCAAATATATTGTGAACAACCTAAAATCTATAATAATACTGTTAAAAGAGCAAGAATCCTCCATTTTTCAAACCTCATTGCAGACAATAAGAACAATCCCAAATTCCTTTTTAAAACAATTGATCTTTTAATAAATACTAATTTAAACAAACCCTCCATGTCTCATTCAGTTGCTACATGTGAGGACTTTGCAGATTACTTCAGAAATAAAATTAGTGCTATCAGATGCAACGTGTTATCACAGCAAAAATGTTAATATTAACATGTCTGAAGCACAGTTTTTACCGAAGAAATACTCGAGAATTTTGTCCTGGTTGATGCAAAGATACTTGGTAGAGTTTTCTCTCAAGTCAACTCAACTACCTGCCTTTTAGACCAAATTCCCACATCACCTTTTAAGAAGGTTTATGGCTTCTAAACAAGAGTAATATAGATCTTAACATTCTTGATACCTATCAACCAGTATCCAAGTTACCTTTTTTTAGGTAAAATTATAGAATAAGATGTTTTTATTCAGATTAATGAGTTTTTAAATTAACACAGTATTTTAGAAAAATATCAATCTGGTAAAAATTGTTAATGACCTTAGGTAGAACTTGGATTCACAAAAAAAATTCAGTTGTGGTTCTACTGGATCTAAGCGCAGCTTTTGATACATTTGACCACATTTTATTGCACAGACTCAAAAGTCTGGTGGGTCTCTCGGGTACTGTTTTAGAATGGTTTTACTCTTATCTCACAGATTAAACATTTTTTGTAAGTGTGGATACTCACTCCTCAGGAACCCATGACATTCAGTGTAGCGTTCCCCAAGGATCAATTTTATGCCCAATACTGTTTAATCTCTACATGCTGCTACTTGGGGATGTCATCAGGAGGCACGGTATTGATTTCCACAGCTATGCTGATGATACACTACCTTCTCATTGTGTAAGAAATCTGGTCTTCCCAAAAAGAGTATTTCAGGTCTACAACTACTCCAAAACTAAGCTGCACATTTGCTGACGAGGACCAGGGGACAGGAACACATTATACCAGTTTTAAAGTCGTTGCATTGGCTCTTTGTGCATTTTAGGGTCGATTTTAAGGTTCTTTTATTAGTTTATAAATGTCTTAAGGTCTTGGTCCATCTTATTTATTCAATGTTCTTTTAAAGTATGAGGCCTCACGGTCCCTGAGGTCCTCTGGTACTGGCTTTTTAGTTGTTCCACAAGTCAGAACGAAGACATATGGCAAAGCCTCGTTCTATCACTACAGCCCTTGTCTGTGGAACAGCCTGCTGGGGAACCTCAGGGCCGCAGAAACTGCTGATGTTTTTAAAAAGAAGCTCAAGACGTATCTTTTTAGCCTGGCTTTTAATTGAGTTATTTTATTTATCTAATTTTTCTTTCTTTCTTTCTTTCTTTCTTTCTTTCTTTCTTTCTTTCTTTCTTTCTTTCTTTCTTTCTTTCTTTCTTTCTTTCTTTCTTTCTTTCTTTCTTTCTTTCTTTCTTTCTTTCTTTTCAAAATTTTTTTATTATGTAATTTTTTTAATATTTTTATCATTAATATTATTATGTGTTACTGAAGTGTTTTCACGAATTGTTTTATACAGACTAACTCAAGTGTTAACTTTATGGGGATCCTTCTCACTGGGAGCCCTGCCAGTTTAGCCATTGGGCTCACTTTTGTGGTGGTGGGCGGGGCTCTGCATTGCAGCCTTATGGCTGTGCTGAGGATACCTACCTGCCCTGATCATGGCTGTCCTTGTGGTGATTCATCTGTGGCTGTGGGGTGGTTTCAGTGTGGATGGATCTCCCAAATATTGTTTTCTCAGAGTGGTGTCATTCTAGATTTTTATTTAATTTGTATGTTCACTCAGATAGGAACAGATTGAGCAATGTTTTTGCAGTGAAGGGGTGGCGATGAGGTTTGTATGCGTCTTGTGTGTGCTGATAGTTTAACTGGTTGTGTATGATCGATTTTAGATTAAATGCATTTTCTTTCTTTATTTTTCTGTTTTTATCATCTAAAGCACTTTGTGCTGATTTTATCATGAAAAGTGCTCTACAAATAAAATTTGATTGATTGAAAATAGTTTAGTTCAGGGATTTGGAGAAGACCTTTCCAGAAGCTTAATCTAAATCTGTTTTATGCATTGTGTTTAATGTGTTTGGGATCATTGACCTGTTGGACATCAAACTGTCCAAGTTTAAACCATCAAGCTGTTGATTTGCCTGAAGTTAAGAATTTGTCTTCCATCTTTATTATTCCAACCACCTTGTGCAAATCACCAGTGCTATTATCAGTAAAACAGACCCTCAGCATGATGCTACCACCACCATGCTTGACGGTTGGAACAGTGTGTTTATGTCCGAAAGCGTGACATGCATGGGTAGCAGTTAACTGAAGTGGCAGACTCAACCTGTCTTGTCTCCTCTCTGAGTGGATTGGAGTCTTTGTTAATTTGGCTCCTAACATGTTTTCTAGAGTTTTATTTTGCTGATTGCAAGCTAATCTTAAAGAAAGATGTTTCTCCTGCTTCAAAAATGTAGCAGTTTTATTTAAATGCCATAGTATGTAGGGAATAGTGATACAGCCATGTTCTGCTCTCTTTACCCGTATCATGGATGTCAGAAAAAAAGCTTCATACTGTCAGTGATACTATCATTAAAAGGAGTTTGAACACCATGAATATTATAGTTTTAATTATTTATTGACTTTGAAACTATTACTTTTTAAACCTTGAAAGTGTAAACCAGCTCACACCTGTTTAATAGTATCTCTGAGATTATCACTACTACAATATTTACCCCTGTCTATTGGTAGCCAGACCGCCGATGATTTTGGGACCTGCTTGACTGCTGTAAAGAACTGGCTTTCAAAGAGTATTTTATGCCTAAACCCACGTAAAACAGAACTGATCATTTTTGGGCCTAAAAGCCAATTTGCTTCATATGATCACATGAGTCTGCTGCTCGATGATGTGACTATTCCGTATGCTAATAAAATTAAAGACCTTTGTGTCATTTGTAATAGGGCACTTTGTTTTAAGCCTCATATTAAGGAGATTATAAAAATATCTTTTTATCATCTGCGAAATTTTGCAAAAATTAGGTTGGCCCTATCTAGCTACAATGCTGAAATTCTGATACATGCTTTTATTTCTTCTCGTTTAGATTATTGCAACGCTCTGCTGTGTGGTCTGCCTAAAAAGAGCATTCAGAGGTTGCAATTTGTGCAGAATGCTGCGGCTCGTCTTTTAGCCGGAACTGGAAAATTTGAGCAGATTACACCTGTAATGCACTCTCTTCACTGGCTTCCAGTCCATGCGAGAATTGATTTTAATGTGTTCCTTTTAACATATAGGGCAGTGAATGGTATTGCACCCTCTTATCTATTTGATATGTTACAGCCATATGTGCCTGGCAGGAATCTGAGGTCAAAAGACTCTGGCCTTCTGGTTGTTCCGAAAGTGCGGAAAAAAACAATTGGTGGGAGGGCTTTTACTTTCTATGCACCAAATATTTGGAATATAGTAGTTTACCTATTAAAAAATGCCTATAAAGCAGGCATCGACTGTTGATGTTTTTAAAGCAATGCTTAAGACACGTTTGTTTAGATGTGCATATAGTCTTTGATTTTTGTGAGCCTAAACATTATACTTTAGTTTTTGGTGTTTTATGTATTTGCTATTTATTGTTGTATATTCTATGATTTTTATGTGTATTTGTTTTATGTGTTTTTATGTATAATTATTAAATATATATAGTTGATATTTTAGGTTGTACAGCACTTCGATGTAAAGCGCTCTATAAATAAATTTATTGTTATTATTATTAGCTACAACTTTTCTACTGTTGGTGTGATTTGATGTTGTGTCAAACATGTAGGAAGAGTTAGTTCTATTGTGATAAATTAGCCATTGACAGTTTTATACATAATTTGTGCATGGACATTTTTGGCAAATTTATGACTGTTATTTTATATCTATGATCAGACAGTAGATACAGCCAAACAGTGGCCTTTCTTAGGCTGCAACTCCCTTACTGCGTCTTCTCTGAGAGGTTTTCAGATAAGCAGGCAGATACATTGTCAGCACTGCCCGTTTATTACAGAGAAGCTGGAGGCCTTTGTATCAAGTTTCATGTCATAAATACAAATGGCATGCTTGTCACACACATTGTCCCTGATCTGCTTTTGGGGATTAAAATTTAAGTTCAGATTTTATTTCCCCTGTTGCTATGATTTAAGGCATGACTGATAAGATTATTTTTCTAAATAAATTATGTAACCTAGGTAAGCCTCAGTTGTCCATATTACAGTATAAAAATAGAAATCTCCATTTGTTTTATTTTGCAACCTCATAATAAAATGTAACTTTCATTTTTGCAAATCCCACAAAAATCTCTTTCCTTTTTGCTTGAAATCATTCAACTGCATTAGCTGAACATTTCACTCCCTGGATCTTGTTGTCTGTATTTACTCCTAAGTGAACTGGACGTGTTATTATAGTGTTATTAGGTTAGCTGCGGAGCTCAGGACAGGCTGTAGAAAGTGAAACGAGGCTTGATACAGTTCTGCTTGTCTGTGACTAATGGTTCTGAACAAGATTGTGTTTCTCTCTGCAGCCATATATTGAGTAATGTTTCTGAGGATTACTAAACCGTGGAGGTTTGGGTGGGTGGAAGGAATATTTACTTTTTTAAATACACATTTTTTAATTATATTGGACATACTAAGATGTTTTTGATGTTAAAGTATATTTCTTTAAAATTTTGCAAGCTCTTCAT
Source organism: Valencia hispanica (assembly GCA_963556495.2). Lineage (NCBI taxonomy): Eukaryota > Metazoa > Chordata > Actinopteri > Cyprinodontiformes > Valenciidae > Valencia > Valencia hispanica. The sequence continues at coordinate 13,865,001 of OY747721.1, forward strand.
ACTATATGAACACTATTTTGTCAGATGAAAATACTAAAATCTTTTGAAATTATTTGTTTTGGCGCTGTTAGCGATGAGCAGCATTTTAAGGGGAAAACACATCCAGGTTTGGCCTGGGTATGAGTAAAATTATACTTTCAGCTTATGACAATGAGACTAGATGGGACTTTTATAGCAAAAGCGGTTCTTAAAGAAACTTAATGGCTTTAGAGAGTCCTTAATCAGTGTAAATCAGTGCCAATTTTAACCTGAGGGTTGCTGTGTTATAGCTGGACCTCCTCTAAGTTGAATATATCTTCAGTCACCATTGTTTATGTTTGACCAGTCCAAGTTTATTAGATTTTAAACTGGAAATGCAGTCTGGAATCCCCTATACAGTGGAATGGTCCCTTACTTTTTCCTTTTATTTTCACCTGTCCTGTCTCTGTATAGCAGGTATGCCACGTAGAGAATCTGCTTGCTTACATGTCCCAGGGCACCTTTGCTCTACAAAAGGGACACCTGGAGATGGTATCCTAATTATCTGTTTGACTTTATTAAATCAGGGTTGGATCTTACATCAAAGTAGGCCAGTTCCAATTATCAAATATAACCCTGTGTTTGTATGACCTTCAACCTTTTGGATTATTTGTATGGGTGTGCCAGTGTGAACATGTGTGTGTGTGCTAGTTTGTCACCTGGAATTGCTAAGAAGTTACAATGATGGGAAGAGTGGTAACTTCTCAGCATTCAGCACCCAAGAGCAGCAAGTGGCAGGTAGCGCTGCTCACGGTCCAGGTGGCCAAGCTTCTGGCATAATCCATAGTGGCTAATCAAAGAGGGGGAGGGCACTCAGTCAGCTCCAGGGAGGTGAAAGAAGCGGGACCCCCACCAGGGCCCAGCTTAGTCCCTGGAGCCCACAGCCGCCACAAAACATCTCTGTGAGCCATCGGCTGCCAGCCAGGGACCCGCCATGCTTCAACATAGTTGATACTTCCTGAGATATTCTTCCTCTAAACAAGCACTATTGAATCCTTTCTGTATTGTGAGATCTCATATCCGGGTGAGACCCCTGGTCTTAGGTGATAATAAATACAGTACAAATGTGATGGACAGCTTAACTCCCTCAAAGAAGTTTAGCAACTCTCTTCTTCATACTGTATTTATGTGCTGGGGAACTGATCATTCAGGTTAGATTTTATTACCAGGTGTGAACATCCATACTTAAAGTTGTCTACTCATAACTGAAGAACCAGATCTGACCGGGGCCTTAAATACCTTTTTTCAAAACAAAAAGATGTTTTGATGGAGATGAGCTGCTGCTGAGACCTCGTGAGAGCTGTGCGTAAGTAATATGGCGGTAAACTGGTAAAACAAACAAACTCGGGTAAAAACAAACCATAACATTCGAGCCAAATATAGGAAACATTTAATAATAATAACCATTATTTTGTATTTTTCCATAAAACAAACTGGACGAGGAAACCTTGCACAGCCTGGAAAGCTACTTGGACGAGTGCTTTGACAACATTGTTATAGGCAAGCCACAAAAATCCACCTCTGCTATGCCGACAAGCACACGATCACAAAAACGCACCGCTCGGAGGTAAGAAGCCCAACAACAGCCGGCTGCGACCAATTGTTGCTAAATTCGAGCATTACAACCAAAAAGAGCAGGTCAGAGGCCAGGGCAGAGAGCTGCGGGGAACGAATTACAGCATTAATGATTAATATCCGAAGGAAATCCTGGATAGAAGGCGCGTTTTGTTCCCAATCAGGAAGAAATATATCAGTGAAGGCACTAGAGCTACAGTAGCAGTAGATAAACTGTATGTTAATGGGCAGCTGTTCAGGGACCCCCAGCTTACTCCTTGGCTTTATTAGTCATGTAACGCTGATCAGATAAGAGTTGTTTTATCAGTCAACTATAATCTAATGTTAGTGTAGCACCCGCGCCACCACTCTATTCTTAGAATTTCCTGAGTATGGTGGGTGCTGGGGTTCGATTTAATTAAGGGTGGATACCACGAAGGTTCACCTAAATAAATGGGTACTTCAGTCTAATCACTAACAGAGTAATTACCTGTTTTAGAATTACACCCAGAGATAGTATCAGGTTTAGGCAAGCTTTCCAAATACCTTATTTATTAATGAACAAGCAGGTAAATTAACAAACCATTGAAGAGAATAAAGTAAATAATTTTAGTGTAGAAGAGCTCTTTAAGTATTTTTAACCTCAGCTTGAATGAGGATGTAACCTGGTTGATTCACCATATACTTTAGTTCTAACTAAAATACAGACTTCAACTGCAAGATTTATTTTGTTTCTTCCCAAAATTCGAGGGTAACAAATCACGAACAATAAAACAGTACGGCACCAAACAGTAGCCTCAGCTCACCATCCTCCCGCAGCTGCTGCAGTTCGCTCGCCCTCCCCAACTCCGTATCGTCTTGGTCCTCCCACCTCGGAAGTCGCAACCACGTAGTTTTTCACTCCCGGTGTTTTAGTCAGCTTCCCCTGAACCTTCTTCTCGGGGAAAAAAACCCCATGACTTTTCGTTCAGTTCCCATCCAGCCTCCCTCTTTCACCTTAGATCTCCTCCCTTTTTTTTTTCTCAGGTCCAGAGCACCCCCCTCTAAACGCACAAGTGGCCAATCACAACCCACTATAGGGTGCATCTTACCAACTGAGCCATAACATAAGGGAACTCAGCCAGACAGACCAAACCAAAACAATGAGAAGTAATTATTTATATATAAAAAAAAAGATAATTACTCTCTCTGCATAAACCATTTACTAGAAATATAAACTCGAGTGATATATTTAAATCATAAAACAATTTATTTTCCATCTAGTAATCAAAAATCCTAGAACAAAATAATATATCAAATGTCACCAATTAATTATTAAGCGTCTTATTAATAATCAAGTGACTTTTTGGAAATATTTACTTTCATTTAGGATGTGCTGACCTAATTTACCATCGGGCTACACCCTCTCCCTTTTAAAATGTTTGGATGTCCTCATCAAACAAAGTTAGAAGACTGTAACAGCCTTAACGTTGAAAGCAAAGGTCACATTGGAACAAGTTAAACACAACGCCATGGGATGGCACCAGAGGGTTTGACACAGGCGGCGTCTGGAGTCTCCGTAGATTCCACTTTCCACCAGCACTCCATCGCTCAAGACGGTGACAGGATAATCACAGGGTTTACCAAGCTCATCATAGCTCAGCTTGACTACTGGACGAGTGACTCTCTTTGAACGCTCCAATTGCTGGGTTTCCACTTCATGGTCTTGATTGGAGTCGAGGTCTTCTCCCCCTTCTAGAATGTTGACTTCTGGATCCACAGTGGAAGACAGGATTGGCACGTCATTAATTACTGACTCAGTGTCAGTCACATCTTGAGCTGGTCTTTCAGTCCCATTTTCAATTACAACTGGTTGCAATTGCTTTGGCAATAATTTCGGGTGTGTCCACAGCTTGTCCCAGTCGATCTCCATCGTTCTTGGCAGGTGAACTTCCTCAAACTCCGACTCTGAGATTAGGTGGTCCTCACAGTCGCTCGTCTGTTGTATTTCTTTGGCCTTTTGCCGTGCTCTGGTTGTAACTCTCTGTTGTAGTTCCTCTTCACCATCATCCACATGAAGTCTCACAAGATAACCAATGGGTAGTAGGTGATTCCGATGGATTGTTTTCTCAGGACCCAAACCTCTCTCTGGCTTGATCTTGTTTACTGGTAAGTTGGGAAGTTTCTCCACAACAATGTATGGTGAGGGTCTCCATTTGCCATTTAGTTTGTGTTTGCCTTTTACTCCAAAGTTTCTCATTAATACTCGGTCACCTTGCTCGAGTACTTGTTCTCTGACATGCTGGTCATGAGCTTTTTTGTTTCTTTGGTGATTTTTGTTTGACTTTTCTGTAGCGAGTGTGTAGGCTCTTTGGAGGTATTTCCTGAGTTGAGCAACATACTTATGGAAAGATTTAGTTTCATTACTCTCTTGGGACACACCAAAGCAAATGTCTATCGGCAGGCGAGCTTCTCGTCTGAACATTAACATGTAAGGTGAATAACCAGTTGCTTCATTTCGTGAGCAGTTGTATGCATGAACCAATTGACTGATCTTTTTACTCCACTTTTGCTTCTGCCTTGGGTCAAGCGTGCCCAACATTGACAAGAGGGTACGATTGAATCGTTCTGGTTGAGGATCTCCTTGAGGATGGTAGGGGGATGTTCTCGACTTGCGAATGCTGAGCATCTTCAGGAGATCTTGGATCAGGTTGCTCTCAAAGTCACGTCCCTTATCTGAGTGAATGCGGGCAGGAAGACCATAGTGCACGAAATAGCACTCGCCCAAAATCTTGACTACTGTGGTTGCTTTCTGGTCCTTGGCTGGAAAGGCTTGGACATATCAAGTAAAATGGTCTGTCACTAGTAGAATGTTGGCGTACCCTTGAGAGTCTGGTTCGAGAAATCAATGCACACAAGGTCTAAAGGACCTTGGCTAGTTATCTGGTTCAAAGTAGCCACTCTTTGGGGCAGGGCTTTGCGAGTGATACACCGGCCAAAGTTCTTCACATAATGCTCCACCTCAGTTCCCATCTTCGGCCAGTAGAATCTATTTCTAATAAGATCAAGAGTCTTATCCACACCCAAGTGCCCAGACTCATCATGCATCGATTTCAGGACCATGTTGACATACACTCTAGGGAGAACTAGCTGGTAAACTTCAGACTCATTTCTTTCAACTTTTCTGTAGAGCAGGTTGTCTTTGACTACCAGTTTACTTGTCTCTTTGTTGAGAATTGCAGCAGTTGGGTTGTCGTCGGATGAGAAAGGCGGACCACCGCTAAGTGACTGTTTGACTGGACCAATAGCAGGGTCATTGTCTTGAGCATAACTGATGTCTTTGTGACAGAGTTGTGTTAATGAGCCAAGGTCTAGTTGGACTGGATAAGCAAAGCATTCAGGGATGGCTTCAGATGACACCCCAAGCGACTCTGCTACAGTCGTGATCTCACTCTTTGTTTCTCGACACTTGATCTGTTCACAGAGAGCTTTGCCAACCTTCGTTGGTAGCACAGAAAGGATTCCTTAATAGCACATCTGCATCAATGTTATTAATACCCGGTCTGTACTGCAGGGTGAAATTGTAGGCCGAAAGTGCGGAAAGCCAGCGATGTCCAGTTGCGTTGAGTTTGGCTGTCATGAGAATATATGTTAGTGGGTTGTTATCGGTTCTCACAGTAAACTGAGCTCCGTACAAGTAGTCATGGAACTTGTCTACTACAGCCCACTTGAGTGCCAAAAACTCAAGTTGGTGCACTGGATCATTCTTTTCAGAGGCGCTTAGCTTGTGCCTGGCAAATGCAACTGGTCTCAAACCCTCTGGATATTCTTGGTTGAGGACAGCGCCTAACCCTTGAAAACTTGCATCAATGTGAAGTATGTATGGTTTGAGTGGGTCAGCAAATGCCAGCACCGGTCCATTGGTAAGGCACTGGATGATCTGTTGAAACGCCTCTGAGCAGGACTCGTCCCACCGGTCACCGAAAGGCTCTTTGATTTTGTAGCAAGCCTTGTCTGGTAGAGTAGTATATATTTTCTTCTTTTGCGTGGGTGGGTACCCTATGCACAATTCGGTAAGTGGTCGGACAATGACGGAGTAGTTTTTTATGAACCTCCGGTAGTAGCCACAGAACCCCAGGAAAGACTGCAAAGAGGGGAGATCTGTCGGCTGCTTCCACTTGGTCACAGCTTCAACTTTGGCAGGATCTGTGGCGATGCCTTGCTCCGAGACAATGTGCCTAACATATGTGACCTGAGGGCAGCAGAACTGACACTTGTCTAGGGACAACTTGAGACGAGCCTCTCCCAGACGTGTTATAACTTTGAGGAGTCTTTGTTCATGTTCATCCATAGTTTTGCCGAACACGATCAGGTCATCCAAATAGACAATGACTTCAAGCATATTCATGTCACCTACTGCTTTCTCCATAAGTCGCTGGAATGTCGCAGGGGCTCCGGTGATCCCCTGCGGCATCCACTCAAACTGATAGAATCCCAAAGGACATTTGAAGGCCGTTTTCTCTTTGTCCTCTTCCGCCATTGGAATTTGATAGTAGCCGCTGCGCAGATCCAACACCGAAAGCCACTTGCTGCCAGACAAGCAATCAAGGGCATCATCGATACGTGGCACCGTGTACTGATCAGGGATGGTTCTGCGGTTCAAGATGCGGTAGTCAATGCACATACGAAGTTGGCCATTCTTATTACGTGCAAGGACAATCGGTAAAGCGTATGGGCTCCTGGATTCTTTGATGATCCCAGCCGCCAGCGGACCTTGAAGGTGACGCCGGAGATCATCCAAGTCAGCAGGGGCAATGCGACGGGACCTCTCTCTAAAAGGAGTGTCGTCATTTAAACGGATGTGATGCTCTACTCCCCTGGGCAAGCCTACATCCCATTCATCTGTGGAAAATATGTGGGAGTAAAAAGCAAGCTTCTTACTCAATCTCTCTTTCCACTCTAGGCTGATGGGGGATTTACTGAAATCAAACAACGAGGGACCCATAGCTGGAACAGTTTTAGCATTAGGACTTGGGGTATCGGTCACAACATCAGCAATGTGCAGATTAGCAATCACAGTCCCCATAGGTATTGCGGTTTGCTTTAGAGATTAATTTCGCAAAAGCACCAGAAACTTGTTAGGGTCTAGCATCTTGGAGAACAATACGGTTGGTTGGACGAGAACGCTTGGAGGCAGAGCCGGTGAGTGAGCACACTCAGTGATGAGAATACTGTCTCCAATGGTTTGTTTTCCCTTGACTTTACAGATAGCAATGTGTTCTGTGCCAGGATAGATAATGAGAGGACCAGGACCCGTCCACTTCACTTCAGCAACAGGTGGGTCCTTTTGGCTGGCACCGATGGCCTTTGCGTCAGTAATAGATGACTGGCTTCCCTCATGTGGTTGAACCTTGATTGATGTAACGTTTTTTTGGTCTTCCTGCTTTGCCTTTGACTGAAAAGGACCTACGCCACTAACATTAGTGCCGATGAGGACAGGTGTGGCATCAGAAGAACGAGGGTCAGGGCACACCAGGGTTAGGACAGGAACAGACTTGACTTTGATAGACGGAGACATTGGTGGCCACTCCAATGCAACTTCAATATAACCCCTGTACGGGTAACTGTCCTCAGACGGACTTAGGCCCCAAATGGCCTAGCCGGTTACTGGATTTAGTGGAATATGTGACAGGTGTTGGGCATACCAGCTGTCAAAGATGATGGTAACTTGCGAGCCACTGTCCATCAGCGCCATGCAGCTGTTGCCATTGTTCTTTACTTGGGTGGTAGAAGGGGGACTGACCAGTCCCTCTGGTAAGCGGTTGGTCTGTACGTTGACAGAACTTCTTTTTACAGATGCATTTGTAGTCCTTGTAGTTGTCTCACTAGGTTTCTGACTTTGCTTAGACTTTCTTTGAGCTTGCAGTAATTTCTGAATAACTTTGTGGTAATTTTCTGGCGCGGCACATTTAGCTGCGAAATGCCCATCTTCACCACATCGGCAGCAAAAGAAGTCATTTGAGCCCCTGGAGGTGAGGGTTCTTTGCGGCTGTGGCTTGGACAGAGTTTCTCTTTGACCTACATCGTTGGATGGATTGTAACGGGGCTTGATGGACATAACAGAGACTTGCTTCCTGAGCTTCCCAATCTCTTTCTTTAAGTCTTGGAGGTTTCTGTCTCCTGTGCTGTCGGAAACAGCTGTGACTGGTGGCAAAGGGCTTATTGAGGGGAAATTTAGTGCAGTAAGCTCACATACTTGTGCTCTGGGTTGGTGTATTTCCTCTTTTAGGTCTTCGAACCTGGTTTCTGAGGTTACTTTGACACTTGTGATGTTAGCAGTTTTGTGTGGATGGAGTCTGTGACGTGAAGCCTCACTCTCCTTCTCCAAACGATTTTAATTTAACAATTGCAGGAAGGTTGGAGGGCTGGTACAGCGTTCTCTCAATCTGAGGTTCAGAATCATCATATCAGATCGGGTGCCCCCTTTAATGAGTTGGTCGAGATGAGCTTTGTCTGTTATGGCTGCTTGCAGTCCTCCCTTTTGAACTACTTTATTCAGTACTCTCTCCATGCGTCTCAGAAACTCAGAGAGTTTCTCACCATGGTGTTGGCACAGCATTCGAAAGGCAAAATAGAGTTCTTCCCCGCTTTCCGGAGTGCCAAATGTGCTCTCGAGAATGTCAAGGTATTCTACAGCTGTGGCATTTGGGTCATTGAATCGTACAGCTTGTAGAATCTCTAATGCAGGACCCTTTACACTTTCCATGACTCTCATCTTCTTCTCTTTTTCAGGACGTTCACACTCTTCAATCATGAGTCTGGCTTGTTCCACCCAGTTTTCCAGTTGTTCTTCTCCAGGCGGTGTGGGCGTGACCCCAGAGAAAATACGTAGTCTTCTGTATGGACTGTGATCATTGCTGGTAGGCTTGTTTGTCTGCTGTAGGATATCACCAACAGCTCTGATGATAGCTTCAGGGGTATACATTTGTAAGGGGGGCAGAACACTGGAATCTGGTAGTGGCGCATTTGGCCCATCACCGACTGCTTGGGCTCGTGGCTCGTCCTCCTTCTCTGAAGGTCCAAAAATTCTCCATGGCACTGCAGTTCCCTCAGACAGGACATCCAGGGGAATAGTATTTGGACTGACCTCTCTGCACTCACACAGCACAGTTAGCCTTTGAGACTGTGGGTCATACATCCTTCCCATTACTCTGACTTTCCCAAGTTCTTTAATAGTCTGCAGTGTATCTTCAATCACATTTACTTCTGTTTCTGGGGGAACATCCTTCAGCAACAAGGCGTTTGCCGGGTCTATTCCTTCTCCAACGCACCAGTTCTTCAGTTGGGCCATCCCACTTCGTTGCACCGTTACAATATGCACCTGACAAGACTAGCTTAGGTCTTCTTTTTAGTAGTATTAGCTCAGTATAAGTTCAGATAGATGGGGTTTTTTTGTGTTTTTTTTTTTTTTTACATTAATTAGATCTCTGGGTCAGATTAACTCTAAAGTTAAATAAGGACTAATTTTAGATTATTTTTAAGCAAAAAAAAATAATGTCCCCGTACGGGCCACCATTTTATGTAGCACCCGCGCCTCCAATCTATTCTTAGAATTTCCTGAGTATGGTGGGTGCTGGGGTTCAATTTAATTAAGGGTGGATACCGCGAAGGTTCACTTAAATAAAAGGGTACTTCAGTCTAATCACTAACAGAGTAATTACCTTTTTTATAAAAGAATTACACCCAGAGATAGTATCAGGTTTAGGCAAGCTTTCCAAATACCTTATTTATTAATGAACAAGCAGGTAAATTAACAAACCATTGAAGAGAATAAAGTAAATAATTTTAGTGTAGAAGAGCTCTTTAAGTATTTTTAACCTCAGCTTGAATGAGGATGTAACCTGGTTGATTCACCATATACTTTAGTTCTAACTAAAATACAGACTTCAACTACAATATTTATTTTGTTTCTTCCCAAAATTCGAGGGTAACAACTCACGAACAATAAAACCTGTCATAACAATAAAACAGTACGACACGAAACAGCGCGTCAACAGCTAGGGAGAAAAGTTTATAGTAGTTCTCGCGATCGCTAAATATGGTGGTGGTGGGCCCACTCACCCACGTGCGCACACACACACAATCCTCAGTACTCACGACTCCGTAGCTGGCTAACTGACTGCCAAACTCGTTGCAGGCCTGGTTGGTCTTGCAAAACATTGAGTGCGATGCAATATCACTTGCAAAACATTGAGTGCGATGCAATATCACTTGCAAAACATTGAGTGCGATGCAATATTGGGGTCAAGTAGCTTAAGAGCAGTGCAGCGGAACAGTAGCCTCAGCTCACCATCCTCCCGCAGCTGCTGCTGCTTGCCCGCCCTCCCCAACTCCGTATCGTCTCTGTCCTCCCACCTCGGAAGTTGCAACCACGTAGTTTTTCACTCCCGGTGTTTTAGTCAGCTTCCCCTGAACCTCCTTCTCGGGGAAAAAAACCCCATGACCTTTCGTTCAGTTCCCATCCAGCCTCCCTCTTTCACCTCAGATCTCCTCCCCTTTTTTTTTTCTCAGGTCCAGAGCACCCCCCTCGAAACGCACAAGTGGCCAATCACAACTCACTATAGGGTGCATCTTACCAACTGAGCCATAACATAAGGGAACTCAGCCAGACAGACCAAACCAAAACAATGAGAAGTAATTATTTATATTTAAAAAAAAAAGTATAATTACTCTCTCTGCATAAACCATTTACTAGAAATATAAACTCGAGTGATATATTTAAATCACAAAAATTTTTTTTTCCATCTATTAATCTAAAATACTAGAACAAAATAATATATCAAATCTCACCAATTAATTAATAAGCTTCTTTTTAATAAACAAGTAACTTTTTGGAAATATTTACTTCCACTTAGGATGTGCTGACCTAATTTACCATCGGGCTACATTAGCACAGCTCTGTAAAGTTGTTTACATTACTCAATGTGGGCGGGGCCAGGGCTAAGCACTGGGATACTGGCTCTTTTTTCTTTTCTCATCTTCACATGTCTATCACCAAATGTCTTTGTCACTCATTTTTTCATCTTTTATCACTCACACACACACACAAATTATTTTTTTCATAATATAACTATTTCTTTCTCTCTCACCCTCACCCTTGACGCCTTCGCAACTCTCTTCTATTTTTCTCTTTCTTATATCTCGGCTTTTGGATTTTCAATCAGGCAACCCCAAGCACAAACTAATAATGCACCTGTTTTTATCTGTTTCTATGGTGATATGGACTTTACAACTTTTGTCTCAAAACTATGGCTACTCTAAGGTTTGTCACGTGGAATGTTCATGGAGCTGGCACCAGAGAGAAAAGAGTTAAGATTTTTAACCAGCTTAAAAGATTGAAGGCAGATGTCGTCTTATTACAACAAACACATAAATCTACCTCAGCTGCAGTTGATCTTAAATCCCCTGAATTTCCTAATGTGTTTTCTGCATCCTATAACTCTAGACAAAGGGGAGTAGAAATATTAATAAATAAAAATTTTAATTTTACAGTAATAGATACAGTTACAGATCCAGAGGGTAGATTTATTATAGTAAAACTATCTATACATAACCAAAAGTTATATATTGTCAGTATATATGGTCCAAATGTTTATGACCCCTCATTCTTTCATTCCTTCTTCTCGGTGCTCCTTGAACACATGGATTACTCACTTCTTCTTGGGGGCGACCTCAACTTTGGTTTAAATGAAGAAATAGACAGGCTCAGCACAGCAGGGACTCAGCGCAGCTGGAAATCTATAGATATAGTCAAACATTACATGAGCGATTATGGACTTTGCGATGCATGGCCATCTCTTCACCCCAATGACAAAAAATATACTTTCTTCTCAAATGTCCACCATTCGTATTCTCGACTGGATTATTTGTTAGTCAGCAGCTCACTGTTGACTGACATTTCAGACACTGAGATACACCCTATAGCTGTTAGCGATCATGCTCCTGTTTCTCTAACTTTAGTAAATAAAACAGAAATGCCTCAAAGCAAAAATTGGAGATTTAATATATAATTACTTAAGGATAAAGAATTTATTAAATATTTTGAAAAAGAGTGGGCTTCTTATTTGGAATATAATGACCTACATGGTATGTCACCATCCATTCTTTGGGAGGCAGGGAAAGCTGTGATTAGAGGTAAAATAATCTCATTCTCATCAAATAAAAAGAAAATAGAAAAGAAACGTATTCAGGAATTAGAAGAAACTATTAATTCATTAGAAGCGTCTCTACATGAGGAGAGACTAGGCAAAATCCGTGAAGCAAAGCTAGAATTAAATGAAATTATTAATAAACAGACCCAGTTCTTAATTCAAAGACTTAGTTAAGAAAACTTTGAACAAGGTAATAAATCAGGTAGATTTTTGGCTAACCAGCTTAAAATTAATAAAGAAAACACAACTATATCTGCTATTAAAGACCAGACCGGGAATACAGTATATGATCCCGGAAGAATAAACAACACCTTTAAAGAATTTTACAAGGCTTTATACTCACCAGAGATAAACCCATCAGATCATGAAATTGAACAATTTTTGGATAACATAACACTACCTAAATTATCTGAAAGTCAAGCGATGGCCCTGGATTCACCACTAACAGCGGCTGAACTCCAAGAGGCCCTGCAAAGCATGCCCAATAAAAAAGCTCCAGGCCCAGATGGATTTCCAGCAGAGTTCTATAAAGAATTCTGGAATATTCTGGCACCAACATTCCACAGAATGCTGCAGGAAACCAAGGAAAATGGCCGACATCCACCAAATATGAATTCTGCCTACATTAATCTTCTACTAAAATCAGGTAAAGACCCTTTGTTTCCTACCAGCTATCGTCCCATATCCCTCATTAATGTTGATCTTAAAATAATCTGCAAAGCCCTCGCAAAAAGGATAGAGAAAGTAACCCCTCTTATAATACATCCTGATCAAACTGGTTTCATTAAAGAGAGACATTCATCCAAAAATTCACTTATATTAATAGATTTAATAGATTTTTCTTACTGTAAAAACATTAAAACTAATATATTATCTCTAGATGTAGAAAAAGCATTTGATAGAGTTAACTGGAAATTCTTATTTGCAACCTTACGTAAATTTGGCTTTGGAAATTCTTCTATAAACTGGATGAAAATATTATACAGTTCACCAACTGCATGTATCAGGACTAATAACCAAACATAATCTAGGTTTTATCTTCAGAGAGGTACCAGGCAGGGATGTCCTCTCTCTCCCTCCCTGTTTGCTATTTTTATTGAACCACTAGCTGCAGCAATCAGGCAAACTCACAAGATTAAAGGAATAAAATGCAATAACATAGAACATAAAATCAGTCTTAATGCAGATAATGTATTACTTTTACTCCAGCATTCACAAACCTCTTTCTCTCAGGTAATCGGGTTGATAAACTCTAACTCAAACGTTTCAGATAATTCTATAAATTGGTTAAAATCTACAGTTCTTCCAATCAATTGTTCTGTCCAGAATCCAACTAATACACAACTGCAGTCAGGGAATATTACTTATTTAGGTATGAATGTCTCACCAAGACTGGCAGATTTAATAAAGCTAAACTACATCCCACTTTTAAAAAAAGTGGAAGATGATCTTGCCAGATGGAAATCCCTACCCATATCACTTATGGGAAGGGTTGCTTCAATAAAAATGATGGTTTTGCCCAAAATCAACTACTTATTCTCAATGATCCCAAGTAAACATTCACTAGACTGGTTTAGATCTCTGGACTCCTCTGTCTCTAAATTTCTTTGGAAAGATAAACCCCCTCGTATCAGCTTAAAAACACTGCAGAAGACCAAAGAAAAAGTAGGTCTAGATCTACCAAACTTCCATCATTATATCTTATCCAACAGGCTCCAATACATCTCAAGATGGTTAAAACATAGCTATCTAGATGAGTCCTGGATAGACGACTTAGAACAGACACTATTCAATAAGATAAAACTTTCAGACCTACCATTTATTAGCTCAAATATAAAACGACCTGAATGCTTTAAAAGCATAAATATGAGCTCCTCTCTGACAGCATGGTGGGAGTTTCTAAAAATGACAGAGTCCACAATAATCCCATGCAGACATACACCCATCTGGAATAACCCCGACATCTTGCAAAAAATATTCATGATACGTTTTCCAGACTGGAGGTGCAATGGAATTTAATACCTGGAACATATATTTGAAGGAACAGACTTTATCCCATTTAATACATTAATTACACAATATGGAATTGATAAAAACAAATTCTTAGAATATCAACAAATTAAATCTATTATTAAAGCTCAATTTAGGCTCAATACAGTTGAATTACAAATTCCAGCAAGAGTTTTAGATTTTCTTAATCTCAACCCTCCCAAATTGCTGTCTAAAATATGCAAAACTTTATCTACATTAGATGAATCAATAGCCATCCCTATTTCAAAATGGGAGGTGGATTTATCAGCCAGCTTTGACCAAAACGTCTGGTCTCAGATATGCTTAAGAACCTTTAAAATAACAAAATAATCCTAATTTGCAATTAATACAATACAAAATCCTTCATAGAGTACACTATACAGGTCAACGGATGTTTAGGATGGGTTTTACGTCGTCTAATACCTGCTTACAATGCACAAGCAATATACCAGACACTTATATTCATGCGCTTTGGTTCTGTCCACCTGTTAAGAAATTTTGGTGGCAGATATGTGAGGACTTATCAACGTGTCTGAAATGTAACATTCCACAATCTCCCTCAGTTTGCCTGTTAAGAGATTTAAATGATGTCACCATGGACACAAAGTCAGTTCTAATGGTTCCCATTGCCTTATGCATTGCTAAGAAAACTATCCTCCTGAACTGGAAAAATAAAAAGGCTCTTAATATTAATCAGTATAGAAATCTCTTGTTGGACCATATTGGTCTTGAGATGGCCTCTGGCTCCATATCTGATCAATCTCTCTGGGCTCCTTTGATCAGCTCAATCACCTAGTAGGGGTGGGGGGCACTTGGTTTTGTCGTTTGGGATACTGTTGCTGATGTGGGGGTTTTTGGGGTTGGAGGCGTCTGGGGGGGATCCCTGGGGGTGGGATCACTGGGTGGACGGGGCGCTGGACGTCGTGGCCCCAACCTGGCTGCATGCGGTGCCTTAGGGGGGTTGCACTGACGGACATGGGTTACTGGCCTGGTGGCTGTGCTGCATCTGGGTAGGATCTGGGGTGGGCCTAGGGATTCGGAGCTCTGGGGCGCCGCACCCCGTAGCTGTGGTACTGGCCGGGGGTTGGCCGGCGTGGGGTCTCTGTTGCCTGTGGGGGTCTGGGCCGGCACCTCTGTCCACCCGCACCATCACTTTACCACTCATATAGGGTCTTAGGGCATGGGCACATCACTGGGGTGTGAGGAGAGGTTTCCCTCCTCGCTATCCCGTGGCGTCCTGGGTCCCAATTTTAATATACAACTTAGACACTCCCACTTATAACATTTTCATGCGACACACATGTAGGGACTTTGGGGTGGGCACATTTTTTGGCATCCAGAGGGGGAGCGGTTCAATCTGCTTCACCTCTGGTGCCGGTGCCCACTGTTAAACCACATATAGACACTGAGGGCTCGGGGTGGGGGTTGGGGGATGTGTGGCTGCCTTCCCCACATCCCACCCCTCGGTTTTAAATGCACATTATAACAACACGCATCAACACCATACTCGAGCGGGAGGATAGAGGCTAGGGGTCTTCTCACACCCCTGTTCGCTTCAGCTTTAATGAAATTTTATGTTCGCTTTCGGAGGAGGAACAGGTGGTCTGGTCGGGGTCCTAGGCTGTCGGGCTGCTTCACCACTGTGGGGCCCTTGGCGGTCTGCTTTTCTCCGTCCTAGAAGGTAGGGGGTCCATCTCCCGGGTTCCGGGGCTGGTGGCTCTACTGGGGCATCAGTACCTGGACCTGGGAGCATGAAGTCTGTATGGGGTGTGTGAGTGAGGGTACAGCGTCATTTCTTGGGTATCTTGTGTTTAAGAGGGAGGGAATGTATGACTGTGTCTGTATGTCTTTGTCTGCATGTCAGGTTGGATCTTGGGCTACACTCTCGCCTGGCGCACCTCAGGCCTTACATTTAATGGGGGGCCTATTTCCCCTCTGTCACTCCCCGCCAGTGACGGATGCCCCTGCCTACTGGTGCGTCGGTGGTCAATCCGGTTCGGACCTGGTGCGTGCCTGGCCGGGCCTGGGGGGGGCGGTGTGTCGGTCGGCCGATGCACTGGGCTGATATCTTCCTTTGGTTGGTTGGGGCACATCTTTTAGGGGTGCCAGGTTTTGGATTGTTGGGTGGTGCCTACTCGGTGGCTCGGCGGGATACGGATCCAGCGTCTCTGCTCGTTCGATCACCTGTTCTGTCCGCACCATGCGTGGTTGGTTCATTGGACCGGCCCTGGCCTTTGTTGGATGCCTGGTCTCTGCGCTCTGCGTTGCGCGGGATCAGTGCTTGGGAGCTGGTACAACTTGGTGTCCAGGTGCTGACTGAGCTTGGCCTGGGGATGCTGTCCATCCGCTGCGGCTGTCGGTGGGGCAGGGGTGGGGCGCTGGGATGTTGGCGGTGGGGATTGGCCCAGGGTGGTGGTGGCGCATGGCGGCCGGCCGCGGCCCCTGCGGTGCCAGGGGCCCCTCGTCGGTCGGTCCCTTGTCCCTGGGCCCCGGCTCTCCCGGTCCATGGACCGGCCCGCCCTGGCGTGGCTGGTTGCCGGCGGGGCCTGTGGGCTCGTCACTGCTGCCCCCCGGGCCCCTGCATAGTAGCCGCTGGACGTTCTCCTGGGGTTCTCTTTTGCTCCTCTCTTGGGGGATGCGGTCGGCCCCGCCCGGGTCCGCCTGGGGCTCTGGGGGTCCTCTGGATGTCTTGGCTCCGATCTCCTTCATGTCTGCATCGATTCCTGGGAGACGGATTGATGCCTGCTCAGACCAGCTATCGAACACTCTTATGGAGAAACCTCATATGCACCAGCATGCTCACACACACACATAGATGTGGGGTCTCTGGTGTTTACAGATATATTCTTGGGCTGCGGTTATCATTACTAGAGCTTGAATAATCTGTACCATGAGTTTTTCTGTGACATTGTTGTTGTATTTTTATATCTATTTTTGTGTGATGTGGTTGTTTAGTTCTTAGTTCACGATGTTTGGTTTGTTTTGTCGATGTTCTTTTTTTTTTTTTTTTCTCTCTGCCGTCCTTTGGGTATGGAGGCAGACTTCAATGTTTTCCTGTGTTTTCTTTGTTCCCCTTCCTCTCTTGTATTTTCAACTCACCCTCTCTCATGACTTTTTGTTTCCTACCTCCCTTCATCATCTTCTTTCTTTCATCCCCTTAATTTTCCGTCTCCGTGTCCATAACATCAGGAAATAAAAACCCCAGCAATTCATAATAAATATTTCTCACACATATATCAAGTGGAGTACTATAGCAAAAGCTGTACTGCTCCGCTTGTGAAAGTATATCTGTTGGGCTTCTACTTGGTACTCAGACACCATTTCTGAGCTCCACACTGCCAAACAGGACACGTTATAAAAAAAGAGAAGAAAAAAAACCAACCTTTTTTCCATACTCGCTGAAAAATGTAATCAGTCAGAAAGGTTTTTTGTTTTTTTACTTTAGCATTAAGCAGCGGTGTGGAGATGGATTTTTTAATTTTTTAATATTTTTAGATGAAACCAACAATGAATACATTTTATCAAGGACTGTCTCTAATATAACTCCAGTCTTATGCCTAGTTTATACTTCTCCATCAGCGGAGGTGTGGAGACACGCAGCGACATTATCTGTCGACGCAAGGGTTCTCCGACAAGCACACAAAGACGGACGGGGTAGAGCCTAATTTTTTAACTTTCCGCTGAATGCAACGGTAAGCCCATGTCTGTGATTGGTCAGCCCAACATCAGCCAAGATAATTTCACCAAAAAGGTGCTCTATAGTTGATGTAATTAGTTGTTAACTTTTGGCTCTAGATAATGCTTTATATTGCAAGGCCAGTTTATCTAATGTGATCTTTTAGCCATTTTGAACTCCAGGAAGTTTAGAAAACAACAAAACAGACAGATGTGTTTTTTTGTTGACAAGTTTGTTGACATGTTTTTCTAGAGTATTCTATGAGCTGCACTCCTATTAAAAAGCTTTCCAGCTCAATCAAAACTCGCTCTTATTTGGCCACTCCTCCTTGAGTGGATGTGCGTTTAAAAGCTGAAGTACATAAATTATTGTTGATCAGAGACATCACTGCAATGATAGGCAGACTTGCCAAAAAATATCTACACCCCTTCTGTCTTGGTGGGGAATTGCTTCGCAACAACGGAGAAGTATAAAAGGAAAATGTCTTTCAATACGTCTGTGAGTTCAAACTTGCTGACGGAGAAGTATAAATTAGGCTTTATACAGAATAATTACTTAAATGTTTCAAAGCAGAAGTCATTATGTTTTCAGTAAATCCCATAAAGGAACTCCACCATCAATGCCTCATCTCAACACTGTTTGACACTTGTCTAGCTGCATTCAGACTCAACACAATTGATTACTCAAGATCTAAATCTTTAAGAACAGCTCTAAAATATGCATTTCAATTTTGTAGAGAGGGTTCAGTCATTTTCTAAAGCAGCCGGGGACTGATATCCGTGAACATTACTCAAACAGAATTTACAACTTGTGGAAATCGCCACAGCAACAAATTTTTCAAAGCAAAACACCAAACTTTATACTACCCACTAAACTAAAGGCATTACTATTTGGGATCCTTTTTTATTTTTATGGACAATACAAAGTCATAGATTTTAAGTAACTTTGTTTCAGAGATTTCAGGTAATTTTCTAACATACAAATGGCAAATTTTCCTTATAACTGTTTAGCCCATATGTATGTGTTGTAAGGAACTTTATTTCACCCCTTTTAGTTAATTTAGTAATGCTGTACCCTCTCAAGCTTCACAAAGAGTTATGGTAGAGTGGAGGCACAACACATGCTGCATGCCAGGAGTTCTTTGAAGCTAGCTGCCCTTATAACAGGGACATGCTGTTGTCCGGTCTGCATCTGGAAAATGTAGCACGCTAAAATCCCAGGTATGACTGCTGCAACAGATGCCACACATGCTAATAGTGGCCACGTGAATGGTCAGTCCACCCCCTTGGACTGACGAACAAGAGCAGTGTCTATAGGTGAGTGAGGCCTTGGAGTGAGTGAGGGTACCAAAGAAAAGCCCCATGGCTGCAGGGTGTTTCATCAGGGAACATGGCTAACCTCTGCATCCTGTCTTGATTTCCTGCTCCATGAATCATCACAGTCCCACCAGACAGATGGAAAAGCAGTAAGAAAGACAGTCAGTCAGACAGGCAGGCGTGGAGGCAGCCCACTCAGTGAAGCAGAAACACCAGGAGCTCAGTGGCTGCCATGGATACACTCCTGGAGTGTCTTTGCCTCTCTCTCTCTCTCTCTCTCTCTCTCTCTCTCTCTCTCTCTCTCTCTCTCTCTCTCTCTCTCTCTCTCTGAATGTTTACCAAATGCATGTGTGCAAACATGTGCGTAGGTTTGTTTTGGATGCCTTGAACCTGGTTGTTAAATATAGAATAATATTGTTTTCGATTTCTGATTTTATATTTTGACATTTTTACACAGCGCTTATCCAAAAAACATCAGTAATTATTCCAGCTGATAATTTTAGGTTTTCTTTGGCCGATATTTTTATGAAGAAACAAATTCAATTCAAAAATTATGCAAATTTCTCTGATTACCAGATATTAATACAGATAGAGAAAAGGAGTACACACACTCCTTTGAATGCAAATACATTTCAAATTGTGACAGGGAACCAACAAAAATCTGATGTAGTAATGATTTGAGGTGTCCTGAAATAACCATGTTATTTTTTTCAAGTTACAGATGTTTGCATTGTTTTCATATCGGGGATTGCCTAAAAGGCTGCATAAGCCAGCACATAAGGGGTCAGTTCAAAATGACCAAAGAGGACATAGTTTTTCATTGAAATTGTTTCTAAGAACATGTTTTTATACATTCCAAAACTGTACATCTTCTTTAAAATAAATGGATGAATGTGTCATAATTTTCTCCAGCTGAATTGAAACAAAAATGAAGCAAATATTTTTGGACCTAAAGAGGAGCGATCAAGAGTCAGCACACAGCTTCAGTTAATACAGGCCCGAAATCTAGGTGTAGTAATGGACTTAGACCTGAACCTGCAGGGTCACATAAAGGTAATAGCAAGGTCAGCCTTCTATCACTCGAAGAACATTTCTAGGATTTAATGACTAATGTCACAACGGGAGCTCTAGAAACTCATCCATGCGTTTATCTTTAGTCGTATTGAATACTGCAACAATGTCCTCACAGGTCTGCCTGAAAAGTAAATCTGACAGCTGCAGCTGAGCCAGAACGCTGCTGCTCATCTCCTCACTAGAACCAGGAAAGTAGAGTGCAACACCCCAGTTCTAAAGTCCTTACACTGGCTCCCTATAGCTCAGAGAATAGACTTCAAAATACTTTTACTAGTTTATAAATCATTGAATGGGTTAGCACCAAAGTTTCTTCTAGATGTGTTGCCACTATTTACACCCCAGGCCACTCAGGTCCTCTAACTAAGTCTAAGTCTATTAACCACCCCTATTTCCAGTCTACTCAACATTCCTAGAATTAGAACCAAACAGGGAGAAGCAGCTTTCAGTTTATATGCTCCCCTTATCTGGAACAAACTTCCAGACCACTGCAAAACAGATGAAACACTGAGTTACTTAAAATCTAAAAACCCATCTGTTTAGAGCTGCCTTTGATTTATAGTAGCTGGAATGTCATAATTGTATTATGTTGTAATGTTTCTGATGTTTTTTTATGTTTTTATTGTTTTATTGGTGCTTTAATTTTATCCCCTAATCACCCAAAGCACCTTGAATTGCCTTGTTGCTGAAAGTGTGCTATGCAAATAAATGTGCCTTACCTTGCCTTTTAGGACGTCCACCGCATCACCACAGGAGATGGCATTAAACGTACAGACAAAGAGGACGCTGCGGCGAGTGAGGTGGGCTGGATGACGTCGGTAAAAGACTGGGCCGGAGTAATGATATCTGCTCAGACGCTGACGGGGAGAGTCCTGGTGAGTTCCCACTCTTCCAGCTTCTTTTGTCACTTCAGAAGCAGACTGTTGCTTAGTTATTCAAATGATTCTTGACAGATAATTACTATCACCCCTGAATTTTGTTGCGACAACCTGCCACTGTTAGGTTCCCCGCTGCGTTTTTGACTCGTTAGAAATTGTGATAATCATGAGTAATGTGGTGTCTGGGCTCAGGGGGAGCATCTGACTAACCTCAAACTAGCCATGCTTTTACTTTTTATCCCATAAACTGCTGACTTGCATATCTTGGTTGTTTATCTCTCAACACAGCCAGAAAAGAGATTTATGGAGTGTATTAAGGTCATATCCTCCATAAAGTCTGCAGACAGCAGAGATAAACAGCTATAAAGGCAGGCATATAGTTTAGAAATTGCATCTGTGATATGATGGTGCCTGGTTTGTCCAACAGTGTTTATGTGGCGCCACATGTCTTATAATCTTTGACATTGTATTGGAAGAAACTCTCCTCAGTTTAATTGTTGGCTGGAAAAGTTGGATGTTATTTTTTTTTATCTTGCAAGAGGTACTTGATGATTTTGGCCATAAGCGCTTGGCACTGGAAGGACTAAGACTTATGGTGATGAAATGAAATGGCATGAGTGAGAGCACCATGCCAAGGCTTGCTGCAGTCCTTCAGCCTTGATGAAGCATTTATTTTTTGCCATGTATGCAGAAGTTATTACTCATGAATGTTGAGTGAGAAGTACTCACATCTATTATACAGGTGAAACTCGAAAAATGTGAATATTGTCTAGAAGTTTATTTATTTCAATAATTCAACTTAAATGGTGAAACTAACATATGAGATAGACTTATTACACAAAAAGCGATATATTTCAAACCTTTATTTGTTATAATTATGATGTTTATGGCTTATAAAAACCTCTAATTCAAAATCTCAGAAAATTAGAATATTACATGACATCAATAAAACAAGGATTTTAAATAGAGAAATGTCAGACCTTTGAAAACTATAATCATGCATATGTACTCAGTACTTGGTATGGACCCCTTTTGTATCAATTACTGCCTCAATGCGACTTGGCATGGATGCTAACAACCTGTGGCACTGCTGAGGTGTTATGGAAGACCAGGGTGCTTCAATAGCGGCCTTCAGCTCTGCTGCATTGTTTGGTCTCATGTCACTCATCTTTCTCTTGGCAATGCCCCATAGATTCTCTATGGGGTTCAGGTCAAGCGAGTTTGCTGACCAATCAAGCACAGTAATTCCATTGTCAATGAACCAGGTTTTGGTACTTTTGAAAAATTAAGTTAGCATCTCCATAAAGCTCTTCTGTGGAAGGAAACATGAAGTGCTCCAAAATGTCCTGGTAGATGGCTGCATTGACTCTGGACTTAATAAAGCACAGTGGACCAACACCAGCAGATGACATGGCTCCCCAAATCAACACAGACTGTGGAAGCTTCACACTGGACTTCATGCATGATTGTGTGCCTCTCCATTCTTCCTCCAGACTCTGGGACCTTGGTTTCCAAATTAGATGCATAATCTGCAGTTATTTTTTTCTTTAGCCCAGGTAAGACGCTTCTGACGTTGTTTGTTGCTCGGGAGCGGTTTGACAAGAGGAATATGACATTTAAAGCCCATGTCCAGGATCCCTCTGTGTGTGGTGGGTCTTGAAGCACCAACTCCAGCCTTAGTCCACTCCAACACTTTTGAATGGCCTTTTCCTGACAATCCTCTCTAGGCTGCGGTCATCCCTACTGCTTGTGCACCTTTTTCTTCCACAGTTTTCCCTTCCAAAGGACTTTCTATTAATATGCTTTGATATAGCACTTTGGGAACATCCAACTTCTTTTGCAATTGCCTTTTGAGGCTTTCCCTCCTTATGGACCGTGTCAATGATGGTTTTCTGAACAACTGTCAGGTCAGCAGTCTTCTCCATGATTGTGAACCAGACTGAGAGACCATTTAAAGGCTCAGGAACCCTTTGTATGTGTTTTGGATTAATGAGCTGATTAGAGTGTGACACTTTGAGCCTAAAGTATTGAAACTTTTTACAACAATCTAATTTTCAGAGATTTTGAATTTGGGGTTCTCATGAGCTGTAAGCCATATTCATCAAAATTATAACAAATAAAGGCTTGAAATATCTCGCTTTGCATTTAACGAGTATATACCAGTTTAACCTTTTAAGTTTAATCACTGAAATAAATGAACTTTTGCACAATATTCAAATTTCAAGTTTCACCTGTAGAATATTTTTTATACAATAATAAATAAAACCTCAAAATGAAAAGTAAATCTGTTTTCTCAGGAAGGATGTTCCTTTTTAACGTACATAATGTGAGGTATATACTGTTGAAATATTTGAGCTGATATTGATTTTCAGATGCTTTAGATCCTCTGAAACAGGTGTTCCGAAAATACGTCTCTTTCTTACATAGCCTCTCACTTGTGCAACTCTTCTAAAGCAACATCTAATTTTATTTAATTAATTTACATAATTATATATATTTATATTTTTTTCTCAAGCTTAGTGTTCACTATATATTAATGCATTTTCCTGGAAGTAAATGGTTTTAATATTCTGATAGCTAATTTTAACTAATTTTATTAGAGAATACTGAAAGCTATATATACCATTCTTAATACTTAATAGAAAAACCTTTATTGACATTGCAGCAATTAAGCCTTTCTTATAATTGCTGACTAGCTTTTTGATTGTTCCCACTGGTATTTTGATCATTTTTTATTCTGATCATCATGGTTTTATTCTTCTTCAATCGTTACTGTTTTAATTTTTTTCACTGCTGTGCATGTCTTTGCTTTTTTCCTTATTTTATCTGTTCTAAAGCGCTTTGCCTTGCTCTCAGCAGTTAAAAAGTGCTTTATAAATAACATTGAAGAAAAGAAAACAACAGTGCAAATGTAAGAACTACTTTTTCTAAAAAAATTTGTTGCAGCTAAAATGAAAGTATTCTTTTATAATATTTAATATATTTAGTATAATACTTTTATTTATGGCATATATGTTTTAATTATTTTATAGTAATCACTTAAATTTGATGAAGCTGCTATCAAAAGTTTTAAATAACAGCTGATCATATTGACTCCTTTCTAACACAAACTACATCTTTTGTTCAGTCTTGTTCCTTTCAACTAAGAAACACTGCAAAACTACATCCATCTCTCTGATAACCAACAGGAAACAGTAATTTATGCTTTTGTTCCATTAAGTTTAAGCTACAGCAATTCTATCTATTCCTGCCTATGTTATAAATGAATATCCCGCCTATAGATTATCCAGAGCCCAACTGAAAACTTTCCATCACCCCATTGTGAATCTTACCATTCAAATTCAGGATCCAATACAAAATCCTCCTTCGTTTCCTCGTTGTATTTTATATTAGTTTTATTCGAGTATATCTGAGGCACTTTCTAATGTGTGTTTTAAAAAGTGTTAAACAAACAAAGCTTTACTTACTTGCCTTACTCGATGTACACAGTGAAGAAAGACATTGACCTTTACAAATTAACAATGGAAACCTGACAAGCTGAAAGTGAGCTGTTTATTTTAACGACAGACATGCTAAATCTCTTGGTTCTTGTAAACGCTTGTTTTAATGTATAAATGTTACATTAAAAAGACTGATGATTGGTGTTCCTCTAGTTTCTAAGCCATGACTGATTATGTTGTACAAACCCAAACAACCAAATTTGCCTTCTTTCAATGAGGGAAAATATTTCGGGGATCGTCCATCCTTGAGCAATGATAGACAGCTGACTGACAGATTGAAAGAAACGTTTTGGAACTGTACTACGAACTCCAGGGAAAGTGACATGTCCACTGTCCAGTTCGACTATATTAGTAAATTAAGTGTAAACTGAAGAAATGGCAGAATGGGTTACATAGTGGAGCAGTTGTTGGCACTTTGTTAACAAGAAGGTTCTGTATTCAAATCCCGGTCTCTGGGCTTTCTGTATGGAGTTTGTGTATTTTCCCATTGCATGCATGGGTTCTCTCCGGGTACTTTGGCTTCCTCTCACAGTCCAAAAACAACTGCTGGTCAACTAGTCTCTCTAAATTACCCGTTAGTGTGACTCAGTGAGTGTGTACATGCTTGTTTGTCCTGTGTGTCTGTGTTACCATATGATGGACCTGTTTAGTATTTCTCTCTTCTCGTCCAGTGACTGCTAGGGATAGACACCAGCCCTTTCACGACCCTGCAAGGAAAATTGGGTTGAAAATGGATTTATCTATTTGTATGATGCTTACCCTTGCTGAGTCTGGCTGCTTGAATTTATCTTGTTTTTATGAATGTCAATTCTGATTTCATTTATATAAAGTACTTTTTTTTCTTGTAATTCAATCTAAAAATGGCCCATTACCTCCCTGATTGTACTCATTTTCTCCTTTAATCACCCTTTACTTACTAACTCAAAGCACTGACGTATTGCTGGTTGTTTCTGATGGTCATTTTATTTTAACTGAAGCAAATATGAGGTCAGATTCTGTTCCTGATTACTTGTTTTTTTTCTTTTTAAGCAACAAAGCTTATCTCAATTTGAGCATTTTTGTGTGAGTAATGTGTGTATGTGGAGCTCAAACGCTGTGGTTCAACGATGGCTTGACACACAACTGTTTAGCGAGTGCTCATCTGTAACCATAGCAACTGCAGCTTACCTAAACACAGCAGATGTGTATTTTCTCTTTCCGCCTTTTTAGGGCACACATTAAAGCCTATTTTCAGGCCATCTGAGAGACAGTTGTACTGGGGAAGTACGAGCAAGCAATGGCTTAAGTAAAAGAGGGAATGCCGTAACGTGGTCGTGTGGTATTTGTTCATCCTTCTGTGTGATTGTTATTCTGCTATTATAGCATCTTCAAATGCATTTTTTTTAAACGTTTGCAAGTAACCTAAAGCATCTTTTCCCTGTTTGAAAAAAAAAAGATTTTTGGAGTATTAGTAACTAGTGGTGATTTTCAATTGAAGTTTAATGGGTGCATGGTAATTCATTTCTAACCTGGTTCCTACACATTCATGGGAAGTCGGGAGATTTCTGGAATTTAATTTCAGTATTTTACAGGTCTGGATCCTGGATAAGAAATGAAAAGGAAAATAAGAGTACTGAAAAAACTTTTGTATTTCCAGGCTTTATACCTTATCCTCTCATCCATCCATCCATCCATCCATCCATCCATCCATCCATCCATCCATCCATCCATCCATCCATCCATCCATCCATCCATCCATCCATCCATCCATCCATCCATCCATCCATCCATCCATCCATCCATCCATCCATCCATCCATCCATCCATCCCTTTCTTTCTCTCTTTCTTTTGTGGGGGCGACTGTGGCTCAGGAGTGAGGAGTTCGTCTTGTAACCGGAAGGTTGCCAGTTCGAGCCCCCGCTCCGACTGTCTCAGTTGTTGTGTCCTTGGGCAAGACACTTCACCCTTCTGCCTACTAATGGTGGTCAGAGGGCCCGGTGGCGCCAGTGTTCGGCAGCCTCGCTTCTGTCAGTGTACCCCAGGGCAGCTGTGGCTACAATGTAGCTTGCCATCACCAGTGTGTGAATGTATGGGTGAATGACTGAATGTAGTGTGAAACGCTTTGGGGTCCTCAAGGACTAAATAAAGCACACAAACACAGACCATTTACCCTTTCTTTCTTTCTTTCTTTCTTGGTGCATTTCATCGTTTGTTTGCTTTTTCTTCCTTGTGCCCTACATCTCTTCTCCGTGTCTTTTAATTCCTCTCTTGTGTAAAATCACTTATTTAGATAATTATAATATTTAAGTATCAGACACACAAGGACACAGTTTATTAAAAATAAAAAGCTACAATAAGAGTGTATAAAACAAATCAATATATAGACTGATGAGCTGCTTTTAAAGAGTCCTCACTTAATAACTAAAGTTAAAAAATAGAAGTATAAATACATAAAACAAAACAGTGCTTCGTTGGGTTGCTCCAAGAAGCTTGCACAATTGTAATACCAACACGTTATAAATGGTCACTTGGAATGCATTGTAATGCCACTTGTGAACACATGTACCTAAAGCTCTCTACATGGGGTTGGATCACCTCGGACACATGATAACACCAGGTCGGAACAGAGAAAATGATACCCAAGCCTTTTCAACTACTCATGGAGAAATGACACTTGAGCTTAGTCAAAACAAGGATGTGAACTAGGAAAGATACAGGTGAAACTTAATAAATTAGAATGTAATTGAGGAGTGTATTTATTTTTATTGAACCAATTAAAAAAAATAAAACTTAGGTATGGTTTTATAACACTCAAAGAATTGTTTCATTTATTTATATCTGTTAATTCTAATAATTATGGCTTACTGCTGATTTAAAACTATCTATGTCCATGTACTGTAAAATATCTAATACATTAATTACTGTGTCAATCTGGGATTGCATGGAGGTGATCAGGCTGTGGCTCTGCTGGGATTGAGGAAACCTTGTGGCCTTCAGCTCGTCTCCACTGTTCGTCTCGACTGTTGGAGACAGTCTTTATTGTTCTTGATAGTTGACCTGTGGCTCAAGCCCATCCTCTGAACAAAAAAACCGCAATAGCATTCAACTACCAGTTTCCCAGAAATGAACAGACTCGGACCCTCTCGCCATCTTGCTCCATAGAGAAGCATTAGATCCTGGGACACTTTTGTGGCTTTCTGGGCTTTATTTATGTTATAAGGCATAAAAATGGTAAAAACATGGACATAGATAAAAGCGTTGCATTTTTTACAAAAGAAAGTGGAGCTGAGTAGAAATCAGTTGGAATTTGTCTTGGATCACCACCAGTGAAGTAACTTAAGTTAGTTATTTGTTCAGAGTCAGCATAAGAGTTGCATTGCTGTTAGCCAATCAGAGGCGAGACGTTTGCACACTGTGAATATTATTGAGGAAGACTTGTGATTTTGTCGTAAACTGCAACCTGCAACCTGAAACATGATCACCAGAAAAAATTTTCCACAGTTAAGAACTCATAAGGCATTTGTTCAAACAAGTGACCACAGGAAATTTATTGAAAAAAGAAAACAAGTAAATAAGACCTTTAAAGGATAGTAAATCTAAAATATGCTGCACATGAACACAGCTGGCCTTCAATTATGTTCCTCATTTCAAAGACTATTGATATGAGATAAGGCTTCTCCCTCTTGCATTGAGATCTGAAGATCTGTGTCTCTAATCTCATGTTTAAAAAAATATATATAATCCCAGGTTGAAATTTTGTACATAGCCCTCCAAGGCATAAAGCCGACCTTTCTGAAGGCTCCTTGAAGATATTAATTGTTGTTGCCCCCAAATGTTGTCAAGAGCCTCTCAAGGAATTGTTTCGGCACATGCAGTTACCTTGTGGGTTAGCAACAGTAACTAAGGAGGGCGGGGTTTAGTTGGACTGAGCCACGGGTCAACACCCCAGATATTCCCTGTAGAGGGTAGGTTTGGCAAGTTTGGTGGTCAATCAGGCACATTAATCTCATAGTTATTGAACCTGCTTTTGCATGGTTCCTATGCAATCTGCAAAAGTCAGTATTTTGGTTGAACTATTCTTCAGACCTTGATAAGCATGGGGAAGAAATGAGCAGGGAAAAAAATATTTGCATTTTCAGACTTTGTGTCTTTCTTTTGTCCGTCCTTCCTCATTTTCTTTCCATTGTCTTTCCTTTCTTCATTTTTTCTTCTCCTTTTTTTCTCCGCTCTATATGTCTTCCCTCCCTTCCTTCTTTATGTCCGTCCTTACATCCTTCCTTTGTCATCATTCCTTTGTCTTTCTTTCTTTCTCTTTCTTTCTTTCTTTCTTTCTTTCTTTCTTTCTTTCTTTCTTTCTTTCTTTCTTTCTTTCTTTCTTTCTTTCTTTCTTTGGATTTGATAAACTGCCTTTCACAATGTCATAAATAATCAATGCATTCTAATTGTATGAGAAACCTAAGTGTTTGGCTTTTCATTTGTTGTAACAGAAATAGGCACTTAAAAGGGTTTTTTTCTGAGTGAGATGAGTTTTCTAACATGCGTTTCACTTCTGGAGTTGAATTGTTGAAATAAACTTTGGTTTCCATACAACAAATACAAAGAGTAATGACAAAATCCCAAGGCATCAGATCAAACTAAGCTCAAACTTAGTTAGCTTTCCAAATAGTGTGTAACAGTTGAAAATCTCATTATTGTTTGAACTACATCTGTTTTTAGACTGAAAGTCATGACCAAAGTGCTTGCAGCAACACCAATCCTGTGGGGTTTCATTTGCATGTGTATTGACAGTCAATCAATGTGCACTGTTAGATGAAGGTGAAATTATTTGCAAAGCCTTTTATTGTGTAAATGTATATGTGTATATATATATATATAAAATGCCAACTTTCATATTTAGCTATGTGCAGCCAATTTAGGGAATAAACTCAAGGCTGAATGGTTATCTTTAACTTTCCCAGTCAGCATTTTAACTTCAGTGGATACTCTATGATCTACAGACCCATACATTAGAATATTGTTGACAGCTTGATTCATTTATGTAACTCCATCACTAATTGAAACACATTATATAGATAGATTTTACACAGACTGTTTTCAAGCTTATATTTCTGATTTCCTGCTTACAGCTAATGATGACAAGACATCAAGATTGGAATATCACATCAGACCAATAAAACATATTTTTATTCCAGAAATATTGTTTTAATGAAAGATATTTTTATACCTGCCTAAAGGTTGCTATTTATATTTGTAATTATCTTCACAAAGTAATTTTAATCTGACAAATGATCCTAATCAAAACACATTTGACTGAACATGACACAGTAAATCTGACTTTTACAAAGACACTATTAACCCCAGCACATTGTGATCAACTCCGAGCACTAATAAGACAAAAAGGATCACTGTTGGACAGGATTTGGCGTGAAGTTGATATCCAGTATGCCAGATATGTTACAAATAAAACTCTTTAAATAAAATATCAAATCATCCAATCATAGTGTGTAAAACTTGTTAAAGCCACAAAAGAGAATTTTGTCATTGCAGAAACTGTTGGCCATGTTTGTAATCTTTTTCCCCCCAGAATTGTGTTTTTATTTAATCAAGCTGAAGCTACTGCAGCATGACTCATTATAACCAAATGTGAGTACACATTGCGCCACAAATAATTTAGTGTTTTTGTAAGCTCAGGTGTTTACCTCTGACAGTGAATGCTGAGTGACAGGCAGGTGCAAGCTGCCTCGCGCTTGTTCATTTGGCCAGCCGGCCTCATATCAAAGTAGACTATAAAAGATCAGACCCTCCCTTTAGCTCAATTTGATTAGCAGCGAAAACCCTTCCTGATGACCTTTTAGTTCTGTGACGTCTATCTGCAGAAGATCAGAACTCTGCTTCCCAAACACTCAAATAAAATTGGACAACCAAGACCTGTACATTTCAGATCAACATGCTGAAAGTAAGACCTGAGTTTACCCCAGATTGGGGACACAGAAGGATCCCATCTGTCAGTTTATGCATTATTGCATTTTCCCCTCCACCCAGCCACTTTATCATGATATAAGACCACCCTCCCTATTTATCACGAATCTCATCACACTGCTGTTTGTTCAGCTCACAAGCTCTCATTCTATAGCCTGAACAGATGATTGTACTTTCCATGTCCGTTGTAATTGAAGGGATCTGTTTATCATGCAGCTGAGAGTCTGGTTTTAGGAAAGTGATGAATTCTGTAAGAAAACAAGATTTCTCCTAAAGAGACCCTGCTGAGTGACATTTAGTCCACATGTACTAGCATCTGAACGTCTACAGGGGGCTGGGATGTCACTGAGCTATTATTCTGCCAAAAAGAATGAGTATCTATTAATGGAAATGCAGATGGATACATTCTGGTCATACCTAGTCTTTGCCCCTTAAACTCAGTTCCAGGAGTGTTTTGTTTTCTTTTTTACTTCTTTTTAGAAATATATTGTCCCACAGGAACCACTTTTCTCAGCCAGGTGGGATCAGTTCATTCTCCTGGTCAAAGATAAAAATAAAATTAGCAGGCCGTATTTAGACAGACAGTGGAAGAGCAGCACAGGGCTGACTGTTGTTGCCAACTCTAGTGACTCCATGAATGGTACTGATACCCACTTGACCTTAATCCTACATTGCAATCTGGTCACTGGTTTTTGAGATGCTTAGATAAAATATCCTTATCACCAGCTTTGTTTGTTTTCTCAGAATCATAACTTGGTACCAAATATGGTAATTTATGAGATGATGTTGGGGGAACCTCTTTGCCCTCAGTATTTATTACATTGCAAGAGTTTCTTCACATAAAACAGCACAAATTTCAATGTATTTGGGGATTTTATGATAGAACACCAAAATGCGTAATTGTAAAAGTAAAATGATACACGGTTTTTGATATTTTTAAACAATTAAAATCTGAAAGTGTATCATGCATCTGAATCATCTAAATAAAATCAAGTTAAACTAATTACCTTTAGATGTCAAAATATAGTCAATTAAGTCTATCACTTCGTTATTTAAAGGGATATTCCACCCCTAAATTAAATTAATATTGTTGCCATATTCCCCAGAGTTAGATAAGTGAGAAAAGCATTTTGGAATCAGTCCAGTCATTCTCCTAATCTGGCAGCTGTCCGTTTGCTTTTGCTTAGCATAAACAATGTAAGAGAATGGTAGCAGCTAGCATTTCATGTGCGAAAATCATGAGCATTACTCAATAATGAGCCTAATTATTCCTGGTGAGCTCAATAATCATATTGATTGCAAATGAAAATTATAAGTAACACGAAGGAATTACAGGAGCCGATTTAGATTTGGGACTACATTACGACAAAGCACCCCTTTAAGCCGCTGCTGAAAGGCACAAGGACATGACACAGCACCACCTAAAAGAGATTTACTCTACAAAACTCGCTGTCTACAGTCATTGGGGTGAAATGTTGTAAATGTTATACAGTTAACCTGGAGGTGACAATCTCAGCCAGATGTCACAGCTATCATAATTAATATTTGCCCAGCAACACCCAAGGAATTAGAGTAACTAGAACATTACTCACAGCCATTGATGATGCACTTTGTTCAGTATCTGTATAAAAAATGGAAGGGTCTGCCGTATTCTTAAGATGCAGTATCATCTTTCTGGTAGAATATTGCATTTTTTCTTTGTAGTCCTCTGGTGTGAAATGCTTCTCGCAAACCAGATATTGATTACTGTATTTGTCAGACTATAAGCCGCTACTTTTTTCATACGCTTTGAACCCTGCGTCCTATACAGCGATGCAGTTTGATATATAAATTTTTCTACTGGCTAATGGCCTCCGGGCGGCACTATAGCAGGAAGTGCAAAAGTGAGGCAGACGTGGGGAAAGATTATGCGCCGAAGAAAACACTACCGGTAGTTTCATGCACACACCCTCATCATGGAAAACACATGAAGAAATGCATATAATGCATTTTTTTAAGTTAAAGGCAATCGAGCTGGCCGTCAAAGAAGGAAATAGAGCTACTGCACCGAAGCCTAACATCAATGAATCAATGGTGAGATGCTGGAGGAGGCAGCGGAAAGAACTAAGTTATTGTAAAAAGACAACAAAAGCTTTCAGATGACATAAAGACACTGAAGAACACACCTTCAGTGGCTTTAGTGAGGAAGAGAAAGATGAAGATAGACCAATGACTTTTCTGGTAGGCTAAAGTATGTTTTATTTTTTAAAGAGGCATGATACTGTCGTGTTGCGTTCATGCTTTTGGTGCCCTACTGAGGATTTTCCCATTGTGTTATCTACGTCTAACGTTCGGTACTAAGGAAACGGACTTCCCATGGAACAAGTGAAGCTGGTGCAAAGTTGTTCCTCAGCATTCTAGAACCAGAAGAAGCTCCAATAGATTTATCATGAGTTTGGGGAAAATTATAACATTGATGCAAATATCTATAGCTTTAGCTTAAAACAAACCTCATACAAAAAGATAATTTATACCCTGGCATGTGGAAAACTGCATAGATGTTTCACAGCTTTTGGTAAAACACGCGTTTTGTGGTGGATAAATTGATAGTACTGATCATCACATTTGAGCCATATTGGTTTACTGAACAAGCCAACTTCTGCCTCGACCTATGTCAGCAAGACATAATGGCACTTTGGATCATTCACAGACACAAGTGTGGAGGAGGCCAGAAAGTCATTTTCAACAGACGGCCAGAGGACTATTGAGGAACAAACACTGAGCCATTACATGGAAGAGCTCTTAAAGTAAAAAAAAAGGAAAAGAGAAATTGTAAATACTATGCTGCCTCTTGGAATAAATGTTTAGCGTTAGTTAAAATTAATGGGCACACTTCTCCTTTGTTATTGCTTCTTTATTGCATGTTTTCCACCATATGAAGTGGTGTTTTCTGTTTCTTTTGCTTGACATTCTCTCTGGTTTCATGGTTTCAGATGATGTTGAATTTTGTTGTACGCAACTGATATTCTTTCAACACGCCTGGTCATGTCAGAAAGAAGGGTTAGGGTTTGCCACAACAGAATGAACAACGTGGCAGCATTTCGCTGCTCGCCTCTGCAGTATGTCTGACGCTATTTTCAGAGGACAGCAGCTGTCAGGTCTGTTTTGTCATGGCCTTTCTGAAAAAAAAATGACATGTGAAGCTCAAGTCATTTGGCTGAGTCTGTTTTTCATTCCAGAGTCAAAACCAAATAGCTGTTTTTAAATCATTCACGACTCCATAAAAGGCAAACAGAAAGTTTTCTTCCACTGAACTTGGTTTCCCTCAAAAGAGAAACAAACAAGACATAACATGACCGAAGGACGCTGGGTATTTCTCTCTGAATTAAAAGAAAAGCCTTTTTCCTAGTATCTGTTATATTCCTGGGAATCTTTGTTTACTTATCGCTAAATTGAAGAACTGAACTAAAAACTCTGGAAACATGAGTCTGGAAAAGTCTGGAATGTTTACAAAGTACTTATGTATGGAGTCTGCTGGTGATTACTGGGTTAGAACTGTTTTTTGGTCTTTTTAATATGCTTACAAGAATCTAGCCATTTGTTAATGTTGGAAGAGTCCATTTTTGAAATAATATTTACAGAACTTAGGAAGAAGCACTTTGAGTCCAATGCTAATTTCATTCCTTGGAAATTACCAAAAAACCTCATCCGGCTGTTATTGCACAGGATTTAGAGTGCGTGTTCATACAGTAAACATCACAGACTTTGACATTGGTTCCGAGTTATTAGAAGTGTTAAATCCACAAAGTGCACTCAGTAAAAAAGTAAGTATGCCCTCTTTCATTTCTGTGGTTTTAATGTATAAAGGATTTGGTCTTAAAATGATTCAAAGAGCACATTGCAGGTTAAACCACACCTTAAACCACTGTTTAGAGAAATGTATTAGGAACTGGTTCTAAATAAAAAATTACTTGTAAATAAATAATTTAGACTTCTGGAGTTGTTTTTGTGAGTAAATCTAACCTCTGCCAGACCGGACGTGACGTAGGCGAAGGGAGACCAAGTCAGCTCCATCAATAGAAAACAATGGATTTTAATACTGAATCCGACACTGAAGAAACCATAAATGTTTACAATTACACATATGATGGACCACAACCATACAGCTATGAGCCTGCTGCGCGCCCTAGAGAGCAGAGAGAGACCAGGGGAAGGATTAATGGCCAAAGAAGAGAGATACAGCTGTGGTGTCAGGACAATCAGTGAAGAGTGGTGTGACCAATGTTAGAATAAACTTGTGTGCTAACGTCACAATTCGTAAAGATTACTATCATCTACCAGAACATAAAAAAAACATTAGTATTTGTCAGCTAATACAGTATTGATCCATACCAATAATATACAATAATGAGCTTTTCTAAGTTGTCTCAAACTCGTTAATATCCGTTCACATAACGTGGTATGCCACTTTATAGAGAGAGGGGGGCGACGTACACATTTTCCTGATACCCTTTTGTACTGCTTATTTGACAACCCATATATCACGTCGCATCTGATTTCTGAGATTGTTCTTTCAACAAAGTTGGTAATCAGCAGTGTAGACAACGCCAAGATCCTGTCTGCGTAGAGCTGAGCCTCTGATGGATCTGTGACCGTGCCTGCTGCAGCCCCAGAAACAGCTGCTGACAGCGGTGCCGATAAAGTTCTGTGCACTGAAGGAACTGCGCCTTGTGTCAGTCGCACCTGATCTTTGCTTCACATGTTGAACTCCATAACATCGTTGGGATGGTAATCCTCTAGTCTGAAGTGAGCGCCACAAATGACCGCGTTTTTCGTAGCCGAAGCAGAAGTGAAATCTCGTCTTTTCAGCTGCACAAAACGCACCCAGGAACGGAAGATGGCTCAGTTTTAGTTTTTATTTGGAAATTTCTGGACTCAATCTTCTGACACCCTGCTGTTTGTACAGCCTCCACAAACACAATAATTTACCATTTTTAAGACAAATGCACCCAATGCAAAACTAGTGAACACACTGACTCTCGATAACACCACCGCTCTACCCGATAACTTCCTACTGGCTACACTGAGCTGAGGCAGCGCATAGCATATGACTCCGATCGCTTAGGTCACAGGTCCAGAATATGAAACTTTTTTTATTAAAATTTGTGGCGTTATGTACTGTAAAAACAAAGAATATCCTCAATAAAGGTTTCAAATTGTAATTTTGGATAACAATTTGTATGCATTTTAGAAAATATTTAACCTGCAATATGCCCTTTAAAGCTAACCCTAACCTGTTAAAAGTAGACAAAACAGGTTGTACCATCTCAGTATTTAATAAACAAAGATAAAAAACATGAAAATATTTTTTGACTAACTAATCCAGAATTTAAAGTGGGTGTGTATAATTTTAGGTAACTTCTGTCAGTAGAGTGCCACACAGGTTTGGGCTCCCTAACCCAGAATGTTTTGGCTGAAGATATGTCAAGAATTTCCATGAATTTATAATCTGAAGTCAGGCAAAATTAGGTTTATGAGTGAACGATTAGTAGACGTCTACATTTTGTCAAGATTCACAAAAATGATTAAATGTCTTCAGGGTCCGGTATTGAGTACTCATTGGTACGTCAAAAAAATCATTGAAAATGAAAACCAAACAAAATTCTGTTTCTCAAAAAATTTGAATGTTACCTAAAGAAAAGAATTAAAGGCTTTTAATAAGAACATGTTGGTATTATTGATAACTGTATCCATAAATTGCACAGTATTTGGTTGAATCACTGACTCCCATTGAGTCCATGTCTTTGAAACTCAGGCAAGCTTAGAATGGGCTTTTTCAACCACACTTCTTCCTTCCACTCAACTTTTCATTCATATGGTTTGATATAACACCCTAAACAATGAGCTTCTTTTGGAATTACTATTTGTGACTTACCGTCCGTGTGCAGGGTATCAATGACTCTCTGCTGGATGTATGGCCAAGTCAGAATATTTTACATGACTGTTTAGGTCATAATATGGCCATAGCACAACACTGATGGAAAAAAAAGTGTTTTTTAATGCCAGAAAAAACAACCATGTAAATGAAACAGCTGTCTGTGACAGTTGTGTCTGAAAATGTCTAATGCTGTGATGGTTAAGGAAACAATTTCATGCTACTGATGCAAAGTAGCTAATGTTGGCATTCTGGCATAACTAATTTAACCAGCTAACCATTAGCCTTTTGGGCTCGGTTGTAGCATTTTAACCATCCCCGAAGCATACCTTTTTGTAAAAGTACAGTTGTAACACTAAACAACTAGTCAGAATGAAAACACATTCTCTTTTTTTATTTATCAACTAAGAGCTTGAGGTTGCGACACATAAAAAGCAGCTTTATTTTTTGCATCTAGGCATGTCACTTCAAGTTACCACACGGATTTTCTAAGATGTGAAAGGATGTCATTACTGTTTTTCAGTTTTCTAAATGAGTAGAAAACTCACTTTTTTGGAGTTTTTTTTGTTTTTGGTTCTAAGTGCCTACAAACTCAATGTTTGTTCTTACAGCTCATTTGTTGCTTCAAATCCACTTAACTGTCCCCTCAACCACAAATGTCAGAATTATGTTCAATGATGAAACTCCCGTGTAAAAGGTGCTGTCAAACCATGAGAAGGAAACAGAAAAACAACAAGGTCTTGTTATATGGAAAATTCTATTTTAGGAGGTAGGACAGTTGGCCATTTTGACAAGCTCTGCTTTCTGATGGAAATATGAAGCAAGATGTTGAGCCTTTTAATGTGGCACACTGATCTAAGAATCCCTATGTCACAAATGCTTCCTTTTGTGTGGACCAGTGACTATCCCTGCATAAGCTGCAGGTGTAAAGTTGCACAAAATGTTTGTGCACGGGAAGCCAAATGCTTTACGCAATCGTGGCTTTAGTTTTGGACAGCAGCGTGTATCAGGTGTGATAATTACCATCTCCCAAGGGGCAGGGGGAAGATTTGCTTCTAATTTGGACCTCTTCTATGTTAGGCAGCCACATTTCTGACACCGCTTCAATTGGCAGAAAAGATCAAGAGTATAATTAGTTCAGTAAAGTGGCATCATGTTTTAAAACTGTAGAGTAAGGTCTTGTTCTTAATCCCATTTTGAGAAGAGATTGATTAAAATGAGATTCTTGGCTGCCACAAATGGAACTCTTTAGATTATATTTTAAAATAGTGTGGCACAATGATCTGGAAAATGGTTAGATTTAAACTTTGAGACTCTTCAAAATAAATCTCACCCTTTTAACTCCTGTCACTGAAAAACAGGTCTAAATGAGATAACACTTGAATGACACTTGATATCAAGCAAGCTTTTTCAGCATAACTTAAATAGCAGAGTAGAGAGAATGAAACCAAGTTTTAAAGATGCATTTTGACTCCCAAATGTCCTTAAAAATACAGTCTCTATATATTAGAACATAATCGAAATAGATTTTTTAGTCTTTCAATTCAAAAATGAAACTCTTATATTATTTTTATTCTTTACACAGAGTGATACATGCTGAGTTATTTCTGTTATCCTGATGATTCTGGCTTATAGATGATGAAAACCCGGAAGTTATTTTCCCAGAAATGTAGAATATTATATAAAAACAATAAAAAAGGATTTTAATACAGAAATGTTATGATATTGGATCACGTTGAAGATACCCGTCTCGATAATTGTCCCAGCAGACAGTCAAAAGAACGATAAGCCACAAAAGGTATCCAAGGAATATAAAGGAAAATTGAGTCAGATGTATACAAATTTGAGGGGTAATACCGGCCTTGAGTTTATTGTGAAGCAAAGGTCATTGAAGAGCTTGGGGCAGATACATAAGGTATGAAGTGTGGGGGGGAACCAGGGCCTCAAGAACCACCAAACACAGACATATCCAGGATATTGGCTACAATTGTCACTTGTGATAGTTGTGTGCTACTGAGAAAAACCACTGGACTGTTGCTCAAAGTCCTTGTCTGAGTCTAAAGTAAATGTTGTATTTTATTTGGAATTCAAGGTCCCAGAGTCTGAAGGAAGAGTTGTTTCAGGTCCACTCTGTAGTTTTCTACAGTAAGTGATGAGAGAAAATATTTGGTCCGCTGTTTGTCCAGTGTGATTTGTCAAGTTGAAGGCAACCGTGGATATTCAAATTTTTCAAGGAACTGAATTTTAGTTTTTTTATTAGCTGTAGGTCACAGTCATTAAAATTAATAAAAATAGAGAGAGAGATGTTATGCTGTGTGAAGTTAATATAAATATTATAAGGATTTCACTTTCAGAATTTTATCACTGAATGAAATTTACTCTCATAAACAAAGTATTTCTGTTTTTACACAAAAGGCCTGTTAGGTGAGACATATTTTGTTCTCACTATTGTGACAAACAGAGACAAAAGCATAAATTATATTAATTTTTAATTTATGTCTGTCATTTGTGTTAAGTCGGACGCATTCTGACAATTCAGCTGAGAGAGGGGGCAGGGAGCTGTTGTGGGTGGAAACATCCTTCCCCTCCCATCCTACAGTAAGCTCTTTACGCCTCGCTGTGAGAGTTTTTGGGATGTTTCCAGGGGTGGCTTTAATCACGGCTAAGCCACCGATGGATTTGAAGCTCCACACTGCGTGTTCTGATTGTGGATCATTTTAATATCTGAACAATAATGAAAACTGTTGTATAAAAAGTTTAAATCTCTTATTTAGAGAAAAGGGCAGAACATGGGGCAATGAGAATAATTCAACTGCAGCACATGAAAGAGTCTGCAAAAATTCAGAGAGAATCTCGAATAGACTTGTAGCTGGAGCTGCATGAGGACCTTTTGGCTTCACTCAAAAGGTTCAAGGATATCGGCATTGTTTTCAGAGCTCGGCATGGACGTCAACGGCTCTCATAGATCGAATCGCCTGCAATGTACAGAGGCCGTTGTCAAACAAACAACAGATCCTGTTTCAGACTGTAGGTGGTTACAGTGCAACCTATACAACGTGAAACACAAACTGAGCACTTGTGTGTGGCCGTCAAAGGTTTACTGGAGGATCTGGTTTCTGAGTCTTTTAGCCACCATGATTATTTTAATATATGAGCAATATGGTCACGTTCATGAGCCAAACATCAAGCTACTGTCTTCAGCTAGGCAATTACTTAAAATAAAGGCATATTTAAAGTTGCTATGTCAAATCTGCAAAACAAGCTAGCTTGAAACGTTTTTTTCTTGCCACTTAACAATGTTCTAACATAGTATAGCTATAAATATGTTGTGGAGATAAAAAGCAAAACGAAAAAAAAAAAAAATTAAGGGGTTCTGTCGCATTTGTCTAAAGACCTCAGCCAATAACATGGCTCAGTCCAAAATCAACAATTGGACCATCCGGTTGTCTGTCTCACCAGACAAGTGCACTTCCACATTTATACTCCCATATAAATTCAGTCTACACTTTTGAGATATTTGCTTGTAGAAAATGATGGCTCAAACTAAAAGTTCTTTTTATTTTTTTGCTCAAACTTTCATTTTACAGAGTTCATGTGTATTTTGTTGCATTTATAGACTTGCAACCCTGGATGAAGGTCAGCCGCAGACCTAAAACTCCAGTACAGGACAAAGTGTCTCAGAAAACGTTACCAAATTTGTGAGGCAAATAAGAAAATGT
The DNA here is from genome assembly GCA_963556495.2 of Valencia hispanica. NCBI lineage: Eukaryota > Metazoa > Chordata > Actinopteri > Cyprinodontiformes > Valenciidae > Valencia > Valencia hispanica. Next base: position 13,904,826 of record OY747721.1, read on the forward strand.
GATTCATGTGAGATGACTTAGACCAACAGAGGACCAATTAAATACAAGAGAATTAAATGAAATGGCAGCAAACATAATAAACTTCTGTTCTGCTACATGTGATAAAAATGTAACATGTAAAATGTGCTTTCCTGACCTTTAATCACTCACATTCCAGTGAAATATCATTTGACTAAAGCATATTTTTGTTCTTCTTGTACATACAAAAATTTATGTGGATAAATGTTTCTATTTTACAGTGTTAATCCACTTAGAGCAGTTTAAAAATGTTCCGAGCTCAACTGAACTCCTGCAATTTTCCAGCAATTTTCAAGTCTTGCTTATAAAGACTTGGCTCAGCTTTCTCTGCTAGTAGCCTCATTTTTAAAAGTAAAAAAAAAATTGCTTTAGGAGCTAAATGAAGTTAAATAAAATCCCATTAAGAGCTTAAACATGTTTGCTTAGTTATAAGTGTCTAGCATGACATAGCTGTCCAATTCAGACTCCGATATCCTATGGATTCAAACCACCCTACGGCCTCCATGATCTCCCTGACATTTTGAAGGTCACTGATTCACAGCAAATATGGAAAACTTTATTTCAGTGTGAAGGTATGCACAACCCTACTCCGCTCTTGCTGCTTTTCTTACTACCCCAGTAAAGGGCATTAATGAGCTCCAGGATGTTTCCTAACAATCCCCAGATTTTCCCTGTAAATATGTTAGGTTTCTGCTACTCCACCGTTAATTATAGTCTTGCTGTGGAAGATGAAATGCTCTCAGTATTTTCATAGTATAATAGGATGCAGGTAAATAAGTTTTCTGTACAGTTACAGCACACATCTGCATGCCATTTTACATATTAATTTTTACCTAACACATCGCTCTGTGCATATCTCAGCAAGTACAGTCAGAAGGAATGGAGGCATGCAGAATTATGGTGGTCCGAAGATTTATTTATTTAGTGGCACTGCTCATTTTTCCTCCTCATCCAGGTCTTCCTCCTGTCCTCCTGCCCATTGTTAAATATGATGTCCAGGGTAATTGTTGTGTTTAAACTGCTGCAAGAAAGAAGTTTTTTTTTTCAGACTCTTAGCATCATGCCATTTGTGCAGTTTGGAGGTGTTCTTCCATGCTGGGAGACCACTATGTAGGATGAGTCTAAACGTGGTTCTTTTTATGGGGAGTCTTCATCATTTGTATTAGTTTCTCTCAGAGTTCTTTGTTTGTTGGAGTATCAGGACACCATGTGCCTGGGTTGCCAAAAGCTTGACAGTAAATTTCCTAGAGCGTTGCCTGCACTGTTTGGGCAGAGTGAGCTCTTTGTAGCTTGCTATTAGGTCACGCCTGATTCACACAGAGTGCGGAACGTATTCGGTCCAGACTCTGTACTGCTTCCGCTATGCCGGAAAAACATCGAGTCCAATCAGAGCATTCTCACCGACTGCGATGTGATCTGGAAGGGGCGCTCCGGAAAGTTTCTCCATGAAGTTCATTTTTTCCGTACGCCGTATGTGTATTTCCATGAAGTTACAGAAATTATATGAGCTAGACAGGAAGTGAAATGTGGTCAACCGAGGTGAATCCAGTATAGTTCAAAATAAAACCCTTGTTACATTTTTTTCCCGGCTTTTTTATTTATTCTTAATGACAGGGAGATCAGTTCACAGTGTATGATAATTCACATTGTTTTTACAAGTACCGTATATATTTAAATATATAATGGCATATTTTGTCAATGTGTTGCAAACTATTGCTAAACATGCATTGCTTTCACTCTGTGCTTTCCGGAGACTTTCAGCTCACAAAGGCACACAATGGCAGTCCGTACGGAAACTGTATGGAAACCGTTCCGGATCCGTTCCGCACTCTGTGTGAATCAAGCGTCAGTGTGGCCAATCTGTGCAGGTGTGCATAGACCCCACATTATGGATGAGCTACCACTGATGCTACCAGGCTGATTTAGCAAGATATTTAGAATGACTTTAATTCCTGCAGTTTTGTAAATCTTAAATAAGATGATTTTCCCAGCTTTATCTGGGGTGAAGGTTGAGTCTTTGCATGAGATAAGCCAGTCATCACACCTGTGAACCTATTCAAGCCTCTTCAGCAGACATTTTCAAAAACTTAATTTTGAAGGATTCATGAACTACTTCTGCTAAAGTCACGAAAGGATAGTTTAAATATTTCATTAGTGAACCAAGCATGTTTTAGGTCCATTTCGGCTGCTGAGAAGCTTTTCAAAATTACTTTTCTCTCAGGTGTTTGCAAACCCTCAATACTTTAATTCAGTGTGGCTGACAACATGTATGTAATTTTCTTTGTATGTCTTTCAGTTTGGATTCCCAGTAGAAGCGTGCCAGGAGCCTGTTACCCCACACTGTGTGCTTTGTACTTGACTGAGCAGCTCAGATTAAGCTGTCAATCAGGACGGGAAAATGGTTAAAAAGACCCTCCAGACAGCCCTAAATCCCCATGAGCATTCTCCTCATTATTGAAAACAGCTAGCACTTTACTATGTGGCACTTACTGCACTTCACTTTTATACCACCACAGAAAAACATATCATTTTAGTCATACAGTGGCTCTCAAAGTGTACACACCCTTGTTACAATAAAATCAAAACAAGTTGCACTTATAATGTAACATTTATTCTGTAAAATTCTATTTTAAAATAAATCTGATGGAATGAACAGGCCACATTTTGCCCTAATGCATGTCTACTCTGCCATGCAAATGCTCTCCAAATCTCTCAGATTGTGGGGACATTTCTCATCAACAGCCCTCTTCAAGTAACACCAGGAGATAGATGTTCTGTTGAATTTAGCTCTGAAGTCTGGCAAGGTCATTCTATTATTTAAGTATTCCTGTTATAAAGTAATTGTATTTTTATTCATACTGATGTATGCTTGGACTCGCGTTTACTCTGAAAACTGAAATATCTCCTTATTAACCCTGCCAAGGAGGTTATCTTTTTGCCAGGATTTGTTTGTTAGCTTGTCTGTTAGTTAGCAACATAGCTGAAAAAGTTCTAGGGTTTCCGAGTTCTTTTCTACAGTAGTTTTTGGGTTTGTGGCAGACAACAGATGGTGTTAGCTTGGCGGTAGTTGGAACTATTATTAACTCCATCTACATTGACAAAAATCTCATTTCTATATGAAGAAAAGTAACCCTAAGCATGATGCTGCTGGTTTGGTTTCATCATACTACAACACAATTGTTCATATACTTTTGGAGCATTTTAACTAAGCCTGGTATTCTTTTTAGCAAAAAATAAATTGGTCTGGCAACCCAGCTCCTCAGTCCAAACATAAGGAGAAAACAAGAGATTGCTGTCACATGCCGAACACGACCAACCCTCATTGGAAGTTTCTGCCGCTTCTTGCCTGTTGCTGTTAGCCTCTTTGCATCCTCCCTGGACAGTTTCAGTCTCATCCTTTCCATAAATGTTTGAGAAATTGTAACTTTTTTGAATGTTCTTGTTTGCTTGTAATTTCTCCAGTTAGCCTTACCAGTGTGTTTTTAAATGCTGTCATCTTCATTTAAAAACCTTTTCATGCCTGAGAAGCTTGTGTTATGAGATCCTTGTGATTATTTAAAACCTCTCAGTAAATTGTGACTGTTGCTGAAAATTGCAAATAAGCAATTATTAAGAAGATCCTGCGAAGATAGCTGAACGTTTTTTCTGGTTGATAAGCTTCCCTAATCTTTGCAGCAGGTGTGAAATCCAATATTTCTTCAACAAAGTGTTCATTTAGGGGTTCTCACATTTATGCAACAGGTTATTGCAGCTTATTCATGTTAACATATTTTGCAAATAAACACTTGTCTATGTTTTTCTTGATTTTATTGGACGTATGTTATGTTAACAGTGTTAAAAGTAAACATATTTGTGGTCCATGTTTAACATCACAAAAACTTTGCACAACATCAGGAGTGTGTACACTTTTCAGAGCAGCTGTTGGATTGTATCTTCTTAATTTTTGAACAGATAGTGATTTAAGTTGCTCACTAATATATTTGTGTAAAGAGGATGTTTAAGATGCTATTTAGTAACAAATCAATGTGAGCAGCTACACAGTGCAGTGGAGACAGCAGCTGTCTGGAAAGTTCACTGGTTATTTTTGACTCACTGTATTCAACACCATGGATCGTCTGCCACATAGTGTTAAAAGATACATTGCCATATATATATATATATATATAAATAATGCTGTAAACAAACAATGCTTTCAAAAATGAAAGTGTTAATCATTTCTTTTCATCAAACAACAAAAATCAGTGAATGAACAAAAGAGAAATCTAAATCAAATCAATATTTGGTGTAACCACCCTTTGCCTTTAAAACAGCATAAATTCTTCTAGGTACACTTGCACACACTTTTTGAAGGAACTTGGCTGGAAGTTTGTTCCAAACATCTTGGAGAACTAGCCACAGATATTCTGTGGACGTAGGCATCCTCAAATCCTTCTGTCTCTTCATGTAGTCGTAGACACACTCGATGATGTTGAGATCAGGGCTCTGTGGGGGCCATACCATCACTTCCAAGACTTCTTGTTCTTCTCTATGCTGAAGATAGTTCTTAATGACTTTGGCTGTATGTTTGGGGTTGTTGTCCTGATGCAGAATAAATTTGGGGCCAATCATATGCCTCCCTGATGGATAAGTATCTGGCTGTATTTCTCAGCATTGAGAACACAATCAATCCTGACCAAATCTCCAACTCCATTTGCTGAAATGCAGCCCCAAACCTTCAAGGAACCTCCACCATGTTTCACTGTTGCCTGCAGACACTCATTTATGTACCACTCTCGAGCCCTTCGACAAACAAACTGCCTTCTGCTACAGCCAAATATTTCAAATTTTGACTCATCAGTCCAGAGCACCTGCTGCCATTGTTCTGCACCCAGTTCCTATGTTTTTGTGCACACTTGAGTCGCTTGGCCTTGTTTCCACACTGGAGGTATGGCTTATTGGTTCCAACTCTTCCATGAAGACAACTTCTGGCCAGACTTCTCCAGACAGTAGATGGGTGTACCTGGGTCCCACCGGTTTCTGTTAGTTCTGAGCTAATGGCACTGAATAACTTCTGATTTTGAAGGGCAATAAGCTTGATGTTACTTTCATCTACTGCACTAAGCTTTCTTGGCCGACCACTACAATCTTCAAAGTTGCCTGTTTCTTTGTGTTTCTTCAAAAGAGCTTGAACAGCACATCTTGAAACTCCAGTCTGCTTTGAAATGTTTATCTGGGAGATACTTTGCTGATGTAGTATACCTACCTTGAGTCTCGTTGCTGTGCTCAATCTTGCCTTGACATGAACCTACCTTTCACAACCTCACCTTAGTAGCAGAGTTTGGCTGTTCCTCACCCAGTTTTAAGCCTCCTACACAGCTGTTTCTGTTTCAGTTAATGACTGTGTTTCAACCTACCTGTGACATTGATGATCATTAGCACCTGTTTGGTATAATTGGTTAATCATACACCTGACTATAGTCCTACAAAATTCCTGACTTTGTGCAAGTTTACCTATAAGAATAGATGCTGGTTTGAAGGCAAAAGGTAGTAACATCAAATATTGATTTGATTTTGTTTTTTCCTTTTGTTTACTCACTTTACATTTTGCAAATTGATAAAAATAAACAATCATTGTTTATATTTCTGAAAGCATTCTTTGTTTACAGCATTTTTTCACACCTCCCTAAAACATTTCCACAGAACTGTGTGTGTGTGTGTGTGTGTATATATATATATATATATATATATATATATATATATATATATATATATATATATATATATATATATATATATATACATATGTGTGTGTGTGTGTGTTTGTGTGTGTGTGTGTGTGTGTGGATTTTTGACAATATTTCTATTAGATACAGTATATTTCCATACATACTTGTTGCTTTTCTACAAATTTTCTGACCATCTTCGTTACAGGAAAAATTTTAAAGACTGGTTTGTTTGTTTTTTCTTATTTAGTTATTATTAAAAACCTTCCTGGCCTCCCTGACCCTGCTAAAGAAAAGTATCTCCACAGCATTTTCTGCCACCCGCATTTTTTATGAGAAAGAGATGTTGTGTTCTGGGTGTGCAGTGTTAGTTTCTGTCATACATAACATTTTGCATGTAAGCTGAATAATATAGTTTTGGTCTCATCTGAACAGCACACCTTCTGCCACATGGTTGCTGTGTTCTCTACATTGCTTGCAGAAAACAACAAGCAAGGATTTCGTATGTATTTCTTTCAGTAATGTCTTTCTTTTTGCCACTTTTCCATAAATTCAAGATTTGTGGAGTGGAAGACTTATAGTAGTCCTACCCAAAATATCATCTCACCTGGGCTGTGAATCATTGCAGCTCCTCCAGAGTTACCACGAGGCTCTTGGCTGCTTGTCAGATTAAAGCTCTCCTTCTGTACCCTGCTAAAAAAACAACTTTGAAATGAACAGAGCTCTGCGAGATGTTGGACTTTGGAATTTTGTTCTATATAATCCAACCTTGCTTTAAAATTTTCACAACTTAAGTTTGATCTGTGCGGTGTTTTTCTTGGTCTGAATATTTAAAGGTTTTAAAACTTAAAAACTTTTTACCTGTATTCTACTGCAGTTGATTGTCTTTTTATCATGTATAAACTAGATTCATGGTTCATACATCTTCTGAACTTACTGGTTGTATGAATCACTCTTGAAGTAAAATAGATTTTACTTTTGCTTCTCCTGTAAGATTATTGGTCTGTTTAAATTCTGCATTCGGCAGATATTTCTTTTTTCCCTTAAATGCGATTGACAGAGAATGTCACAATGGATCACTGATTAGATAAATATAACTTTATGTATTATACTCTGTAGGGTACTTAAAGCTACTGACAAGGCACACCTTCAATATGTTTGTTCTTCCAAATCCTTTGATTCCATTTGATCTAATATTGTAAGTGGAATGACATTTCAACATGCACACTTTCAATTAATTTCCGCCACTCCATCTCTGCTCCATCTGGATGCGTAACTTTAGCTCAAGTCTCAGAGGGAGCAAAATGTAGTTTTTTGTTCTGCCCTAGTATTAAAAATCTATTCACTGTTTTCATGATAAAATGCTATTTTCAGAAAATACAGCAACAGAAAAGGTACATTCAAAGATTTCTGCTAGGGGACAGGTATACTTCAGAAGGATTTTCATAAAGAACATTTATGAAATATACAATTTATCTATTTTATTTAAGCCTTAATAAGGAAAATCCACTTAAGTTTGGGAATGTTATTACTGAAAAGCAGGAATATCTTTCCTCTGCACAATTCTATAATGATATGGAAGTTCCTCTGTGTAGCTCTACAGGAAGTCAGGAAAAATTAAGGATTATTCTGCTTTTATTGTATAGATGAGGAAAAAAAGCATTTTAAACCCAACTGGTTAGAATGTCACAGTGATGAAAGAAGATGATGAAAGCCTGCTTTAGGTAATGCACTCTCTACTGAATGTGCACCTCCTGGAAAGCTTTCTGAATGATGCAGTCTGAGTATTACATTCATCCACTTCAGACACCCACTGAGTCCGTGAAGGTTTCTAGGGATTTCCTGCTGAAAGACAATTGTTCAGTTTAAGTTGAATCACAGCGCTGTTGGCTGTGCTCTAAAATATTGAAATGCACAAAGGGTGTGAGGGTTTGTGAAGACCAAAGAATAGATCAGTGCTCCCTACTCCAACACACCTAATCCAGAATGTTAAAATATTTCCTCAGCAAGTCATTAAGATTTGCAGGAGCATTAAAGGCCTAATCATTTACATCAGGTGTGTTCATGCGGAGAAATGTCTGAACAAGCAGATGAGTGACCCAGAAGGACCAAACCTGGGGACCACTGGTATTGATGGTGGGACCATTTACACCCCACAAAAAGGTTTGTTCAACATCCATTTGCTAATGTTACTCCTGTCCTGCGTGAACCCAAATCATTATTGTATTGAGACTTGAGTTGCATTTAAGTTGCAAAAACAAGGGCTTTAGACTTGACTCAGACTTTAGGCCTGGGGCTTGAGTGGCATTAGTAATCTCTCAAATCTACGTGATTTGAGTAAATTATTAATGTTGTCCCCTCTATTTTATCATAGTTTATACTATACCATACTGTGGCTGGTTTTCAAATGTCGATGCAGTTTGTGGTTTATCTTTTTAAAAATGTTACAAATCTTTCCTGTAGAAGTAGAAGCAAATTCTCTAAACCTGATACAATGGTCTATAAAGTAAAGGAGTAGACAATTTGGGATTATGAGGTGCTACTGATGTCATTACAAAGGCAGTAATGGTTCTAAATTAAAGCACCTCCTGTTGGGTTCATTCAGAAATCTGACATTTACTGGTGTTAACCTAGTTCTATTTTTTTTATTTACATAAATGCATTTTTTTGTGGGGTAAATGTCATATCTTTAGTTTTCAAAGTAATCCACAGTAGATTATGTTTTAATATGTTGAATTAAATGTTTTGAAAAAGATAGATGTTAAATGTTCATGTGATTTGACCTTTTAGGACAATTTCAGTCATTACAGACTTGATGCTAGGAATTAAAGACTCAAGATACGACTTGAACTTGCCCCTTTAAAGATTTGAGACTTAACTTGCACCTCTAGATATCTCTTCATAGACAGTGTTTTTCAGTTGATTTTGGTTTTTAATGTTTAAGTTGATGGAGGAAGTGTGTTAAAGGGGAAGCCAGCGCTAGCTGGCATCAACATGGACTGGTCTTCGACAATTTGTTTAATAAGAACGCCTTCCTTCCCTTTGAAGCCCTAGTGAAAGATACCTCCAATCACGCAGTTTTGCTTCCGAACACTTCCTTACCTTCCCCAAGCTGCCAAATAAGGATTCTGTGTATGATTTACTAAACCTGAATCCAGGGAACAAGGGCCTCATTGCTAAGGCATATGATATAATACAAAATGTGGCTCCCCCATCACACACTAAAACGCATGAAGCATGGGAACAAGATCTGGAAATTGCAATTCCAGATGTCTGGGCTAAATGCATCTCCAACATAGACACCTCCTCTATATGTATTAGCCACGGACTGATACAATTCAAAATACTACATTACTCCAACGATAGGCTAGCTAAAATATACCCATCTGTTTCCCCTACCTGTCCCAGGTGTGACAAACAAGTGTCACTGGGCCACATGTTCTGGTCCAGTCCCTCCTTAGTAGATTTCTGGTCCTCCATTTTAGAGTGTCTATCAGTTCTATGCAAGACATCCCTCAAACCCAACCCACTCACCGCTTTGTTCGGAGGCACACCTTCAGAATTTTGTACCACGAATAAACAAAAGAGAGCAATAGCATTCTGCAGCCTGATAACTCGCAGGGTGATCCTAATGAATTGGAAATCTAATAAAGCACCGCCCTTCAGAAGGTGGATTCAGGAGGTTCTGTCTCTGCTTCAGTTAGAGAAGATAGGATATACACTAAACTCTAGTGACACATTCACCAATGTGTGGTCCCCTTTTGTATGTATGTGAAGAAGTCAAAACTTTAACCAATAATAATGTCTTGGCTTTTTTAAACCTGTCTGATTAGCCCACCGATGTTACACCTTTGCAACTCTGGATCTTTTTTTTTTCTCTCTTGGTCCCAAGGGAGGGGTTTTCGGGGAGGGCACTAATATGAGATTATGTTCACGTGCTTAGATATTTTGTTTTTTTCCAATTTTTTAGTTGTATGGTTGTTATTCCTGTTAACTGAAAAAGTCTTAAAGTTGTTAAAAAAACAAAGGGAAGCCAGGGGGTTGAAAAATTTTGACCCAATAATTGAGCCCTGAGGAACCCCACGTGATAGTTTGCTCAAATTTATAATCAAATGACAAAGTTAGCCCAGTTGGCAAAGTAAAATGTTATGGGATAACACTCACTCTGTATGGAACTGCCTTATATATAAGGGAAGGGACAAGGGCTCAGGTGATTTGGCCTTGGATGGTTTAGTCATGGTTTCGTTTAACCTCCAGACCCACATGCAGAATCAAGCTCAGACACCAGGACAAGGTTAAGTAGTTTAATTTAAAAAAGGAAAAAAAAAATCGTAGTGGTTCAGCTAGAACGGCGGGGATCGCTGAGCGTCTGGGAAGTGAGGTTAGTTGAGATCTCTGACAGATGGGGAAAAAAACGACTCTTTAAGGCTGAAGTACTCACTGGTCCGGTGGCTTCTAATTCTGGGGCAATACCGTGAGGTCAGCTGAGCGGCGAAAGCGGCTACAGGGATCCGATGGAGCGAATCAGGAGGGGGGCGTGGCAGAGAGCAGGCAGGCAGGGGAAATGCTGCGCACCGGGCTGGCTTGCAGCGGAAGGAAGCAGTCAGCTTGTCAGAGTTACTTTATCTCCTACTTGAAGGCTTCACTTGGCGAATGGCGGGATCAGGAAACTCTTCAGAGGAACCTGGAGACACAGGGAGTACTGAAGCTATGCAGGCGAACGATCACGAAAGATCACGTGAAACCTCAAGGATCAGAGGCTTGGAGGTACCGGTATGGTGACCATCAGGCGTTGAATGGTTGTCAGGCAGCTCCTTAAGAAGCCCAGGAACACAAAGGCCAGATCCTCTCTGACCAGATGACTCACTACAACCAAAAAACAGATGCACAAACACAGAACCTCACAGGTTTAGTGTTTTTCAGTTGATTATTGTATTTAATGGCCATGTCTAATGGAGAATGGTAGTGTACTGAAGCTACATTGACCTTCTAAGAGAGAATTTTAATTCAGCTGTGTCACTGTTTCTTTTAATGGAGTCAAAACTTTAATAGTTCTTGGTACAATATTAATTTGAACTGCTTTGATGTGTTTGTAGTTCATGCTTTCAACTGACAAAGGCATTTAGCAGTCCTTGTCTCTGTTTTTCATAACACCTTTTATAACTACTGTAAATAGACACCACATGGCTTCTAAGTAATGATGTTTCAACATCTCTGGTTTGATTTTAAAGCATCTGATGGAACAATAAGGTGTGGGAACAGGGCAGTGCAGAGACCTTTGAACGGGTAGGTGCTCAAAATAGGGGCACATGGAACGTTGGGTGGTTGAAATTTAAAAGTCAGATTTTCGCACTTCAGGGCAGTGACGAGTACATATGTTGTGCAGTGATTGTCAAGACACCGTTGGCAAAACCTTAAACCATGGCCCTGAACGGTGCTTTAATGTCAACATTGTGACAACCTGTAACAACCTTCACTTAGGGTTGCCAACTCCCAGCAAAAAAAAATAAGGAACCACCCCCTACCCTCTGCCTCATGATGCTTAATCGACCTTATCGACTTTAAATAATCCACGTGTAAAACAAATGCACAGAACTGAATTATATTTCTATAATATTTAAATAGATTCAACATCTTTCATTGACAGAATTGCAGACTGGACAGATGGTACCTTCCCAAAGGAAAAAGTACTATAGCTTACTAGGATATATACTGTATTAGACTTAATGTTTACTATATACGATAAAGGATTTATGACCACTTAATCCAAATGGTTGTGAGATTCAGATAATTATTTTAGTGCTGTCATGAGATTAAAAAAACTTTGAGAATAATTAATTATGATCTGTAATTAATTAATCTAATTAATCTCTTTTTTAATCTCACCTATAATTGCTGAGAAAAGCCCTCATTTTGAGGTATTTTCTTTAAAATTCATTACATTATTGTGGTAGAGCAAAAGTTTGATACATATAATTAAAAAAAAGGCTTTATGAAGTAATTTATTGTATTTAACAGACTTGAACAGATGCAGTCCCAGCTATTTACATTCTGCTGTTTTTGTGACTAGTCCCAAGTGGCGCCTGCAACCTTCTGCTTTGAGCATGCGCGATTCATAAGCGTTCTGGATGCAGTGTGGTCAATATCTTCTCTGAGTCCAGCTGTATTACGGGTTAAAACAACACGTAATATGCGCATTATTTTTGATACCGATGGCTTGCCGAATTGGTGGACCTGGGCGGCCGGGTGGAGGCGAGCTGCAGTGTGTGGAGAGATGGGAGAGCGCCCCGCTGCACGGTGAGAAGAGGAACAACGTTACATGCTTCACCCAAAAGTTTCCAATAACCCCATAAAAAGTTGCTAGATTTGCCTCTAGTTGCTTTTTTTTGTTTAAAGAATCGTAGAGGGGTCGAAAAACTCACCAAATATAGCAAAGTTGTTAACACTGTCTCCCAATCACCGTTCCTCATCACCTCGCCCTCCCCACCACGATGGAAGCCAATCATCTTCTGATGAGTTTACAGCCAACCGATGTCCACTTCAGGGTGTGGTTAACCTCGAACAACTCAAGAACAAGAAGCCCAGTGCATAAAACGGGTTTTATTTAAAGGGAACTCGCATGCAGAAACTGTAAAATTAAACATTAAAAATTAGATTAACGCGATTAAAAAACATAGCGCGCTAAATAAAGCTGTAATTAATTGATCGCAATTAACGCGCTAATTTGACACCCCTAAGTTATTTATTAAAAGCTAAACATTTAAAATGAGAATAGGAAAGAAAAGTATGTATTTGTGCCCCCCTTTCCCTGTCAATGCCCTACCTGGCCCCCGGGCAAAACTTTGCTAGAGCCGCCCCTGCAACAGCTGTCAGCTACGTAGAAAAGGATCCTGGTGTTATTTGTCCCTCAGAAACAGTTCATAACTTCCCTTCAACTCATTCATGTCATCTAAAAGGTAAACCTGTTTCTCCATCACCTGTTCAGCACTGATGATTCAGTAAGAACATCTCCTGGTTTCATCTTCATGGGACGATTGGGACTGATGGGACTGAACTATTGTGCCTGATATAAATTGTTTCCCCTGCTAAAAATGACTGTGAGTATCCCATCTTCAAGTGGTTTGGTATATATTTACCTTGGAGTATGACCATTTAATTATGTGGATATGAAAAGGTTTGGCCAAGGAATAAAAAAAGTTACCTGGGGGATACATATTCTGGCGGACTGAATTTTTGTGCCTGATATAAATTGTTTCCCCTTCTAAAAATGACTGTGAGTATCCCATCTTCAAGTGGTTTGGTATATTTACCTTAGAGTATGACCATTTAATTCTGTGGATTTGAAGAGGTTTGGCCAAGGAATAAAAAAGTGCCTGTCTGGGAATGAATAAAATATTATTCAAATCAAATCTCTTTGACCCTACCCTATAAATGTTTTTATTGAATTAAATTATAAAAATTAACAAAATAAATGTAAATCTGAATGCTTATCAAACACTGGAACACTTGAGGGAAGATTTCTGGAGACAAGCTGGTTTATTTATTTCTTTGCTGGGAAACAGCTGATTTTCAGCTTAGCTGTAATGGAATGATAAAAGCTGTTTGACTGAGTGATAAATTCCCCCAGGAAATTCCCCTTTTGTTTTTTTTATCAACCTGTTTTCACTGCTTCCTTTAGCAAAAATGTTTTAATTATGTTTTATTCTGCAAGCTGCAAATGGCTTCTCAGAGATAAGAAATTATTTGTTATGTCGCTCTTTAACTGATGTCAGATTTGTTGGGTTTAATCACACCGACCATTGAGGTTTGTGGTTTCTTTGTGGGTTGCTGCTGGAAATGTAGCTGGTGTACCGTTTTGCTTGTTACTTTTATTTGATAGTGTAAATTTAATACACATTTATACACTGGAATTTTAAGTGGATACCAAAAAAGGCTATTTCCTGTGTTCATCAGGCTTATTTTTGTTATAATTTCCATTTTTCCATTTCTTTCCAACTCCCTATTAATCTGTCCTTCTTGATAAAACCAGTCCAGAGCATTTGAAAGGAATCATGACACGTAGCTGTTCATCTCTGCATCCTTGAGCAGCTCCTCTTTCATGAATCACTTTTGTCGAAGCAGCTCTAGAATGATCAGAATGACACGTGATGAGTTATTTTTCAACCACACTCAAACACCTATCCACCGATCATCTGTATATTACTTATCATCCTTCTGCTGCTAGCATCAGAGAGAGCAGCCTATTATCTAATCTAGCTGTAATCGTGACTGTTGATAAGGAACATCACATGATTTGCTAAAACAATACAGTCCCCTGCTTTAATAAATGTACAGTCCCATATAAATATAAATAGTTTTTTTTCACATTTTGATAAATCAACACAAAATAGTGATTTTGGAGAGAAAGAAAAATGATGTGGTTTTGATTTTTTTTACCAATACAAATCCACATAGTTTGCCATATGTGTTCAGTCTCTCTTAAGCCCCTTTCAAACAGGCCATGAAAAATGATTATTTTCTGGACTTCGTCTATTTTGCTATTGAGTCTGAAAGCAATCTTCCGGACTTTGTCCGGATACCCTTTACCGATAATTTTGCGGATGAAGACCTACAGTGGCTTGCAAAAGTATTCGGCCCCCTTGAACTTTTCCACATTTTGTCACATTACAGCCACAAACATGAATCAATTTTATTGGAATTCCACGTGAAAGACCAATACAAAGTGGTGTACACGTGAGAAGTGGAACGAAAATCCTACATGATTCCAAACATTTTTTACAAATAAATAACTGAAAAGTGGGGTGCTACATCAGCACTGATGCATGTGCTACTGGTCTGTCGTGGTAAAGCGAAATCTGAAGGGGAAGCTCTTGAGTTATTGGTCGTTTTACATTCATCTACCCTCATCTATGGTCAGGAGCTCTGGGTAGTGACCAAAAGAACAAGATCACGGATACAAGCAGCCAAAGTGAGTGTCCTCTGCAGTGGAGCTAGACTTTCCCTTAGAGATGGGATGAGAAGCTCGAACATCTGGAAGGGACTCAAAGTATACCAGCTGCTCCTCCACATCGAGAGGATGTTGAAGTGGCTCGGACATTTGGTTAGGATGCCTCCTGGATGTCTCCCTGGGGAGGTGTTGCAGGCACACCCCACCGGGAGGAGAACCAGAGGTCTGAGTCCACCTTCGGTAATTTTAGGACTATAAGCCGCTACTTTTTTTCAAATTTAGCTGGTGCAGCTTATATTCAGGTGTGCTCAATAGTTCGAAAATTATATTATGTCTAATTTAATCTCTGTATAAATGCAGATGCTCTGTGGAGTTTCAGAAGGACACATTGTAGAGGACACATTGAGAGGTTTTGAAATTTTACATGAGACATTTTAAGGAATTTATAAGGTCATTGAACATTGAAGAAGGTTATGCAAAACTCCACAACTGCTTACTTTTCTCAAATGACAACAACAGCTCAGAAGTTTTATTTGATACAATAAATAGGACCGTTTCTCCTAAAGCTCCTCCCATGTTGGTATTCTTAGTCTTACAGTAACAATCTTCTAATATTACTCAAATTGAGGTGATCAGGGCTAATCTTTACCCTCCATTCATTCCATATGCATCTGTTTATTCATCTTTTGCCCAAACATGTCCCTGAACTTAAATTTAAGGGACCTGCATTGTCAAGCTCCTTCCCATATCACTGAACTGTTAAAGCCATTTTGTCCAACCCGAGACCCTACATTTTTAACCAAAATGTGCTAGTTGTCCCAGGGACCAGACATAAACCTTGAGGGGCCGCTCTTTCCAGACTGTTTCTTTACATTACCTTAAGAATCTTGGCTAATTTAAAAAGCAACTGGAGTAATTCTTATTCAAATGTTTGTTTTAAGAAATAATTTGTGTTTGTCTTTATAATCTTGTGTAATGGTGTTTTCATTTTTATGCTGTCCTCGTGAAGCACTTTAGGATTTATGTCTGTGAAAGGTGCTGTATATAGAAACTGTGTGTGCTTACTATCATGCAATAAACACTGAGTAAAAAGTTTTGTAGTTCCCCCAAAGTGTCTACTTCTATCAACAATTGCCTCAGGAAACCTTGGAAAACATCTGTACATCCCTTTTCCGATTTTATTTTTAAATAAAAAAACAAAACAAACTATGTATTATTATCCTTACACTTCAGAATTGTGCACTCCTTTGTGTTGGTCTGTTAACTAAAACATACGTTTTGTGGCTGAAATGTACATAGGAAGACCTAAAGAAGTTATGAATACATTTGCATGGTTCTGTTATAAACACAACAGATCAGTCTTCATTTTCTAAATTGAATCTAGTTAAAAATTGCATTATACTCCCGAATATAAAGTTAAAATAATGCATCTTTATCCTAATTAGGAAAACAGTTTACTGAAATTCAAATGCCCAGCCAGAAATAAAGGAGCACTGTTTTTCCTCCTGAGACTGATCCCAGTTTCTCCAGGGATTTCTCACAAGAACCGTTTTCTGGTTGTTGCAGTGAACTATATTTCCCCGGTCAGCAAATTTTGCAAGTGACTTATACCAATTTAATCACGAATAGCAGAAAGACAATAAACAACACAAATTGGACAGATTAGTGCCAAAAATTGTGATGCATTTAAGTGTGTCAGTGGTTTTTTGTCCTTGTCTTTTTTGTGAGAGAAAAGCGATGAGCTCAGTATCCTATTTTAGACCATTTGTCAAAAAGAATGGGTTGAAATGAGAAAACTGTCATTTTGGAAAAAAAAAACCTTTGACAACTGTCTGGATACTAACTGTGAAGGTTTAGTACTGACTTGTGTGTTAGTTTGACATTAGCTCTGGGTTTGTCTGTGTTTCTGATCTGGCCTAATCAGTGTCAAGAGTGTGTCACAAAACACTGAAAGCTTTCACCGATACTGTGATTTTGACAGTCCATTCATATTTCCTGTCTGGCTGATGAGGCTGGGCATTGTTGATGAAGCACAGGCTGAGTAGGTTATATTAGGATCAGGCTTGAGGAGGGCACCATGTTTCAGGAGGACTATCTGAGATCACATTAGTATGCATGTTGTGTGTTTGCCTGTCGCCACAGGCAAGAGGCATACGCAGAAAAAGCCAGCAAAAAGATCTGACTTGGGAGAAGACACAGCTGTCTCTTAAAGGCACAATCCTTCACTATTTTAAACAAGCAAGTGAAGGTAGAGCTTATGTTTGCATGTGTAACCTGAACAAAACCGAATCAAATAAAATACATACAATTTTAGCTTATAAAGCAGAAATCTCTTAGTGTTAGTTCATTAGATGTTGACTTTTACCTCTCAAATAGAAGTCTCATGTTTTTATTCAGTAGGTCTGAAACGGTTTGGGTCTGTTGTAAACATTGTGAACAATAAACTGTGTGGAGAGTCAAACGAACAAATACAGAAAATCTATTAATTTTATTTTTATCGTATTAATTACATTATTATTATTGTATATATTATGGGTTTAGTATAACTTCATGTTATTGTATATTTGTGCAGTTCCTCATTAATTATCTTATGCTAACCATAGGTAACTGTATGATTCATCTTAGCTGAGACAGATGGGCTGGCTGGTCTTCACCAGGGTAGACCTGAGCTGATTTTAATTTAATTTTGGAAAGCAATACTGTGTTGCAGAGGAAACTTCAGTCAACCAAAAGGAACAGTAGGTCACACACTGCTCCTTTGAACATTTAAATAAAATAAAAAAATGCAGGAAATTGAAGTGTTACCTTATTGATGTATAGGGAAGTCTGCAACAACATTAAAATATCACTTAGGGACATTTTTTTGTAGTCTTTCCTTAAGTTAGAAAAATATTATAGCATAGTAATTTAAAATGGGCTTTCTCACATCTGTCCTGCCTGCAAATACTGTGCATATTATGCATTACTAGATGAACATTTATTATGGCTGCCATGAATTATCATATTTTATTGACTGAAAACCTAACTCTTTAAAGTGCAAAACATAACTGAGCCATTGGTTTGTTTTGACAAAAAAACCCAAAAACATAGGAGTGTTTGACATCCTGACAGTAAATCTGTATTTTGACCTTCTTTCCAATGTAAAGTATTAGATTGAAGTGCTCTGCGGGGCGCTGGGGTCGGGCGTTTGGCCGGGTTCGGTCGGACTTGCGGGTGGACTGGCCGGGTAGTGGGCGTGCAGGGCAGGTGGGTGGGGCGCTGGGTTTGGTCGCTTGCTTGGCCATTGAACAGCAGTGGTCGCGCCGCAAGGGAATGGGGCTGGTGGATGTCGGCCTGGTGGGTCGGCCGCCCGGGGCATCGGTTTGCTCCTGGTCTGGGCAGGTACGTGGCCGCGGTTTGGGCTGCGGGGGCCTCCGATGCGCAGATGGCGCTGGGGGCCTCCTTTGCTGGCGGGGAGGCAGTTTCTATCTAGCGACAGGTGCTCTCCCCCTACGAGGGCACTTGGACGGGGGGGGAAGGGTGTGCGGGAGGAGAGGGGCCGAACTCAACCTGGGTGTCTAGTGTCTTTTGTGTTCTGATAGTAGAGTGAATGTCAGGGTGGGTTTAGTTCTCCTTCTGGGATGGGGCTGGGGGGCCTGCCTTTGGGTCCATGGGGCTTGGTGGTGCTGTGGCCGTGGGGCCCAGGTTGAACGTGCCATGGCCTCCCTCCCCTGGTGGAACAGCTGTGCCTACTGGGGTCAGTGGGGGAGCTGGCTCCCTGGGAAGGCATTTTGTCTCCTAGTCCTTCCCTCCCCATCCTCGAACACCTGTCCACCTGCTCCATCACTTTACCACTCATGTAGGGTCTTGGGGCATGGGCACTATCCCGTGGCGGCGCTGGTCCCAATTTTAGTATACAACTTAGATACTCCCACTTATAACATTTTCATGAGACACACATGTAGGGAGTTTGGGGTGGGCACACTTTTCGACATCCAGAGGGGGAGCTGTTCAATCAGCTTCACCTCTGGTGCCGGTGCCCACTGTTAAACCACATATAGACACTGAGGGCTCGGGGTGGGGGTTGGGGGATGTGTGGCTGCCTTCCCCACATCCCACCCCTCTGTTTTAAATGCACATTATAACAAAACGCATCAACACCATACTCGAGCGGGAGGATGGAGGCTACGGGTCTTTTCACACCCATGTCACGGGCCATCAGGGGTTGGGGGCCGGAGGAGGAACAGGTGGTCAATCCAGCGTCTCTGCTCATTCGATCACCTGTTCTGTGCGCACCGTGCGTGGTCGGTTTATTGGCGGGTTGGACTGGACTTGGCCTTTGTTGGATGCCTGGTCTCATCGCTCTGCATTGCGCTGACCTTGGCCTGGGGATGCCGTCCGTCCGCTGCGGCTACCGGTGGGGCGCCCCGACGTCGGGCAGGGGTGGGGCGCTGGGATGTTGGCGGTGAGGATTGGCCTAGGGTGGCGGTGGTGCGTGGCGGCCGGTCCCTTGTCGGGTCCCTTTTGGGGGGTGGGGCGCCCCTGGGCCCCGGCTCTCCCGGTCCATGGAGCGGCCCACCCTGGCGGGACCCGTGGGCTCGTCACTGCTGCCCCCCGGGCCCATCGTAGCCACTGGACGTTCCCCTGGGGTTCTCATCTGCTCCTCTCTTGGGGGATGCGGTCTGCCCCGCCCTGGTCCGCCTGGGGCTCTGGGGGTCCTTTGGACGTCTTGGCTCCGATCTCCTTCATTTCTGCATCAATTCCTGGGAGACGGATTGATGCCTGCTTACACCAGCTATCGGAACACTCCTATGGAGAAACCTTATATGCACCAGCATGCTCACACACACACATAGGTGTGGGGTCTCTGGTGTTTACAGATATATTCTTGGGCTGAGGTTATCATTACTAGATCTTGATTAATCGGTACCATGAGTTTTTCTGTGACATTCTTGTAGTATTTTATACCCATTTTTGTGTGATTTGGTTGTGTAGTTTTTAGTTCACAATGTTTGGTTTGTTTTGTCAATGTTCCTTTTTCGGGTTTTTTGTTTTTTCACCTCTCTCTGCCGTCCTGTGGGTATGGAGGCAGACTTTGATGTTTTCCTGTATTTTCTTTGTTCCCCTTCCTCTCTTGTATTTTCCACTCACCCTTTCTCTTGACTTTTTGTTTCCTACCTCTCTTCTTCATCTTCTTTCTTTCTTTCCCTTAATTTTCCGTCTCCGTGTCCATAACATAAGGAAATAAAAACCCCAGCAATTCATAATAAAGATTTTACACACATATATATCAAGTGGAGTACTATAGCAAAAGCTGTACTGCTCCGCTTGTGAAAGTAAACCTGTTGGGCTTCTACTTGGTACTCAGACACCAATTCTGAGCTCCACACTGCCAAACAGGACAGGTTTGAAAAAAAAAGAAGATTGAAGTGACTTTAAAAAAAACGGAGACTTGCACAACCACTGTATGGCTCATTAAGATAATGTGTTCTTGAGATACGGATTTCAAGGAAACAGAAAGGCACCTTCTTTATGCATATAACAATAATGCTGGTTAGAAATAAAGTAGATATTATGTGTGCCTGAATTTTGGCAGAATTTCCCCTATCATGAATTGCAGATAGATTTGGCTCCCCACAGAGTGTGTTTTTCATTTTTAATAGTATAGTAATACCAATAGTAATAGTAACACCTGTCAGTTGGTCAGATCTCTAAGCTACTGCCCTTAAACAACAATTTTCTTAACTTAATCCTGTTTAATGGATAAACCACCAAATTTCAATTTCTAAGCTCAGTTTGAAGCTGGAGACTTTATCACTACTTTCCTTTAATATGGACTTTGTGTTGTAAACTTGTAACCCAATTCAGTGTCGCAAAGACAATGTCATAACACTTATAAAATAATGATACATGCTCCGTAATGCAACATCCTGACACACCAATATTAATCACCACTGAAGAGTAATTATCATTATTTACATGGTTAACACATGCCAACACACAATACAAACACATCCTATGCAACCACACAACTTTTAAAGCAATCACTTTGAGAAGTTTAAAACTACTACTTTTAGCTTGCTGGAGTAGATTCTGTATTCAACTTAAATTTTACCATTTGTTATTCTTTCTTTCTCCATACCAGTGCTACAGATCCCAACATATTTCTTAGCATATCCAAATTCTTCTTTAGTAAACATTTGCATTCTGTCAAAGTCCTTTAGTCAGTCTTTTATTTTTTTGTAACAATCTTTTCCCTCAAACTTCAAAGTGAAATGGAGTTGAACTCCAATACATTAATACAAGTTCCTTTTTGTAGACCTTTTCTGGCAGGTGTGCCTATCATTGCAGTGACGTCTCTGGTTGACAACACTTTATTTACTTCAGCTTGTAAACGCACATCCACTCAAGGAGCAATGGCTGACGGAGAGTGGGTTTTGATTGAGCTGGAAAGATTTTTACTAGGAGAGCAACTCATAAAATATTCTAGCAACACTTGTAAACAAACAAAATGGTCCGTTTTGTTGTTCTCTAAACCTGGTGTTCAAAATCACCAAAAGGCAAGGCAATTTTATTTGTATAGCACACTTTCAACAAGGTAATTCAAGGTGCAACAGACCATATTAGATAAACTGACCTTGTAATATAAAGCATCTAGTGCCCAAAAGCTGCATTGACGACTAATTACATCGTCTATAGAGCACTGTTCTAGTGAAATGATCTTGGGCTAATGTTGGGCTGACCAACAGACGTGCACTCTCCACTGCGTTCGAAGGATAATTTAAAATTTGGGCTCTACGCGTCTGTCCTCGCGTGCCTGTCTGAGAGCCCCTTGTGTCGACGGATGATGGCGCTGCGTGTCTCCGCACCTCTGCTGAGGGAGAAGTATAAACTAGGCTTTAGAATCCTTTCAGTTTTTGAAAAGAAAGAGTGATACATTTTAAACTTAGAAGACAAATGATTATAAACATCCATTGCCTCAATTGCTTTTTTTATACGTGTGTTAGTTGGACCTGCCCGACAGTGTTTTCCAAAAGTATTTATAGCCAGTTCATTTTTTCACATTTTCTTATGTTACAATCACAAACTTTGATGTATTTTGCTGGGATTTTGTCTGATAGACCAAGACTAACTAACATATAATTGTGAAGTGGAAGGAAAATGATACATGGATTTTACATTTTCTTGATTACATTGTTTTTAATAACTAGGATCAAATTAGAATGTATATAATTGACTTTGAATCTGTCAATATCTCTTTTTCTTCTCTTTCGGCTTTTCCTTTTAAGGGTCACCACAGTGAATCCTGTGTCTCCATATAGTTCTATCCTCTGCATCTTCTACCCTCACACCAACTAACTTCATGTCCTCTTTTACCACATCAGTAAATCTCCTTTTTGGTCTTCCTCTTGGCTTTGAATTTATCTATATGATTGGAGTAAATTAACTATACATCCAATTTATATATAAATTGGATTGGGTTTTTTGTACAGTGCCTTGAGACAACAGTTGTTGTGGATTGGCACTATATAAATATTTAGGCCTGCATTTTGCCTGGTACAATATAATACATGAATATGCTTTGGCTATACTTCCAGGGTCTGTGCCTTACTGAGAGATGAACTGCCCCAGTCTTAAGTGTTTTGGACCATCAGGTTTGTTTTCAATAAAAACCCTGTATTTAACTCCATCTATTTTTTCATTTGATTTTTCATTTCTGACCAGCATCCTGCTCAGTCTGAAGAATAAACAAACTCCACACCATGATGTTTCAATATGAGGATAGTGTACACATAGTGTCTAGCATATTGACCAAAAGTTAAATTTCAGGATCGTCTGACCAGAGCACCTTTCTCCACGTTTTACACATTCTATGTGTTCTAAACAAGCTTATTTTTTTTGGCAAACTTTAAATTGGATAAGTACATGAATAAGATTTTGTTTCAGGGCTACCAGACTCTATTCTTTATTATATTATCTAAAAAAATATTTCTAAAGAATAAATTGGTTCTAAATTGATTTGTATCATTACATCTTTAATCTTTAAACTACAGCTTGATTTTTTGTCGAACTCATTGGTCAGTGTGGTTTTACAGGGTTGTCTGTGGATAATTTTGGGATACTACAGTGGCTTGCAAAAGTATTCGGCCCCCTTGAACTTTTCCACATGTTGTCACATTACAGCCACAAGCATGAATCAATTTTATTGGAATTTCACGTGCAAGACCAATACAAAGTGGTGTACACGTGAGAAGTGGAACGAAAATCATACATGATTCCAAACATTTTTTACAAATAAATAACTGAACAGTGGGGTGTGCGTAATTATTCAGCCCCCTGAGTCAATACTTTGTAGAACCACCTCTTGCTGCAATTCCAGCTGCCAGTCTTTTAGGGTATGTCTCTACCAGCTTTGCATATGTAGAGACTGAAATTCTTGCCCATTCTTTTTTGCAAAACAGGTCCAGCTCAGTCAGATTAGATGGACAGCGTTTGTGAACAGCAGTTTTCAGATCTTGCCAAATATTCTCGATTGGATTTAGATCTGGACTTTGACTGGGCCATTCTAATACATGGACATGTTTTGTTTTAAACCATTCCATTGTTGCCCTGGCTTTATGTTTAGGGTCGTTGTCCTGCTGGAAGGTGAACCTCCGCCCCAGTCTCAAGTCTTTTGCAGACTCCAAGAGGTTTTCTTCCAAGATTGCCCTGTATTTGGCTCCATCCATCTTCCCATCAACTCTGACCAGTTTCCCTGTCCCTGCTGAAGAGAAGCACCCACAGAGCATGATGCTGCCACCACCATATTTGACAGTGGGGATGGTGTGTTCAAAATGGTGTGCAGTGTTGGTTTTGCATTTTGGCCAAAAAGTTCCATTTTGGTCTCATCTGACCAGAGCACCTTCTTCCACATGTTTGCTGTGTTCCCCACATGGCTTGTGGCAAACTGCAAACGGGACTTCTTATGGTTTCCTTTTAACAATGGCTTTCTTCTTGCCACTCTTCCATAAAGGCCAACTTTGTACAGTGCACGACTAATAGTTGTCCTATGGACAGATTCCCCCACCTGAGCTGTAGATCTCTGCAGCTCGTCCAGAGTCACCATGGGCCTCTTGGCTGCATTTCTGATCAGCGCTCTCCTTGTTCGGCCTGTGAGTTTAGGTGGACGGCCTTGTCTTGGTAGGTTTACAGTTGTGCCATACTCTTTCCATTTCTGAATGATCGCTTGAACAGTGCTCCGTGGGATGTTCAAGGCTTGGGAAAAGTTCTTGTAGCCTAAGTCTGCTTTAAATTTCTCAATAACTTTATCCCTGACCTGTCTGGTGTGTTCTTTGGACTTCATGGTGTTGTTGCTCCCACCATTCTCTTAGACAACCTATGAGGCTGTCACAGGGCAGCTGTATTTGTACTGACATTAGATTACACACAGGCGCACTCTATTTAGTCATTAGCACTTATCAGGCAATGTCTATGGGCAACTGACTGCACTCAGACCAAAGGGGGCTGAATAATTACGCACACCCCACTTTTCAGTTATTTATTTGTAAAAAAAATTTTGAATCATGTATGATTTTCGTTCCACTTCTCACGTGTACAACACTTTGTATCAGTCTTTCACGTGGAATTCCAATAAAATTGATTCATGTTTGTGGCTGTAATGTGACAAAATGTGGAAAAGTTCAAAGGGGCCGAATACTTTTGCAAGCCACTGTATCTCATACTTGCATTTGTCCTTTCATGCAGTACCCATGGGTAGTTTTAATGGAAGTTTTTCAACACTAGTTTTCTTCTTGGCCCTTGTCTTTTAAAGACTATGTTTTTTTGGTGCATTATTTGGTGTACTGGATTTCATTTAGAGGTTTCAGTATAAAATGGGCTAATGACCTAAATATGCCTTTGTCTTCAGATTTTCTGTTTCAAAACCACGTACCTATGTCCTTCCACATCACAATCATGCACTACTTTGTGTTGGACTATCACATAAAATCCCATTAAAATAGATCTAAGTTTTTCATTATGGCTTGACAAAATTCAAAACATTCAAAAAGTTTGAATATTTTTGCAAGGCATTGCATTTATCTTGTCTCTAATAACATTTGCTGTCTGTCAGACCTCAAACAGACTTTCAATGATTATTGTTCTGAAATAAAAATAAATAGAGATTTTCTTTTACTGTACATGATTTTGCTTCTGTCTTATCAATGCAGACATTAGGTGGAGAGTTTGCTGACAAGTGAGCTACAGATTGGGCTGAGTGTGTCTTTGCAACTCTCTTTAGTTGTTGTGCAGCGGTTGGTCCTATTTGTAAATCTGGGCTCGCCATGCAATCCCCCCCATCCCCCCGTGGAGAGAGCCGTCTGGCGGAAAATGAGTTCAGGGCAGCCTTAGATACAGATGTGAAGCATGATTATCTGACCAAGATGAATGTTGCATACTGGCACCATCTGCCGACACCTGACTGACAAGCCTCTTCACAACTACTTGCTACAACCATTGTGTTTTACTTCCCACCACAGCTGGATCTTTATCTACAGGTGGCATTATCATTTCTAGGGTTACACCAACATTGTCTCCAGTTCCTAAACTGGGACGGCCAAAGGCATAAAGAGATTTGAAGGCTTTAAAGGAGAGGAGCTGATTAAAAATACATGCGGAAGCTTTTTGTCATTACGGAACCATCAGTGGTTGCAAGTTGACAATACAGTTTTACTTCATGGAAATGAATTAGGCTGGCCTCATTTATTATACATGCCCATTGGTTTCTTGTTCGGGATGGCCATTGTGTCATTTCTAAACAGATGAAAGCTAGACGGGGGTGGTGACAACCTGGTAATATATTTCTGGATGTAAAACATTTGTCTTGCTGTCTGTCAGAAACCTCTCTGTTCATGTCTTTGTCTCTTCAGGTCAAACCCTCTTCTACTTTAGTGCTGGCTCTGAGGAAGAAAATCAGGACAGTCTTTTTCAGAACAATAACTGAACTTCTCCGCTTTTGATTTAGAAAAACCAGGCAGTGGAGGTGCACATGTAAAGGACTAAAAATATCTGTTTTCAACCCAAAGACAGAGAGCTGGTTTTGTAACAAATGGTCTATAAAATCCAA
Organism: Valencia hispanica; assembly: GCA_963556495.2. Classification (NCBI taxonomy): domain Eukaryota; kingdom Metazoa; phylum Chordata; class Actinopteri; order Cyprinodontiformes; family Valenciidae; genus Valencia; species Valencia hispanica. The sequence continues at coordinate 13,930,576 of OY747721.1, forward strand.
AGAATAAAAAGGCATTAACTCTTCCCTGATTTAGTTGTGTTTAAACCCACTTTATAGAACATATACTGCAGTTAGATAGCAAAGGTTTTACCTTCTGTCTATCATTTCTGATAATCTTCAATTTTTTTCTCTAGCCAGATAAATCCATCATGACATAAGTAATTTTTGAGCTACACTGTGTGGATTCTGGTGCACAAATGACTGAAATAAAAACAGCTCAAGCTTTATTTTCTTCGGAGTATTTTTATGTTACATTTTTTTCTGTTTATTTTACTTTTATCTAGTTGTACTGACAGCTCAGTGGGATTTCCTTTGGGATACATGACAGTGATTAAGTTTCACCTTAGGCCTAACAATGTCAGCACTGTTACCTGACAACTCCTTGTCAGTTCTCACTGACAATCCTGAACCTCAGGTTCATTACCCTGCCGTGTTAACACTGTCAAGGGATACCAAGTTTTAAAAAAAAGTCAATTTTCAAATTTGCCAAAATATTATGTCATACTGTCACTCCAGGTTAACGTCCTTTCAGGGAGATGCCAGAAAACATGTCAGATTGTCTGGAGTGTTTCCTCTCCCTTAGTTGTTGCTGTGCACTGCTAGGGAGCTGTCTTTTCTTAGGCTTACATAGAAGACACATTTGGCTGTGACAAAGTATTTCTGGTCATAAAAACATGAAAATGTATATCTAGGAAGCTTGTTCCTGCTCTCCAACCTGCCTCCCAGTCTGCCATGAAAAATCTGTGAGTTCTTCCTATGCTTTAGTTATGCATTTGCATCTTTCTTGCAACACAGAGGCAGAGTGAGAAAGAGTGACAAATTAAAACAATGTCTTGTCTTGGTTTGCGATAGCAGGCTTGTGATAGCAGGTCTGCTTCAGTGTGACCACTGAGGCTTCAGGTTCAGGTTTATGCTTCGTTTGTTGTTTGTTTGTGTCTTTGGGGACATAAAACCAGATTCTGTCACTGGGGGTCCTCTTCTACTTTCAGTTGACTTGATGTACTGATTTTATTTTGTGTCCATTCACTGGCAGGTAAACAGGAAGTGATGAGTTCTGGCAATATTGTACAAAACTGATTTCTTTCTCTCTGGATTTGATTTTCTTAACTACTTATTTAATTGTGCAGTGCACAACGCCCTCTATATTTTTTTAGAATCCCTTGTAATGTGTAAAAGGCCATAAAAGAAATCCATCTTTTATTCATGCTTCATCTTACAGTAAAAAAAAAAGAAACAACCTTTAATGTTTAGTGTGGTAAAAGAGTGACTTTTAATTTATCTAAGACCAACTGTCTGCATTCTCAACTTCCACTTGTCACAATAGAAAAGATAACATCATAATATAGAAGGTGGCAAACAAAAACCTCAACAATTATTAGCACATATCTATTTTAATTCAAGGTGTTGAATAAGTAAATTGATGGGTTAGTATGAAGATCGTAAGAGGTTTTTTATCTGAGGGTGGTGCCAGAGTCCAGATTCTCACCTGATTTTGTTGGTCACAGTTCGTGCACAATATCACACAAATGTTTTGTATTTGCAATATCACTGTACACAATATGCATATCACGAAGAACTACTTGGACTGCAATAAATTATAGGTAATTATTGAGTTACCATGGAACCAAGCCCTCCATGGCTGGCGTACATTTGGCAACAGTTGTTTTTTAATGCTGCATATAAGCTTTTTTAATATAATCTTCTTGTACAGATGTTTGCTATTAATCCAAATTTGAAAGACATGAACACTTTTCAATTATGTGTTTATTTATTGCAAGTCATATTGTCATTAAGAAATTTACAAACATTACTGCATTACATGTTTTCTTGATTTCAAGCTGCTTCAATACCACTTGCTTTCAATGTTTTGATTATAGCTCTGAATATATATACCGTAAGTGCAATTTGTAACAAGGTCCTTTTTTTTCAGTCATTTCCTAATTCATGAAAAATTACACACATCTGGCTTACTTGAAAGGCATGTTTTCTTCTTATTCCCACTTTGAAGAGTGGCTAAGAGGAATATGTTACTGCAACTGTAGTATTCTTACCCTTAATTCAATTCAATTCCATTCAGTTTATTTATATAGCGCCAATTCACAACAGATGTCATCTCAAGGCACTTAACAAGAAGTCATTTCAATACATTTATACAAACATTCCAATCAGTTAAAAAGTTTCCTATTTAAGGAATCCCAACAGATTGCGTCAGTCATTGGCGTGAGGTTGGGCCCCGTTGATGCAGACTTTCCAACCACAGCAATCCTTCAGCAATCCCTCATACTGAGCAAGCATGCAGCGACAGAGGAGAGGAAAAACTCTCCTTTAACAGGAAGAAACCTCCAACAGAACCAGGCTCAGTAGGAGCGGCCATCTGCCACGACCGTTTGGGGGTTTGAGAAGACAGAGCAGAAACACAGAAGGAACAGAAGATCTGATATAAGAGAACTTTCTATGTTACAGAAAGTAAAAAGTTAATAACAGGACACAGTGGATGTTCAGTTACTGGGAGGATCATCCCAGTCGATGCCCCCCGTCCAACAGGGCATTGCAGCCAAGCAGGATACCAGACCAGGTATATCTTCTATGGAGAGAAAAACACTGAGAGAAAACAAAGTTAACAGTCGAAATAACAGAATGTACTGTAATACAACTGGAGAGTCGTAGGAGAAAAGGAAGTAGCAGAGTGAAGAAAATTGGTAAGTCTGTCCTCCAGCAGTCTAAGCTTATAGCAGCATAACTACAGAGATAGCTCAGGATAACCTTAGCCACTCTAACTATAAGCTTTATCAAAAAGGAAAGTTTTAAGCCTGGCCTTAAAAGTAAACAGAGTGTCTGCCTCACAGACTAAAGCTGGGAGCTGGTTCCACAGGAGAGGAGCCTGATAACTAAAAGATCTGCCTCCCATTCTACTTTTAGAAATCCTAGGAATTACAAGTAAACTTGCAGTCTGAGAGCGAAGTGCTCTGTTAGGAACATAAGGAACAATTAGATCTCTGATGTATGATGGAGCTTAATTATTAAGGGCTTTGTATGTAAGAAGAAGGATCTTAAATTCTATTCTGGATTTAACAGGGAGCCAATGAATGGAAGCTAAAGCAGGAGAAATGTAATCTCTCTTTTTAATATTCATCAGAACTCTTGCTGCCGCATTTTGGATCAACTGAAGGCTTTTAATGGCATTTTGTGGACTACCTGATAGTAAAGAATTACAGTAGTCCAGCCTTGAGGTAACAAATGCATGGACTAGTTTCTCAGCATCACTCCGGGACAGGATGTTTCTAATTTTAGCAATATTCCGGAGGTGAAAGAAAGAAATCCTAGAAACCTGTTTAATATGGGATTTAAATGTCAAGTCTCGGTCAAAAATAACGCCGAGGTTCTTTACTTTATTACTGGGGGCCAATTTAATGCCATCCAGATGAAGTGATTGACTAATCAGTTTCTGTTTAAGAACTTCTGGTCCAAAGACAGCAACTTCTGTTTTGTCAGAATTTAAAAGCAAAAAGTTTAGGGTCATCCATGTTTTTATGTCTTCCAGACATGCCTGTAATCTACCTAACTGACTGGGTTCATCAGGATTTATGGATAAATATAGTTGTGTATCATCTGGATAGCTGTGGAAATTTATCCCATGCTGTCTAATGATTCTACCAATTGGGAGCATATATATGATGAACAGAATTGGTCCAAGCACAGAACCCTGTGGAACTCCACAAGTAACCCTTGAGAGTGAAGAAGATTTATCATTTAGATGAACAAACTGGAATCTATCAGACAAATATGATTTAAACCAGCCTAGTGCTGTTCCTTTGATCCCTGCAACATGTTCAAGCCTTTCTAAGAGAATATTATGATCGACTGTGTCAAAAGCAGCACTGAGATCTAACAAAACCAGAACAGACACAAGTACATTATCTGAGGCCATGAGAATATCCTTAGTAACCTTCACCAGTGCTGTTTCAGTGCAATGATGAGCTCTAAAACCTGACTGAAACTCTTCAAACAGCTCGTTACTGTTTAGATGCTCACAGACTTGATTAGCAACAATTTTCTCAAGGACTTTGGATAAGAAAGGAAGGTTAGATATAGGTCTGTAATTCACTAAGTCATCTTGATCAAGGGAAGGTTTCTTGAGTAAAGATTTAATTACAGCTATTTTAAATTCCTGTGGTACGTATCCGTTTACTAAGGATAGATTCATCATATCCAAAATGGGGCCAGGAACCAAATGGAACACTTCTTTAAATAATTGGGAAGTCATGGATAAGTCATTAAAAGATCCTCAACACATTCATCAAGTATATAAGTAGAACATAAATTAAGAAATCAATTAATGTTATCACTAATTACAACCTCTGTGATTTTATTAAGTTGGTGTTTCTCTCTTGTTTTCTAGGTAGTGCTCGTGTTTGTTCTCAGCATTGGAGCCCTTGTAATATACTTCATAGATTCTTCTGAGTAAGTATAATGTCTAATGAATTATCATCACATTTCTTAAAGCTGCTCTAGCTTGTATGTCTCTACGTGTTAGGCAGTCCAAAGCAAGATATTAGTAATAATATGTAGACTTTGGAAGGTTTAACATTATTTTGCTTATCCTTAGTTTAGATCTAGAGTTTAGATCTTGCTGTAACTCTACTGACCGCACTTGGTCTGACAACTGATGGAAGTAGAGTACCAGAAAAATCAAATGACATGCTAGACAGTTTCTATCAACCATGTGCATAAATATCACAATATTTTTAGGTTTTTCTGCATTTAAATAATTTATTTTTCTATGGTGGGAAGACTATACAACAAATAACTTCAACAAATATATAAAATAAAAATGTGGTGCACAAGTTTGAATTTATTACATATTTATTCTAATCCAAAGAACGCTGGCTCAAATATATACAATATATTTGGTTTCATGCTCCTTAGCAATTTTACTTTTTTTTTCTGTGTCCATTCTTAGCATTTCCAGCATATACCACAGAGAAGCTGGTTGCCAACAAGTTTAAAGACAATTTCATTCAACAAAAAGGATGTCATAAGATTGTATCCTAACTGTTTAATTGACTTTATTAAATCGAAAATGCATCCGGCATCAAAGTAAATCAACCACATATGTGTTGTAGGAACTTGTGTTTCTATGACCTTGAGCCAACCAACAAACTTTTAAGCCTTTTACAGAGAGGTTGGTCAATATGTTTTAGGTCAGGGTAATTCCGGAAGCTAAACTACAGTATGCATTATCCATTCCAAAGGCAGATTTAAGTGTGTTTGGGTTCATTGTCCTGTCCTCTTCTTAATTCAATGCTCCATTGTGACTGGCGCCTGAACAGACCCACATTTGTGGCCCTGGCGGAGGTCTGTGCTCTCTGAGTGCCTCTGTAGTTTTAATTTAAAACATGCCTTTTTTTTAAACACTGCCTGAAAATAGGCAGAAAAGTCCCATGCCCCGTTAGAAAATAAAACATACTTTAGCCTACCTGAAGTCCTTAGTCGCTATGTTTATCTTTTTCTTCCTCATTAAAGCCACTGAAGTCGTCTTCTACAGTGTCTTTGTCCTCTTAAAGCTTTTATTGTCTTTTTACAATAACTCAGTTCTTCGCGCTGCCTCCTCCAACGTCTCACCATCGATTCATTGATGTCAAGCTTATGTGCAGTAGGTCCATTTCCTTCTTTGACGGCCAGTTCGATTGCCTTTAACTTAAAAGCTGTATCATATGCGTTTCTGTGTGTGTTTTCCATGATGAGGATGTGTGCATGAAAACTACCAGTCGTGTCTTCTTCGCCGCCGCATAATCTTTTCCCACATGTCTGTCTCACTTTTACGCTTCCTGCTATAGTGCCCCCCGAAGGCCGTTAGCCAGTAAAAAAATCTATAAGTTAGCTTCATCGTTGTACGTCCAAAGCATGTGAAAAAAGTAGCGACTTATAGTCCGAAAATTATGGAGTTCTATTTAGCTGTATACGTAGCATTGTACATTTTCTTCCAGGCTGATGTCTTAAGATGTCCAATATTTAAACTTAATGTTCTTTCCTCACGATGCCATCCATTTTGCTAAGTGCACAAGTCCCTCCTGCTGCAAAACACCGCATGCAGGGAGGCTGCAATTCTGTACTTCACAGTTGTGAAAGTTTACTCAGGCTTGCACGTTTCCCCCTTTTTCCTCCAAATGTTACTATGGCCATTTTGAACAAACACTTCTATTTTGATTACATCAGACCACGGGGCATGTTTGTCATTGAGTGTATTTACAAACTGTAATCTGACTTTTATGTTTCTTTTGGAGAAATAGCTTTTTCCTGGGTAAGTGGTATTTTAGCCCATGTTGGTAAAGGACTTGTTTCAGTGTGGGTAATGATACTCTTTTACCAGATCCAGCCAGGATCTTCATAAGGTATTTTGCTTTTGTCCTGGAGAAGATTTTCAAATTTCATTTCATTTCTGGACTGAAGAACCTGTCTGCTTTTTGCCCAGTAGGGCAGCTGGACATTACCAGTGTTTATAGCATGGTATCATTCAAAAAAGCAGTGTGTTTGAGGTTTTGCCCTAAATAGATGCGCAGGTGTGCATTTAATGTGCATATCTGATTTCACCTTTATTTGAGCTTTTATAATAATAATTTGAACCTTGCAGGAACTGGAGAAACTCCACTATAAATTCAACCTTTTCTCTTCTGATTCTTTTTTAATGAAATTTATTGATGCAAAAATCATTCCTGCAAAACAAAAGAATGTTTAAAATCTGTAATTAAAAGCCTAAAAAGAATAACGCATCCATGCCCATGGTGATTGTTCGCAATGTTTTAGTGGCACTTATGAACACTTAACTGCTGCTCGTAATCATAAACGTCATATCTATAAGTAATTATTTATATTGCAGTATACTTTAAAACACTTAGTTCTTGGTATATGTCTATCTGTTCTCCAGTTTTATCAAACACTCTTTCAGGTCAATCGTTATGTGGTCTCTGCTAACATGCAGTCACTGCCTTGATAAAATCTGCTCGATCGCCGTCATAACCAGATTGGCCTTTTCAAACCGGCAGGAATGCCCGATTTCCTCTTCAAAACAATTGCCATCACTCTTCAGACCAAAGGAAGTGAAAATGTCCTTTCAGCCACATGCTCTATAGCACACTGTTACTGCAGTCTGATACTGCAGGAGCAGGAAGTGCCATTAACAAGCAGGGCAAAATACACAAAGATAAAAGCTTTTTTATCAGAGCCAGAGGGAGAACCTTCCTGCTGGGAGCAATGTTAATGTGGCAGAGAGGAGAAAATGTGCTTTAAGCCTGTATAATCAGGCTTTAAAGTCCAGAGGGTAGGCACACAGGTTATTTTTTTATTTCATAAGATCACTTGCAGCACAGGATTGGGCTCATTTTGTTGTGGTTTTGCAGGCATGATCTCATTTCATTATCCTGACAAGCTCAGGTAGAGTTACATCCTAAGTGAAGCCACCTGTGGCTTCTATTCTCAGATCTTGCCTCTAGTGTCTTTGATAAAGCCTGACCTTCAGCCTGTGTCTTAACCTCATGTCATTAGTTAAGAATAATGCTGCAGCAGCACCAGTGGCTTACATTTTAATATAGATGTTTCATCTTAGTTCTTATTTAGTCTTGATTAAGACTTTTCTGTTCCAGCTGTACTTATTCTCTGTGTGTTGGAATAGCAAGCCCAAAATTTGGCATTTGGTCAGGTTTTTTTCTTTTCTTCTTTTGGAAGAGCCAGCCAACTATAACAGTTCCAGCCCTGATTCTCTCGGTAATTAGTCCTGTGAGGTTACTGTGGCTGTTTTATGACGGCCAGCCTGACCTGATGGGTGGAGACGCAGAGGAGACATAAGCACAGCGGACCCACTTAGAGAAGATTCAGAGCAGAACTTAAAACACGCACAACAGAAAACATGAGCCCAGTGGTTCCAGCTTAATCTCATAAATACAGTTAACTTATACTCATCATGGGCAAGAATATCAAATAATATAGAGCTAATAAAGACACATTAGATATTTGTATTTTTCCAGGATGGATGGATTATACCACGACTTCAAGGATGTTTAGAAAGTAGAATTGGGTGCACAAGATTGACTTTATTGTGGATAATTTCTGATGAACATGGGGTGAAAATTATAACAACAAGCTCAAATATATAAGTATAATTCCACTTAGTTGACATATGCTCTTTAGCAAGTTGCAGAAAACCTGGAACATTTATTTATTTATTTGTTTTGTAGAACAAGGTCCTTGCTTAATTCTGATGGGATACTCACCCACTCTTATAAGAATCGGTTTGGTTGGTTGCCTGACACAGACCTGGCTTTTAAGCATAGTCCATACATTTTGAGGGGTCAGGGTTGGGGTCAGTTCCATTCCAGAAGATTAACGTTATTGTGCTTTATCCATTCCAAAACTAGGTTATAATGTGTGTTTGGGATCATTGTCCTGTTTTCTTCTTTATGCAATGCACCAGTACCACTGGTACCTAAACAGGACCACAGCATAATGCTGAAACCCCCATGCTTGACAGTTGGTACAGTGTTTTTTTGTTTGTTTAAAAACCTACTCTTGACTCATCTAAGCATCCTGCTTAAAGGTATGGTCCAATAATATTTAAAAGTCTGTTAAAAACGGTTTTTAAATGTAGCTGTGTTGTTTGTTCAGGCTGTGAGAGAGAGCAAGACTTGCAATAGTCTTGCAATAGATAACACAATCTAGCAACATTTTAGATTTTGGAAATTTTGGTAGCCTTTCAGAAATCCTAGAATTAAGGGAAGGTCTACACTTTCTAGTATATATGTACTTAGACTATGGAAAGCCGTTTGAGCATTTATTATATATCTTTGATATCCAACTCTAAATCCATGTACTAGTACACACTTCGTCCTCACTAGTAAAACAATTTGGCACACTAGTATAATGACTAGGGTGTATTAGTATAACGACTGTGTCTTACTTGTCATGTTTTTTCCACTACTAGTGCTACTTTTGGACTACTAGTGTGCGATCAAACCTTACTAGTAAACTGCTGTGCAGCACTACTGACACTACTAGACCCAACTAGTAGGCATGTGTCACGCTCTAGTAGCCTCCTGGACACTACTAGTAGCGCAAAAATACCCACTAGTAGCACTAGCAAGGCATTTTGACCTCACTAGAGGTACTGGTAAGAGACAAAATGTCCACTAGTAGTACTAGTGGAGTGGTTTCTTTCTTAATAGTGCTACTAGTAACAACGAAGATGCTCACTAGTAGTACTAGTGAAAGCTAAAATATCCACTAGTGGTACTAGTGAGGATGTGTTTTACCTTACTAGTAAAACTAGTAAAAGCCAAACAGTCTACTAGTAGCACTAGTGAGACTTTTATCATATTAATAGTACTACAAGAAAAGGCCAAAATGTCTACTAGTGCTACTTGTGAGGCATGTTTAACTTTACTAATACTACTAGTAAGGGCCAAAATGTGCACTAGTAGCACTAGTAAGTGGTAAAATATCCACTAGTAGCACAAGTAGGGGACTTTTACACCTTACTAGTAGTACTAGTGACATCAAAAATGCTCACTAGTGTTACTAGTGGCAAGGTTTTGTTTTTTACTAGTGTAACTAGTAGAAGAAAGTTTGTCTCACTAGTGAGCTTCTGAATGTCACATGTAAAGGCTTTGGCTGTACTAGTGCGCATCTGCCCATCACTAGTTCTCAACTAGCTTGCCACTAGTATGCAATTACACACTACTAGTGCGTGACTACACACTACTAGTGCAACATTTCTGTAACATGTGAGACATTTCTGCACACTAGTAGGACAACTTTGGCATACTAGTAGGACAGCTACAGCTTACTAGTGAGGCAAAACTTTGCACAAGTTGACATCTGTATGCTCTAGTACTACTAATGCAGCACTAGATGTTAACTAGTAGAAATTTATAATGTCACTAGTAGCACTAGTGGTACAGAATAGTCAACTAGTGCACAGTTTTGCCTCACTAGTAAGATGTAAGATGACATCATGTTTCCAAACGACTATTTTAAGTGTTCAGGACAGTGAATAATTATGAAGCATAGGCATACACTTGAATCTGAATGTCAAATTCATTATATAATCGACAAACAACCATTGTAGGTTATGTAAAAAGGTAAGACTACCAGTTACAATTACAATTTTCTCTTTCCCAATCAGCACTAGTGGTTATTTGCTGTCGCAGCTTCAACTTCCTCATGATGAGAAAGAGATGCCTATAACATAATCATTAATCATTTTCCTCTCAGAGATATATTAGTATGACTTAATTCATCATCTATATAGTATATATACATATAATAGTTATTTTTTATTATATTAATTATCATTATTGTTATTGCCAACAACAACAGTTAAAGTTCATCAGGCTTTATAGGGTTACATTTTAGCTGGGTGCAATTCTTTCTGAAAAGCCAATAGCAAGAAGTTTCAGTCCATGCTGTCCACACCTCCTTATAGCATTTTATTGAATTAATTTGAGTAGTGCTACTAGTGGACAGTTGAACCCTTACTTGTACTACTGGTGGACATGTTTGCCTTCACTAGTAGCACTCATAAGATCCTAAATTGTCTTACTAGTGAGGATGAAGTGTGTACTAGTACATGGATTTAAAGTTGGATATCAAACATATATAATAAATGCTCAAACGGCTTTCCATAATAGACTACCGTTTCAGTAATGCTAGCAGCGCTAGCAGTGCTAATCATTTATCACAAGATGTTAAAGACAGCTCAAAATGTCAGCTAAGTAGTTATTTTGCCCTTGTTTAAGAATAAATGTATAACCATTTTTTACAGGGACTGCTCTCCTACACAAGGTGTGACATCGGCACTGCTCCTAATATGAATGCATAATCACCGGTCCTGGCAGACAACCTATATAAAAATATTGTCTATGCTGTTCTTAGATCTTCTAATCGTTTTAAAAAGAAATCAAAATTATAACATGATTGTCCTATTGGAACACGCTACTGTGTTCAAGTTTCAATCATTTAGGTGTTGATTGTGGTGACGAGGAGGAATTCCTTCTTCATTTCATTTATTTTGTGCAAATTGTTGGTACCTCTGGCTTTGAGAGGAACCCTAAGGATGATGCTACCAAAACCGTGCTCACCAGTTGATGCAGTGTTCCTAAGTTGCAAAGCCTCTCCTCCAAAAATTCTTCATCATAGTGGCCAGTTGGCTCAATATTTGTCTTGTCAGAACATAATACTTTTGTCCATGTGTCCAGCTGCAAATTTCAATTAAGTTGGAAGGTGTTGAATTTATAGCCTTGGCATCTTTTTGGTCAGGAACACAGTCCATCCATTGTCTTATAAAACTGTCTTCATTGTGGACAATGATCCTGGTTGTCCAGCTTATTTTATATTTATTTTCTTGTGAGGGTGACATGTTGTGTCAGATGCTTTAAACTTAGACACAACTCTGTATTCTAACAGGAACATTATCCCAGACATGAAAGCTGATCTTTTTGCCCTATGCCTAAATGCTGCATCTTTGCCAGAAAGTTGAACAACTAAAATAAGTTTTACCAATTCTAATAAGAAGGATGGTCAGATTTTCTGCCAGAATTATGCCAGAAGCTTGTTGATGGCTACAAAGAGTGTGTGGCTGAAGTGGAACTAGCTAAGAGCCAATTAACCTAATTGCAGTGGGAGTATATGAATGCATTGAGTCTGTACACCTTATTTTTACCCTGTGTTGAATAAAGTATATATGCAAGAAATTCAGACTTGTGCACCCAATCCAGGTTTTATTATTCATTGATGTTTTACGTTCTTTAATCAGTCCCCACTGAAATAAGAACATGCCTTTAAAAGCCCTAAAGTAATAAATTATTGTACACTGAATCTAGTTTTTGCTTAGTTTAACAATAAAATCAAGTGCTGATTACCTGTTCTCTTCTAGGTAGTAACATTACAGACATAAATCCAATAATCAGTTTAATTTGTTAACCATAAATAAACATTGTGCTGTAGTTGCCACACTTGTTAGTCTGTGAGGGGATGAAAGTTAGCCAAAGCCTATCACACAGTAATGATCCAACATTGCCTTGTGCAAATATAGTTTAAGGTTACAAACAAATAACATTTGAAGTCATTAGGAGGCAATGAAAGTCTTTGACATTAGGTTGTAATAATCAGAGGAATGTTACAGTGGGAGTGTGAGATGAGTGCTTCTGTGAGCAAGAAGAGGTTCCGATCCATATCGGGATTAATTCTGTTCCCAACTCAGCCTGGAACGCAATTATGCTGCTCTGCAGGTCTGTCTCCATTGTACGCTCTGTCACCCAGCAATAAAAAGGATTTGCAAGGATGAAGTGTCATTACTGTAAATGAGAGACTATTCTTAGAAGTGGCAGAAAGAGGTTTTGCTTCTGTATCTCTTTTTATAGCTATTTTTTATAGATATTGGTGTAACTTTGTTGTTGCACCAAGGTATTTCCTTAGCTTTCTGTAATAAGACCAACAGAAACAGAATAGCGAAAAGTGTCTTACTGTCGTCCAACACAAGCTGTTGTTCACCTTTTCATTTTAGAACAGGATTGGTTTTTCTAGTTTTTCCACAACTGCCAATTATGTAAGAATCTCTTTTACCATACCATACCATACCAATTTATTTATAAAGCACATTTCTACACAGCCGAGGCTGACCAAAGTGCTGTACAGTATTAAAAACATATACAACCAAACACTCAAAAGAAATATTAAAATAGCACAGTGAATACCATAAAATAACAAAATAAAATAAAACAGGGACATAGCAGACTAGGCCAAATTAAAAGACAAAGAATAAAAATGAGCCTTCAGGCTTTTAGAACATAAAGCTGCTTTCTGTTTTAGATTCATAACTGTCACACACTTATAAAATAACTTAGCATAGCGTACAATGCAAAACAAACATTTAGCACAACTACAATACAGAAAAGGAGATCTGGCCTCATGACCAAGGCAGTAAAAAACTTTCTTTGGAGTTTTGTGCTGTATCCTAAAATTCCACACAGCTTCCCAGCAGCCAAACGTTGTAGGAGAGGAGACATCACAACGGACTGATCAGCCAATCAGAAGTGGATTTTTCCATGGCAGAAAGTTGTGCAGAGATGAAACGTTATACCACCCAACTTGGAGTTACTTTACGACATCTAATGGACAGAATCTGTGCATTTATATCAGTAATGACCTTGGTCACCATTTTTTTTTACATTTGCAAAATGGCACAACACTAGCTCAGAAGGTCTAAAGAACATTAATTATTTTGAGAAAACATTTTGTCATAAAAGAGAGTAAGACCAGCTGAAGTTGTATCGGAAAGAATTCTTTTAATGAGTCTGCATTGTTTTACTTTCATTGACATTTCTTCCTTGCTAAAAATCAGAAAGTATGTGGATAAAAGTAATCCTAATTGTAATGATAAATAGCACTGACGTCTTTATAAAATCACAACCACGATCAGATATATTTTCTCCCCAAAAATACAAAGTTTAAAAAAAAAATATTTTCAGAAACTGGGATAGCAACACATCCTGAAGTAAAGACAAATCTAAAATTTTAATGAAGCTGTAATATCCTTTCTACATGGTTTTACCCCCTTGAGGGGCAGTTGATGATGGTTGGTCTTTATCAACGTTGCCAACCTCCATTCAGCAACAGGATATCAACCCGATGTCACTGCTCTGCATCAACTCAGTTCAAAAATAATCCCCAGGTACTTAATCCCGCTTTAGGAACTCCTTAAGGACTGTGTTTCATCAGAGCAAGACTATTTTTATTTGATTTTGCTTTTTTTACATAACAAAACAATGTGCACGAGGTATTAAATTGCAAAGTGGGAGATTGCAGCTGCTGGTGTGCACTAGTGTAGCTTGTGAATGGAGGTGGAAAACCAGTAATGTGTCTGCTGTCTAGGTGTCTGGCAAACTTCCAACTGTCCTGGAACGTATCCCAAATTCAAGGGTTATTGTTGTTTTTCCTACTGCTATTGGAAAATATGACATCATAAACTTTAAAAATGTAAAAAAAAAATTAGGAACAGGACAGTACTGTGTCTGAATACTTTCAGCAGGCTCTAGTTTGCAACACATTTCACATAAAACGTTAAATGTAACTTTCACATAAACCATAATAACATTTTTGAGACAATGGGGATTGTTGTTTTAACCCACTCTAAAATTTGCCCCTGCTCTGATCAGTTGCTACCTCGATTCTTTGGTGAGTGGTAATTTCTGTTTCTCTGAACTAAGGTTGTTCAGAGTGCTATCTACCGCAGATAAAATATTGATTGCAGACAACAGCCCTGCAGAAAACCACTTAAAATAATCAAAATTATCCTTTCAGAAATGCACAGAATTCCCAACTTCTAGATGTTTAATGCTGATTTTTATTTTTATTTTCATTTTCATTTATTCTATTTCTTGTTTTAGAAAACAGCTAAACATGTAACAAATCTACACTCATGAAAGCTTAGACAAACACTTTTAGATGCTTGCTTGAGGAGGCACTTAATTTGCACAAAAAGTGTCCTCAGCAAGGAGCACATTTTTTAGCATGTTAAACTACTTTAAAAAAAGAAAACCCGAAATGACCGCATGCAAATATTGGCTGATTTGTTTCATAGCCTTAATGTTACAACATTTTGACATAACTAACCATCATTCTTTCAATGAATAACTACTTTTTGTGTTTTTACGGAGCTTTTTTTGGGAATAATTAATTCGCATTATAATTTTGCACTAAGTTAACCATTTCTTTCACTGTCATAGTTAATCATTGTTGTACAATAGGCCTTTTTTATATCTCAGGTGTGAATGATACATTCAAATAATATTTCTATCTTTCAGATCATAAATATTAGTACACAATCACATTAACCAATTACTTACTCATTCTGCTTGGTTAATTATGTCTCTTTATTTGAATTCTTCGTGCCAGATACAAGCTTTTTGAGGGTGAGACTTGACTACATTGCTAGCACTTGCTATGGCTGCCTGATCTCATAGATGAAAACATGACTCCTGCATGCATTATTAACCCTTAAACTACTGCTTTTGGCCCTGCATTTCCATCCTGCTATGTCCATAGGATGTGTAATGCAAGACTGAGGGGAAACCAGCACCATTTTTATTTGGGAAAGATCACTCCTGGAATACAAGGAATTACTTGGAGGTTTTGCAGTTATTTAAGGGTTAACAAGGTATATAAACCAGTTCTTGCTTGTGTTACAACAAATGCATGCATTTTGTCAACAGATACAAACTTTGGGAAATACCAATTAATGCACTTTTTTTGAACACTTCTGTTTCTATTCTTTTGGAAGTTCTAAAAATGCATTTTCAGGAAAAGAAGAATGCATCTGTTTTATACTTTACTTTACACACATATTTCAATTTTTGACTGTTAGCATTTTCCAAAGGAACTAAAACAGCTTTTTCTCCCGTGTGTCTCACAGTCCCATTGAGTCCTGTCAGAACTTCTACGAAGACTTCACCTTGCAGATCGACATGGCATTCAACGTGTTCTTCTTGCTATATTTTGGCCTCCGTGTAAGTAAACTTTAGACGGGTGAGAAGCTGAGTATATCTGGTTCTGCCTTCTTGTACAGCAGATCAGTAGAAAAGATTTTCAACACACAAATATTAGCCTACTGAAAAGTGTGTCCATGCATTGTACAGTATTTGAATTCAATATACTATTTGCTTTATTGGTGGCATTTAGTTTGTCCATGTGTCTCCAATCAGTCAGTCAGTCAGTCTATTCTGTTTTCCATTATTTTGGCTGGATAAAGCACTCTGTGAACAGCCATCTTGTTTTCCTTCCACTAACTTTTCAATAATACATTATGCTTGGATACACCCCTCTGTGTAGGCCCTAACATGACATGACATTTATCTATTATAAATATATTTTTATTTTCAAATTTAGTAATTTCTTGAAAATTAACAGAAATAAATGCTTTAAATACATAACTCTGTGTAACGAAACTATATAATTTCCCTCTTTTTCAACTGAATGACTTTGATCTACATATATTTAAAATTAATGCTCTCATACTTTCTGTTTATTTTCAAAGTTTATTGCTGCCAATGACAAGCTATGGTTCTGGCTGGAGGTAAACTCCGTGGTGGACTTCTTCACAGTTCCTCCTGTGTTCGTTTCGGTGTACCTTAACAGGAGCTGGCTCGGTAAGGAAGAACTCTTTTATCTCATTTGCCAGATAAACTCATTACTAAAGTAGAAAAACTGGAACTCCTTGACTAAGCAATTTTTTTATCATCTGTAAATATTTTATTAATTTTAATTTGCTTCCTTACAGTATTAAATTTTGTCTTTCCAACAATAGTATGGACTAACTTATGTTCATGTAATGTTTATCTTGATTGATTCCTTGTCTTTACTACTGGTTTGCAAGTCCTCATCAGACTTTGGCCATCATTTGGATCCCCTTCAACTCCAGGAGGGATTTCCAGCAACACCTGCAGAGACACTCAAATTAATTTGTCGTTTGAATATAATTTTTTGTTTTTTTGAAGAAGTAGAAGGAAAAGGCTTTGTTTGGTGGCTTGACGCTTGGAATAGAGTCAATCCTCTAAATGTGTGAAGCTCATTACTCGGAGAGGTCTTTGAGGAATTACAGGATTACAACAGGAAACCTTCTGTGTCATTTGTTATATACAATGACAGAAAGTCTTCTTTTAGCAATAAATATCACCAACTCTAGAGATATAAATAGAGATGGACTGAAAGTTACAAGCGTGCAATTTTCCTCTCTTATGTCCTCCTGGGCCAATGTATTGTAACTCAAGGTGTGAAAGCAACACAAAAGCAGGACCTCCTGTTGTTGGCTAATGCTGCCATCTAGCGGACATTCTGGTTTCTGCTTGCTATTTAGGCTATCAGTTTACGTTCAGAGCTTGTCCTTGCTTTGTGTGGTATGCTGTGAATTCTGGGTGTTGAATGGAGCAATCAGAGCAAGTTGGAGTTTGATTTTCATAAATGAAGCTTGTGTGAAAACACTTAAAAATGTATAACATATGTCACATATGAATATCACTTTAATCGCAATGAAAATCGCAGTGAAGCATTACTCCTTAGGATAAGATTTTAATGTTTCAGCAGCTTTTGTTCCCTTCAGAGATAAAAACTAAAAACACAAGCAGCTTTTAGTATTAAACTGTCCACTACTCTAACAAAATCCCCCCAAATTTAAATGTTTTTTTAATATTTCCAGTTTGAGGTCATGCCTTCAAAGATTACAGTTGTCATCAACAAAGATGATTTATTTCTCTTATAGCTGAGTACCCATTTGACAAAATAAGAAACATGCAGAGTAATCTTAAATTTAAAAGATGTGAGATTGCAATGTTTCAGAGGCTTCTTAGTAGCCAAGACCAAATGAAGATACTGAATAAACATCAAGGCGGTTTTTAATTGCCTTGCAAAAATACTCTTCTTAATTTTTTCGTAAAACACCAACACAAAGTAATGAATTATAATGTAAATTAGTAACAAAAAAAGTTATGTCTGATGTGTGTTTGTATTTAGTCACCTAAATGACAGATGATGTCCACCTGCCTTTTGATTAGTGAACATGCAGCAAATTAATTTCCCATTGGTGTCAATTAAAATTACCATTGCAACTATTGAAACCTGTGTACGATTTAATCTCAGTAGGAAAAAAATTGGACCACACGTATGGTGCAAAAGTAATACTCCCTCACCATGGTAAAACAATTTGGCGGTAACTGCATGTTGTGAGGAAGCAATTCCCCAGCAGAGAGGGGGAACCTGGTCAGAAATGATAGGGAGATAAATAGAGTTAAATACAAGAGAAACCAGGGAGAAAACCTGTTACGTTGCAGAACACTTGAGACTGGATGGAAGGTGCACCTTCCAGCAGGACAATGACCCTGAATACACAGCCAGATTTACAATGGGATGAATTAGATCAAAGCACATCTATTTGTTAGAATGCCATAGTCAAAGTCTGAGCTTAAATCAAACTAAAAAACTTTGTGAAAAAAAACTTGTTCAGAGATGTAGATTGTAGACACGAATTGGTATGAATTTCCATTTTTACAAGTACACTGCTGGTAGACACAAGGTATTGACTTAGTTTTGATAAATACAAATGCACACAATACTTTTGGGGTTTTAGTTTGTAAAAATTTTTAAATACCACATGTCATTTCACGTCCACCTTACAAATATGCACTACTTTGTGTTGATCTATAACATAAAATCCCAATAATCACACTGAAGTTTGTGGTTGAAAAATGACAAAATCGGAAAAAGGTTATGAGGTATGAATACTTTTGCACAGTACTGTAATAGCACTTTACAAATTGTTCACATAAAAATAATAAGATATTTATTTAGCTGTTAATTAAAATTCATCCATGTATCAGAGTATTTCTTTTTGGATTCATTTAATGAGATTGCAAAATGTCCAATCTGCTCTCTTAATTTTGACAAATATATGTGAAATGGTCCTTAAAAAAAATCCAGTTTCACAATTTGTTTTTAAAGGACTCTATGATTTATTGAAAATGAAGAAGGAATATTCTGGAATAGATTATTATTTTTATTCTATCCAAATATTCAATGCTGTTTTTTCGTCAAGAAAAAAACTCTCTAAACCTAGTGAAATAATCTTTTTTGTGTTGTCCCCACTCTGACATGCACTGAAGGATTAATCTTCTGCGTGGAGTTTTTTTCTCCTGCTGACATTGAATGACAGACGGAGCTATCTCTATCAGCTGCTGTATTTTCTCTATTTATGATGAGACCTCACATGTTGTGCATCTAGTTTCGGCGTCAACTCAAATTACAGTTAATACATTGGCTGTGATTAATTGAGGGATTATTTGGGAATCTATGACATGCACGCACACACACACGCACACACGCACACTATGACCACCACAATTTCCCAATGTTCCATGCACAGCTTTGCTGAATGATCGTGTGCAACAAAGATACAAGCTGTTCTCGTCCAAGATTAGAGAATTAACTTTTGTTTATGAGCAGCAGTTGTAGAGCCACAGAGATGAGATGTGGGTTACATTGTAAAACCAGCTGATGGGCATGAATGCAGCCTGGCCTCTTCCTTTCCCAGGATGAATCCTAAAGGAGCTTACACTCTAATATCCTGATGGGAAAAAGGCTTGCTTTAAGCTTGTACTGAATCGTCATGAGAATGCTGCAAAGGTCTGAGAGAAATCAGAACACAATGCGTCTTCAAAGAAATAGCTGATTTTGCTTGTTGAAGAGTGGTTTTTCTACTTGATTTTACCTAATGAGCCGTATTTGGAACAGGAAGAAGAGGAGTTTTGTTCTTTTTTACTTTTGTTGAAGCTGGAAGCTTGTTGCTGTAGTTTCTAGATATGATTCCAACAAAGATGCTAGTGTACAGGGGCCCCGATGGGAACGCGCACTCTAAGACCGTTCAAAATCCAACCAGACGCAAGAAGTCAACTGGAGAGCTCTTCCAGAAGGGCTACAGGGTCAGGATGGCCCACGGGTTGGTCCCCGACAAAGAGGACCAGGACAGCTTCTGCTTCAGTCTTGGTGGATGCTTTCACTTTATTTCCTACTGGGGTAAGACCACAGAGGGGATGTGAAGGATTGGAGGATTGGCCAAAAGTTTGTTGGATCGTATGTGTCAGCTGGAGTAAATTCAGGATTTGGTGACATACTGTATAATGCTGCCAGACTGGCAAATGCTAACTGTAGAGCTTTGGCAAAGGAATACAGGAGTTAACTTTGTTAAGATGGTTTATTAACACGCCTTCTTTTAATTTTAGCTTTTCTACATTCACAGACACCTACCGGTGCTTCATTTTGGAAATTATCAGCTCAGTTAAAACTAATGAAGATCAAATTTACTCAATTCTATTTTTTCTAAAATGTGTGGTGGTTTTGGTTATTTCCAAGCTGAATTTCTTCATTATTTTTTTTTAGCTTCATGGCCGATTATTTACTCAGGGCACTAAAAAAGGTTCTACAAAATCTTACATTTAAAAATTACAGTTTTATGCCATAAAACGTTTTATGCAAGACAGCCCTATTTCTCTTAACCTTTCTTGGAAACTGGATTGGGCTTCTTAAGCTGTTTTATTGCAGTTTTTGTATGGAATCAAAGTTTAAAACATTATTTTTTTATCTTATATACTTCATCAGAAAGATGTGTAGTACAACATGGTATCACTTGAAAACAGAGATTTCAAAAGTTGACTGGACTCTGTTGTCAATACCTGTTATAAGGTTTACTTTAGATTGTATAAGAAGATGTTAAATAGAAGTAGCGTATGCAAAACATTTTTTATCATATGCCAGAACTGAAAGAGTAACACACACTTAAGTTGAAAAACTTGTTTAATTTTCTTGAGTTGTTAGATCTGTTAGATTAGTTATATTGCTTCTGTTGAACGCTTCAGATCATCAAACATCAATTTTTTTTATAGCAGATAAAGATATCCTGAGTAAATGAAAAAAAATCTATTTTTCAAATGTTGATATTATAAAATTCTTTCAAACCAGCCTCGCTCTTCCCAGTTACCACAAACCTAATTACTGCCATGAAGTGTTTTCCAATAACTGAGAATTATTTTTTTACATTGTGGCTCTCTTTTCTTTTCAGAAGTGTTTTTATTTAGGCACACTGGTGAGTTTTAGAACATTAAGGCTCTACTTAAGGTCACCCCATAGCATCTTAATTGGATTTAAGTCTGGACTTTGACTAGGCCACTTTAAAACCTTTTTTTAGTCATTTAGTGGTGGACTTGCTGGTTATCTTTGATCATTGTCCTGCTGCCTAACCCAAATGTGCTTGATGTCATAAACATGCTTCTACAAGGTTTGTCTCATATAAAGCAGAATTCAAGTCATTCATTTCCTGAAGCACCAAAGTAGCCCCAGATCATCACACTGCCTCCACCGTGTTTGACTGTTGGTGTGATGTTCTGTCATAATTTTATACCAGATGTAATAGGACACAAAGTTCTGCTTTCGCCTCATAAGATGATTTTTGGCAAATGTGAGATGGATCTTTGTGTTCATTTTGGTCAGCTGTGATTTAGGCCATTGAACTATCACACGGATGCCATTTTTGTGTCTCTTTCTTTTAGTTAAATCTTAAACACTGACCTTAACTGAGACAAGTAAGATCTACCGTGCTTTAGATGTTGTTCTGGGGTCTTTTCTCTTTGGTGATTTGTTGATGTGCTCTTGGAGTAGTTTTGGTTAGCTGACCACTCCTGGGATGGTTCATGTTGGATGGTTTACCGGAGTCCCAAATCCTGAGAAATGGCTTTATAACCCTTTCCAGACTGATAGATGTTAAAGAATTTGTTTCTCATCTGTTAAATTAAATTTCTTTAGATTGGGATGTGAAGGGTTGCTATGAGATCTTTTAGCATACTTCATGTTGTCAGATAAGTTGTGTTTAAGCGATTAGTTGATTCCGGTCAGTCAGTAATCTGTCCTGGATGTAGCTATTGAAATTGTAAAAAAAAAAGTATTTAATCATGGTTAATTTGTTTTAAAGAGGGGAGTAAGTACTATTTAATTTTTTAAGTACCTGGTTGGTTTGTTTAGCTTCTTTAACTCAAAAAGTTGCCCTCATTTTGACAACAGCTTTTTGTATTTTAAGCTGTTTAATATTACAGTTTCTTTGCCCATGTGAAACATTGGCAAAACAGCAAATCAAATTTTTTTTTTCAGGTTTGATCAAGTTTCTTTGTTTGATTTTCCAATTCATGCCTTAATTGAGTTAGGTCAGGAACCTTGCAGAAACCGTATTACTGCAATGCTTTTTTGAAAATGCCTGCTTGTTACAGATCATTTTACATGGGATTCCGGCTCAAGCTGGTGCTTTTGACACAGCTGGTTTAGTTGGTTATGTTGGCCTTGAACTGTTGGCAGCAGTCATCATCAGCCCTGTTTTTTCCCCCTCCTTCCTCTATAAATACCCTCAAATTTAGGATTTGACGTCACAGCTGTTTACTGATTTGGCTTGACAGAATCCACCTGTCTTTACTCTAATCCAGGTTTTCATCTGTTCCATGTTCACGGTTTTGCCTAGCAGGAATGACGCTTGTGCAAGATAGATGTCTGCCCAACCAGAGCCTCCTGGGATTAAAAGGAAAATGTTCTGAGTTGATTCTGGGCCTCTTTTTTGCTTTGTTTTTCGCCAGATTTTTATAAATAGTTTTAAATATTAAGTGCTTAGAGTTGCTTGTTGTTTTGGCTTTTTATTTTTTATCATTATGAATCCACTAAAGCTGATAAATATGGATGAAAGTGTGAAAGGTATGATGCTGTCATTGTCGAGCCACGATTGGATCGATATGGCTTCTGGTTAAATTCCAACAAGTTCTGAATGTTTTCTGTGTTTCTTTTCTCACAGGTTTGAGGTTTTTAAGAGCCTTAAGGTTGATACAATTCTCAGAAATTTTACAGTTTTTGAATATTCTGAAGACAAGGTAAGAGTCTTGATGTTCTCTCTTGTTTTTTCTTAATGTCACCAGTTAGCAATGTTAAACTCAATTGCTTATTTAAACAAACTTTGCATGTGAAAGAATATTTTGTCATGAAATGAATGTAACATTTACTTTCAATTGGTTAACCACAACTTTAAAGATCAATCCTTGAACCAAGTAGCCTTAAACGAAGCAGATTTCTGTTTTTGCCTTTGCTGCTCAGAATTAGAGCTTGATGCACAGATGTCATGTCAGAAAGATTATAGCATAACAAAATCCTTCCGAATAATCTTCTTAGTCATTGACTCAGATAAAAGCACAAACACAAAAATTTAGACACAGTTTGTGCAAAGACATGTTACTGCAAAAAGTCCTGCAATATATCAAATAATTAAAGAAGCTCACACTTAATTAATAACTCATGCACAGCACTGAGATTATCTGCTTAGAATTCCATGAATTACTGTTATAGGCAAAATGATTAAGATTATTATTATTTTTTTTTCCTTAATTGTATTGTACTATAAACTGTAAATCGTTGCTTCAAAAGCAGGTAGATTTAAAAAAAAGTGGAATTGAGCACCTTATTCTTACAATTCTGTTAAACGTGACATCCAGTAAATAAAATAAAATTACGGTTGATATAATATATTTTCGTGTTTTTGCTTGTGTTTGTGTGTGTAATTAAAAACAGCAACTCCATTAAGTTGGTGAACTTGTGTTCAATCTTCATAAGCACATGGCTAACTGCAGCAGGCTTCATTCATTTGGTAAGTCATCCACATCTATTTACAGGTGCATCTCAGTAAATGAGAATATCATGGAAATAATCATACTTTTATTCAAATGATTCAATTCAAACAGTGAAACATGTTTAGATTAATCACACAGGAATATTTTTCAATCGCGTATCTATTTCTGTTCATTCTGATGAATATGACTTAATGCAAACCAAAGTTAGGTCATTTTGGAATTGTAAATATTACTTATCTGTGTATCAGTTTCATGTTTTGAATTGAATTACTATAATACAATACCTTTTTAATGGTATCCTAATTTATTGAGATGCACCAGAAGGAAAAAGCATGTCAGTGGTACAAAGATTGCATACAGTTTTAGCAGTCCGGCACTGAACATCAGCTTTGTGAGGGCTGCTATGTTCTTTTTTTGTTTTTTTGTTTACTCTTGTTCGGTTGAATGGTATCTGTATGCGTTTCCATGAATTCGGTTGTCCCATTTTACACTGTTAAGGGTAAAAAGAAAAAACAGAAAGAAAAAAAATATACCTCAAACAAAATTCAACAGTCTAATGATTTCACAAGTTACATGCTCTATATTGGCCATTAGAAATTAACATTTATAGTGTTGTATTTGGTGGAAGCAACTCTGTAACAAAGAGGTAAACATCATATTTATACAATCAAAAATAACTGACTTGAAAACTTTTCATTTTTGTGGTTCTGTAAATCTCAATCTTTCTTACAGGTGGAAAACTCTGGGGATCCTTGGGAAAACTTCCAAAATTCCCAAACACTTTCCTACTGGGAATGTGTCTACCTACTCATGGTTACGATGTCGACTGTGGGCTATGGAGACGTTTATGCAAAAACCACCCTTGGCCGCTTGTTTATGGTCTTCTTTATCCTTGGTGGTTTGGTAAAAATCCCTCTTGTTACTCCCCTTGCTTTAAAATATGCTATTTACCCAGATAGCTCACCTTGCAAGGTGTTAAATGCTGGGACTTACTGTAATTAGCACCCATTCGGCTTTTATTTATGTCTTTTGTTGTTCACTACTTCAGCCAAATAGGTTGCATTGCAAGTATTTTATGAATAATGCACAGTATAACAAAATGTACAAGGATGTAAATTTTGCTTTGTTACAGTTAAGCCCTAAATTATTCATAAGCCTGGCAGATTAAGATTTAAATTTGGTTTTCATTCTTCCATTAAATGTTTTTCAGATTTAAGAAAATGAGAAAATCATCTCTCAAAAAAGTCTACCAATTTTGACTATCAATTTTGAAAATGTTGAAAATGATTATCTTTATTGGAATTGCATCAATTTACTTTCGCCATTATTATTACCATTTTTATAAAAAAATATTTTTTTTACATATAATTGGTATTTTGATTATTTATTGAGCTACAAGTCCTTGCCATCAGCCTAATCCTTAGCTCTCTACACATCTTCTTTATTATTGGATACAAGTCTAGAAGTTGGTTGGGTCACTGCGAAACGTTTATATTACTTCCAATCAGAAGAAATATTGGTTAATTGAAGAAATTACGTTAAACCTTAATTTGCCAAGTATATAAATTATTTTGGGCTTAACTGCACTTAATAATTACTTTGTGTCAGGGATATCTAATGGGTTTTGTTTCTTTTAATAATTATGAGAGTGCTACAGTTTCAGATGGCACGACCCTCCCCTTCCCCTTTCAACAAACACAGTGAAAGATTTGGGTATGATTAACTGAAGCACAGATGTATGGATGCAGCAACATTACTGATTCTCACTCTGCACAAATTCTTCTCGCCATTGTAATTTCTTCCATAATGCTATTCCATCAATTCAGTAAGCAGTTAAAGAAAAACAAAAGTCAAACTACTGAGCTTTGGGAAAATATATTTGCTTTAAGCCACTAAGTCACTTTGCTGGCTAATTATTTATAGATAGTAGTATTTAAAAAGGCTGCCAGGGCTTATAAGAAACCAGCTTCTTCTTTGATGTGGAATAGGCTACAGATGTTTCCAGTGGAAAAAATAACTCAGAGCTGTCTGAAAGGAAGTTGTGTCAGAGAGGACAGGGTTAAGTTAAAAACGTGTGTAAAGAGCTAATTAGTTAATGTTGGGTATTGCTAATATTTCAGGTGGAGATCTAATGCTAAGAGCTAATTCAAATTTCAATTAAATTAGTAAAAAAATAATTTAGCCCATATTTTAAGAGCTAATGCTAATAGCTAAGGTGAAAACCTAGTTCAGACTATATTTTAAAAAAGCTAATGGAGTAAGCTAAGGTGAAGACCATAAATCGTAAAGCCCTTTTGCGAACAACTAATAGGAAAAGCAAATGCTAATAGCTAATGTTAATAGCAAATCCTGAGAGCTAATGTAAAGACCTGTTGTGAAAAGCTAATGGGAAAAGCTTAAGCTAACAGCTAATGTGAGGAGCTGATTTAACTGTCTATTATAAAGAGCATATGCAAACAGCAAATGTGAGGATCTATGTTGAAAAGCTAAATGAGCATCCAGTATAATGCAAAGAGCTAATTCAAACAGCTAATATGAAGAGCTAATGCAAAAAGCTAGTGTGAAAAGCAACTGCAAGGAGCTAATTCAAATAGCTAATGTGAAGAGCAAGTTTTGGCTGTTTCACAGCCAATAGAAAGAGCAAATGTTAATCACGAATACAAACAGCTAATGAGAAGCGTTTACTCAAATAGCTTATGGAAAGACCTATAGAGCCCCGGACGTCACGTGACTCTCAGAGCGTAGGCGCCATGTTGGCAGGCATGAACCTCACCAAAATGAATGTCGCTGGCTGTGATTTTACTCCATCGGAGTTTACTCCCCATTTTAAAACGGAAGATATTATTGTCTATACCGGGAAATTAAAAACATTAAACATCTCCGACCCTTACCATGCCCTTTGGATATTTTTTAAAATTTCAGAAGCTGTCAGTGCGGACCTTTTACCGGACCTGAGATACTCTCACAACGGCGTCAGTTTGTTTTTAAAGTTGCTGGGGACAATAACCATAAACTTAAGTGTGGTTTGAAGATGGCTGGGGACAATTATTAATTATTCATATAGTCTATAAAGATTCATCTGTGCAACAATAAAACACATTCTCTTTGCAACCCTTGCAGTTATGTGTGGAGAAACTTCAACACTAACTTTCAGTTCAGAGTCCTGCAACAGGGCGGGTACCCGCGGGTGACTCGCATGAGGTTTTTACATCATAAAGTTGTGAAATTAAAGTGTAACTGAACCCCCTGAAAAATCATAACCCCGCCCCCAGACAACATTTGAAAAATCCTACAAAGTGGGCGGTGCCAGGAAGAACGGAGGGGTATGGCCAAGTGTGGAGGAAAAGCAGAGGGGGGGACGTGGGGGTGTGTTCCGGGGCGCTGAGTCAGCGCTGCCCGAGGCTGCAGCTGCAGCTGAGGGAGAGAGAGACAGGATGGGTCCAGTCTCTGAATGGTAATGCTAACATAGGCTAACGTTCAAAACAGTATGTTAGCCATGCTAACTAAGTGCTAATGTGATAATAATGGTAACCTGAAAACGCAATCCCACTCCAAACTGTCCACAGGGCCGGTATGTCTGATAGTTTTATACCCAAACCCACGGGGCGAGTCTGTGAGACCATGGCTGCTGTGACACAGTCGATGCCTGTGACGTAGAGATGTACCGCTCTCCACCAATCACAAAATTCCAATGCAGTAGCCACCGTTCAACCCTAAGGGGGCAGCATTAAGACGTTTTGACCAAAAAGTGTAGAATTAAACAAGTTTAGACCAAAATGTAAAAAAATCACCAGAAACTGAAAGACTACATTGGTAAAGACCCATTTATACAGTTTAGAAGCAAAAAAAAGTTGTTTTGGGGTTTAGTTACTCTTTAAATTTCAGGGGCCCGGGAGGAAGTTTGTTGCGAGAAGTTGCGAGTGAGAAAATATAATTGTTTATGTTTTGTTTAAGACTCCCAAAGAGAATTGGGTTGATATATAGTGATATGTGGAAAGAACATGCCAGAATATTCCTCCAACTTTGCGCTGACAGCGGACTATTCTCGCTGTCTAGACCTCCAGCGCTGCCAGACAGACTTTACTGCAGCGGGATTTGCGATGAAGGAACGGAGAACACCGTTAAAAACAGGGACTGTGGACAATTTTTCGTTTCTGCACAGTGATCTCTGCATCAATAAAATTTTAGTTTTCATAGATTTCAGAAAAATCTCTCTCTGGCAGCCCAGGATAGCGGGAACATTCTGCTGTCGGCGCAAAGTTGGGGGAATATTCTGGCATGCTCTCTCCACAAACACTTAGGCTATATCAACACGATTCTCCTTGGGATTCTTAAACAAACAAAAATATCCCATAAATATTTTTTCACCCGCAGTAAAGACACTTTCGCCAGACCCTTGAAATATAATTTATGTATTTTTCCATCTTTAAACGAATACTCGCAACATTGCAGGACCCTGAGCCCTGAACGTGTTTGCAGCGGACCACGAGTCTTTTAGAACCTCGACATATCCACTGCTGCATAAAATGAATGTATAAGAAAGTGGATTTAAGTGATTTAAATAATAATCCGTTCAGACACTGATTATGTGGAAATGTGAATGTTAGAGCTGGTAAGAAATTCCACATCAAGTGGTGGGGGAAAAAAATCATCAATCATATCCCCGCCGTCACCGGCTAAAATGACGCCCATCCCCTGACATATACAATTTCCTGATCATCTTTCCCTCGTCCTACTCCGGAGCATCGCTTAAAGCATGTAAAAGCCTGGAGGGATATAAATGGACACAATCGGGGTTTGTTATCGGGATCCAGATCTGGAATCTTCCTGCACAGGATGCGTTGTTGTCATTGCGAGGGAGACCTGTCCTGATTTTGGTTACCATGAGCAACGGGGCGTTGTTAGGTTATGTCTTTGTGCAACATTTTGTATCTTCATCTCAGGAAATAAAGTATTTTTATTTCTAAATAATTTGCATCACTTAGTGATACAAGAGTAGTTATCAAATAAACGGTATTAAATCTGAATTATAGGGTGAATTTCTGCCTGATCTCTAGCGCGTTTCATGGCAATGATCCATCGTTTTCTGCTTTCTGGATCCTTGAGAATCCTATAGAACGTTTCTCCCTTATCTCATCCGCGTCTGTTATGGCATCTTGGGGAGCAACAAGTATCCACCATATTTACCGTTTCTAAGTTTGGATTAGCAGCAAATATTCATGCCAAGGTTAACATGGCTTCCAGTTCTACGACTTGTCCATTGTTCCTTCCAGTGATGAGATTACTTTAGAAAACTACATTGCATTTAGTTATATAGTCAGACGTCTGCCGCGTCGCGAGTAAATACTTCCTCTGGCATTCGTCACAGTGCAACTGAGTGTAGCCAAAGCGCGAAAGGCGGAGCTAGATTTTCCAGGAATGTCCCTCGTTGGTGAATGTATTTCAAAGATGGAGACTCAACATGGATTCACCCATTCGAGCGACTCGCTCGTATGTATTCTGAATAGCAGATTCTACACTTACGAGAATACTTTAATTAGTAGGTGGAAGTAATTACACATCTATGAGCACATATTTTTGAAAGAACAAAGGGGTTTTTGCTAAGAATTAACTCAGAAAATACACAATGTAGCTTTAAAACAAACTCTTATTGTAAACAGGTACCCAGAAAAGGAATGGGAAGACTAAAAGCAAACTGCAAAGTTTTAGCATACCAAAAGACAATGTTAAAGCTTATTTACAAAAATGGGAGGACAATTTTGTGCTCTCTCCTCTGGTTTAAGTTAAATGAACAAATTTTCGGGCAATTCAGGGCAATGTGCAGTAGTCCAGTGTTGATGTTTGCCATCCTTTTAGCTGTGGTGTTCAAATCTACCCTACACATGTGTTTGTTGGACAAAACATGGCATATACCTAAGGCTTTTTCTTGATTTTCATAATTTTTATTTTTCTACTACAGATCGGCATATCTCTCATCTGCTGTCATTTGTCACGTTTATTCTTCCGATATCTGTAAATATTAACCTTTTAGTGTCCCTTTTCATCCTCATTCTTTTTAATCAATTGGAATGTAATTGTGACATAACTTCACATTACATTCAGCTTACATTTACTCAGTTTCCTTTAAAGAGCATCTTTTTACCTGTTAACAGATATAGTATCTCTGCGTATGTGGCTGCGCTTCAAATTTATTATCTTGCAGAGAAAACATAGGACCTCCTCTTCTATGCTTGTCGTTTTTAGTTTCTTCTTCTGTCTTCTATCCTCTCCTTAGGCCATGTTTGCAAGCTACGTCCCTGAAATCATAGAGTTAATAGGAAACCGCAAGAAATATGGTGGTTCCTATAGTGCTGTTAATGGGAGAAAGTAAGTATTCAAGGAGGCTCTACTGCCTCCGCCGCAGTAGAACCTTCTCTGCATGCCTTTTTCTTTTTCTTTTTCATGCATGTAGGCCATGTTTGCTCGCTACGTGCCAGAAATTGCTGCTCTCATCCTTAATCGGAAGAAATATGGAGGGAGTTATAACTCGACCAGAGGCAGAAAGTAAGTCAAACAAATAAAAATAGAAAAAACTTGCTATGGTGTGGTTTTGTGTGACTTGAGTGGCCTTCTCAAAAGGAGGTGATGCACACATTTTTGGCAATTACAAAAAAGTGATTTGAGACCTAAGTTTTTCATATAACACAAGTCACACTGTGACTGAAGAACTTGGCCATGATCAATGTATTGATTGCATTGCTACAGCTTTTTTTGTAGTTTGTCTTTGCTGCTTTTCATTTAGTAATGCTTACCCATACTGTAAAGAAACTGCAATCTTAACAAGGAGTTTTGGCTGTTAAATAAGTAAAAAAAGTGTATTTTCTAAAACTTATTTGAAAACTAATACTGCAAAATATGGAAACATTTCATTTTGAAAATATGACTGATATTCAATCAAATAAGAATTAATTTGTACCTGTATGTAAGTGTTTCCTTCATTGGAAGAAAATAAAGCTTTTTCAAACACAAGTGAACAAAATGCCTTGAGAAGGAAGTTGTCGTTTCAGTGCAGTTATATGTATTTTTGCCATATATTTCATGTGGAAAAAAAGAAGGAAAAAAAAGATATTTCATTTGTAGAATTTTCTCACTGTTTGTAAACTGTGATTATTCATTTTCTGCAGTAGAGATTTAAGACGATTAGAAAGTACCTCTTAAAACAATTATTGGTAGTAGTTAGCTGGAAACACTGGCGGATGTAAGGGGTTTCCATGAATTAAAAGTTAGCTGCCACTGTATAGTCAGTTATTTCTTAACTGACAACAGAGTCTAGTTGATTTGTTTTCCGAACATTTCATCCTTATTTACATAAGACAACAATCTTAATATTGCATAGTGATACAAATTTTATTTGAAGGAATAGAATTTGAAATAGATTGGCCAAAAAATAAAAATAAACATTGTAACTGAACTCTGGATGCTAAGAACAGCTAGGAATGAGTTAAATAAATATGTATGACAAAGAATAAAGTGATGCAATAATTTAAATGAAACAATATCAATTCAAAATCAAGTTGTAGCACTGGTGGTAAATTTATTGACAACACTTTATATTTAAAATTTGATTTCATTTTTGTGACACTTGATGACAGAATAAACTATTCACTGATCAAATAGGTTATCCAGCTATTCCCATTGATTTTATAAATCTGCTTGCCCAAATGACTTGAGATCATTAACACAGGTTGTTTCCCTGACACAGAACATGGTTTAGTCTACACATTTTCAACAATGTTGAATTCTGGGTTTCGGGAAAGCTAATTCTAATGCTGATTTGACTTTTCCAAAACCAGTTTTGATTTGTGTTTGGGAACATTGTCCTGTTAGAACACACAAATCTATCCAACCTTCGACTATCTGACCCAAACTCTGAAACTCTGAAGGCGGTAATTTGGTTTGAATGTTCAGAAACACCAAAGCTCAAGCCAGCCATGCTCTGGAAACTGCTGTCCCTTGTTTGGACTGAGAGGATTTGATAACATAATAACCTCCTTCTTCCAAAATGGACACTTTTAAATGTAGGACTAAAATTTAAACTATACTTTTACAATCTAAATGTTGTCTAGGAAAATATTTTATGGTGAGAGAGTACAATGATTGAGCAATTTTGCCTTAATAACAAGAAGAATGCTTGGAAGAGTAAAGGTGAAGGTTCAAACCAAAGAGCAATACACAAACTGTCAAGCATGGTGGTGGGAGCATCACGCTCTATGGGTCTGTTCCATCTGTTGGATGGAATATCAAAGAATGAGGACTTCCAACTCACCTCAACTTAACAGCAAGATGGTCGGACAAAATTGGGTGTTCCAAAAAGATGATGATCATAAACACAACCAATGAAGTTTTGGAATGGACAACATTAAGCCTCTTGAATGGGCACGACCTCAAACCTGTGAAGATTTGTGGACTAAGTTTAAAAGCCATAGTTCTGTCAACTAATCAACCAATTTAACTAAACTCTTCCATTACTGATAAAAAGAGTAGTCAAATATTCAGCCAGAATTATCGCCGAAGCTTGTTGAGGGCAAAAGGTGATTGTTTTCTCTGCAACTTTTTAAGGGATGTTTATCCAAATGTTTTTAGGGATGTATGTATATATTTTATTCAGTATTAATAATAAAAAAAAATCCACTATAAATTATATCTTATGATAACAGATCTTGTTTTTTAAGTTGTTTGTTTTATAATCATTGCACAAAAACAGCTCAAATAAAAAAAAATAAAAGCCCCAAAACTTAAGATATTTGTGCCTAATATGGATATATGTAAACACTTAATCAAAACCATATTTCCTCTCATGCCTTTTTAGCAATCTTTTATATCTTTATATTATCATGTAAAGAAATACAAGCTTAAAAATAAAGTGCTGTTATCATTATCTTGTCTAAGCAGATGGATGTATCACAGTTTAATTTAATATATACATGAGAAAATTAAACATGATTCATGTTGTTGAAATCGATGTGTTTATGGTCAACGGACATATGTATTCAAGTTGTGTTTTGTGAATCATTTATTCACATCATTTTATTTTGCTCATTCATCTCCCTCTCACACCATGTAGATATATTTATATAAAATATAAATATATAAATTTTCTATAAAGCACTTTTACCCCTTAAACATTTTAAAATGTCATATTTCAATTTCAACTGTAGTGTATCCTATTGTGGTATGTAATTCACCCTGTGGATCATTGTGAAATGGAAGGAAAAGGATACATGGTTTTCAAAATGTTTTGCTGATAAAAATCTTAAAGTGTGACGTGTATTTATATTCTGCCCCCAGACCCTATTTAGTAGAATCTCTTTAAACTGCAATACAGCTGCAATTCCTTTGTGGGGGAGGGTCTCTACTAGCTGTGTAAATCTAGAGATAAATATTTTTTTTCAAGTGGAGGAGGTGTAGTATTAGTCTGAAAGGGAATTAGTCTGTGGAATCAGACCGTTTTAAAAATGAGGCCTAAATATAATCAAAATTGACCTGATATTAAAGGGGAAAAAAGGAAAATAATTTTTTTTATGAAATTGATTTTCCACATCTTGATGGATTGCTTTAAAATAATACACTTCTTTGTCATGGTCTGTCATATAAAACATTAAATCTATTGAAGTTTGCTGTTGTAATAATAAAAAATAAGGGGTAGAATTCCTTTTGCAAGGCACTGTAGCTCTGCATTTACATCGCTGTGCAAAAGACATAGTGAGTCTGAAACTCCATAACTAATAAAAAAATCCCAAAACATACAGGGTGATGTTTATTGAAGAGCAACAGTTCATGTTGTTTTGTTCATCATAAGAAATGTAATTTATAGTAAAATATGTCAGTGTAGTCACTTTTTGAGCTCTAGTGTACCTGTGCTCTGACAGCTTTTAAGAAAAGTGCCAGAATCCTCCAACTGCTCCTTTCTGTCATCAATTCCTTCATGCATCTCTTTAAATGTGCTGTTTTTCTCAGCTTGAAAGTCTAGCTCTGCCCTGCTCTGCTTGTTTGCTTTCCATGCTTTGCTTTTTGAACATTCTTGGCCTTTATCTTCAGTCTGACCTACACCCTCAGCGTTAAATGATAACATAGATTTAAAAGAAAATATTCTTTGACATGCTGGGAAATTTTGTTTTCTGGTTTTGCTTTCTTGCCAAAAGTTGGATGAGAGGATTGATGTACATGTTTCTCTTAACAATGGAGAAATTAGTAAAAAAAAGAATTGGATAAATCAGGCAACGTCATGCACTCAATGCTCTCTGACTCTGTTTTACTAAAACAATTAAGTTAATAATGTTTTGTTATTTTTTCACTTCTGTCAAACTGCATGCATTTAATTCTAGCAAGAAAAGCTCTTTACTGGGACCCAAAAAGACTCCGATTTACTGATGGCAAATAGTTTAACTGACTAAATTACTCACCACAAGTGGGTCATATTTTTTCTGAATCTGCCTCTGCTTGCACACCTTGACTAAGTTGAAGGGTTAAGTTTGATGTGCTCCAGTATATTTCATTCTGATCATAACTGTGTGACACATTGGTCATGTACAGGTTAACATGAACGTCTTTATTGTCTGTTTAGTGAGATAAGGAGAGCTCAATATCACAACTCTGATTGAGTTAAAACTACTGGGGAAACTACTGCAAAGGGTATTTACTTTTTTAAACTCATAAAAAGGATAGGTCAGACATTTATTTTTGAAGATTCTTTATAAATGTTACAAACCTGTGGTGGTCAGTTATTTTTTGAAAGTCCACATAAGCCACTCCAGCTGTTGCCCAACAATAGACTTAAAAAAGTTTTTCCAAGTATATATTTAAAAATAATCCGTGTAAATATTTTTTTTATCCTCTGGCAACATTAGACAATGCAGCTGAAAAATAAAAAGTTAACCACCATACCAGTAGCCTTGTATTTACTTAACATAATTATGTTTTACTAAAACAGTTAGGACCCTGTTTCACTGTATGTTTAGTCTTATCTTTTAAACTGAAGGTGCAGTTCTTAAAAGTAAGACTGACTGTTTTTCCACAAACTGAACACAAATGTTACTATAAAAAAATACTTAGATCCATGTTTGGCTAGAAACTGCACATTCTGTACTTCTCTTTCTTTTTTCAAACATGAGCTGACGTTTTATTAGAGTAACTCACGTCTCTATCTGTTGGAGCCTCCTTCCAATAGCACAATGCATTGCTGAAAGGACTGCTCAGGGCTGCTTGCATAAATAACAAAAGGCCTTGCCTTTAGAGTAAAAGTTTTTTGTAAAATATATGCAGCATATTTCAGATCACTGCACAGAATTATCAGCTTATGCCATTTCTGAGTCCCGATTTTCATGTTTGCCAGTTGAGAACATCTGAACGGCAATAAAATGCTCTGCTCATTTAAACAGGTAATATCTTAGTTGCAGTAGATAACTATTGATTTGATTATTTTAATTTACTATAAATTTAGATTAGCTGGTCCTGGAGGCTAAAGGTAACATCTGGTCCAAAAACCGTGAGCAAAATGGATCTCCATTGTCTTAAAACAATTCGAGTTTTAAAAACACTGGTGGTTTATGAAAGCGTTGCTTTATAACGCTTCAGACTGTCCTTATGTTTGAATTGGGTGGATATATGCAAAGAACTAGATGATCATTTACAGAGGAAGTGGAGGTAGGAGGCAGTGCACCGCCGATGAGCTTCCTGTGTGAAACATACTGAAAACATAACATATAAAGTGTGTCAGAGTAACTGTCTGATATAAAAGTAAGGTGGTGTAAAAAAAAGCACAAAAATTATGGTGGCTTATGGGATGTTTACACCGTCTTGCCTTTCTAAAAGGTAGCTATCACTAGAAATGCTTGTTCGTTTCTCAGTGCTTCACAGAAGAAGATCACTAGTCTTCTACATCTAGTTCCCACGTGAATAATCTTTGGATTATGTGCACATAATGACAAATTAAAAACATGATCACAGTTAAAGGTTCAGAAAATAGTATTTATGTAAACTGCTATTATGTAGCTTCAGCCTCCAGTACAAACTGATCTTCATTTATCTGAACAATCTGAGTGGTAATGTTGTGGTTTCTCCAGATTTGAAGCATTGATAATGGCAACCTTCTAAGCTGCAAGTTCCGGTTTGAAAGACAACAAAATATGGAACCAATCAGGTTTTTTTTAATGTTGTTCATTAAAATGTTACATTATTACAATAACAAGGTCAGACAGATTATTATGGTCCTTTTTACATGGGAAACATGTCTCACATTGTGCCACAGAAACAGTTTTGTTCCACGGAATGGTTAGTATATGATCTCAGACAATTCTAAAATTGGTTTAAATGGTCAAACTCACTTTGTCCTCCTTGGACTCTGCTCTCAGTTCAGTTAGCCTATTCCTAGATCACAGAAACGTATGTCATAATTGGATGACTGAGGTCAAAAAAGATTGTTTCCTACTAGTTTAGCAAGTCATCCCAATCTAACATAGTTCTCCTTACTGTATTTTTAGTTGTGTATGCAGTGGATGAACCATAGATATAGAAAAAAAAATCAGAAGAGACACAAGAGATGTGTTCTGTACCTCATTGAGATCGCTCTCATGTTTCTATGGGATGCTAGAATATAAAGATATTTTGATTGGTAGTATATACATCAAAATGATGATAAGAATCCAGTGTTTCCTTTTTCTTCATATTGTTCGCAAATTTCTCTGGCTAATTCTGACTGATAGATCTCACTTATTATATTGGTTGACCACCAATGAGGAGAAGACCAAGATAAAAAAAATCTCAGGACTATAATCTTTGAGTCTCTTTGTTAGCACTTTTCCACTCTTATATAGTGCTCCATTAAGTTGAAAATACAAAGATCATCACATCGTGCCAGGGTTGTTGGAAGAATTTACTCTTGGGGATTGTTTGGATTCCTCTCTCTGTCCACGTCTGTGATCTAGGGACGAATGGGGAGTACCCTTACAGAAAAAAACACATGGATTTCACATGGGCAAACCTCACATTTGAATAATCTTCTGAGATGTTTGAAAAACATGTGACCACCTGTGTTTTTCACACATTTCCTGTGTATTTGGAACGTTTTCTTTGGAATAAAATGTGAACCCAATGGACAATCACATGTAAATTTAATGAGATAACATGTAAACCATCAGTGAAACATGTTATTTTCCACATAAATTCTACTATTTTAATAAAATGTGAAACCCATGTGGAATTACATGTGAAGTCCATGTGAATACATGTGAAAAATATGTGAAACCATGTGAAATTACATGTAAAGCTCATGTGATTACACGTGAAAAATATGTGCCACCCATGTAAAACTATGTGGAATTACATGTGAAACCCATGTGATTATACATGAAAAATATGTGGCACCCATGTAAAACTTTGTCGAATTACATGTAAAGCCCTTGTGATTATACATAAAAAATATGTGCCACCCATGTAAAACTTTGTCGAATTACATGTAAAGCCCATGTGATTATACATAAAAAATATGTGCCACCCATATAAAACCATGTGGAATTACACATGAAGCCCATGTGATTACATGTGAATAACGTGTTTCTCATGTGTCCCACATGTGTTACACACGTGATACTTGTGTACTTGTTTCACATTGCACTTTCCCACGTGATACTTGTGTACTTCTTTCACATTGCACTTTCCCATGTGTTTCACATGTTTATCACTTGTGTATCACATTTTTCATTTGTTTTACATGTTTCTTTTCATGTTGTCCACGTGTTACACATGTGTATCCCACATGTGTTTCACATTACACTTTTCCATGTGTTTCACACATTTTTCACTTGTGTATTTATTTCATTTGTTTTACATGTGTTTTTTATATGTGACACATGTTTCATGCTCCAAATGTCCAGTCCAGGTACCAGGTACCAGGTACCACATAGGATAACGTGGTGCCATGTGAAGTACATGTTCAAACCATGCGACTTTTCTGTAAGGGTAAGGCCACTTCCTTGAGAGAAGAAAAGCAGCCCGAAACACACGCGGTTTAATTTTGTTTAAGTTTTAGATTTGGTGTTCACCTCATCCTTTCCAGACAAGGGTGTCAAGATGTCCCAACCATTTAGAAGAAAGATTATTCAGAAAATATCTTTTTATTCTTCTTCTGATGTTTATCCTTTTTTCTTGTAATGAAGTGCATCCTTTAATGCTATGCTTTTTTACAAAGCATTGCACTTTGACTCCAACTGCGCCCATGCTGATTTAATGGCAGCGCTCAGCACTCCTTGCACAAAACATCCTGCATCATACATATGCTTTGTAGCAGTTCTCTGAAATGCAAAGCAATAATGCTTGCACACACAATACGTTTAAAACAACCATCTTACTACCTAAAATGCACTAAAATATCAAAAATAATGACCAGACATATAGACAGCACCATGAGACACTGATTTATACAGTTGATCAGCAAAAAAAAGTTGGTTTGGGGGTGAGTTGCTCTTTAAGTTAGCTGATCATTTTGTACCAGAGAAACACTGAAAATGTGCTTTTGTTTAAAATGAAACCTTTTAGGCACTTTGCAATACATTATTATGCCTCTGCACAACTTGAAGTGCCACCATCGTGGGGAAGCAGAAAATGAGATAGAAAGACTGGTTTGTTCTTAGAAGTTATTTGTCAATTAGGAAAACCTTGTGAAGATACAGTGCCTTGCATAAATATTGAAACCCTTACTCAGATTTTGTCACATTACAACCATAAACTTCAAGGTATTTTCTTTGGGATATTTTTTTTTAACGACAGACCAACCCAAAGTAGCAGATAATTGAGAACTTAAATAAAAATTATAGATCATATTCAAAATATTTTATGCTAAAACCCCAAAAAGTGTGGCGTGCCCATTTATGTACTTTACACTAATACCTCTAAATGAAATCCACTTGCCCTCAGATGTAACCGAACTAAAAAATGAGGGCTGACACAACATTGTGAAGAAGTTTAATGCAGGGTTAGGTTATAAAACATTATGCCAAGCTTTGAACATCTCACTGAGCAAAGTCCAATCCATCATGTGAAAATCCAAAGATTATAGCACAACCGCAATATAAGCATTAATCAGGGAAGCTGCCAAGAAGCCCATGATAACTCAAAGAGCTGATGCGACCCACAGCTCAGGTGGAAAAATCTGTTGTCAGGAAAATTATTACTTATAATAATTATTTTCTCCACGATTGCTTTTCTTTTTTCCTTAACAAAAGTTAGAAAACTGAGATTCTGATGTATTCTGTACCGTCTGTGGCATTTTAAAGTCTTCTGCGTGCGGAGCTGCATCTGATATGCAACATTCATCTAAATAAACATCTGAAATAACCATTTGAAAAATGTATAAAGACAAATATAAATAAGGGCAGAGCTAAAACTAATCTGTGTTCTCTATCCAACTGGACTGTGGGGTGGGAGTGAAAAAAAAAGTGCTGATTTTATAATCTCCATCTGAGGAAAACTGATCCGTTATAATCTGATGCTGAAATCCACAGTACTCTCTCTCCTTCTCATTTAGCCCTCTCTCACTATGAGAACATCAAACCTCCCTTCTATAACAGTTCACACTTAGACACATCTATTTCACCTTTCCATCACATCCCTCTCATCTTCATAAAAAAAAATTAAAAACACAAAGTAATTTTTTTTTTCTTTCCTGGTTTTATTACCTACTGTCTTTTAGTTTTATTGTTGTTCTGCCCTTCATTTTCCAGGCACATTGTGGTATGTGGTCACATAACACTCGAGAGTGTGTCCAACTTCCTAAAAGACTTCCTACACAAGGACAGGGATGATGTCAATGTAGAAATTGTTTTTCTCCATAAGTAAGTGCAAAAACCTTGTACTGTTGTGGATTTCAAGTTCAAACAAATTTAAATTTGGATTTTTTTAAATGCATCTCCTTGAATATTGTGATTTTTTTTTTGTGTGACTTTTTTTTTCTTATTCTTAGTATTTCCCCTAATCTTGAGCTGGAAGCCTTGTTCAAGCGTCATTTTACCCAAGTAGAGTTTTACCAGGGGTCTGTCTTGAACCCACATGACCTGGCCAGAGTCAAGGTAGCTCATAATCCTTCTCCCTTATGTATTTTCATGTCAGTTTGTGATGTGTATTATGGGTAATTGTATGTTTTTATGGTTAAATATTTTTCTAGATTGAATCAGCTGATGCCTGCCTGATCTTAGCGAACAAATACTGTGCTGACCCTGATGCCGAAGATGCATCCAACATCATGAGGTTCGTAAAACGATTTCACATTTTCCTTCGTGGTTTAGGCTTTTTGTTTGTTTTGTTGGATATTGTTTGTCAGTTTGGTGGAAGCTGTGTGTTTCTAGAAAAAAACAACGGAAAGAGTTTCATTGTTGACAACTAAAACTCAGTAGCTTTAAATAAAAAGCTAAACTTATCTTAAATAGCTTTGGTGCTTTAAATAAAGCTGTCAAATACGTACATGTCTTGGCAAATGAGTATATCCAGTATATAAACTGGCATACAGCGGCAGTCAGAAGTTTAAATACACTAACAGTGGGCATGAATGTCATTTTAATGGAGTGTTTTTAAAGATACATTCGCACCTTTCCTTTTTGGCATGGAAGGATGGGACAAGTTTAATTCATTTTCAAAACAAGAATTAGGTGGATGAGTTGAAATGTATAGCAGATTTAATCTTATTCAAACAAGGTCAAAATTTGTCATGCGAGCTCAAATTTATTCATAAAGCCCTGCCATTATTCTGGCTGGATAATTGACCACATTCTTCTTGAAAACTGGAGCTCATTAAAACGTTTTTGTTTCCTGGAACTGACCCAGCTTTTAAGCATAGGCCAGACGTGTTCAGTAGGGTTGGGATCATCCCAGAAGCTTAATGTTAGTTGCCTTTTTCCATTCCAGAAACCGTTTTGATGTATGTTTCAAACACCCAGCTGTTGGGGTGAAGTAGAAGAATTTGGGGGTTGTCCTCCATCTTAACCTGGTTTTCATGATTGATTAAGGTCCTGGGAGGACGGACAATAGAGTCTGATGTCTTCGTATTTGTTCATCCGCTGCGGCTATCGGTGGGGCGCCCCGACGTGGGGCAGGGGTGGGGCGCTGGGATGTTGGCGGTGGGGGTTGGCCTAGGGTGGCGGTGGCGGCCGGTGGCCGGCCGCGGCCCCTGCGGTGCCGGGGGCCCCTCGTCGGCCGGTCCCTTGTCGGGTCCCTGCTGGGGGTGGGGCTCTCCCGGTCCATGGACCGGCCCGCCCTGGCGTAGCTGGTGCTGGTGGGGCCCGTGGGCTCGTCACTGCTGCCCCCTGGGCCCCTGCATAGTAGCCTCTGGACGTTCCCCTGGGGTTCTCCTTTGCTCCTCTCTTGGGGGATGCGGTCGGCCCCACCCGGGTCCGCCTGGGGCTCTGGGGGTCCTTTGGACTTCTTGGCTCCGATCTCCTTCATGTCTGCATCGATTCCTGAGAGA
Source organism: Valencia hispanica (assembly GCA_963556495.2). Classification (NCBI taxonomy): domain Eukaryota; kingdom Metazoa; phylum Chordata; class Actinopteri; order Cyprinodontiformes; family Valenciidae; genus Valencia; species Valencia hispanica. Next base: position 13,971,310 of record OY747721.1, read on the forward strand.
CGGATTTATGCCTGCTCACACCAACTATGGAACACTCTTATAGAGAAACCTTATATGCACCAGCATGCTCACACACACACATAGATGTGGGGTCTCTGGTGTTTACAGATATATTCTTGGGCTTAGGTTATCATTACTAGAGCTTGATTAATCAGTACCATGAGTTTTTCTGTGACATTGTTGTTGTATTTTTATATCCATTTTTTTGTGATGTGGTTGTGTAGTTCTTAGTTCATAATGATTGGTTTGTTTTGTCGATGTTCCTTTTTCGTTTTTTGTTTTGTTTTGTTTTGTTTTTTCCCCTCTCTCTGCCGTCCTGTGGGTATGGAGGCAGACTTCAATGTTTTCCTGTGTTTTCTTTGTTCCCCTAACTCTCTTGTATTTTCAACTCACCCTCTCTCTTGACTTTTTGTTTCCTACCTCTCTTCTTCATCTTCTTTCTTTCTTCCCCTTAATTTTCCGTCTCCGTGTCCATAATATTAGGAAATAAACCCCCCAGCAATTCATAATAAAGATTTTTCACACATATATCAAGGGGAGTACTATAGCAAAAGCTGTAGTGCTCCGCTTGTGAAAGTAAATCTGTTGGGCTTCTACTTGGTACTCCGACACCAATTCTGAGCTCCACACTGCCAAACAGGACACATAAAAAAAAAAAAAAAGTATTTGTTCATCTTTGTTCAAACGCAGCTTTCAGCAGCGACATAGCCCCACGGCATAATGCTTCCATCACCATGCATGCTGGTCAGTACAGTGTTCTTAGGTTTAAAAGCCTCATCTGAGTTAATCTGAGTGTATAAGTTTAGGGCAGGTAGTTAAAACAATGAACACCAAAAACACATCAGGATAAATAAAACTCAAGGCCCTTATGAATGAATGGACTTTGCTTAATAGGCAAGTACATTTAAATGAGTGCTACCACTTAAAATACAATACAAAGAGTGGTTGAATATCCAGCCAGGGTTATGCCAAGATCTTGTTGATGACTTTGAAAAAAAGTGTTAATTCTTGTCGAGAGGGGTTATCTATTAAATTTGCAAAAAATTACAACTTTTGCACCAGTAATTCATTTAAGTTGAATGATCATTTCAGCCTGAAAAAGAACATTTCTAATATATTATTAAAAGCCAATGATTATTAAGATTCATGCCAATAAGGCTTGTATGTAAATTTCTGACAGGCAATGTTTGATAACTTAATCACTAAACAGTTTAAAATCCTAAATTTGATTGGAAGATTGGTGATATCAGGAGTCTCCTAACTAAGTAACAAGAAACTTTCACCATTTTATTGTGAATAAAAGACATGTTTAAACACTGTTAGGTTTAAAATGCTGGAAAAATATTTACTGGGCTCCATTTGCAGGCGGGACCAAAAGGTAAAAGAGTTAATACAACATTTGCTGTAAAATATTTTTGGGATTAAAAAATATGATTTTCACCTGTGGATGTAGGATCCTTTAAAGAAAATGATGCCCTTTTTGTTAAAACTAAAAGTTGCAAGTTCCTTTTGTCTTTTTGTCAGGGTAATATCTATCAAGAACTACCATCCGAAGATCAGAATAATAACGCAGATGCTGCAGTACCACAATAAGGTTTGTATTCATCTTACTGTAGATATTTGTTTCTGCTGTCTGTAAACATTTTAATGGAATCAATGTTTCAGTTTGTGTGAACTGATATATAAAGATATATTGAGATTTAATTGCTTAACCTTTTGGTCTCCTTAAAAATGTGCGACGAGTTGCATTTTCCCCCCCTATAGGCTCACCTTCTGAACATCCCGAGCTGGAACTGGAAGGAGGGGGATGACGCCATTTGCCTTGCAGAGCTGAAACTCGGGTTCATCGCCCAGAGCTGCCTGGCTCAAGGCCTCTCCACCATGCTGGCAAACCTTTTCTCAATGAGGTCCTTTATAAAGGTAAACACAGCTAGGATTCAATCGTCAATTCAATCGTCGATTCAATCAGTAATAAGTGGTAAATATTTACAGGTGCATATTTTGCAAAGCAATGTAAATCTCTAGATGTGCAAAACTTGTAGAGGCATACAATGAAAGACTTGGAGTTCAAGGAAGCTGAGTACATATGCACAGAACAATTTTCAGAATGTTATCTATTTATAAAAAACGAAACCATGTATCGTTTTCTTCCATTTAACAATTCAGCACTACTTTGTTGGTCTATCACATATAACCTCCTTTAAAATACATTGAAGTATGTGGCTGTAACGCGATAAAATGTGAAAAAGCGTGTAAATGAACCAGCAACACTCTTTGTATATTAGTAATGAGAAAAGCTTCCCTTTATTGCAGATTGAGGAAGACACATGGCAGAAGTATTACCTTGAAGGAGTAGCCAACGAGATGTACACAGAGTACCTGTCAAGTGCCTTTGTTGGTTTATCCTTTCCAGTCATTTGCGAGTAAGCAGTAAAACAGTAGCATTATTTTCTAACTTCTAATTGTTTTGGTTTTAGTTATTCCTGGTATGCAGGTAATTTACACAATATTGTATTAAGAATTGCATGCTTTTATAATCAAAACATTGTATATTTTTGATGAAATTATGAAAACAAATATTTTTATTTACCCTTACATTTTCTGCAAGGAAAATCCTCCTTTGAGGACTTTGAGCACTCATATGTCAAGTGATAAATCTTTAGTCTAATGATATTAAAATCTACACACATATGAAAGTATATTTCAATTGTGGATATGATATGATTATTGGTAAACTAGTTAACTTCTCTTTGTCTGATTTTTGGTATTATGCTTCGCAGACTCTGCTACGTGAAGCTGAAGTTACTGTTGATAGCTATAGAGTACAAGTCTGATCAAAGAGAAAGCAGGTAAATGGGGATTATTTGGGTTAATTAATTAATAGTGTTTGGTCTTCTCTGTAAAACTGCGTTAATTTAGCCATATTGTTGGACCCAAACAAAGTTTTGCAAAATGAGATATACAGAAGCCCGACACAATAAACCAATGGAAAGCTCACCTATTTCTCAAACAACTGGAAACTGACAAAGGTTTAACGACATCCCTCATTGTTTATTCCATATTTAACACAAATTCAGACATTGCTTCTGGTCCGTGATTCAGTTGCATCACAGATCATTATGACACACTGTTGTCTTTTAAAACTTACCAGCATTAGTTATATTATGAAGAAGTAGACATTTGCAAAAATGCAAAGTGCCAAATTTGCTCTCGTGTGAGTGCATGTCTGTCATGTATGGATGAGAGAATTTGATAAAAAGTTTTGCTGTTCCAAAAAACAACATGTCTTGTAACAAGATAACATCCAATCCAGGTCAGATAATTCTCCATCAAGGGTAGACATAAAAGTATTTCTGCTTTAAATTCAGAATAAGCGAAAATCTCATATGAGACTGCTTGCTTCAGGTGTGTGGAAGAAACCCCTGCCAGCTGCAGGCTATTTTCACAGCCCAGTCTGTTACCATGGGGATACACACAGAGTTTCCTCTCTCTTTGAAGCTAAAAATGAAAAGTTTCCCAAAATCTGTGTTAATATATATATATATATATATATATATATACACACTGTTTCATAACCTGCTTTCTAAAATGCTGCCTTGTTATACATTAGACAACTGCTTTTAAATAAGTCATTTTTCAGGAGCAAGTAATCATTGTTTCTATGAGTTGTAAGAGTACCAACATATTAGTATCTAACTGGTATCTCAATAGTCAGATATCAGAAGGCTCACAACATGGTCTGATACTTAAAATACAATTAGTGAAATTGATTTCTTTAGGGGAAACTACACCAATTTTGTTTCACACTCATTAGAAGTATTACTTCTGCTTTTAGTTCAATAAAGCCATTCCAAATTTCCAATTCCAGCAATGACTGTAGCAATGGTCCAAATTTCCAATTCCAGCAATGACTGTAGCAATGGCAGTATGTGTTACTTCTGGCACTTTGGACTAAATTTAACAAATTTTGTGAAATAACTTTCTGTCTTATCCTCCTAGCACCCTGATCAACCCTGGAAACCATGTGAAAATGGAGGAGGGGACCCTGGGCTTCTTTATTGCAAGTGATGCCAAAGAAGTAAAGAGGTGATTAATTAGAGTGGAGATTACAGGGCGGCTGTAGTTCAGTGGTAGAGTTGTCGGCCTGTCGTGTCCTTGGGCAAAACACTTCACCTACCCGCCTACTGGTGTTGGCCAGATGGGCCGATGGTGCAACATGGCAGCCTCGCTTCTGTCAGTCTGCCCCGGGGCAGCTGTGGCTATAATCATAGTTTGCTTCCACCAGTGCATTAATGTGAGTGTGAATGACTAATGGAGTTGTTGTTGTTGTAAAGCGCTTTGAGGGTCTCGAAAAGCGCTATATAAATGCAAGCCATTATTATTATTATTAAAATATGTCTGAAAGTTGAGCAGTGAAGTTTTCCTATTTCTTAACTGAGCTTGAGCCTATAGTTCAGTCCATTAAGAATTAAACCTGGAAGCAGAGATCAAGCAAGTGCACAAGTTTCCATTTTTATAAAGAACACAATATTATAAAGTAGAATATACTGGAGAGGTGTTTTAGTGGTGTCCATTGTTATAATAATTTCTGATATCAGTCCAGTGCTGCCCAATAACCAAAAGTTAATGAAGTTCTAAAACTTTCCTGATGTCAGATGTTAGAGTAAATCTATTGTCAGATTAGAATACAACTTAAAAGGAAAAGGAGAGTGAAAACTCCGATGGAAAAACAGAATTTGGTTTAATAAGAGGTTTTTATTCTGCCAACATGAACATAAGTGGCAAAAGCCAAAGAGTTACCACCCCAAAAAAAGTTTTCTGAGTAATGCACTCATCTTTGATTTCCATCAAAATTCCAGCCTATCGTGTTGGAAACTGCAACTTCAAATACCTCTCACTACATTGAACCAAACATTTTTCATTTTCAATCTTGTTGAATTGCTGAGCCAAGCAAAGACCATCCCAGCACATGCACTTAAGGTTATCCCTTTTTTGCATGATGTTATGGGACTTTCAGCTACAGACAAACTCAGGCCAAACTCACAAGAATGCTAAGTGATTATATGGTATGGTTTATAGGTTACTGTATATGCCTGTGTTTCTAGGATTTTTGATTCTGAGTTACAGTGTACAATGACATAATAATACTGTTTTCCAGGTTTGTCTCTTGCATTCTAAAATTATCTATATTTCATGTCCTACCAATTTCACAGCCCATTTTTTATTAATTTTTTCAATAGTAATATCACATGGCACCAACGTTATAATAAACGAAATACATTCTCTCTCTCCTAAATCAGTTTGTTTTGTTTGTTTGTTTTGGCAGGGCGCTGTTTTACTGCAAGGCCTGTCATGATGATATAACAGATCCCAAAAGAATAAAGAAATGTGGATGCAAGAAATGTAAGTTATCATACAATAAAAGAGTGTCTGATAAACTTCGTAATATTTTACACAGGTTGAGGTGAAGGTAGAATTGGACAGATATTTGATTTATAATACTGCAGCTGCTGCATTAGGTTTGATGAAACCCTGTAATTTTCCTTCTTACCCAGCTAGAGTTTCTACAGCTACCCTTTTTCAGAAGCCATCCACCCAGCCTAAAAACCCCCACAACAGACTCTAGCCGTGTCTTGATTTACAGAGTATTTTTATTTTAGATTAATTTGTTTTAACAATGCTGTTAATCCACAGGGCTATATGGCAGCACTTGATCCCACCTTTAACATTTCGAAATATTGGAGCACACAGAGAGAGGGATCTTTGCACAATCTCCCATCCAGAGTCCTGGGTCATCTCTTATGCTCTGTTATCTTCAGCTCACTCTGCATGTTTTCTACTTTGCTTAGGCCTGGGGATTGGAAGGAAGCTGATTGTGTGTCTGATGAACCATCGGTATCCTGTTAAAACACATAGTGATGAGTCATTTTCAGACACTATGTTCTTATTTAAGATCTCCAGGTATTTCAAAAAGTTCATGATGCCATGCAAATTTCCCACACGATTTGGAAGAAAAACAGGTCCAGATCTTACTCAGTACCTAACAGTGGTCATAAGATGATTTTCCTCAAATTCATAGTTTTATGCTTCACTGACCAGGAATATTTGTTGCCAAAAAACTTAAACTTAGTCTCATCTAACAAAAGCAAATGTAGAATTTAGCAAACTTGACTTGAAAAAGGAAAATACTTTTTTTCTGGTAAGCGTCTGAAAAAAACAGATGGCATGTAGATTTGGCTCCTAATGGTTGTTATGGAACTTGATGGCCTCAAAATGCAACTCTTTGTTGCAACTCTCCAACATTGTGCTGGCAACATTTTTTTAACTCCTTACTATTCTCATTGCTCATCACTGTGTGTGCTGATAAGATACATTTGGATCCAAGTTCAGTCTTGTTTGTCACAATTTCAATTATTTAAACTTTTAAATTATTGCTCTCACTGTGGGGAAGTATCACCCCTTTGTGTCACATATACCCCAGGGGACACAGGAAGTCATGGATTACTAATTAAAAGACACTTTTAATTAGTACCATGTCTAAAAAAGAAAATGCTTAAGTTACATCTATTTAATATGAACTGTAAGAGTTTCCAAAGTGTGGCATTGATGTTTTTTTCCCCTCTGAAAAAATGGTGGAATTATGATACGGCAATAAAATAGGAATTTGTTTTGAAGCATTTACATCTTTACCAGGGCTCCCAATAAGTGTGAATGGTTCTTTGGTGTTTCCCCAAAAAATGTCTGCATTTTGGCGGGAATTTGGATCAACTGCAGACATACATAATTTAACACTTTTAACAAAGTCATATTTATTTGTACAGCACTTTTTAAAACATGTGATATTGACCAGGGTGCCTTACAGCTAACTTTTACGGTTTGATTTCTCAGGTTAACGGCAGTTGACACCAACAGACACGTTTAAAGTGCAGGTTGCAGGTTAGAGCCCCCCTTAAAACAATGTTTAGAGAAATATAATAGGAACCGTTCCAAAATAAAAATGTACTCATACATCAATTATTTTAGGTTTTTGTGAGAAGATTTTACCTCCACCAGACCTGAAGTGACGTAGCAGAAGGGAGTCCTGTCAGCTCCATCAATAGACCATCCCAGCACATGCACTTAAGGTTATCCCTTTTTTGCATGATGTGATGGGACTTTCAGCTACAGACAAACTCAGGCCAAACTCACAAGAATGCTAAGTTATTATATGTTATGGTTTATAGGTTACTGTATATGCCTGTGTTTCTAGGATTTTTTGTTTTGCAATAGAAAACTATGGATCTAAATGCCTGCTCTGGCACACAAAAAAAAACGTTAAATGTTTACAACTACACATATGATGGACCAGTATTATACAGCTGTGAGCCTGCTGCGCGTCCCAGAGAGACCAGGGGGAGAATTAATGACCAAAACAAAACATTGCTAAGCAAAGCTGACGTTAGCCTGAGTGGTGCATGCTAGCTTTACTTTTTTCTTCAACAACCCATATATCATGTTGCTTGTAATCTTTGATATCATTCTTTCAAAAAAGTTGTTAATTAGCAGATGTTAGACAACAGGCCTGCGTAGAGCTGAGCCTCTGATCGGTCCGTAATCTTGTCTCCCGCCTGCAGCAGGTCCAGAAGCAGCTGCTGACAGTCCCAACGAAGCTGTTAGCACCGAAGGCACTGCACCTTGTGTGTCGCACCTGATCCTTGCTTCAGTGTCCCATGTAAAACTCCCTCCCATTGCTGGGATTTTAATCCTCTGGTCTGAAGTGAGCGCCACAAACAACTGTGTTTTTCATAGCCAAAGCAGAGGTTAAGTGCAGTTTTAGATGCACAAAACGCACCCAGAAACAAAAGATAGTGCTGTTTTTCTTTTTGGAAACCTGGGAACTCTATGTCCTGAGAGGCTGGTGTTTGTACAGTAAACACAATAGTTTGCCATTTTTAAATAAAATGAACAAAATCCAAAACTAATGAATACTGACTCTCGATAACATGACCTCTCCACCTGATAACTACCTACTGAGCAGAGGCAGCGCATAGTATGACTCCCCCCTCTTATGTCACTGGTCAGATTATGAAACTTTGTAGTTAAAATTTGTGCCTTTATGCATGTTGAAATTTAAAATATCCTCAATAAACATTTCAAACAGTAATTTTTGGACAACATCTTATTTGCATTTCAGAAAATATTTAACCTGCAATATGCCCTTTAAGCAAATACGATCTTTTATGGTTTCCAAATAAAAATAAGTCCTTTGAATTCATTTTAAATGTGTTTTGTGAAAAAAATAATTTTGTTCTTCTTCCTTAACTCAGCTTCAGATTGTTTTCCTTATAACATAATTCCAACCAACACATACGTTTCACATTTCATATATTCTTTTTTTTTTTTTGCTGCTTGGGAACATAAAAAAAAATCACTTTCTAGTGATATATTGTGAGTAATGTGGGTTTGTTTCTGCTACAAAAACACAGCTTGCTACTTGCACCCCAGACTAAGACGACCTGTTTGAATGCACAGTGAATGTTGCATGTACAGTGGATGTTTGCTGCCTGGACCCATTTGTCATTGTGTGTTGCTTTTATACTGACATTTAAATTAATGAGAAATAATATTATTATATTTAATTGATTAATATTTTAGGTTTAGTTTGAAATTTATTTAGTACATCTATTTGAGAAACAGTTAATGAATCATGGGAACTCTGCAAAGTTTAGTCAGTAATTCTCAAGATCACCACAAGGTGTCCCCTCTGGCCTATGAAATAAAAAAAACTTTCTTGTTTTGGTTGTGGTGACAAAAGCCATTTCACACTTTTACTGAAATCACATGAAGTTACAGAGCTAATCGTGTTTAAATAATTAGGAGTCTTATGCTGTTTTGCACAACTGTTAGAACCTCTCTTATTGGTTTCTGGATGCACTGAAAGATTTATTTTTGTTTTTGTGAAACTTTTGAAAACTTTTTCTGCAGAAGTCTGTGCTTTCTTTCTTTGGATTAAACGCATAACATGTTACAAGATTATGAACATTTGTTGAGATGTACAGTGTCTCAGCAAGTAGTGAGCATAAGCTTGTCGGGGTCATGATTAGATGAGGGTGAAGGGGTGAAGGCAGGAACTACAGTATATCGTTGAAATTTGAAGAAAAGAAAACACCCCAAAAACTTTCCGGCCTAAACCCAAACACAATCTAATCTGAAAAAAGCTTTGTTTTGCAGCCTGCCTTTGCCCACTTCTCCCCAATAACATCCTTCCACATTAACCTGCTCTTCCTCTCCTCTCGTCTGAACCCATGACTGTAGCCAAGATGCCCGCCTACGAGAGAATGAGACTGGCATGTTGCTTTGATCGCAGGCGCTCAAAGTGGGAGCGCTCTTGCATGCCGGTTAATGTGCGTTGTAACTTGGACTCCCCTCGTCGAGACATCCCACTATCCGCTCTCTCTGTTAATGATTGCTCAGCCACATTACGTGCCTGTAAGTTGTCGCCGTGACGTGTGCTCCTTACTATGCCCTGTGTTGACTTTGCAGTGTGTCTGCAGCTTCTGCTCTCACTGGCTTTCGCTGCTGTGTCTTTACTTTCCAGAACTTATGGTTCAGATCAGAAGTATCGATACCCTTCTAGTGTCATGTTAATTTGAACTTTTAATAATTTATTTGCCCTTTTTCCAGCGTGGAATAAGTTTACAAAGTACAACTTCCATGTGTTTTAAAAACCTGACTTGGATGCACAAGTTTGAATTTATTGTGAAATTTCTCTCCACACAGGATCAAAATTACACATACAGGCTCAAATATATGCATACACACCCACTAATATGTTCATCCATCCATCCATTATCTATACCCATCCATTCTCTGCAGGGTTGCGGGGGGCTGGCGCCTATCTCCAGCATTCATCGGGCAAGAGGCGGGGTACACCCTGGACAGGTCGCCAGTCCATCGCAGTAATATGTTCATAAATGCCCCATAACACGTTTTTGTAATTTGAAAAAGCTGATTCTGTTCATTCAAATGAGTCTGTTTCCTGGCAAGGACCTGGCTTTCAAGCACAGTTCACCAATGTTTAATTGAATTGATGTTGGGCCCAATATAGAATCATAATATTTGCCCGCTTTTTGCATTCGAACACTAGCTGTTATTGGTGCATTTCACACAGTGGATGGAACATTAAAGAAAGAGAACTACCTTTTGAATTTTTTAACCTGGTGTTTGAGTCAGAGACATTTGCTCAAAGGCCTAAAACTTTTCCAACAAATTGTATCTGATATCTTTAAATCAGCTGTCGTATATCAGAGCTAATATAAATGTTGTTAAATATCAAACTTTTTTGGTTGGTACCCCCTTAATACATGGTGATATACATCGTGCTACACTGTGGACAGTGACATAGGTGTTAAAGCAACAGGCTTGAGCCTGGATGGTTCCTGCGTTGTCCTTTCAAATTAATAGGATAGTTTGATTAAGAAGGTTCAAACTTGAATCTGCCAAGGTGTTTGAAAGGTATATGGTCCCAAACACATTAAACCCTGATTTTGAAATAAATAATGCGTGCCAACGTTAAGCATTAGAAATGGCCTTGATATCAACCTTATTATAAATTTAGGAACTATGCTTAAAATCAAGTCTGTGAAGAAAATAAGCAATGTAGGTGAACTCTGCCAATTCTGACCAAACCAGGGGTCAAATATCCCATCAGATGTATACCTCATTTACCTCAAATTTGTGCGAGGCTGTGGGGTGGGGGTGGTTGTATTGCAAAAAAATGAGCCTGTAGACATAATTATAAATCTGTGTGGATTACAAAAGGTACACAATTAATACAAAATGTTGCACTTGATCCTTTATTTTAAAATGCATTCAAGTTTTTCTTTTGGTATGATCATCTCACCCTCGAAAATGAACGATTTATTTAAAAAAATTGTTAAAAGCTCAAATGAATGACATTTATGCTGTTAGGAGTGTGTTTGAACTCCTGACCAGAACTGTAGATGTTGCTTTAGCCTTTTGGCTTTGTTCAGTCAGCTGGTGCTTGTCTTCCCCTTTGCATTGTCTCATTTAGAAGCAATTTCTCTCTGTTGTGAGGCATGCGGGTGTTCTTTTAATCTAAACTTAACTTTGTCTAAATTAGTTTTCTCTTAGTTATAAGTTATCTCAGTTTAGGTTTTGCGTTGAGAACAGAAATTGTTCCTCCAGAAGAAGAAATAAAGCCTCCAATATGCACCCCTGCAGCATAACCTCAGATATATACACAAACACACAAAAACACTGTTTTAGGATTTTAAAGCATTTTATCAGCTGATTGTTTAGAAGTTAAATTGGAGAGAGTTTGTTCATGTTTTACCAAGAATAACCGAAGTAAAATATATTTAATCCAAATACATCATTAATGAACCCTGCAGAAATGAGAAATGCAGAATTAGATATTATTACGAGTAGATGACAGTGACAATTTAAGTGATCTTGAGAACACCTGAGGGGAACTTCCTTAAGGAGACTTCAGCACATATTGAGGTTAATGTAGTGACTTTATTAAATTAGGATGAAAGGCTCTTAGGGTAAAGTCAGCAACACATTTAGCAGATGAACCCGTGCTTCGTTTGTTGGATGTGCTTTCTAGCTCTTAGTTTCTAACCCTGACTGAAGTGTTCAGTAAGAGGATTGAATAGAGCTGGATCTTAGGTGGAGAGTGGCACAGTGCTGGATTGTATTGAATTTAAAATAATGGATTTGAGCTCAACAGGAATTCTTAATTCATGTGTGATTTCCCCTTTAAAGGCTTAAGGATGGCTGTCCTTATGTATGTAAGCAGACTTACAGAATGTGTCTGAGCAGTTTGCTGGAAAACATTTAAGACTGTCATACGATTTTAGTAAATAGCTCCAGATCAAAGACCATTTTGAGGGGAGTTGAGCTTCTTTGGGCATTTCCACCCCTCGGTGTGTCTTCCAGGGCTGATTCGCCTGGCTAACAGATCTCCAGCATGGCTGCACATCCGCTGTCGACACGGTGCGCAACACACACAGAGCTAGGCCTTATGCGGCCTGACGTGGAAATTATGTTTGCATTTTCATTTTTGGAATGCTACTGGTTATCATCAAACTCAGCCTGACAGTTTGTAACCACCAGGCAAGCCAAGTTGCCCCCCCACCCTCCTCTGCTTTGCTCTGGTTGTGGGACAGATGCTAGCCTGTTAGTCCTGTGATTCTGCTCGCGCCCTCCGATTTCAGGCGACAGATGCCAGGACCAGCAAGGTCTCTGTTTGAACATCGCTGTCACCATCGTGCCTTAAGCTCAATGCATGACCTTTATTGTGAGCAAGGGGTCGAACTAAGTCACTAATGAGCAAGTGTGGGACTCATGCACACAAAAACTGACTCACACAAAGTTCTGCACATTCATCCAGGTTCTCGTAGGCAAATCTGAGAATTAGAAAAGTGATTTAAGAAACATTTAGATGATTTATTTTAGTAACACATAACAAAATATCAAATACTAACTACCTCTTGTAGTTGTAACAACTGAAGAAGATAACATTATATTTACATTTATACTGCATACTGTTAGACGAGAAACCTCTCAATAAAATGGCCTTGCTTTATTTTATTTAAACCCTTTGGGGACAATTAAGATTTTGAAGGAATCCTTCATAACGAGCATGCAAAGGAAAATTCCCCTTTAACAGGAAGAAACCTGCTGAACCTCCAGAATGTGCCTCAACCAAGTATTGAGAGTGTATACTGTACGGTACATGGTCATCTTCTTTTTTATAGGTCTGATGTAAAATTATAGTTTTCTGACAAACAGAATTTTGGGTTATCATGAGCTGTGAGCCATCGTCAACAAATTTACCATAAATAAACTCTTAAAGTAAGAATTTGTTTTTGTTTATACTCAAGTTTATTAGAGCACACATGTATGAGCAAATTAGTAGATAAATGTAAATAAGTACCTGAACTGAAACTTGTAATGTTCAGCAGTTATTACCAGCAATATCTTTGGCAAATTAAAATTGTTCTCAGATGAAAACTAATTAGATTGCTATCAATCTACACAGTCAATTAAGAAGCAAAGTAATTCTCAGATTAATTAATGTATAAAATTATTGGAACATCTCAGCTTTCATTTTTAAATTTATTCATATTTTGAAAATATGTTTTTCCATATAAATATCATCTGCTTTATTTCTTCTCTCTAATTTATGTTGTCTTCAAGGTTCATTTCTGGATTTCTTTTCATTGCCTTAAAAGACAAACTCCTCAGCCTTCAGTCCACTGTTTTCATTTTTAATTTGCCTTTCATTGCTGTCTGTTTTCCCCTATAACCTTTCATCCATCTTTGTATTCTCCTCAGCTAAAAATAGCTATAATGGATATATCAAATCAAGTAAGTGTTGATTTCCTCTTCCTGACATTTCTCTCTAACACTTCCACATGTGCATTCTCAACTGTCGCCACCTGAGTTGTCTCTAACCTGCTGTATTTCAAATGTCTCCTCTGTCATCATCTGTTACTGTATTTTACATACAAAGCTGGAGGAAAATCCTTCTTTACGCTGGGTGTCGGCAGTAGGGGGTGCTGCCGCCTCGCTGTACAGTATGTGTGGATACGTTAAATCACTGATCAGTTCAAAATGTAACAAAAATGTTTAGAGTAAAACCTATGCATAAACATCAAAATGGTAGTTTATTTCTGGAAATTAGCCCACTGGCATTCCTTGAAAAAACTAAATAAAAGTAAGAATTGCTGTAATATTTTTCAATTTTTCATTTAGCCATCAGGCAAGTGTCATCCGCTTCACTTTAAAAGGATCTGTGCAGCAAATCTGCCACATTGTGTTGTCCTGAAGAAGTGCTGCTCATGTTTGACAAGAGGCAGATATATAGTGGAGGTCTGAAACAGGGAGGATAATCTGCTAGACAGCTGACTGTTGGAATAATCATCTCTCTTCTCCAGTTTTAGCTCCCAGACATTTCTTTCCCTTAACTTAAATAAGCATTCATTTTCTCTCTCTTTTATCTTCACTAGTTTTACCTCCTTTTATTATCTCTGCCTGAGCCTGAATCCAACCACCCCCTTCACTCCTCTGCCAGTGATGAGCTATACACAGCAGCCCTGGCTGTTTTAATTCACAGTGTCACCTCCTTTTTCTTGTGGCACAACAATAGCTAAAGCACCTGAAAGCAGGTTTATTAATTCATGTCTATAATAAATATCAAAGTAAATGTCAAAAGGAACATTTCAGCGGTGGTGAATACGAGCTGGTTAAGTGGCGTTAAATAAAAATGAGTTTTTGTTAAATTATTCAGATATTAGCATTCTTGTGCCAAAAAGAGTTACCCACCCAAACCAGTGATTGTACTTTAATTATTAACTTGTATTATTAACACACACACACACACACACACTGAAGCTCCTATTGAAGTCAGTTTAAACCAAGTCCTAACTTGCAGTCCCTTGCAAAAGTGTTGATATAACCCTCAAACTTTTCCACTTTTTGTTACGTTGATTTATTTTGATCTGGATTTTATGTGATAGACTTGCACAAAGTAGTGTGTGAAGTGAAAGGAAAAGGCAACATGTATGCCTTTTCAGTATGAAAATCTGAAAGGTGTAATGTCCATTTGTGTTCAGCCCTCTGGATCAATACTTTGTAGAACTACCTTTGGCATCAATTACAGCTTCAAAAATTTTGGCATGTGTTTTACCAGCTTTTAATATTTAGAGATAGACATTTTTGTATTCCCTTATTTCCAAAAATAAAAAAATTGGATTAAGCCATCTGTAAATATATATATATATATATATATATATATATATATATATATATATATATATATATATATATATATATATGTGTGTGTGTGTGTGTGTATATATATATATATATATATATATATATACATTTAAATATACATTTTAAGTATTGGCCAAATTATTTCTGTCCCTGCTGACTAAAAGCTGCTCCACAACATGATGCAGCCGCCACATGTTTCACCGTAGGGATTGTCTTAATGAGTAGTACTAGTAGTAGGTAATGAGTGGTGTTAGTTCTCCGCCATACATAGAATTTTGCTTATGGGCCAAAAAGTTCAGTCTTAACCTCATCGGACCAAAGCATCTTCTTTCACATGGCTTGTTGCAAACTGTGAACAGGACTTCATTGCTTTCTTTTAAAGGAACAGGGGGCAGGATTTGTAAATAAAATAAACATCCATGTCCAGTTTTTTATGCTGTTGGGTGATGAAGCATTATAAACCAAAAAGAATGAGCCCACCCACGTATCGCTCCATTTTCTTAAACTGGCTGTGTGCTGCAAAATGTGCTGCAGTTCGGGGCCCAAATTTCCCGCGCTGTCCTACAGATGTGACGTCAATTGACACGGCTTGTGCCTTCTCGACAGCTTTAAAAGAGGAAGAAAAATGGTCGCAGACCTCCATTGATTTAATTGTGAGAATGGATTCTTGCCTTCTGCAACTGGGAAACGACCAAGGACGACTCACAGCCCACTAAAAAGTGGCACAAAGAAAAAGAAGTATGTCACTGTGAAGAGGTATGTTTTTTTGTGAAGCGTTTGTGCACGCTCCCGTGCGGCTGGCTGCAGTTACTTGCAGCGCCGGCCGCGTCGCTCGTAAGTTTTGTTTCTTCATTTTGCCCCCTGCTCCTTTAACAATGGATTTCTTCTTGCCATTCTATCATAAACGGCAACCTTTGTGGAGTGCACAAATAATAGTTGCCCTGTCAACAGATTCTAGCATGTGAGCAGTGGATCTCTGCAGCTCCTCCAAGGATAAAATAAGCCTCTTGGCTGCTTTTCTGATTAATACTCTAATTGCCCAGCCTTTCAGTTTAGGTGGGTGGCCATCTCTTGGTAGGTTTACAGTTTTGTCATACTGTATAACATGTATTAAACATTCCCTTATGATATGTTTAAAGCTTGGGATATTGTTTTTTAACCAAACCCTGCTTTAAACTTCTCCAGAATTTCAACCTTGACCTGTTTACTGTGTTCCTTGGTCTTCACGATTCTGTAGGTTCTCTAATGTTCTCGAACAAACCTGTGAGGCCTTCAAATAAGAGTCGGGTTTATACTGACATTAAATTACAAAGTGGTGGATTCTATTTAATAATTAAGTGACTACCTTAAGCACTAGGTTGGACTTGATTTTATTTATGGGTATCAGAGTAAAGGGGGCATATAAATGCACACCACACGTATCTTTAAAAAAAAAAAAATGCAAATAATTGTTCTTTTACTTCACAATTAAGCCCTACTTTGTGTTGGTCTGTCACTTAAATCACTCAAAAATAGATTATATTTATACAAGTTTTAAAACTTAACAAAATTTGAAAAAGTTCAACTGTTATTGAGACTTTTGCAAGGCACTTCATGTTTTATTAGATAAACTAAAGAATTCATTTTCTCAAAATACAAATCTGATCTCTAACAAAGATTAAGCTGTTTTTGATTGTTTAAGCTGACTTAAAAAAATACAACATACAAATGTTGATTCTGACTCCTCTTCATTTAGAAGTAAACAACAGCCCTGTAATCCAGTCGCCACCTTATCATTCCAAATCAGCTAAACTGAGTCATGTCTCAGCCAGCGTGGTCTGTAGGAGCCCCCACACGGTTGTTGCTCTCCCTGTTCCTTTGGTAAACAACCGCAAGGGAAGCCTACTCCCCCTCAGCAAGCCCTCCACCCTGAAACTGAGCCTCGTGGGCTCCAGAGACCTGCCCCAGGTTGGCCAGCTGCCAGGGGTGGCAGAGGAGACTCGTCGACTTCACCGGGTGCGAAGCCTCCCAGTGAAGTACAGATACCACCCAGGTCACCCCAGTGTCACCACACTCTGTCCAAGGCCGTGTAAGAGCCAACTACCCCACCTCCCGCCTACCCTTGCTGTGTTAGACAGGCCTGTGTTCAACAACAACACAACCAAAGCATGTGCTTGCCAGGCTGGAGTGGCTGCATGTGAAGCATTCTTTACTAATGACCCAGCCTGAGCAGCTGTCAGCTGCGAAACATTAAATATTGAACAGGCCTAGCAAAGATGTGAAGGGCCCCGAGTGTTGGAGCATCCCTCTCCACTGGCGGCCCGTGTACTTCCTCTTTTTCCATTATGGTGTCAGTCTTAGACCTGCTATCACTGCTGGAAACCATGAGTTCATCTGTAGAAGAGTGTGATCTTTGAAACTTTATTAATTTTAATGAAAGCAGTTTCAGTTTCTTTGTATGTTTTGTAAGAAAAAAGCAGATGAAAAAAAAATATTCACAGCCTGAATCACAACAAAAAAAATTATATATATATATATATATATATATATATATATATATACACTCAACAAAAATATAAACGCAACACCTTTGTTTCTGCTCCCATTTTTCATGAGATGGACTTAAAGATCTAAAATTCATTCCAGATACACAATATTACCATTTCTCTCAAACATTGTTCACAAATCAGTCTAAATGTGTGATAGTGAGAACTTCTGCTTTGCTGAGATAATCCATCCCACCTCACAGGTGTGCCACGTCAAGATGCTGATCTGACATCATGATTAGTGCACAGGTGTACCTTATACTGCCCACAATAAAAGGCCACCCTGGAATGTGCAGTTTTTTCTCACAGCAAAATGCCACAGATGCCACAAGCATTGAGGGAGCGTGCAATTGGCATGCTGACGGCAGGAATGTCAACCAGATCTGTTGCTCGTGCATTGAATGTTCATTTCTCCACCATAAGCCGTCTCCAAAGGCGTTTCAGAGAATATGGCAGTACATCCAACCGGCCTCACAACCGCAGATCACGTGTAACCACACCAGCCCAGGACCTCCACATCCAGCAGGTTCACCTCCAAGATCGTCTAAGACCAGCCACTCAGACAGCTGCTGAAACAATTGGTTTGCATAACCAAACAATTTCTGCACAAACTGTCAGAAACCGTCTCAGGGAAGCTGAACTGCATGCTCGTTGTCCTCATCGGGGTCTTGACCTGACTCCAGCTTGTCGCCGTAACAGACTTGAGTGGGCAAATGCTCACATTCGATGGCGTCGGAGATCCCAAGGTGTTCTCTTCACGGATGAATCTCGGTTTACATTGTTCAGGGCAGATGGCAGACAGCGTGTGTGGCGTCGTGTGGGTGAGCGCTTTGCTGATGTCAATGTTGTGGATCGAGTGGCCTATGGTGGTGGTGGGGTTATGGTATGGGCAGGCATCTGTTATGGACGAAGAACACAGGTGCATTTTATTGATGGCATTTTGAATGCACAGAGATACCGTGATGAGATCCTGAGGCCCATTGTTGTGCCATACATCCATGAACATCACCTCATGTTTCAGCAAGATGATGCACGGCCCCATGTTGCAAGGATCTGTACACAATTCTTGGAAGCTGAAAATGTCCCAGTTCTTGCATGGCCAGCATTCTCACCGGACATGTCACCCATTGAGCATGTTTGGGATGTGCTTGACCGGCGTATACGACAGCGTGTACCAGTTCCCACTAATATCCAACAACTTCGCACAGCCATTGAAGAGGAGTGGACCAACATTCCACAGGCCACAATTGACAAGCTGATAAACTCTATGCGAAGAAGATGTGGTGCACTGCATGAGGCAAATGGTGGTCTTACCAGATACTGACCGGTTCTGAGTCCCCAGACCCCCAATAAAGCAAAAAACTGCACATTCCAGGGTGGCCTTTTATTGTGGGCAGTATAAGGTACACCTGTGCACTAATCATGATGTCAGATCAGCATCTTGATGTGGCACACCTGTGAGGTGGGATGGAATATCTCAGCAAAGCAGAAGTGCTCACTATCACACATTTAGAATGATTTGTGAACATTTGTGTTAGAGAGAAATGGTAATATTGTGTATCTGGAATGAATTTTAGATCTTTAAGTCCATCTCATGAAAAATAGGAGCAGAAACAAAGGTGTTGCGTTTATATTTTTGTTGAGTGTATATATATTCGAGTGTGTCTTTAACACCCTTAACATGCTATAACAAGCCATTCCCCCCAAATGATGGCTGTTAAAGCCCTATCAGTGAAACTGCTTCTCTTGCTCCTCATGTTTATTTTCCTGTCGACTTGTTCCCTCCTCAGGTGTGATATTACCTTGTGAAAATAATTGCCTGATTACCTGACCCATGGGTAAAACTTATCCTTCAGTCTCGATGAAGAGCTCAGCGCGGTTTGGTGGAGTAATAAAGACAATGTCCGAGGGCCATCTCCGCTGTGCATAAATCACCCTGGCATGGAGGCCCAACCTAATTACTTGAGCCAAGGGCGCCACTTCCAAGATAAAGGAACACTAGAAATTTAGAGGAGATCCAGTACTGGCATGAAGTCCGCCTCATGCTGTACTGCAAGATGCTCAATATTTGCAGATGTTAAATTAATAAAATCAGAATGTAACAAAAGCAGGACACTGTGCCAATAGCCTTTGATACAAGAACTAATTATCTCAATAAAACAAAATAAAATAAAATATATTGTTGTGCCATGGATAATTACATGACCAGAAAAGCCTAATATATGAAATATGATACAGAAAGAACATTTCAACCAGGGCTTTAATTTGGCACAGAGGTCACTGCTAATCAGGTGGGGTTATTAGCATCATTATCAGTCAGACAATCATTGTATCCTCACAGTGCTTAAAAATCATTTTCATCTTGTCTATCATTCTCTCACTTTCTTTTTTCTATCAAAACTCCCAAAATGCTGCTAAAACAGTTTTAAAAGCCACAAAGGCATCTTTAATGGCAACAACAAGGCTTTACTAGTCATGTCAATCACACAACTGTGCAACTCAATATCTACTTCCTTTTTACTTCAACATAAAATATTCAAACGTAGACTACATCAGGTTGTCAAATTTAAGGCAGTCAAGTTCATATTCAGGACCCATATTATGAGGATAAACTTTCTTCAGCAGACAGAGGCACATACTGGCAGCAGCTTGAAAGACATCTCAGTTTGATGAGAAATATTGTGGCCTTTTAATATCAAGAGGTCTCGTGGCAGAAGATCTCGTTAAACACTTGCTATGGATCACAGCTGTGGTCTGGTTACAGACTGGACTTTAGCAATCAGCATGATGGTTCAGGATGGCACTTTTGCATGTCTGCATCTTCAAATTCATAAAAGCCATGTGCCATCGTTTCTTGTCTGCATTGACTGTCGTCTGTCATTTTCACTCTGTAACATTACAGCCTGTTTGTGTACTGTCTCATTAAACTCACCAACCCCTCTTTGTGTTATGTCGTCTCTTTATTTATTACTGATGTGAGTTTTACATAATCTCTGATAGCTCCCCACACCTCATACCTTTACATTTTGTTTCAGTTGAAGAGGACCAACAGACAGCTCTGTCACCTAAAAAGAAGCAGCGTAATGGAGGCATGAGAAACTCTCCTAACTCCTCGCCCAAGATAACAAGGTATGACACCGGCATCTCATGGTGAACATCTTAGAGAACATGTTCTGTGAACCCCCCCTCCCCAAACCCTTTTTCCTCAAAAAACATGTCAGACTTGCAAATGCCAGGTGGTTTCATGTGGCAAGCAGGGACTCCAGCTCCTAAACAGGTCTGGCACTAATGACAGCACCTAGCAGTGAGAGAGGCTCTAAAGGATTGATAGCCCAAGGCTATTCATCTATTGTCGGATCCCTCCGAGGTGTTTTCAGCACGTTAGGCCACAGATGATATGTATCATCGCAATGAAAGGCGAATTCAAATGCTACCTTGCTTTTATCTTGTCTCATGAAATTAAATCAGCGCTTATTGATCTTGACTTAAGATAACAGTTATTCAACAAGAGCCCATTACCAGAATGATAATAGTAGCACTCATTGTCATTAAGTGCCATGTTATGAGGAAGCCATGCAGCAGGGAGGACCTGCAGCTTTATGTATATACAGTGGAACAGATGTAATTTCATTAAAACTGACAGATGACTTTATGTTAGCATTGGCTAATATGGCTGCTGCTATTTGTTTGACATTTTTAAACTAAGCCTACATGTCCATATTATTTAACGTTGCAAGATAAGGTGCAGGTAGGCAAGAAGCAAAGGTTAGAAAAGTGACTTTGTTGTATTATAAATAAAAATATTTATATGCATTTGTTAGCATTTCCTTTGATCTGAGGCCTCGGGTTTTTCAGGGTGGCTGTTTGCCCGCTATTTGATTTGCTTCAAAGTGGTGTTCAGGCTGAATTGCTGCAGGGGATTTCCGGACTCTTGGGTTACAAAAAACCCAGGCTATTCCAGCATTTTAGCCATCAGCCAAATATGAACCCACCAAACCAATCCATCTACTCACCACGCTAATCCACAGCAATACAGGTGGATGTGTTATTCCATTCAGCACCTGCTGTCTACATGCTAGAGAGGGATTTGCTGCGGTTGCCTAAGGGATACTTCATTGCAACAAGCGGTGGAAAAAAACCATCTGGGTGTATACTGTATCAAATGTGTTTTTATAGGACCTGGGGCCTCAAGGCCTTTGTAAATAAGTAATGATCAACAGATTGGCTGTGGGTTTTTGAAGAGCAACCCTTTGTCAGTTTACATGATGGGAATGTATTCAAAGATTTTTTCAGCCTTCAGTGCTTGTGTATGCTGTAGTAGTACAGAAATAAAGGATGTGTATGCAGTTTAAATGGAAAATTATTTATCCGTCGTAAACATGGTTACATTTTCTTTCCATTACAACCACAGATTTCATTGCATTTTATTGAGATATATCTCTACCAGCATTATACATCGAGACGCAGAAAGTTTTCTTCATTTTTCTTATAGTAGTTCAATTGATCAAGCTCATTAAGACTGGATGGAGAGCATCTGTGAACGTCCATTTTCAAATCTTGGTACATATTCTTAATTAGATTTAGGTCAAGACTTTGACTCAGCCATTCTGAAACATGACTATGCTGCTATAGCTCTGACTTTGTTTAGCGTTTTTTTCCTGCTGGAAGTGTTAGCTCAACTCAGTCTCAAGTCTTTTGGAGGTTTTAAAATGATTTTTAAATTGACCTGTGTTTAGTTTTATCCATCTCTCCAGTAACTGACTATTTTACCTGTCCTTGTGAAAGTAAGGTCTCCCCACGGCATGAAGCTGCCACCACCTTGTGTAACTGTAGGGATGCTACTGTATGTCTTATTGAAAGGGGTGAATAGATATGCACAACACAATTTTCTGTTTCATAGTTTTATTCTGTCAAAACATTTTGAAACCCATTCATCTTTTGTCTTGTACTTCACAACTATACACCATTTAGTGTTGTGCTGTCACATACAGTCCCAATGAAATACACAGAAGTTTGGATTGTAATGTAACAAAATGTGGAAAAGTTAAAAAGGTTTAAATTCTTGTGCAAAGCGCTGTAATGTGGATGACTGCCTTTACATCTCTCTCACATTTCAATAATTTCCTCCTGAAGAGACCTGACCTTTATAGTGATGTTAGGGGAAGTTTTTTTTTTTCTAATTTAAAATTATAACAAAAACATCTGAGGCTTCACAAAATACCCACACTTATTTCAGTGAGAAAGTTTCGCTCACACTTCCAGCACACTAACTCGTCCCGTTTGGAGCTCCGCAATGACGACCTCACTGAAATTAACACCCCTTCCACAGCCTCCTTGATGGGTCATAAGACACATCTAACTGTGGCATGTCAAAACGTGTTTGGTCACATCGAAGCGCCTTGACATACACGTCATGTCTGCCACTGCACTGCCGAGGCAATTTGCGGTGTAGGATAGTGACAGGCCGTCATGGCTGACAGTGAGCGATAGCTATCCTGGCAGAGCTCAGCCTCACCAGTCATCTCTGCAAGGACAAACTGAAGTGACACCGGCTCCACTGAGTGAGTGCTCAAACATTTGACTTTTGATGAAATATTTAGCCAAGGTGTAAAACCTCTAAGTGCTTTAACTCCTATTAGAACTTACATTTAGGTTGGGATGTAGCTGATGAGACAAAACACTGTTGGAGAAATAGAAAATAATATCTGGTTATCCCTTTTTCTCTTCTCACCTTTGCTCATCACACCATAGTTTAAAGGCACTCATTATTAGTAATGAGGATCTTAAAACCCATGGATGAATTCTTTCACATGGGCTCCTGTTTTGGATGATAGGTTTTGGAGCAAGTTAAGTCTACTGTTGGAAATTGTTTATCTATTGTTTATTTTTTACATATCAGCTTCACTAGTGCCAACATAAAACTTTTATTCATCCATCCATCCATCCATTTTCTATACCCGCCATTCCTATGCAGGGTTGCGGGGGGGCTGGCTGGTGCCTATCTCCAGCGGTCAAGGGGCGAGAGGCGGGGTACACCCTGGACAGGTCGCCAGTCCATCGCAGAACTTTTATTCAGTAACAATAAAATAATGTTATTGTTAATTACTTTTTTTATAACAATATGATGGGTTACCTCAGGACATCCTCTTGGCAGTGTTTCAAATATAAAAAAAAAAAAAAACTTCAAGAAATTGTAAACAACTTTAGTCTAAAATGAAATGTAAAAATTGTAAAATTATGCAGACATAAATATTAAATTTGTGTTATGGATTTCACTGTTATAGCTAAATTTTGCTGTTTTTATTTAGCTGCTGAACAAATGGAATAACTTTGTAATCGGTTTGATGTGTAGGAAACGAGATACGAATGAAGTGAAGTCCCACCCTAGGAGAAGAATCTGTCTGTTAGGGATGTTACAAGATCTTGAGACAAATAAAGTTATTTAACATTACCTAAATCCCCTTAAAAAATGAAAGTTATGAGTCTTTTAGAATTGTGTTCTCACAGCAACTATAAAGTAATTAGATGTGAAAAAAAGTATTTAAAAATATTAGGTGCAAACAATATGCAAGCTCTGTCATACTAAGAGTAACTAATGGTTGTGTTTTTCCACTCATACATTCATTGTGCATGCAGTCTATTGTTAAGTTAAAACCCCACTGACTGAGTGCTAGATAGTGACAGAAAATACATTTCCTGCCCAAGTTTTATCTGCTCTAGAAAGGACATCCAGCTCTTGCCTCAGGGTATTTGAGCCCAAAGGCGAGTTTTTTGGCTGCTGTCTCTCGCAGCCTGAGGGATGGTAGTTTCAGCTGACACTTTCATGCATACTTAACATGTTATTTTAGATGGCATTCTTTTAGAGCACTCACATGGATTAAAGACGTTCTCTTTTATAGAGGGATGAGTTGAAGTGTTCTAAAGGTTTTGGACAGAGACAGAAGGCTGCTGTCTGGACCTTTTAGACATATTTAGCTGTGGTCTGACTCTGACAAAGTAAATCTATAGCATGGGCAGCTGAGTTGGGCAGAACATGGGCTCTGTAGTTATCCTGGTTGTCTTATCTATTGTTGATTTTTTTTAAACGAAAAACCAGAAAATAAGACACTATTGTTCACATGGATCAGAATACAGTTTTTACTGTCAAAATTCTGGATATATGTACTTTATGGATGGTAAGGTACTAGCTAGCTAGCATCAGTGACAGACGTACAAAATGGTGGTAAAAAAGCAATTAAAATCCTGAAACATTGGCATTTATTGTACTGGCACACAAGGAAAGAGTGTAAAAACTTGTAAAATCAATTTGTTTGTTTTTTAGCAATAGCATATTATCACAGAACAAATTTGGAAAAGTCCAGTCATTAATTTAAATATGTTGAAATACCAAGTTTCCCAATGTAACAAGTACTACAGCCTCTAACATCCATCCATCCATTTTCTGTACCCGTCCATCCTATGCAGGGTTGTGGGGGGGCTGGTGCCTATCTCCAGCAGTCACGGGCGAGACCTGGGCAGGTCGCCATGCCATTCCATCGCAGGGCAACAACCTCTAACAGTCCCTGTAAAATACATGTTACTGCAACACTGCACGGTATAGTTTACACTGAAAAGTGCCTGATCATGTAGAGTCATGCGAATGTTTTAAGTAACATGTCAGGAAAATCAAAGACATTGTAAGGAAAGTAAGTCAGTCTTTTCCCTCTGATCAAAACAAGTGTAGTCTAACCACACGCTTATAAACCTATTTAGTGGTCAGTGTCGAGTAGATCGGAGCTAAACCCCTGCGCTCGGTGCAATTTGTTTATATAGCCCTGATGGTCTGTTTAAACATTAATACCCCTCACTTTGGAAAGCAAATATGGTTGGGCAAATTGCTGAAATATTTAAAATCGGGTCTGTTAAAGCTTTTACCACTCAGCACTCTCCCATCTCAACTCTTAGGTGGTAAGGGGCCACAATTGCATCTCCTTGCTCATGCCAGTCAACGTGGTATGTTGCTGCCGTCTCCTTCTGCCTGGTTGCTCATGTTGATGTTACTCTGCTTGATGACATGCCGGTTTTGTTGACATTTCTGTAGATGGCCTTTGACAGAAATGAACACAGAGGAGGAATAGCCAGAAAAGAACAAGCCTTTTGGAGAACAACTGATGCATTTTTTTCATTCAAAATTATTGTAGTCTTGAATTCTTGAATCTAAAGCTACTCAGTGCAATCATCTTCTGTCGTTTTTGTCCCACTAACCTTCTGGTTCAATTAGACACGACCCGCTTGTCATCCCGGGCAGCGACCAGATTGAGACCATGGATGAGAACATAAAGAAATACGACTCCACGGGGATGTTTCACTGGTGCCCGTCCAAAGACATCGAGAAAGTCACCCTGGTGGGTCCTGATACTTCACTTGAACACACTTCATTTGTCCCTGACACTCTTCTGTCCTATGAAAGATGCACTTTGTCAAAAAGCACCAGCAAAGGATGATAGGGCACTCAAACACACTGTTATGAGGTGTTTGACATGTCATTTGCTTTGCACAGGCCCTTTACATAGAACATTTCCTGCAAATATACATGTGCCATTTTCCTTCATATTACTTTAATATATCTATTGGATGAGTAGTTTATGCGAAAAAGAATAAAGTAACATTTAAAAGAAAGCACATATGTGTCATTTTCCTGTCACAAACATATTTCCCTGCATATTCTTTTCCTCTCAGACCCGCAGCGAAGCAGCTATGACGGTTCTGAGTGGACATGTGGTTGTGTGCATCTTTGGAGATGTGAAATCAGCGCTGATCGGTCTCCGAAACTTCGTGATGCCCCTGAGAGCGAGCAACTTCCACTACCACGAGTTAAAGCACATTGTGTTTGTTGGTTCCCTTGAATATCTCAAGCGGGAGTGGGAAACACTACACAATTTCCCAAAAGTATCCATTCTGCCCGTAAGTATCGTAAAAATCTGCCTTTTGACTGGTCAGTTATAACATAAATAGAATTGTTTTCCTTTTTAACATATTTGTAGTAATGCTTCACAAATACTTAAGTCAGAAAAATATAGTTGATTGTTGTAAATATTGGAAAGGTTTGCTTGAAATAAGCTTTTGCTAAAATTATGGGATTTGATAAGAAGGTTTAGCAGATTTCCATATTTTTCATTTTTGCAAATTTCCATGATATGCCTCTTTAGATATCCACAGGATCTTTCTTCTTTTTTTGCAATATTTCCCAAATTCCAGATGCCACATTTTCTTCAGCGAATAAAACTTTTCCATTTGTGCTTATTGGGATATCCTTTATTTTTCATGACATTTCTGAAATATATCCTAGCAGGATTTTCCTGACATTTGCTTTTCGTACAAATTTATCAGTTATCAGTCAGGAGAAGAGCACATAACCTTTTACAGCACAGTATCTATAAAATAGAGTATATAGGTGGAAAAGATTGTACAACTAAACCTTACAGAAACTGTACATTTTTCTTAAATTATTGAAAAGACAAAATCAAAACTTGTCAAGCACACTGACAAGAGGCTGATGGAAACATTGAGGATGTTACAGTCTCTTGTATTTTTTTTGTATGCCTTTACTAAGAAGTAACGATTTAAACCAGGAGCTTTTACTTCCAAACAATATGATGGGGCATAGCTGAAACAGTCTTAAATCTTGTTGGACGACGGCAAATGAAAAGTCAGTTTTGACCTAAATCCTTCAGGTGTCTACTAGAAGCTGAAGAGGAAAAGGGGTTTCATTTTTTAATGTTACTGGACATTCATGCATACATCCAAATTAACAAAGGAATGACTTCATCGGATGATAATGTTTTCGACGGGTCTAAGCTCGAGTCCAGAACAATATTAGAGAGAAATGCCACACGAGGAGGGTTGTGGACAAGAGATGCCCCTACAATTTTAAAGATTTGGAGAACCTTTGCAAGGCAGAGAGACTAAATATTTTCAAATTAAGACGTGAGATGCTGACAGAGTCCTACCAAATAAGACTGAATACCAGTTCAACTATGTTCTTCTTAAATAGTCACATATCTAAAATGGCTTTTTAGTTATCTATAATCAGGTTGTTGTTAGTTATGAAACCAATTAATGATAACTTTATAGCATTTATTTCACATACATATTTTCATATATATTTAATATTTTTATATTGGAGATATCTGATTAACATTTTGCATCTCTAAAATGAAACAGGATTGGTAACAATTACTTTGTAGTTGTTTAAAATGTAAGATTATCCTAATACGAATTGTATTTTAGGTATCTAAAATTTCCATTATACATGCTAAGAATTTTCTAGATAGATATGTTGACACTTGAATTATAAAAAGGACATCATGGATCCTAGGAAGAATGGTATTTCAGATATCTGAAAGGTTAATTGTGGATAGCATGTATGGCATTCAAGATGGCAAAATTGTTCATTTTGCTTTGAGAAGAATTTAATTATGGTTATTATTATGGGCATCTAATCATTATATCTAAGTATTGTAAGATAAATTGGCTTGCCATATTACCTTATTGCAACATTATTTGGTGTGGGACATTTGTTGTAGAAAAGTCTCAGGTTTGAGAACTTTATCTCTTGTATCATGTTATTTAACTAACAAACATTTTCATCTCTCCTTCTCAAAGGGCACACCGTTGAGCAGGGCCGATCTGAGGGCTGTCAACATCAACCTCTGCGACATGTGTGTCATCTTGTCAGCCAATCAGAACAATATTGATGATGCATCTCTGCAGGACAAAGAGTGCATCCTGGCATCACTTAACATCAAATCCATGCTTTTTGACGACAGCATCGGAGTCTTGCAGGCCAATTCTCAAGGTAAGGAGCGCCCTATCATAGTTCACTGCCTCGCCTGGGAGGGACAGGGCCTCGGCACAGAAAATATTTGCTCACCGCGCACTGCATGGCTGACCTGTTGACGCTGCGTTTGACAGTAAACCTTACTGACTGTTCCTCAGGTTACTGTAACAACCGGTTACCTCACAAACCTCTGTGGTCGCAACATGCACATCACTGCCACAAAAACCTTTGCTTGACATTTACTTTTTTACTTATCTGATACTTGTCTTATCTTTCAGTAACTGGGGCTGCTTTGCGCACAATATGCGTTTAAATCATTAATATTATATGTTACAGGTTTAAAAAAAAAAAAACATTGGAGCATTCAGTTAGCATCAGATGTTCCTCCATAATGTTGCCATTGTTCATAATGAGGAGAAATGCTTTTAGAAACCTTTTGACCTTAAGTGAAGGGGAAAAAACTGCCAATTCCATTATTCATCTAATACATGTATGACCTCACATTTGCCTTAGTCAGCAGTAAGTGATGGATGTCAAAACATGGCCCATGTATTATACATACAGCATCACTGATTTAATGTGCTTACTTGTCAGTCTGAGGAAACCAAGAAATGTCAGGTCAATCTGAATTCAATTTTGCGTCATTTATTTTCTCTTTCATGGCTCCCTGTTGTACTTGCTTTTTCTTTCTACATGTGTGTAAAAGGTTTCCACCTCCGTGCACACACAGTCTTAGGACAACAAAATTAGCCCTATTTCACATGTATTATATACAGTATTCACTAGTATTGGTCTCTTACATAAATGTGGCAACATTTCCCTTAGCTTACATGGCCTTGCAAAAGTATCTACACCTCTTGAATGTTTTTTGCCAATTTTGTCACATTATGCATGCAAACATGTGGAAGAAGGTGCTTTGGTCAGATGAGACCAAAACTGAACTTTTTGGCCAGCATGCCATATGTGTGGAGGAAAATCAACACTGAACATCATCCTGAACACACCATCATCACCATGAAAGACGTGATGGCCACATCATGCTTCGAGGATGCTTTTCTTTTCAGCAGGGACATTGAATCTGGTCAGAGGCAGAGGTTGCTTTCCAGCAGGACAATGAACCTAAACATATAGCTAGGGCTATATGACTGTGGCAGAATCTGTGGCAAGACTTGAAACAAACTGTTCACAGAGGCTTTCCATCCAACCTTACAAAACTTGAGCTGATCTTCAAAGAACAATGTGTAAAAATGTCAGTCTCAAGATGTTGAAAAATGGTACATGAGACATACTCCAACAGACTAGCAGTTGTAATTGCTCCATAAGATGGTCATACAAAGTGTTGACTCAGGAGAGGTAAGTAGAAATTCATGTCACACATTTGGACCCTTTTTCAGTATTTTAGTGACTTTTGAAGGCAATTGGTGGCATTTGATTTTATTTATAGGCATCAGAGTATAAAGGGTAGGATAAAAGTTTACAGGGAAACAACGTATACATTTCCTTCCACATCACTATTACACCTGCACTGATTTGAGCTGTTTCACAGCATGAAATCCCAGAGAACTACATTAAAATGTGTGATTGTAACATAAAATATAAAAATGTTAAATTGGTATAAACACTTTTTTAAGGTCACCCAAGGCAGGTAATTGGTGAAAAAACCTCATTGTAATACTTCTGCTGATACCATCTCATTGATGCAGTACTGAATATTACATTAACAGAAATGTGTTGTGTGTGTGTCCATTAAGGTTTCACACCGCCGGGGATGGATAGATCCTCTCCTGAGAACAGCCCAGTCCACGGATTAGTGCGGCAGACCTCTGTTACTACTGGAGCAAATATTCCCATCATAACAGAGCTTGGTATGATTCCTGCTAAATATTTAATGGTTGATATGATAGCTCTATAACCACATTTCTCTGAATTAGTCTTGATCTGAATAACCAATTTTTGCAATTAGAGGCTGCTAATGTGTGGTTAACATAGCTAAAAAGCGGATTTATTTGTGTATGTGTTTTGCCCCTCGTTGACTTGTGCTAGTAACTGTTTTTCCCTCAACGCTTGTCTAGCACCCTTAGCAAAGCAAGGCAAAAAAGTGCCTGTGATTTCATTCAGTCAGGATAAAAGCAGTGGGACCAGCATACAAATGATAACTGAGCTGGGTAAGAAGCGCTTGTGTCCTGTGCTGCAGTGTTGTAACTGCTGCTGCCTCCATATCAGCTTTCTCGTTTGATTTCTCTTTGCTGCACAAGAAGCTCAGTCCATTCCCATGGCATCACTTTGAACACATTTTACCCTTGGTTCTGGTTGAAATTGCCTGTCTTGTTTTGCTCCCCCCCTTATCTCAAAGCGAAATTTCTCCCTTTTATTTTTTCCAAGAATTACAGGGCCTTTGATCCCTTTAGAAGTCCTTGTGGCTGTTTTCGTAGCATCTTCTGTCGGATCACATTCTCTGGCCCATGCACTTCTTTTATCTTGGCTCTGTCCATATGACTGGCATTTATTTCTGTCTGTTCAGAGGGAGCAGTTCAACTAAATTTTACATCATTACTTTCTTCCAGCCACTGCATGTGTTTTGTTTTTTTGTGCTCAAAGACATCTTTAAAGAAGGTTCTGGGGCAACCAGTTACTTTCATTTGACCTGACATGCGAGTAGAAGTAATTGGAAGTTCTCTCTTGTATTTACAAGACAAACAATGGCATATTGGTTGTACTGATACTGACCTTAAGGAGGGTTTTGAATTGAGGCCCGGAACTTTGACAATATGCATGGTGTCGTGAGTGTGCATGAATTGCCTGGATATGGAGTGTGGTAGGGGGAAGTAGGCCAGATGGCTGAGTACAAATATCTAACATATAGTCATTACACATTTGAAAAAAAATTCATATAAACAAATAAGAATATTCCTAATACAGTCCATATCTGCAGCTACTGCCTATTTTGCACAACCACTGTGCTTTGTGTCATCCCTTTTCATGCAGATCCAGGATGTGCTTGACCCACTCTTTTTCAAAAACCTTTCCATGAAACAGAATTTGAATAATTCATGAAATTTGTGTTTTCCCCCCTCCTGCTAGTTAATGACTCGAATGTTCAGTTTCTGGACCAAGACGACGACGATGATCCAGACACAGAATTATACCTCACTCAGCCTTTTGCCTGTGGGACAGCATTTGCAGTCAGCGTACTAGACTCCTTAATGAGTGCGGTAAGTCACACAAAAAAGACAAAGCTGAATGTTTTTGGGCTGCAACAGCGACTCGATACAGATTTGCACAAAACCAAAGTCAGTGAGGAATTGGCACACTGTATATGAGGCCAAAGCAAACTTGGAATTGTCTGCAAAAACGGGAATATTGCAGAAGTTGGTAATTTGTGGACTTTTGAGCATGAAGTTTGAGAACCCCTGCTACAATATCATATTTAAAAAGACACACTATGTTTTCATATGAGGAAAGATAGCAGAATACCCCCATCTCACCTAAAAAGGAAAAAAAAGGCCAGTTAAAACGATAAGTAACAAGGCTGGGACTTCTAGTGAGTTTGATGGCTTCATTTGTCTGCCTTTCAGTTTGAGTGAGGTTAGAACAAAGCTGCCTTCAAGTGTGCTCCAGTGTAGACAAAGGTAATGCAACCTAATGGACAGCCCTCATCCATCATCTTAGTCAATAGTGCTGTCAGCAGCCAAGGGAGATGTCACTTCGGAGCAGAAGCGTGGGGAGACGAGGGACTGCACTGCGGAGAAAAAGGGCAGACATTTCCCCTTGTTAAAATCTACAAACCAATAACTGGAAGAAACTGGAATGGTTACAACTGAAGCACCCAGAATAAAGAAAGGTTTTTCTTCCAAATAACTGTCTTAGATTTTCTCAAAGATTGTACAGATGAAAGTTGTGATGCCATAGACTCCGTTGCGCTCCACAGGGTTAGATCAATCAACAATCAACCTGTCTAGCATCTTGTCAAGGATTTCCTTAAGGATTTACCCCCTCTTCTGTCTTTATGTCCACAGACATACTTCAATGATAATATCCTCACCTTGATCCGGACACTGGTAACGGGTGGCGCCACACCGGAGCTCGAGGGGCTGCTGGCTGAGGAGAATGCATTGCGTGGTGGCTATAGCACACCGCAGACCCTGGCAAACAGGGACAGGTGTCGCGTGGCACAGCTGGCCTTGTACGACGGGCCCTTTGCCGACCTCGGGGTAAGTGAATGGTCCAGTCACCCCCAGGTTAAAGCCATCTTTGTCTGCTCATATTATGCATTCAGCCTTCAGTAAAAGGCTTGTTGTGAGACAGCTCTCTCCACACTTAAGGGCAAACCAGGTAAAGATTGGATGTTTGAAAAGGATTTAATATAAATGTATCATTTATTGCTGTAGCATAGAACATTTATTTAAAAACATTAAAAAAAATTCAACCTTTAAATTCAGTCTATATATTCAGTAGGGAAAAATCCCATGTTTATATTTTTTTACAAGATTACAGACACCACAACTATTGCATGGATGCTGTCAATATCATGCACAGCCCCCTTTAGGCAGTAGGAAAACACCTCTCATATAACATTTAACAAGGTTAGAATGAGAGAGAATTTTTTGGAGAATTCTGTCTTTTCTCTTTGCCTCATCCACAGTTTCTCTATAGGATTTAGGGGTCATAATGACTGAGTTTTCCATGGAAGGAGGTCGATTTAACATCTGGTGAACTAGTACTGGGGGATTTTACTATATGTTTAATCTCATTAGCATACTGAAAGATGCAGTGATGACCCATTTTTAGTTTACTCCAGACTTCAGTTTACTCCAGACCTAACTGACATCAAAGTTCAGTTTGTTATTCAAACTGATAAAAATGTTTTCTAAGGAAACCCAGTCAATTGCATCAATTCACCCAAGTTGCAGCATTAACTCCTCTTGGACGAGCATGTAGCAACAGTGGACAGGCAATTGCACTTAGTCTTTGACCTTGCAGCAATCCTTCATACTGTGCATGGTGTTGGTTAACCACTAGTTTGCTCTGAACAGAACATTTGATTCACAGTTTTAGGACAAAACTCAAATAAGCATCTGTCCATGAGCTGTTTCCTTTATGCAAATCTGCGATAGTTGGCGGAGCTCTGGATTTAATGGTGTTCATGGATAAAGTCATAGAAACAAATGAAAACAAGCTAAAAATTCAGTTAACAACAATTATTATTCTGTTTTTTTAATCTCCTCTTAAACTTATTGTTGTTGCCTTGCAGGATGGTGGCTGTTATGGGGACCTGTTCTGTAAAGCCTTGAAAACATACAACATGTTGTGTTTTGGCATATATCGCTTAAGGGATGCTCATCTAAACGCACAAAGCCAGTGTACCAAAAGGTGAGAATTAAGATGCCTTAAAATGAAACAGAAGACAACATTTACTGTTGTCTTCGTTATCTGATTGCTTACCCTGGAACATTTTTACATTTAGTCTTGTTGCAACCACAAAATTCCATGTATTTTATTGGGATTTTATGTGACTCCACAGAAAGTAGCAAAAACTTGTGACCTGGAAGGAAACTGGTGGATGGTGTTAAACATTTTTCACAAATACAAAAACGTGAAATTGTATGAAATTGAGTTCACATCATATTATCCCAGCTTCGCACATCCAGAGATTAAATTTTTTCTCCATTTCTTATTTGTAAAATAGCTCAGGTATATAAATGATATATGATATGACATGAAACATAGGTAAACATCAGTTTTCAAGTCTTATCACACATCCTTTAATAAACATCGGTCTGGACTTTGACTGGGCCATTCTAATACATGCACAGGCTTTGATCTAAACCATTCCATTGTTGATTTGAATGTATGTTTATGGTCTTCCTGCTGGAAGGTAAACCTATGTCCCAGTCTTACATCTTTGCAGCCTCTAGCAGGTTCTCTTCAAGGATCGCCTTGTATATAGCTTCATCCATGCGCAATGTAACTTAACTACCTTCAACATCCCTGACGCTGGTGAAGAAAAGCATTCCCACACCATGGGGGTGGTGTGGTTGATTGTGGGTTACAGAACTCGCTTTTTCTTAATGTTGTGTAGGACACAGTCTTTAGCCAAAAACTTTACTTTTATCTAGGATATTGGAGTCAATGGAGTCTAAACATAAAATTATGCCACCCTTTTTAGATTGTAAGAAATTTACAAAATTATGTATTTTTACTCGCACCTCACTATTATGTGCTAATGTGTGTTGGTCTGTCAGACAAAACCCAACTGAAAATACACTGAAGTTTGTTGTTTTAATGTGCACTGTATTTGTCCTCACATCTGGTCAATTTCTTCTCCAGGTACGTCATCACCAATCCTCCGTACGCATTTGAACTCGTGCCCTCCGACCTCATATTCTGCCTGATGCAGTTTGACCACAACGCTGGTCAGTCACGGACCAGCCTCTCCCACTCCTCTCACTCCTCTCACTCCTCGAGCAAAAAGAGCTTTTCCGTCCACTCTATCCAAACCACCAACCGCGTCAACCGAGTCAAAAGCAGGGACTCACGAGACAAACAAAAGTATGTGCCCCTATAAAGCTGTCTGCCTGTCTGTCACCAGTGCCTGCAGTCAGTGTTGTCCTGTGTGTCCTTCGTTGAGTCTCAGACAGACTTTAAACTGCATCGGGTTTGTTTGTGTATGTTCGTCTGAATGTGTATGTATGTGTCTCTTTTACTGTTCAGTTTGCAGTACTTTGTGTGTTTTACCTTTGAACAGGAGAGGCTCATTACACAATCAAAGTAAGAAACAAGCAGGGTTGACTTATTTTCTGATTTCTTCATGCATTGAGCTTTTTCTTTGACTTTCTCCCCATCATGTTGGTATATAGATTCTATAGTAGTCTTAAGAGTAAAAAAAATCAAAACGACAACTGGACTTCTCTTATTATCTTATTACCCATCAATTACATTTACATTTCCACACCATTTTGTACATTTTAATGAGAGAAACATTCCTAATCTTTGAAAATAAGGGTAGATTAATTAATTTTTTACTTAAGGATTGGTAAATTGCTGAATGCCATTCTGGTGCATATAGATTGTATTCATTCTTAATGTCAGAAAAACACCCAGAAGCTCCCTTTGTTTCAAAATAATCAACCTTAAACAAATTTTATCTACACCTTGTTTGCATAGGAAGTCAGTTACTTCTCAGATGTCATGGTTTATGTGATTACAGTGCTCTTATCTGCCCACATACTGTAGCCACTTAAAGCTAATATTTCTCATTTATTTATTTCTAATTTGGGAAATTTAGGCCTTGAAAGCAGAAGGAAACTTTGTCTTATGTATGTCACATTGAAATTAATTTTGCAATTTCTACACACATATAGCCACTTAGCTTTCCTGCAGTTTGTAAGTATGGCATTCTTTTATCACAGACTTTTCTTAGTTCTTATTGTTCAAAGTTTCATAAAACCTTCTTCTGTTTTACTTCCATACTAAGATTAACCTTATTGTACATGAACTGCACTTTAAAATGACGTCTTAAAAAAAAAAAAAAAAAAAAATATATATATATATATATATATATATATATATATACGTTGTTAAAGCATGTTAAGGGTGTTAAAGACACACTCTAATATATATATATATATATATATATATATATATATATATATATATATATATATATATATATTCTAAAAAATATATAAATAACTGTATAACTTTTTCCCCGATACCCCTTTATTTCCATTACAATTGTTAATTTTTCAACTATGAAGTATTATTGTGTCAAAACATTTTGCAATTAGAAGCTGTTGTTAATAAAGTTATGTCCAGATTTTAATGTCTTCATATCTGAGTTTCTGTCTACATTTGCTTAACTTTTTCTTTTTCTCCAAAGTCTGTAAGTGATATTTGCTGATTTTATTTACAAGGTGGAGTACCAGAAGTAACAGTGGTTCCAAAGACTTATTGAAGTTTTGACTCTGCCAAATGCAAAGTAAGGGTCAGGGCTCAATGAAACTGAAAGGAACAAAAATATCAGCAAATAGAAGTGATTTATTCTGTTGTCTAAATGATTTGACTTATAGATCCTTAAAAGACATGCACAACTTTGCTTATAAAATTTCCTTGAGCCATCTAACTCTTAACACTTGCTGGCTGTTGCAAAGGTTTTAATACCTATTAAAGTCTTCCACATTTTGTCACACTGTAGCCACGAACAGAGATTAATTTTGCAAGGAGTTTATGTGACAGACCAAGACAAAGTAATATATAATTGTGAAGTGGAACAAAAATAACTTCAACTCAATCTTTATTGTTACATCTTTTTTCTTTCCTTTCTGTTGGACAGAAATTCAATAAATCTAAACGAACAAGAAAAAAAAAGTATCTGTCCTTATATTTGTAGATATTTGTAAGTTGCCTTAAATCATACTGTATTATGCAGCATGTAATCTTATGTGGCCTTCAGAGGTTTACTCTCATCGGCATGAAGGTCAAACACATTCAGGGCTTTTAATGATCCAATTAAGCCATTCTTTTGGGTGGACTGATAACCCAGCAGAAAACTTAGATAAATGTAAAAAATAATTGTTTCATGCACATGTTTGAATGTATTGTGGATTTTCTCTGATCATCACAAAATCCAAATTATACACATTATTTAAGTTGGTTGGTTTTCTGCCAGGTTCCCACTTTGTAGGCATATGGGATATAATTTTAATAGGGTTTAGGCCAGGGTCACTCCGAAAAGGTTACTGTTAGAATGTTAAATGCGTCCTAAAACCAGTCTTGATATGTTTTGGTGATCATTGTCCTGCTTGAAACCTATCTGTGTCTAAATTTCAGCCATCACCAGCAATGCTGGTTTTCAACTGTCTCTAGTTCCAAGCAGACTTGAGCCTTAGCTTTGCCTTGATTCTTCTTACACATCACAGGTGGGTGTGCAACAGGACAAATATCTACAACAAAATTTTTTGAGCAGCTAAAGCAGCAGGCTAATGTTAAGCTTCTGGAATATCTCTATATCTCTTGAATATTTGGGATTTTTTACAAACTTTCCCTTTAATACATTCAGCAGCAGAGATGTTCTGTATAAAATTACCTACTTTTACATTCTCTTTGTTTCTCATATCGGAGCTGCTGAAAGAAAACCCTAAATTTTAAAAACCATGCCTTCTTTTATCTTATTAAAAAAATATATATATTTTTTTTATCAAGCCTGCATTCATCTTAGTTCTGTCAGCATGTTTGTTATTGTTACCTGAATGTTACATTTAGTTTGTCAGCTTCTTTAGCAACTTTCATGAAAAACCTAAAGCTGCTTCCTACATGGTTAAAGCAGAAAGATGCATTATAACAGCAAACCAGAATCTTCTAACATGATCAATTCATTTTGAATAATTATGACTTTCTTTTTAACCTACTCCATATTCATGTGTAAGATATTCATTTGCCTTTTTTGCTTCTCATCATCATGCTGCATAGTTTTCTGTTATTAATAATCCCATTTAGCTTACATATAGTGTACTACTTTCTTTTTCTGAAGTGCAACAAGGATGAATAGAGTTGGCCAAGGTATGGAGATAAATAATTCTGCATGGTGTTAAATAATTCACTGAGCACGGTCATGTCCTTGTTGACATTTTGCCCTCTAAATATGCATCAGGGGTGCATGTTTACTATGAGACATGCAACACATCTCACATTAGGTTTGACTCCAGACTGTGTGTTTGCAAGCAAATGGTTTGATGCCAATTACCTTTGCATTTTATGACGTGATGTTTGATGTTGTTTCATTGAAAACATGTATTTTCTCACACATGTGAATGAAGTGTACCACTACAACTTTGCTACTAAGTAATGTTGATGAAAATGCATGCCTATGCACCTACCAATCAGACAGGTGCAACTCAATTATTATTTTTAAAATATATTGAAAAAGTTAATTTATTTAAAATTAAAAGATGAATTTAAAATATTTAAAAAGAAAATCAGTGGTTACCCTTGCTGCTTGAGCACCTTTTTCTATCACATATTTATTTTTTCCTTCCACTAAACCATTCATTTATATGCTTGGATACAGCACTGTTTGAACTTCACCATTCTTAAGCAATGATCTTTGTGGTTGACTCTTTTTGTCAATGACTACTTAACAAAATTAACTTAACAACAATATTAAGTCAGATTGTTTTATGCCATAATATAACTTTTTTTTTTTTATCAAAAAGCTTTTTAATGGTCTTCTATGATTTTCAAAGAAACCTAATTTGGAGGTTTAAATTAGCTGTAAGTCATGATCATCAAAATTAAAAGAAAGAAACGCTTGAACTATTTCTTTGTTTGTAATAAATCTTCATAAATTTTACTTTTTGAATGAAAGGGATTATTGTCCTGTTGCATGATCTAATTTTATTCTGGAAGCTGGTGTCACATTTGGCTCTAGAATGCTTTGATAAACAAAGGACTTTTTGATCAACTCAAGGACTTAAAGGTGCCTGAATTCTGCAAATCAAGCTCAAATCATCACTTCTCCACTACTGTGCTTGACAGTTGCTGTGAGATGACATGATGCCGTGTATGATGTTGTGTTTTATGGCCAAAAATCCTGGTTGTTCTGTCAAATAATCTATACTCATTCAGTCTTTTC
Organism: Valencia hispanica; assembly: GCA_963556495.2. Lineage (NCBI taxonomy): Eukaryota > Metazoa > Chordata > Actinopteri > Cyprinodontiformes > Valenciidae > Valencia > Valencia hispanica. Next base: position 14,010,071 of record OY747721.1, read on the forward strand.
CTGCTTTTGATGTCATTAACTAACTTAGAAGAAGCCAAATAGAATCTGTAAGGTCTCAAATTGATTTCTCTGCCCTTCAGATGAGTAACCTCAGACTTTTGGGAATATTCAAAATGGTCTTTTCTCACATTATGTGAATATTCATCCTCATCACAGAATTATGGACTTCAAATTTTCTAAAAGGCCTTTAAGGGCCTCCCTAAATTAATAAGTGCAACAATAACTTTATAGAGTTGGTCACATTTTCTAATGATCAGTGAATCAGTTTTGATGAGCAGCATCTGGCTTATATAGTCATTAAATACTAGAGAAACAGCAGGTATGCACTTAGGTTTTCCGATGATTCTTTAGAATGCCCTGGAAACATTCTTTTTTTAAAGGACTGCATATAAAAAGTGGTTTTGAAAGTACATGTTTAAAGGCTGAGGTGTTATTACTTAATAGTTAATTTATTCCAACATGAGTATAAAACACAAAATATAACTACTAGAGCAACTGGCTGTTCACAGAACTTTTTGCCCAAGCATATTATTGGAAAGTTTAGTGGTAGGAAACGTGTCTGAGATAAAAAGGGGTCCATGCAACAGGAATATTTGCAGAGGATTTTTACGCAAAGTCCAACAATGCTTCAAAAGCATAACATTTCTACTCTGTCTGCAATGATCTGAGGAGCTATGACATCTGCTGGCGCTAGTCCATTTTGCTTTATCAAGGCATTGATTCCGTAATTAATGCAAAAGGACCCCAGACCAGTTGCTGAATGCAATAGATGAGCCATCAAACTATTTTCTTCTTTTTATTAGTCCTATTTAAATTGTAATTTTATGAGAAGCGCAACCTCGAGATTTCATGAGCAGTGAGCCGTAATGATCAAAATTAACAGAAATAAACCTTAAAATATCCATTTGTTTTTCATAATTCTGTACAATACAGAGTTTCACTTTTTGAATTGAATTGGTAAAAAAAAAATCTACTTTGATATTTTATTTATTGAGATTTGCCTTTTGTACATATTAAAAAAATATATTTTGGGGATGCGTTGAAGGGCATTATAAAAAGTTACAAATGTATTTAGTAGCCAAGCTTTTTATAGCCTTTTAAAGAATCCATGATCAATAGTTCTTCATATTTAATACAATTATTTCAAAAGTTTTTTTGTAGAGACCACTTTAAGAGATTACAAGAAAGTCATGCTGTTTAATGGACGACCAAAGATTTTTGCAGATAATAGTTATTCTATTCATGTTAGAATTCACCTAGATACTCACATTAAGCAGATTTTTTTATATACAATGATCACCTTCACCTCTGTGTGCATGTAAAAACAACAAAAGCAGTTTGATGACTGAAATCCGAACACAATCTGTGTAGCATTAATGGTCTGATGTCCCCCCCCTCCTTCTTTGTCTCTGTATGATTTTGGTTCTTTCTCAGAAAAGACATGGTTTACAGATGAGCCAGAGAGTACCCACCTGAGGACCATACAGATCAATCCTGTGAATACTCTCGCCGTCAAACCAGTCAGTCACAATAAATCCACTAGTAGCTTGATCCCACCCATCAGAGAAGCCGAGGACGAGTGCTGAGCTCCAGACCCCATGCTGACATCTGGACAACTGGACCTCCAAGAGAACCTATTGAGTGGGTGTCAGTGTGGACCTTGGATCATTTTTTCACCTGCAGAACATAAATTATCAACAAGACAAACTGCTTTTCTGCCCACATCTTTGCAGCAATGTTACATCTGAGCTGATTTAGCAACATAAAGACAATCCTGACCACCACTCAACTTTTAGCTTACACAGCAGTGACCAGAGTCCATGACTGTTTTTTTTTCTTCTTTCTTGTTTTTTTCTTCACTTTATTTTGGGGAATGAGGGTCACTTGGGAAGAGCATAAACGGAGGCGATTATAAGCCTTGCTGGATGAAAGGACTCAGTTGTAAAAGTTGCCTTTTAAGCTGTACATGAACAACTACTGCTACTGCATTTGAGTCACCTAGTCTGGTAAAAGTATTCTGTACAGCTTGTTAGTGTGTATTTTACATCCAGCTGCAACCCCCTCACCCATCCACCACTAACACCACAGTGGCATTGTTGAGGACTGATGCTGCACTCCATTTACCTCAGGAGTTGTAAATCCAGAAAGGGATGGAAATTAACAATGACCTAATTTGGGTAAATTTATGAAGTGGATAGATTTAATCACCCCATAGAACACAGTGTTTACAATTTTTCAATTCACCTGTAGGTGGCAACAAAGAACCTGAGCTTCTGCTACACTACTGCAAATGGCATTATGAGTAGAAGAAAAGCTGAATAGTTTAATATTGCTACTTTAAGTGGTTGATAGAAACCATCAAATTTTATTTATAATAAGATAAGCAAAAGAAAGCACTAACAATGAGTGGCTAGTTTTTTACGAGAGCAGCAAGTTCTGGATATTCTTGCCCTTTGCCATTGGATGCTTTTGCAGTTTCGTTCTTTGTGTAACCTAATTTTCTCTTGGACATTTTGTACACCTCCAGTAGATCAAAACACACATCTCGAAACATGTGCGTCTGAACTGTATTTCTGATTTATTAAAGGTGTAAAGTCATACCACAGAGCACAGGGGTTGATAAGGCACATTGTTGGTTACAGGTCAAGAAAATTTCAGTGTAATCTCAACTACATATCCAACTTTCCAACTGCTGTTTTCAAATTATGTAGATGTAAACTATTGCTTTGTGCCTTTAAAAATTGTCCTTATAGGAGTATTAAGACATGCAAGCATAGTTACATCTTAGGTAAAACTACTATCTTTGATGTTTTAGCCTTTAAATACTCTACACTATAAGTTAAAGGACAATGATTCCCAGTCTAAACTGGTCCACACAGACTGCGTAGATTACAATAATATACATTTAATACAGTCTCTGTTCCACCATCATGTTTCAACATTTGAACATCTTAACGATCATGACTATTTAAAGAAACTGACTTGCATATGGTGTTGGTTTAAACTAACTTGGTTATAGATAACTTGTGTTGAAAATTTAGCTTTAACTATCATGCAAGCCAATATACAGTGGATATAAAAAGTGTACACACCTCTGTTATTGGAGACATATGACAAAAAAAAAAAGATTTTATTATAAATCTATCCAAACTCTTTCCACCTTCTAGGTGACATTTATCGTGTCCAGTTTAACACAAATGTTTTTAAAAATCTGCAGCAACCTGGTTTCATAGGAGTGCTTTCTGGCAGAAAATTGGTTGAACCACATTTTGGCTCAAATTCAGCTCTCAAGTCTCCTTCGGCAGTAGGCTCTCAGATTCCCATGTCTTAAACTGGTAACACAGTTTTTCCCCTGACTGACAAATGTATTAATTGAGAGCATTCTGAACATTTTAAGCTGTCTGCAAACTATGGATTTTGCAAAGGATGTAAACCAACAAATGTGATGGAAGTCCTGCAACAAAAGAACTGAACTTTATTTGCGATTGAGCAGATTTTCTGTAGTAGACAGCAAGCCTGTATCCAAAATGACTGGAAACGAATCAAAAGCTGGCTCAATAAAGCATTAATTTAAGGGTAAGCATATTTATGCAACCAGGTTATTGAATAGCTTTCTCTAACAGAAATGTGTATTTTATATTAAATAAAGAATGCAACACTTTGGTATGTTTATGCTTAATTCCAGTTGAAAGTCAGAAAACCCGCAGAGCTTGTTAACTATGAGCTTCATGAATAGGATACCTACTATTAGCAGTGGAAAACAACAATGTATTTACTCACTATTTTATGCATTAAACACTGCAGTACATTCTGTAGGGTTTTACAGTGATGGGTGTAATTAATCCAATAGCCAAAAGTGCAAAAAAGCTTTTTACTTCGGCTTTCCCAATGTTTAATAAGCCCACCAGCCATATTTGTTGTGGTTGGTGTTCAGGGCGTGTTGCCTTTCGGTTTTTTGTCTCATAAACCGAGGATTCCGAGTGCAAATGGTGCGCAGCATGACTCTCAGTGATCTCTTTGCTATTTGGGGCTAATTCACAACATTTGTGATGGTTAACATCAGCCAGTGTCCATACTAAAATACCATGTGGCTCCAGCCTTATCTCTATACACGTGTACTTGTCTTATCTTTGCCTTTTCAAGTCTATAAATGTTTTAAATGCTTTTCTTTTTTGTGGCAAACCAAAACTCCCATAATTTCACCACAAAAGAAACAAAAAACATCTCTGTAGTCTTTTTTTAAAATTATGATAGAGCTGTTTTGTCTGTGATCTATTCATTAACACACAGCACCATAGATGTTTGTATGACAGAGCATTTCACAATATTCCAAATATATAGACAAGTAGATTTTTTTTAAAGCCACATATCGCATGAAGTGGGCATCTATAAGTCCTCTTTTGGCTGTAAGCACTGCCTGACACTGGATTGTCTTGGAGGCAATGAGGAAACTTGAATGTACTCCATGACCAATCTTAATGCCATAATCGCTTCATTGCATAGATCGACGACAAGCAGCTCTATCATAAAAACTGTTGTCTCCAGAAACCAGCATTTTCATACATCAGCAATGATCTTGAACAATATCAACAAATATATTCGTTTTAGTTTCAGAAAATATAGAGAAATCATATCTGGTTTAAATAATGGAACACATCTATACTGGCACTGCTGTTACTTTAGAATCCATGAAAGGAAAGGTAAGAAGTAACAACATTAGTCCATGACCTTCTGAATCCACAGATGATGCTTTATGGTTTAGCCTAGGATTTGTGTTGGATGTTTAAGGAAAAAACATAAGGTTTGTGACATTTTTACTGGCACAGAGAACATCTGAGCTGTCCATACCTCAGTGCCAGTAATGTGCCAGGCAGTGCTAAAGCCAACAGAGGACTCCACAAAGACCCACTGCTGCGAAAAGAGGCGTCTAGATTTACTTTTCCACAGTGAATAATCTAACTTCTAAAATGTCTTAAAAACTGCTTCCACCACCATCGCAAAACAATGCGTTTCATGTAAATCTGTAAAACTTAATGTAAAGTATTTCTTTGTAGCGTATTCCTGTTTGACGGTGCCTGTGGTGTTGAGACGCATTCAGCATTGCAGACATGCTTGTATTAATTTTGTGCATTTTTCAGCACACTCAATCGTCAAAAGACACTCCTGACTTGATATTTACATCACCAAACACAGAAATAACATTATTGTCTTCTATAAATTTGCTTGTACATAAATTGTACATGATTTCATTTTGTATTTTCACAAATTAAAAGATGTATGGTGTTTTATTGTATGAGTTGTCATTCATTACCTGGATTTTTTTCTTTCGTAATTAAACATAGAGCACATCACAGAAACATATGAACAATATAAAACAGGAGGTTTGTTTCTGATATCTAAGCAGATCAAATAACGTCTTTCTGAACTCTGAGGATAAAAGGCTGATAAAGACACACTACACGTTCTCACCTTGGGGAAAGAGAGCGCCCATTATGTTGCTTGTTAACGATTTTACACACTGTAGCATTGTGGGAGACTGTCAGCATGCCAATAACACTTACAGTCTAACACCTCGCAGAGAAGCGGCTGATTTTCCAGATCCTCCTGCCAGCGGCTGTGTCACCTCATCTTAGTAAACAAACACATCCAGCCGTCCCTCTAAGATCAGCTATCAGCAATACCTGTGCCAAAGGGGAGGAGTTTTACTCAAGGAATCACTATAGATGCAATGTATTGTAAAAGTATAAAGGGTATAAAAATTTTCACATTTATCATAAAACTCCAAAATGTAATATACGTTATGCAGATTTCAGGTAATAGACATAGAGTAGTGAAACTCCCAGTGAGTCAAGACTTACGTAAAACATTATGTCTACCAGCTTGGCACATCCGGAGACAAACATATTTTTATCCATTTTTATTTGTGAAATAGCTCAAGCTCAGTCAGATTGGATAGAGAGCATCTGTTAACATTAATTATCAAGTCCTACCACAGATTTTTAAATAGATGGACTTTGATTAGGCTATTCTAACACATAACTTTGCTTTGATCAAATCCATTATATAGCAGCTATCGCTGTTATGGAAGGGTTGTTGCTGCAAGGTCAACCTCCACCTGACCATTCAATGTTATGCAGCCTCAAACAAGTTTTCTTCCAGGAATGCCCTGTATTTAAAGCCATTCATCACCCAACAATCCCCACAGCATGATTCTGACACAACTACGTGTCACATAGGGGATGGTGTGTTTAGGTTGATGTGCAGCATTTGTTAATTTATATACTTATTTAGCCACACAAAGTGTTTTTGCATGTGGGCCTAAAATGTCAGTTTTTGGTCATATCTGACCAGAGCAAATAATTTTTGTTTTCTTTTTTCTCCACATGGCTTTCATTTTTCAGGTTAGAGTAAAGGGGCCTTTTTATTTGTGCAAACCACACTTTTTAGAATTTTATTTGCAAAAGAAAAAAAAATCTTAGGCCATTTTCCTTCCACTACACAACTATGGGCTATTTTGCGCTGGTCTATCACACAAAATCCCAATGAAATACATCAAACTCTCTAACTGTATCATGAGAACATGTGAAAAAGTTTAAAGGGTGTGAATATTTTTGCAACCTTTCAAGTCAGAAGTAAGATTTTTTTGTTGAGTTGAAAGCTTGTACACGAACAAACAAACAAAGAATTCACAGTTGCCTCTGAAGACCAGCTTACATGGATGATAACAGTTTCCATGACAATGCAACTCTCCAAGTGCTTCAATGCCAGCTCAGATAAACAGTGATTCTTTACCAAAACAAGGGGGTCATTACGGCAGCTTGTCAAATCAATGCCGAGAGTGTCCTGGCTGATTAAGGCGTCCCCTCTCAGTCCAGACACAGTGTCAATATTGGCTGGCCTGTAGCTGCACACTCCCATGATTGGACTGAAATGCCCATCAGTCAGGCAGCTGAGCTGGACTAATGATTCCCTGTGCTGCCTATTAGAGAGACATGACAATTTAATCCTGTGGGCCAGGCGAGGAAAAGTGACCTTGGTGCTTTATATTGAGGCTGAAGTAAATTGACAAGAGCAGATAAATCTTTACCTTGGGCTATTAACAGAATTAAAACAACAACAAAGGCAGAAGTTTCTCTCTTTGTTGTTGAGTTTGAATGTGCCTTTTCTTGTCTCAGTCAATTTAGGGCTCCTACATGATTTAAATTAATATTCCATACTATTGGAGACAGTTTTTTGTTTGATTTTTTTAGAACTATCTCTCCTTTAATTTTATTGTAAAATACCAAAGTGCACTATGATTTCATGGAAGATTTTTCTACAATGGTTTAACAAGTAAGTCAGTCAGTCAGTCAGTCAGGAGGCAGGCAGGAAGGAAGGCAGGAAGGAAGGAAGGAAGGCAGGAAGGAAGGAAGGAAGGAAGGAAGGAAGGAAGGAAGGAAGGAAGGAAGGAAGGAAGGAAGGAAGGAAGGAAGGAAGGAAGGAAGGAAGGAAGGAAGGAAGGAAGGAAGGAAAAAGATTACAAGAAAGAAAGGTAGAAAACAAAGAAGGAAAGAAAGGAGGGATGGAAAGGAGGTAGGACAAAATGAAGAGAAAAAAGTAAGGTACATCACAAGGAAAGGATAAAGAAAGCAGAGAAATGAAGGAATGACAAATGAAGGAAGGTATGACACAAGGAAAGGAAGGAAGGTGGTCAGATCATAAGAAAAATAAGGATGGAAGGCAGGAAGGACTAGAAGGACACTAAGAAGATAATAAGGACACAGGAAAGTGAAGGTGGAATGAAGAGAGGTGAAACACAAGGAACAGGAGAACTGAGGAAAGCAAGGAAGGGACTTATGGTAAATGAAAGCAAACGATAAGAGAAACGGAAGGAAGGAAGCAAGGTAGGGTACAAATAAGGACAGAAAGGAAGGCAGTGATAATATAAAAAATGAAATGAAGACAGAAAGGACACAAGAAAGGAAGAAAAAATGGAAGGAAAGCACCAGAAAAACACAAGTAATAAAGTAAAAAAAGGAAAGATGAGAAGAATGGACACAAATTAAGAATCCATCCATCCATCCATCCATCCATCCATCTATCCATCTCGGAGGGACTTGTGTCTATATTCAGCAGTCAATCTGGAAGATATAGAAATTAAATTTCAAACTGTATAGGAAATCTGTAAATTTAAATATTATACAAATAACCTAAAGTATACTTTGCATTCCCACCTTGCATACGTGCAATTCATCCAATGATGAATAAAAGCCATTGTTTAAATCCATCTATGTAGAGTCTAGCTGGAGTATTAAAGTGGATACTGGTAGAAGCTTGGTCTTTTTCAGACGTTCTAAGTCATTCCTGAATGGACAATGTGCAAGCTATATTGCCTTGGACATCTATCTCAAGGGTATAAGAACAGTGTCTACATGGTTGGAAAAAAAGCCATGTGTTTACACAGATGTTCCAAGCTTTTAGCACATATCTTCCCCTACGGAGCTGCAGTGCCCATCTTTTGTGCCGAGGGCCATGTACATTTTGTATTATTTTCCCTTTTGATACTGACATTAGGGACGATGAGAAACTGACTTGCATATGGTGTTGGTTTAAACTAACTTGGTTATAGATAACTTGTGTTGAAAATTTAGCTTTAACTATCATGCAAGCCAATATACAGTGGATATAATCCAGAATAGAATTTAAAATCCTTCTTCTTACATACAAAGCCCTTAATAATCAAGCTCCATCAGAGATCTAATTGTTCCTTATGTTCCTAACAGAGCCCTTCGCTCTCAGACTGCAGGTTTACTTGTAGTTCCTGTATGAGAAAGACGGGCAATGCGACTTTAAAAACAAAGAAATTAAACAGCGAAAGATACAAATTTAATCCCTGTTGTAAGGCTAAATCAACACACTCCAATGTAATCTGTCTGCAAAGCACAGTTGACAAACTGACCCCTTATGTTCACTGAAACAAAAAAACATAACTTACTTTATTTAATTTGTTCTCATGTATGGTTAAAGTTAAGCTACAGGCTAATTTCATATTTTTAATATAGAAAATGTCACTTACAACCAGGGTGCTAATCTGTTGTTGGATGCCCCAGACATTCCAGTCAATGTGGAGTGGGCGCCTGCCATTTATTGTGCACTGTCCCAGAACTGTAACAAAATATGTAATATGGTAAGCCATTTCATGTCAAGTGTTAATTTAAGTAAAACACAACTGAGATTTAAGACACCTCTATTTGTCCTGATTTGTTCTAGTGGAGTGGGAGCCAGGTACAGATAGGAGAATGGGAGCTTCAAATTGTCAATGATATTTACCAAAACTAAAGCCTTACAAATGTAGAATGGAGGCACAAGAGGAGCTGAACAGTTTCAAGGACAACAAACTGGCTGCAAAATGCTGAACAGATGAGGCAACAGAACTGGTTTTGGCAGATAAAAGAAGGATCCAACAATCAACAGGAAAACTAAACTCCTTAACACTTAACCTAGCAAAAACTAGGGGGGGTCAGTGACCAAGACGAGTACAATCCACAGAATGCAATGCAATTCAGTGGAGATCTGAGGAGAGAAGCTTAGGGAGAATTACTAATGAACACCGAAATGTATACACAGGGTTCTAAAGAGAAGAAAAATGATGTAAGTCAAAAGAGTAGCACTAACACTAAAATAAGGAAACTGAATAGTCTCTATACCAATGGCTGGCAGATTTTTTTATCACAAGTAACTCTTCAGTAAAAATCTAAGTTTTTGGTAGAACACCGGGGTTTAGAAAATAGGTTAAAACAAAAGGATGAATTCATTTCTATATCTTAAGTGGTTGAAAGTGTGCAATTATCACTCAGAGGTTTAATATTTCAAGTTTGAAATTTTTAAATAATGGAAACTCTCTAGATATCGGAGTTTTGAGTGCAACACCAACATTTAAATTCAATATGACTGACTTGCTTCAAAGCTTTGCAATAGTCAGAGTAAATAACTGTTTCATTTGCACTTCTGAAAATTGTATCTAAATTTTTTCACTCATAAGACTAAACAACCTCTCTCAGTGAACATGTTGCTGCAGTGTTAGTTTAAAAAATATCACAGAATTAAGCTTGAATTGGTAAATGTAGTAGTTACAAGGCAAGGCAAGTTTATTTATATAGCACACTTTTAACAACAAGGCACTTCAAGGTGCTTTGGGAGATTAGAAAAAAAGCAGCAATAAACCAACAACAAAAGCAGAAAATTCACAGAAAAGTGTGACAAAATATATGCAGAGATTCCATAAGCCTTTATGTCATGCTAACATTTGGCAGTTTCACAGAGGAACATGAAACGCTAATATGATAAGTCTTCTTTCAAGAAAGATTTCCAAGCAGGAGATCAGGGGTCTCATTTAGAAATGTTGCGTACGCACAAAACAGGGCCTGAAACTGGCGTACGCCACTTTCAAAGCAAAAGTTGTGATTATTAAAAAACAGACTTGACGGGAAAATGTGCGCACCTGTACGCCAACTCTGACCCGTGCGTACAGACATTTTGGAGACGGGGGGAATCGACGACGCAGTTGGTGAGGTGGTGAACTGCAGCCAGACTGCATATTACTCCTCTCACACATATAATTTCACCTCACACCAAACACTAATTATGGATTCATGTTATTATAAACATCCAAACCAGCAATGATATCTATATTGTAGCTTTGCAGTGAGCTATAGCGCTTCTAAAAACATTTTTCAATATAAAAATAAATACATAAAATTTATCTCAAAACCTTAAACTCAGATAAAAGGGCCGGGACTGTATGCCAATTAATAAATTGAATCATCTGTACCATATATCATTGATTGGCACATTCATTGTGCCAAGGAAGGAAGCAATCAGTCTTATTGCTCCCAATAGAAATACCCCAACTACTTTCAAGCGTAATATTTGAGATGGATGCACTGGCGTTGCTAGAAGATTTTGCAAATGGAAGGATTAGGAGAGAACGCGTGTTCAGGGATCATGCGGACCTCCTTGCACATGATGATGACTGGCTAATAAGCAGATTCAGATTCCCTAGAGCTGTGCTCTTGGATCTCTGTGCTGAATTGGGCCCGGTTTTGGAGAGATCGTCCAGGCGGAACCGTGCCATTCCAGTCCAGCTACAGGTGCTCACCACTCTGGGGTTTCTTGCAACTGGTTGTTACCAGCGGGAATTAGCCAACAGGTATGTGTCTGTCACGTGGTGTGTGGAGAATGGACCCAAACGCACTCGCTGAAGGAAGGTGCAGGATGTTTTATTAAAGTGAGGAGATCGTGATGATGGTGGTGAAGGGAGACACTGGACATCGGGCTGGAACGAAGAGGCAGGAAGACGACACACCATGGGGATGAAGACAACAGAGGACTAGGAGGAAGGAGGACTAGGAGGAAGGATGAAGGATGGATGATCCCCCTGGGAGTGAAAGGAAGTGAGGAGTCTTAAAGGCAGGAGGTGAGTAGGATCAGGTGTGGATGATGAGACAGACAGGTGAAGACAATGAGGCAGGAATAGGGCAGCGTGACAGGACCCCCCCCTTTAAAGGTGGATTCCAGACACCGTGGAAAGAGTGAAAACGAAAGGGAAGAGAAAAAAAAACAAGCACCCTTGCCAGGGTGGGTGGAGGGGGCCCACGGAAGGAGGGCCCCGAGTCTCTTTGGGTACGCCCCTGGAAGTCTGGCGGACGGCCCCGGCGGCGTCCTCTGGCTGGACGGAGGTCGGGCGGACGGCCTCGGCGGCGTCCTCTGGCTGGACGGAGGTCGGGCGGACGGCCTCGGCGGCGTCCTCTGGCTGGACGGAGGTCGGGCGGACGGCCTCGGCGGCGGCCCCTGAGGACCTGGAGGTCGGGCGGACGGCCCCGGCGGCTGCCCCTGAGGACCTGGAGGTCGGGCGGACGGCCCCGGCGGCGTCCTCTGGCTGGACGGAGGTCGGTCGGACGGCCCCGGCGGCGTCCTCTGGCTGGACGGAGGTCGGGCGGACGGCCCCGGCGGCGTCCTCTGGCTGGACGGAGGTCGGGCGGACGGCCCCGGCGGCGTCCTCTGGCTGGACGGAGGTCGGGCAGACGGCCCTTAGGTCCTTTTCTGAGGTTCAGGTAGTGCCATAGAGAGTCTGGAGGCTCGGACTCCTCCCCAGACGGAGAGTCTGGAGGCTCGGACGCCTCCCCAGACGGAGAGTCTGGAGGCTCGGACGCCTCCCCAGACGGAGAGTCTGGAGGCTCGGACGCCTCCTCAGACGGAGAGTCTGGAGGCTCGGGCGCCTCCCCAGACGGAGAGTCTGGAGGCTCGGACGCCTCCCCAGACGGAGGTTCTGGAGGCTCGGACGCCTCCCCAGACGGAGGTTCTGGAGGCTCGGACGCCTCCCCAGACGGAGGTTCTGGAGGCTCGGACGCCTCCCCAGACGGAGGTTCTGGAGGCTCGGACGCCTCCCCAGACGGAGGTTCTGGAGGCTCGGACGCCTCCCCAGACGGAGGTTCTGGAGGATCGGACGCCTCCCCAGACGGAGAGTCTGGAGGCTCGGACGCCTCCCCAGACGGAGAGTCTGGAGGCTCGGACGCCTCCTCAGACGGAGGTTCTGGAGGCTCGGACGCCTCCTCAGACGGAGGTTCTGGAGGCTCGGACGCCTCCTCAGACGGAGGTTCTGGAGGATCGGACGCCTCCTCAGACGGAGGTTCTGGAGGATCGGACGCCTCCACAGACGGAGGTTCTGGAGGATCGGACGCCTCCTCAGACGGAGGTTCTGGAGGATCGGACGCCTCCTCAGACGGAGGTTCTGGAGGATCGGACGCCTCCTCAGACGGAGGTTCTGGAGGCTCCAGTGACGGGGACGGGTCCTCCCTGACCCTCCCTGGGAGCTTCAGCGACGGGGACGGGTCCTCCCTGACCCTCCCTGGGAGCTTCAGCGACGGGGACGGGTCCTCCCTGACCCTCCCCGGGAGCTCCAGCGACGCATGGGGAAATGTCCATCACTGGAGAGCCGCCGCTGTGACCGCCAGAAATACAGCAGCCACAACAACGGCGGGCTCTGGAGCTGGAACGGGCTCATGGACTGGAACGGGCTCATGGACTGGAGCTGGAACGGGCTCATGGACTGGAGCTGGAACGGGCTCATGGACTGGAGCTGGAACGGGCTCATGGACTGGAACGGGCTCATGGACTGGAACGGGCTCATGGACTGGAACGGGCTCATGGACAGGAACGGGCTCATGGACCGGAACAGGAACGGGCTCACGGACCGGAGCCGGAACGGGCTCACGGACCGGAGCCGGAACGGGCTCACGGACCGGAGCCGGAACTTCCCCGGGAGCGGCCCCACCTCGGCGGCGTCGCTGTCTGCGGCGAGGCGCTCCCCTGGAGCAGAGGTAGGCCGTCTTGTCCCCATAGAAGAACTCGAAGAGGTCCTCCTCCCTGATGTGAGGAGCCCCCGAAGAGCCAGCTGGAGGAGGGACAAAGACGGCGGGGGAGAGAACCGGCGGTGGGTGCCCCGCGGAGATGGAGCCGACGTTGGTGGTCCGTGTGGCCGCGCCGCCCTGCTCCTCGCTCGCTGAAACGCCGGTTCGGCGGGTCCGTCGCCTACGGCCAGATGGTGGAGCCGGAGAGGGCGGACCGATCGTCTGGTCCAACGCCTCCTGGCGAATCCTCTCCGCCTCGCGCCGCAGATCGGCGAGCTCCCGGGCCGAGAAGACACTCTGGAAGTGAGGGAGCACTCCGAGGATCTCCCCGGCTCCGGAGACCCGCACAGGGAGGTGAGGAGAGGCAGCGAGTCTGGCCAGGTTAGCCCAGACGTCCTGGCGCAGGGCGGCGATCTCCCGGGCGAGTGCTGGGTCCATATTTAGGGCCGGATCATTCTGTCACGTGGTGTGTGGAGAATGGACCCAAACGCACTCGCTGAAGGAAGGTGCAGGATGTTTTATTAAAGTGAGGAGATCGTGATGATGGTGGTGAAGGGAGACACTGGACATCGGGCTGGAACGAAGAGGCAGGAAGACGACACACCATGGGGATGAAGACAACAGAGGACTAGGAGGAAGGAGGACTAGGAGGAAGGATGAAGGATGGATGATCCGCCTGGGAGTGAAAGGAAGTGAGGAGTCTTAAAGGCAGGAGGTGAGTAGGATCAGGTGTGGATGATGAGACAGACAGGTGAAGACAATGAGGCAGGAATAGGGCAGCGTGACAGTGTCTGAGTGACATGATTCTTACTATTCTGCCCAAAGTCCCTTTTTGGAAATAATGCCTTCAAATATGTTATATTTATTTACTAGGTCTGGGATATCACTGCCGTCCCTGAGCGCAATAATGCCTGCAGTCTTGGATGGGATCATTAAAATGAGCAAGCGATACATCACGTTTCCACATACTGTGGGGGAGCAGGCCGAAATTAAGATGCAATTTGCAGCAATGTCCGGTTTCCCAAACATAATCGGCGCAATTGACTGCACCCATATTGCTATAAGAGCCCCGTCCGAGGATGAATTTGTTTTCGTCAATCGGAAACATGTACACAGTATTGATGTGCAAATCATATGTGATTCACACATGATGATCACTAATATGGTGGCACGATGGCCTGGGTCAACACACGACTCCTTTATCTTGACACACAGCAGTGTAGGGAACAGACTGCAGGCAGGCGCTGTGCGTGATGGCTGGCTGCTCGGTAAGTCCTCACCGTCATTAGAAATGCTGGTTGTTGACGCCTGAATTAAACGTGTTATCACTTGCAGGTGATAGTGACTACCCTCTCATGAGCTGGCTTCTGACCCCGTTCCCAGACCCACAGACAGCAGAGGAAATGCGCTACAACTCCTGTCACATGCGTGCGCGCTCAGTCGTGGAGCGTGCCATAGGGCTGTTAAAATGTAGGTGGCGGTCATTGGATGCCTCGGGTGGCAGACTATTATACCTACCTACAAAGGTCTGCAAGATTGTGAGGGCATGTGGAATTCTTCATAACATGGCATTGTGAATTGGAATTCCCCTCCCTCCTGGCCTACCCCCTCCCCAGCATGAGAACCCCGACCCACAGCCGCCTCCTCCTCGACAGGAAGCCTTCACCCAGGGAGCAAGGATCCGCCAGGATGTAATGCGCCGTTTGAGATAACAACGACAAGGTTCATTTATTAAAATGTTTTATTGTATCATTCAAGGTACCAATGGCTGTCACTATGTCGCACAGCACACTGTTTATTTCCTTTAACTCGTTTGTCACAGAATTGATGGCGCTGATGGTGTCTCTCTGTGTCGGCATCACAGCTGCAGTCAGAACCCGACCACTGCTGGATGCAGCACGGGCACTGGCAGCACTGGTACTGGGGGCAGCCGGACGCTGGGCAACCTCATCTTCCTCAGCCTCCTCATCCTCGCCACCTACCGACTGTGGAAGAGCTGAAAAGACACGGCATATTAGTCTGTCTCCTTAAAATATTCTCAAATTTGTTAACGTAGCCACGTAATAAAATATATCCAAAAGGTGCTTTACCGGGTTCATCTGTCGTTTCTGCCAGGTCGGTGTCGCCCTCCTTTTCTGACACAATACCGTACACACTTGATGTTCCCATGATACTTGCCATCTTCCTGTCCAGTGGTGTCAGCTCGGGTGTACACGTACCCCCTCCAGTAGCAGACCAACTCTGGCGGTGGGAGGCAAGTTTTTTTTTTGCCTCGACTTTGAGGTCCGACCACTTTTTTAAAATTTCGGGTACCGTCCTGTCAGTTGCACTGACAGTCTGCACTGCAGACGCCACATGCTGCCACTCGCAGTTCTTCCTTTTATTTGTGACACCACTGCTGTGTCCACAAAATAAAATGTCTCTTCTAGCCTCCACTTCACCCACTCGCACTTCAATCTCCATCTCCGTAAAGTTTCTGTTATTGTTTTTTTTTGTTGTTGCCATATTTCCCCTCTTCTTCATATGCATCAATATTCATGTCCTGCTTTGCATTGACCTTTTATAGCCGGATTCGGGCGTTTTCAGGGCGGAATATGAGCCAAATTCACGTGCCCAAACTTCCAAGAAGACTGTGATTTTTAAAGGGGAAATTGCTTATACCTGTGCGTAGGCATGATTTTATAAATCAGAAATCTTTTTGGCGTACGCAAACTTTTTGTTTTGGTCGTACATACACTTTTAGTAGGGATTCTACGCAATGTTTTATAAATGAGACCCCAGGTCATTACTCTGCTACCTGTTGCTGATTCAGCCCTATCTGCCAAGTACGATGGACCGTTTGAGGTCTGTAAAAAAAAAAGAAAAAAAAGGAGAGAATAATTATGCAATACGTACTCCTAATCTGAGACAAAAGTCACATGTTTGTCTCAAAAACATGGTTAAGTCGTACCACTCTTGACCTGCACCAGAACCTAGTGGTGTGTGTGCTCCAGTTGCAGTCACACGTTGACTGGAGGTGGAGACTATGGGAGATCCTGATGGTATGAAAATGAGCTGTTCAATGTGCTATAGTCCCTTTCTTAAGAACTATGAGATGTTAAAATATCAGAAGAATCAGCTTAACCATTTGTCCCATCAGCATCGAAACGCAAACTGCTGTAGTTGGTGAGTATACATGCTTATTTGGTGATGTACCGACACACATTACAGTTCTGGACCATGATATAGATGTCCAAAATGCAAGGCCCATAAAGCAGCACCCTTATTGTGCTAACCCTGTAAAGCGCTCACTAATGAAACAAGAAACTCAGTATCTGCTAGATCATAGTTTAGCCAACCTAGTCAAAGCCTGTGGAGTTCTCCTTGTTTATTAGAAACTAAACCAGATGTTTCACCACGTTTTTTTCTCTGACGTTCGTAAAGTGAACTCTGTTACCATACCTGATACATATCCTCTTCCAAGGATTGAGGATTTTATGGACAACTTTGGAACTGCCAAGTACGTAACGAAATTAGATCTTCTTAAGGGTTACTGGCAAGTCCCTTTAAGATAGCGTGCTTCTAAAATTTCAGCCTTTGTTACACCGGATGACTTCCTGCAATACACTTTCATGGCATTTGGCATGTGTAATGCTCCTGCTACTTTTCAAAGGTAAATAAATACTGTGCTGCATGGTCTTTCCAACTGCAGTGCTTATTTAGATTACCTGATTATATACACTGAATCCTGGTCAGAACATCTGGAAACCTTGCATCAAGTGTTTTGTCACTTGGCACAGGCCTCCTTAACACTTAGCCAAATGAGGTGTGAATTTGCCAAGGCTGCAGTGGCATATTTAGGCATAGAAATGGGAAAAGGACAAATACGTCCCATCAATGTAAAAGTTATGGCAATCAATGACTTTCCCGCACCCAAAACTCAACACAAACTTAGTCATCTCTTAGGGATGGTTGGTTACTTTAGAAACTTCTGTAGGAACTTTTCCTCCGTGCTTCAACCATTAACTAACCTGCTTAGCCTATAAAGACCGAGTTTGTTTGGTCAGATGAATGTCAAAATGCTTTTGAAAGTGCTAATTCTCTCCTCTGTCATGCTCCAATTCTAGCTGCATCTGATTTGACCCGACCTTTCAAATTAGAAGTGGATGCCAGTGCTGTTGGGGCAGAAGCAGAGCTGTTGTAAGAAGATTTGCAGGGTTTGGAACACCCCGTTTGTTATTTCTCCCGCAAGTTTAACAGAAATCCG
The DNA here is from genome assembly GCA_963556495.2 of Valencia hispanica. Lineage (NCBI taxonomy): Eukaryota > Metazoa > Chordata > Actinopteri > Cyprinodontiformes > Valenciidae > Valencia > Valencia hispanica. The sequence goes on from OY747721.1 coordinate 14,027,705, forward strand.
TTAAACTACTCCATTATTGAGAAGGAGACTTTGGCTTTGTTGTGGGCTCTTCAGCACTTCAATGTTTACCTTGGGTCTAGTCCATCACCTATTGTTGTGTATACCGATCATAACCCCTTTGTGTTTCTTTCACGCATGTACAACTACAATCAGTGCCTCATGGGGTGGGCCTTGCTCATGCAAGAATACAATCTAACCATTTAGCATAAAAAGGGAACTGAAAATGTTCATATGTGTGTTTACAAAACCCTGTTTTGTAATTTAAGGGGAGCTGTGTTACAGTCCCTGGCCTGGAGGGATGTGAGGCAGCCTTCCCCATGAATATCTAGGTGTGTCCGCACCCACTGATCATTGGCTGTCTGAGAGGTCCTGATCTACGCCCCCGTGGATTCCCGTTGGACTGGCTTAACAACACCGTGACCAATCAGCAGCTGACAAGATGCATCTGCTGCTTTAAAAGACTCCAGATCATTTTCATTCAGCGGGCAGCTTTTGGACTGAATTGATTGTACAGCTTGCCCCATGCCTCCTTTCTCTCTGGTTGTTTGTTTGAACTTTTGTCCGTTTAGATTTGAAAAATTATGTGCTTACAAGGTTGAGTTGGTGGAAGCTTTCTTCTACTTACCATAGCCCTGGTAGCAGCTGTTTTGGAGAGGGGAGTTTCCCCCCTTTACTTAATTGGTCTTGCTAGTTTCTTGGTTTACCTTTTGACTAGCAGTATTATTTTCATACTTATGTTTGGAAGTGAGTTTTGTTTGGTTTTGTTATACCTCCTTGTATTATTATTTTAATAACTTTTATTTTGTTATAAACATTTTAACTTCTACATACCAGCTTGACACAATCCTTTACCCCCCTCCTTGACCCCTAGCAAAGTGGGCCGTAACACTACACATTTAAAAGTCATTTTCTCCTAAAGAAAATAACCTGTAACAAATGACAAACAGATGGCAACATCCCATAACACTACTTCTAAGCTGAAGTTGTAAAGATGATTTACAATTTGTGCAATATTATTCTCTGTGATTCATGTTTCTGTCAGCTCACTCACCAGAGGTTAATAGAAATGCCAGCATACTTTCTGATTTACTTAGTAAAATTTTCATCCCAAGGTTCTGGTTCAGAAAATTGGAGTCGGAGAGAGTTACAGGATTCATGCATTATGCAGAACAAGTTGAGGCGACCTTCAGCCATCACAGTCTTTTCTATATATTACTGTGGGCTTGACCCTTCCAAGGCTAGAAAGAGCATTTGATATATTTAAGCTCTACTGCCATTAAATTACTCACATTCCTTATGAGCTGAGCCCATTTTCATACAGCCAATAACATCAATGTGGTATCATTTTGATTAAAAGTGATTTTACACTATGCGTTTTTGCTTTTCACTGCAGGTAAGGCTTCACCAAAGAGGAAGAAATTCACATTTTAAAAATAAATTTAATCAGCACATAAATCTCCTGCTTGGCCTTTCTGATTTTTATGCCCCACATTATTGGCTTCACCATGTGTTGGCCATATGTTGGAAGAAAAAAACTGCTGCTTCTGTTTGATACAGAACACATCAGGAAAGAATGGGGAGTAAAGGGGTGGTTTACAGTATGATGTCCCTTTTCATATAATTGGTGTTCGAATTATTTATGACATTAATTGCTGCTTTATCGACTAGCTGTCAACTCCTTGAGCTCCGAGTCCATTCTTCTTTGCTAAGAGCGCCTGCTCAGCCTAAAGTAGACTGACAACCTAATTATACCATCTTCCCTCTCAATGAGAAATTCCACTAATGTGAATCTAGCCTTGAAATGAGACTCCCAAATCGACCCAGATCTACTTCATTCTGCCTTATTTCCTCTCAAATCAATTTATATCGAAAAAAATTGAGGTACTTTTTAAAGAAAATTAATAATAAATTTATCTAATATAACCTATTTATGTTGTCAACAAATTTTGAATAATTTAAAGCAACACTGTTTATGTTTGAATAGTAATCAGTTATAAACATGCTCCCAAAAATGCAAGTGGCTGTATCAATTGGGGGCTGAACATATTGTTGAAACCAGATGTTTACATACACAGTATAAAAGACTCAGCCTCTGTTTTCTCACTTTTTGATATTAAATCACACTGAACTTTTCTTGTTTTAGGTCATTTAGGATAACCAGAGTTATTTCTATTTGCCTAATTCCTAAATTTTTGAAATATTTTTGAGAACATTTTAGGTGTGATGGCTAGGGCTACATGAACAAAGTTATTAGCACTGTTGCCTTGCAGCAAGAAGGGTACCATACAAGCCTGGAGTCTTTCAACATAGAGTTTTTGTATTCTTCCTCTGCGTGCAATGTTTAGAAAAGTAAAGATGGCTGGCTGGCTGGCTGGCTGGCTGGCTGGCTGGCTGGCTGGCTGGATGGATGGATGGATGGATGGATGGACGGAAGGATTGCAAAAGGAAACATTTTACCAGTTGGCATAGTAAACGGAACTTGACTGCCATGGATTGAATTTATAACTAGGATCAAATCTGAATGTAACTGACTTTAAATCTGTCTATATGATTGGACTATATAAAGTGGAACTGTTCAGTTGTAAAGTGCCTGAGACAACATTTGTCATGAATCAGCGCTATGGAATAAACTGATTTGAATTGTCAGATAGAAAGCTTTTAAACTGTTTGGAATAATGAACTGAAGCATTAATTGGAATGTATGTATGATTTAATTGAAATGACATTTTTTGTAAAGTGTCTTTAGATGATGTATTGTGAATTCGCGCAATATAAATAAACTGAAACTGAATTGAAAATATCAATAACCACAACTGTCTCTCCTGGCTTTTCCCCAACAGATAATCCACACATTCTGTGTCAGTCAGTAGGTGTACATGCAGTAAGATAAACCAAATAATTGCCTTATTATTGCCTTAGTCTAAATCTGGACTTTTGAAATGCATGTATACACCTTAGTCCGGCTGAAGTCGAACCGAACTGGCCTACTTCTAATTGAGTAAAGACACTCAGATATTGCAGTTAAAAAAACAAAATCTCTGCATGTAAATGGCATCCCAGCAAAGTCAACTTATTAATGGCCTGGGCACTCCCCTTCTTGGAAGAGATGACACTGCAGAAGCAGGAATAGCAATACCGGTACAACAACTGGGCAGATTCTGTGAGCATCTGATGTGTAACACAATCCAACAGTACAGTACTTATGAGGTTTACTGTGCCGTCTAGTTTACAGCTAATTGTGCATATCCAGCTTTTACTCCATCTGCTTCACTGCTGCCAGCATTTGTTTTAATATTTGTGTTACGTAACAGTCCTACCCGAATAAATTCCAGTGCAAAAGGGCATGTGTTGTCACCTGCCATCGCAGAGTCGAACGCACTTCATTCAATATTTCGATTTTTTTTTACATAACATGTACACTGGCATGAACGATCTTTTTTGGTTAAGGTATTAGCTCAAATATTGCCAAAGTGCGATTTAAATGTACATGTACCTGCACTGAGTGTTTCAGTGCTACAGCTACTTAGCAAAAGTCTATACGTTAATGCAAATGTTTCTCAAAACACCAAAATTATACTTAAAATTCCATCAAGCCACTTACATCTCAGGAAGACATTATAACAAGTTGACTTTTCTCTTCAACATTGCCTACACAGTAAATAAAGCACATACAATGAAATATTTAAATTTTTCAGAAGATTCACATTATCACCTTACACTTAAGTGTTTCGATAAAAACAAGAGAAAAATAATATTGAAAATTTGATTTGCCCTTTTTTTAATGATGCTTTATTGTATCCCGACTTCACTGTGGATGTACCCTGACAACAATGAGAGGTGACACATACCAAACTTGGTATGTCCCAGAGCCATCTTCAGTGGCTGGGATGCTGTCAGCTCCACCCACATCAGTAGCTGTGTCTCAATGGTAGCATGACACATGTCAGAAACTTTTACATGTCTGCTCTTTTCAGCTTCCTCATCCTTGAGGTGATGTTTTACTTATATTTATGTGTATGAATATTCAAATTGGTTTTTATTGCTGAGGTGTTGACAGCACTGTTGCACTCCTGTCTCACTTTCCAACATTAAATCAGACTAAACTTTTCCTGTTTTAGTTTTTTTAGGACAAGGATATTTCTTTTTGCAAAAACGCTAAAATAATGAGGATGCAAACAGTTGCTTTGACATTTAAAATATTCCTAAATTCCATTTCATCTTTTCAAACCTACTCAATACGTTTTCATAGTTAATAGACCATGTTCATTAGCAGCTCTGTCAGATTCAGAAGCTATCAGTGGGCTAAAAACAAAGCCTACAATCCAACAGGAAAAGCCATCTGTGGTGATTCCACATGCCTGCTGCATCCAGAAGCACATCTGATCTTTAACCTCCTTTGATCAGCAGTTTTGGCAAGGCAATCCATCATGGTGTTCTTACTGTCAGAAGAGGTGCCTGGCTGCAGCTGTGTGTCACTGGCTAAGAGGGGCTGCTTAAAGGCAATCATGTCAAGCTCCTCACGACTGCTCAGACTCCCAGATTGAAGGAGAACTTGACAGGGCCAGAAGAGTCAGCTGAAGACACCGGAGGGCTGCGTCTGACTGCTCTGTAGCCATGACAGAATGGTTGATTGCATACTGCAAACAGTTCACTGAGTTTACTCAGAAATCCATTAAACTTTACATTTTAATATGCACAATTTACTTGACTACACAACTTGGTAACCAAATTAAATGTATATTTTGTCACGTCACAACCAGAAATATCAAATGTACTTTACTGGGGTTTTGTGATAAATAAATGCTAAATTGTGCTTAATTGCCTAGTGGAAAGGCTTCAATAATTCTTACTTTTTTATTCAAACATTTGGTTAAGCCCCCTCACTGTTATGCTTCTAAATAAAATCCAGTACAATCATTTGCCTTCAGAAGTCTCATAATTACTAGAGTCTACCTGTGACTTTATCTCAGTATAAATAGAGCTGCTCCATCCATCCATTTTATATCCATCCATTTTCTATATGGAGTTAATGTTAACTTAAGATAGGGGCAGGACCACTCCCCAAAATCCACTTCCCACTCAGCAATCTACCCAAACTCAATTCACCTGGCGTCTCATTCCTGGATCGCATATCTAATTACTCTGCAGTCTATATAAACTCAGCCCGCCCAGCGCTCCTTGTTTGTCTTGATTGTTTTTGCACCCCTCCCTTCCCGACCCTCTAATTGGCCTCATTCTTTTTACTGTAATATGAAAAGTACTCTTGCATCAGTTCGTTTGTTCTTTCTGCATTTCTTCTGTGTCTTCTCGAACCCCCAGTCGGTCATGGCAGATGGCTACTCATACTGAGGCAGGATCTGCAGGAAGTTTCTTCCTGTTAAAGGAGAGTTTTTCCTCTCCATTGTTGCTACATGCTTGCTCAGTATGAGGGATTGCTGAGGAATTGCTGTGGTTGGAGTCCGCATCAACATGGCGCAACTGCCAGTCAATGACTCGATGCAATCTACTGGGATTCCTTAAATAGAACACTAACTAAAACTTTAAACTGATTGAAATCTTTGTATTCAAATGACTTTAAGTGCCTCAAGATGACAACTGTTGGGAATCGACGCTATATAAATAAACTAAATTGAAATCCTCACATCCTCATGCCTTAAATCTTCTCCTTTATCCCTTAATCTTCTCCCTAATCCCTTAATCTTCTCCCTCATCCCTTCATCTTCTCTCTCATCACTTCATCTTCTCCCTCCATCCCTTCATCTTCTCCCTCCATCCTCTCCCTCCCCTCACACATCCCATCATATCCTCCCATTTCCCTTCATCCCCTCCCTCATCCCTTCATCCCCTCCCACATCCCTTCATCCCCCATCCACATCCCTTCATTCCCTTCATCCACATCCCTTCATTCCCTTCATCCACATCCCTCCATCCCCTTCCCTCATCCCTTCATCCTCACATCCTCTCCCTCTTCCCTTCATCCTCTCCCTACATGCCTTCATCCCCTCCCTCATCTCTTCATCCCTACATCCCTCCATCACCTCCCTCCATCCCTTCCCTCATCTCTTCATCCTCACATCCCTCCCCTACATCCCTTACCTACATTCTCACATCCCTACATCCACTCATAGTCCTAGCCTCATCTAACAACTTTCTCTTTCAGGTTCTGTCTGGTGGGGTAGACCTTTCATCTTTCATCCTATTCCTTCAATAAACTTTAAAATTCTGATCTCTGAAGCGTGGTCCGAGCTAGTGAAACCCTCTTTATGTGGAGGATGGATTGCTGCACAACCAGTGACTCAATACAATCTGCTTGATCTCCTCAATAGACATTGTTTTGATTTTTTACCTGTTTTCAATTTTACAGAACTTGCTTTTATTTAAGTTCAAACAGGAATGCATGTTATTAAAATAGAATCTGTCTGTAAGTTTCTTCTGAATTTAATAAATATTTCTGTACAAGAAATTGATGTGTTTCTTTTGGAAAGTGCCTGGAGACTACATTTGGTGTTGCTCAATGCTAAACTGAACTGAACTGATTTGAAGCAATACTTGAAAGAATGCAGGAGCAAGGTGGTGGCTGGGAAGGGCGGTATTTAAAAAGAAAAATAACACTGGGCATTACCTGAAAAATGCACTGTAAAAGTGCAACATGGTGGTGACAGCATCATGCTGTGGAGATGCTTCAGAGCTGATCGGAGGTTAGATGAAATAAAATATGGCATAATCCAAGAAGAAAACCTGCTAGTGGCTGGAGATGACATGGGACTGGGGGGGGGTTGAATACAACACCACGTCCCTCATTTCAGATTTTAACTTGTAAAAGCCATAGATAACCATTCATTGCTTTCTTTCACTTCACAAATAGTTAAGATCTGTGACAGAAAATACCAGGAGAGTACAGGTTTGTTTGTAATGTAATGTAATGTAAATGTCAAGCTCTGTTAAAAGTAACTGAAAAACAGGATGTTTGCATCTCGAAGTCTGACCTTAAAAGCATGCTCTTATGTCAGATCACATAGCTTCTGTACTGTTTTAAGGGAGTACCCTACCATTCCATGGCTACAAAAGCTTTGTTGCTTTTTAGCTTTATTTACAAAAAGGTTTTAGGGTGACTTGACCTGAAATGCACAACAATATGCAACTGATACATCTTTTTTCAAGTACCACATTAAAAGACACATCTTCCTAAAAGGAGGTCGCACGATCATTTTCAGTCCCTGTCAGATACCCAGAGAAACCAGTGGGAGATATTCTGGCTCCACTGTCGATGACTTTTTGACAGAGGAACAGATTTTCAAATTCTCCGTCTCTTTCACACAAGCACAGAGTGCATTAAATGCACAAAACCAGCCCCGACTTTTAGACAAAGAAACTGAGTGACGGCTTGCTGACTGCAGCTCCGAGGGTGCAATAGCATGATGTGAAAGGACATTGTCAGGAGCCAAGGAGACAAGCCAAGATTGTACATAGTGACAGAAAACAGAGATGAGGACAGAGATACTGGTGCCATATTAGTGGTCGGCATATTCAAACACAACGTTTGAGTTTAAGCAAACTTGACATCACCTCCAGTTGCTTCAAAGTGTTCACTCCCCCTCTGCCTCCCCCTTCTGTCTGCAGCCAGTGTTTCCCTCTGATGTGTCTCCACGCTCCTCTGTCTCTCATGTGCAGGGTAACCAGCAGGCCTGCTCTGACAGAATGGGCAGATGGGGGGCGCTGTGGCCTCCGGATACCCTCAGTCAATTTAAATTTGGTCACAGCGGTGGGAAGTGTGCTCATTTCTTCCGATATCTGCGCTACTTGAGGTGATCTGAACGCAGAAGTGTGAGAAGCTGTCACCTTGCATGAGAGCCTGCACCAGCACCTCTCAATGTGCTTTGAGGCAGGGGAGGTGACAGAGATCTTTTTATCCTGATAGGCTGCAAGGACACTGGGGACCCTATAAAATGGAGATGAGGGATGGTCTTCCACAACATCTGCTTGGGTACGAGAGGTCAGCAGTGAAGGAGGCAACTCATCACCAGACACCCCGTGATCTTTGGAAAGAGCCGTGCCTTAACCAGACCAATCTGTGTATCATTCATTCTTTCCAATTTTAACAGATAATCAAAAAACAAAAAGTGAAGAAGTGACTAGTTACTACTTAAGACCCAGAAAAGACACTAATGGTAACTATAGCATTAGTTTTGTCACAATCCATCTCCATCCATCAATATATTGATGATCCGTCAGCCATGAAAAGTTATATATGGATCCAACTAAAACCCTCACTAGCTCTGCATTTGAGACATTCTTTTATGCAGTTCAGATCCTGCTGTGCGCAGAATCTTCTGAAACTCATTTACAAACACTGCCAAGGATTTGTTGAGAGTAACCAATTCTCTTAACAATCATGTTTTTGGACTGGTGGTAGAAGCCAGAGTGCCTCTAGAAAATCCTCACTGAAAGCATTCTAACAATTAGACGGTCGGTCTGTACCGCAGCACCGAACCGACTACCAATGTTATACCCAAATAACACCAGTGTAGAAAAAATGTCAGAATTCCATGAATTAAACTAAAAAAGCTAGAAGAAATCATTAACCAATTAAGCTCCTCCTCCTGCTGTCTTGATATCCTACCCACAGCTTTCCTTAAGAAAGTTTTTCCTGTCATTGTGTCTGATCTGATTCAAATAGTTAACTCATCCCTCCTGCCAGGTGTCTTTTCCCCCAGGCTTTAAAAACAGTAGTTATTAAACCACTGCTAAAAAAGAAAAATCTGGACAACACGTAAATGCAGAACTACAGGCCAATTTCTAATATTACATTAATCAGTAAGATTGAAAAAGCTGTGTTTCAGCAGTTAAATAGCTTCATAACAATGACCAACCATTTTTATGTTTTTCAGTCTGGTTTCTGTGCTCACCACAGCACTGAGACTGCCCTCGTCAAAGTTTTCAATGACATCCGCATAAATACAGACTGTGGTAGAACCACAGTGCTGGTTCTGTTGGACCATGCAGCATTTGATACTGTTGATTGTGATATACTATTGGAACAACTGGAGAGCTGGGTTGGATTCTCTGGCACAGTACTTGGCTGGTTTGAGTCTTACCTAAAGAACAGGGACTTCTTTGTTTCAATAGGAAACTTTTAATCATAATGAACAGAAATTACATGTGGGGTGCCCCAGGGCTCCATCCTGGGGCCCCTCTTATTTATAATCTACATGGTCCCTGTATAATGCTTGCCATGGATGTCGAGCGGTTATGGAGGTGGGACCCAAACAGTAGCACAAAACAAGCTGAGAAGGACATCAGTGGAAGCTTCTTCTTATTCTTATTTTCCAACTGTGGTACAAACCAACCCATACCAACAACAGAAGAATGGAAGACAGACAGCTATTTACAGGTGACCTAAATTGGGAAAAACCATTCATAGGTTAAAACTGATGCACTCTGAAATGGAAGCAGAAACAGTGCAAACAATGCATTTACCAACTATACCATATATATTTTACCAAACTGAAAATATGTTAAACAATAATTACTGCAAATGTAATTAGAAAACATAACATGCCAAAGCACCCCTCCCCTAAATCCTTTTCCCGACATGGAGCAGTCCTAGAACTACTAAAGGTGTGCACAAACCCCCGGGGAACATTTTGTCTGTGCACACCTGCATGGAAACAGGAAATGACCAAGGTACTTGGCTGGAAAGTGTCTGGAAAGATGTTGCCAAGTAAATCATAATTTTAAAAGTATGTTTGACCAATTATGCAGAATAGTACTGAAAATTAACAGTGATCTAATTGCCTTTACAGGAATGATAAAGATGGGACCTGCAAACAAAGACGAACACCAAATCCAAATAAACTCAATCGAAACCTTTTCTTAACTGTTCATTTCTTAACTGTTCAGTCTCTATGTACAATCAGTGTAGCTGAGTATAAATGTAACAGTTCCTCATTGTTACAGTCCCACTGACCCAGATTATAACAACCAATAAGATTAGCTACCATAACTATGCAGATGATACTCAGCTCTACAATACGATCTCACCAGGTGACTTTGAACCCATCCAAACCCTAACTATATGCATCAAGCAAATCAATGGATGGATGTACCACAGCTTTCTCCAGCTGAATAGAAACAAAACAGAAGTAATTACTTTTGGACTTAAAAAAGAATGATCAACAGTCAGCACACAGCTTCAGTTAATACAGCTAGAAACTACTGATCAGGCCCGAAATCTAGGTGTAGTAATGAACTCAGACCTGAACCCTCCAGGGTCACATAAAGGCAATAACAAGGTCAGCTTTCTATCACCTGAAGAACATTTCTAGGCTTAAAGGACTGATGTCGCAACAGGATCTCGAAAAACTCATCCATGCGTTTATCTTTAGTCGGATTGATTACTGCAACAGCGTTCTCACAGGTCTGCCTAAAAAGTAAATTAGAGACCTGCAGCTAACACAGAACGCTGCTGCTCATGTCCTCACTAGAACCAGGAATGTAGATCACATCACCCCAGTTCTAAAGTCCTTACACTGGCTCCCTGTAGATCAGAGAATAGACTTCAAAATACTTTTACTAGTTTATAAATCACTGAATGGCTAAGCACCAAAGTATGTTGAAGATCTACTGTTACTATACCAACCCACCCGAACACTCAGGTCTTCAAATTCCAATCTACTTAACATCCCTAGAATTAGAACCAAATATGGAGAACAAACTTCCAGACAACTGCAAAGCTGCTAAAACACTGAGTTTTTTAAAATCACAACTAAAACCGTATCTGTTTAGAGCTGTCTTTGAGTAATGCTTTGATGTATCAAATGTTTTGTGTATGCTTCTTGCTTTATTGCTGTTTTTACTTTGTGTTTCGTAAATGCCTTGATGTATTTGTGTAGGCTTCTTGCTTTATTGTTTTACTGCTATTTTTATTTTATCTCTAATCATGTGAAGCATCTTGAATAACCTTGTTGTTGAAAGTGTGCTATACAAATAAAATTACCTTGCCTTGCCTTGCCTTGCCTTGCCTTGCCTTGCCTTGCCTTGCCTTGCCTTGCCTTGCCTTGCCTTGCCTTGCTTTGCCTTGCTTTGCTTTGCTTTGCCTTGCCTTGCCTTGCCTTGCCTTGCCTTGCCTTGCCTTGCCTTGCCTTGCCTTACCTAGAGAACCCATGAATTTAGAGGGAAAACATGGAAACTCTATGCATAAAGAGTTCAGGTCGGGAGTCAAACACAGGGCCCTTTTACTGTGGGGCAAGAGACTGAAGAAACCTACTTGAACATTTTACCTACTGCAGAGTGAAAAGTGCTTTTCATCTTAAAAAATCATGTTGCTTTCCTGCATGCTTCCCAGTTGCTTTTAGTCTTTGGAATATTAACCCTAAACATGTCCATCTTGCTAAACATCAGCACAAATAAAAAGCATATTGTTAACCAAAAAGCTAACATACTATTAGCCCAATGAAACCTACACAGCTATAAAACATATTGTTTCTGTTTGATTTAGACATTTAAGCATTGCTCCCAAATTATTTGTGTGACTTGTATGAGTGGTCTCATATTGGACAATGGGATGATTAATAATTCAGGATAAAACTATTTCATGGACCTTTGGAATCAGACTATTATTAATGTATGAAAATGAGTTATTAAAAAAAACAATAAGCAGGCACAATTACCTGAATTTGGGAGAAGGATGACTCTAACCATTAGAAACACCTACATGTTCTTATTCACTATAATAATTTATACTCCAGACAAAATTAAATTTGAAATTATTTTTCATTTAAACAGTATATTTGTTTCTGACTTTGCTACAAACAATACGGGGAAAATGGAGATTTGTAGATTCTGATGGAACATTGTGTAACCTGCATGAAGCAGGGAGAAAATAGCTTTAGTGCATACATTATTTTATATTGAAAGTATCACCAGTTTAAAGGCTCACTATGTGAGACAAAACTGACACAAAAAAAAAAAATTAGATAATTTTAAGAACTAATAGTCAGCTGAAATGTGTTACAATACATTTAGAGATTTATAATAAGTGACAATAAAGTTACTATTTTAATCAGATCTTTTTGAATTATTATTGTAAACTAGAGAAATTTGGTAAAGAAAATTGTATGACTTGTAAAACATTTATTCTATTTGTGAAACAAAAAGGAAACATGTTTTAAAGGTGATGAAATAGACATTTACACATATAATATATTATTTTATAATAAGCAGCACAGTGGTGCAGATGGTAGTACTGTTTCTTTGCGGCAGAAAGGTTTTGGGTTCAAACCCTGGCCAGAGGTCTTTCTGCATTGAGCTTGCATGTTCTCTCCATACCTGTGTGGGATCTCTTTGGGTACTTAAACTTCTCCCCATCTTCCAAAAACACGATTGTTAGGTTAGTTGGTCTCTCTTAAATTGAAACAGAAACTTGTATAAAGCTCACCTTGTATTGTAGGTAGCATCATGGGAACAACATTCCTACCACAACACTTCCTCTTTTCAGCGCACGTCATACTTTTCCAAAACAGCCTGAAATAAAATCTGCTGTTTACCTTCCAACGCTAAATTCTCTGTTACCGATATCTTCCTTTGGTTGGTTGGGGCACCTCTTTTAGAGGTGCCAGGTTTGGGATTGTTGGGTGGTGTCTGCTCGGTGGCTCGGCGGGATGCGGATCTGGCGTCTCTGCTCGTTTGATCACCTGTTCTGTGCGGACCGTGCGTGGCCGGTTCATTGGCGGGTTGGACCGGCCCTGGCCCTCGTTGGATGCCTGGTCTCGGTGCCCTGCGTTGCGCGGGATCAGGACCCGGGAGCTGGTACAACTTGGCGTCCAGATGCTGGCTGAGCCCGGCCTGGGGATGCTGTCGTCCCCTGCGGCTATTGGTGGGGCGCTGGGATGTTGGCGGTGGGGATTGGCCTAGGGGGGAGGCGTCGCGTGGCGGCCGGCGGCCGGCCGCGGCCCCTGCAGTGCCGGGGGCCCCTCGTCGGCCGGTCCCTTGTCGGGTCCCTGCTGGGGGGTGGGGTGCCCCTGGGCCCCGGCTCCCCCGGTCCGTTGACCGGCCCGCCCCGGCGCGGCCGGTTGCCGGCGGAGCCCGTGGGCTCGTCACTGCTGCCCCCCGGGCCCCTGCATAGTGGCCGCTGGATGTTCCCCTGGGGTTCTCCTTTGCTCCTCTCGTGGGGGATGCGGTCGGCCCCGCCCGGGTCCGCCTGGGGCTCTGGGGGTCCTTTGGACGTCTTGGCTCCGATCTCCTTCATGTCTGCATCGATTCCTGGGAGACGGATTGATCTCTACTCACACCAACTATCGAACACTCTTATGGAGAAACCTTATATGCACCAGCATACTAACACACACACATAGATGTGGGGTCTCTGGTGTTTACAGATATATTCTTGGGCTGAGGTTATCATTACTAGAGCTTGATTAATCGGTACCATGAGTTTTTCTGTGACATTGTTGTATTTTTATATCTATTTTTGTGTGATGTGGTTGTGTAATTCTTAGTTCACAATGTTTGGTTGGTTTTGTCGATGTTCCTTTTTCGTGTTTTGTTTTGTTTTTCCCCCTCTCTCTGCCGCCCTGTGGGTATGGAGGCAAACTTCAATGTCTTCCTGTGTTTTCTTTGTTCCCCTTCCTCTCTTGTATTTTCAACTCACCCTCTCTCATGACATTTTGTTTCCTACCTCTCTTATTCATCTTCCTTCTTTCTTCTCCTTAATTTTCCGTCGTCGTGTCCATAACATCAGGAAATAAAAACCCCAACAATTCATAATAAAGATTTTTCACACATAAATCAAGTGGAGTACTATAGCAAAAGCTGTACTGCTCCGCTTGTGAAAGTAAATCTGTTGGGCTTCTACTTGGTACTCAGACACCAACTCTGAGCTCCACACTGCCAAACAGGACACGTTTAAAAAAATAATAATAATAATAATAAATTCTCTGTTACTTCTCTCAACAAATTTTTTTTCTTCTCATTATGATAATAAAATATTCAGCTGTGAAGAATATTCGGCCTTTAGAATTTGTAAGAACATGTCAACTACAGGTATCAAGAATCAACAATCACAACACTTGAAGACAAGAAGAGTAAATGTTAAAATATGCATGGCAAAAATAAAGCAGTACCACCTGTGAATGCTGGCATTTGTTTCAGTTTTGTGCTCTTACTGGAAGGGATGCTGCAAGCCTGCCTTGAGGCAGCGGAAGGCACCGATGTTTGCACTCCACAGGCCGTTAACAGTTCAGCCTACCTTCCACAGCAGGGCAGCAGCTGGAGAGAGAGCAACAAGCAGCAGTGGTGTGGGATATGACCAGCACATTTAGAAAAAAACATAGCCAGAGGCAGGGAAGGCTGGAATACGCTCCAAGTTAAGCTGCCAGCTGTGCTGTTGTGTGTAATAAAGTGCAGCTCAGCATAAACACACTAAGGGGCTCCCAGCACAGCTGGCCACCGTAGGTTACAGTTCTGAAAGATGAAGTGCAGGAAAAGGGGGGTGGGAGGAGACAGATGAGGATGGTGGCTGATCCACAGATCAGGTCTGAGGTGAAAAGAAGGATCACGAGGAAAAAACATGAGAAGAGGGAAGGTGAGGGGAAGTGATTGTGTAAGGAAAGAATTTGACATTCACAATCATGTGCTGGCAATTAAAAAGACATCACCATAAAGGCATGAAAGTATTTTATGCATAATATAGTTCAAATGAACTGTCTGTACACGAGTGTCCTCAGTACATAAAGACCATTATGCAATATTAAGTAATGGACACACAGGTGGGACAGATTAGCCATCTTTTTACAGATTGAAAAACAAGCCCAGCCAACATGTCAGGGTTAAATCATAGTTAACAGGAAACACATTTATAATGAAATCAGCTCTCAGGCTTTTGGAGTCATTACTGTGACAAGGGGTGAGACAGCCAAATGATGTGAAAACAACATGACCCAGTGACCCATTTGCAACATGATTAAGGCAAGGCAAGGAAAGGAAAGGCAATTTTATTTGTATAGCACACTTTCAACAACAAGGTGATTCAAGGTGGTTTACATGATTAAGAGGTAAAGAAAAAGTAGCAGTAAAACACAGATAAAGCATATAAAGTAAAAACAGCAATAAAGCAAGAAGCATACACAGATACATCAAGCTTTATTGTGTATCATGTGTTGTGTATGTTTATTGTGCATCATGTGTAATGTGTGTTTCATGCTAATTTGCTACTTTTACTTTAAAATTTCCAATGTTATATTCTATGTTTGTTTGCTTTGTTTTTTAATCACCAAATCATGTAAAGCACCTTGAATTACCCTGCTGTTGAAAGTGTAATATACAAATAAAATTGCCTTGCCTTGCCTACTGTGCACCTGAGATGTGTTCAGCATCCCACAGTGACTTTCAATGTGTTTCAGTTACTTCTGAATCCAAACTGAGGTGCTCTAGACATCTAAAACCAGCACCAGTAGGGACCACACCGCTTGATGTTCAGATTGACCTTTTGCCAACCAGAATTGCTATTGGAGCAAGAGAAATCAACTGTCCCTCCAGCCAGTGAGGAAATTTGGGGGCAGAAAACTGATTAAAGGCAGGGTATACGTTTCTGGGAGAGCTGTTCAAAAGGGCGTTATTTCAAAATAAAAATCCCACCCCTTTCTTCAGGCTCTCTACCTTAACCATGCCTCAATAACACAAGCACACACAGTCAGCATAGTCTCGTTGGTTTTTCTTTTTCAAAAACACCTTTGCGTTTTCGAAACATTTTCGGAAGCGTTTCTGCCGTAACAAACGAACTCCGCCAAACAAACAACACTTCGATTGATGCAGCTGGCGAAATCAATTTATCTGCTATCGCGATAAGTTAGCACGACCTCACTTCCTGTTTACAGCCGAGAATGTGCAAGGCGTGCACAAACATGGGGACGCACAGAGGGGGAGGTGCTGTAGAAGGACGTTTGGCTTACGACCCTATTATCCGGAACGGACCGTGACATTTGATTGGATGAGGTTTTCCCAAGGTTTCTCCCTGTACAGGGACTAATGATTACTCTGGCATGTTAAATGACTCCAAATTTATTGGTTGCCATCGGTAAATGAGGAACATTTCTCCCAGTATTGAAAAAAGTGTTTCAAATTGAAATCAAATACCCTGCCTTTACAGTAAATAAACCGCATTAACAACATTATTATTTCCTGTTCTATCGTGATGTTTCTTGAGTGGGCAGCTGATGTAATAAAGGTGGTTCTAAATTCCTATTAAACCTGATGATAAACGTTTTTAAAAATTATTAAATCAACTGAAATGATACTATATTTATATTCTTATTCATAAAACTTCCCCTTTTAGCTTCAATAAGTAGATTGTAGCCCAGTTAGCGCTGGAATGAATTATATCTCTAAAAAAATACATATTGGTTTACTTAATAATGACAGACTCACTTTTTCTTAATTCTTCAAATCCTTAACTTTTAATGCCTCAACATTTTTGTATCAAAACTGATAGATGAGGCTTTTGTGTCATCAAAACTAAACAGATTTTCCATGCATTTGGGAGTTTTAGAAAGAATGTGTAAAATAATGAGCACAATATTTCCTTGATACAACAGCTTTCAAGGAAAGTTCTCACCTTGGTAAAGAGGTGGAAGTCCCAGAAACACTTACATTGTGTTCGGCATTACAGGGGTTAGTTCAGTTGCTTTTGACTGATGCCAAAAAAGTCTTAATTTCAGAAATATATGGAAATCTCACTTTTTGACATGTGTGATGATTTCATCCTTCAGGCAGAGTTTAGATTATGGCACTGATTAATTTATTAACATTACTATAGGTTAACACAGACCATCAATACTAAAATAATAAAGGTTTTTAAATTTTATGAATATAATAAATGTTTTTCAGCACACCAAAGACACATGAATGAATGGGTTCTCAGGAAACTGGTTAAATTTAGAACTGACTGTAAACTTCATCAAGCATATATAACCTAAAGACATCTTTCTTCACGCTATTAAGCAATCTCACAATAAATATTTAATCATTTGTTGCTTAATGTTACCCAAAACAGCCTGATACTGGATGAAAGGAGCTGTAGTTTAGATGATTCATTCATTTCCACTGTTGTGTTTGCTGATATTCCTCTGATCCCAGAGAAAACAGAGAGCTGCAGCTGATAAAGTTATGCAGGCCTTTAAGTTTTCACTTTTCCTGATTTAGCATGACTGCGCTTGTCACTAAGATTTAGAGCGGCCTGCAGTTTGCATTCTGTTTATTGTGACCAAACATGCTGAGTGCCTGTGTGCTTTGAACTTCAGAGTTATTGATTCAAGTTTTAAATGGTTCTCATATTCTCCAGGAACCCCAGATTAATTTGCGTCACTGTTCATAATTCATTCGTAATTCATTAGCCATTTGGAGAGTGTACCCAAAGGGACCCTGTCTTGAGGGGAAAATAATTCACTCACTAGAAGCTTGTATGGAGACAAACTCAATGATACTGAAGCCTAGTTTTATACGTCTCTGTCAACAAGTTTGCACTCATACGCACTTGTATCAACGGAGACATTTTCCTTTCAGACTTCTCTGCTGCCTGGGGTGTCTTGCAAAGCCGTTTACAACAGGAGGCGTAGCACTTTTTTGGGGAGTTCCTGCCACTGGCTCTGCCTCTGCTTTTGTACTTTTTTATTTTTAAACTAAAACTCTGCACTTTAACCTCTGCCACTCTCAAAAGAGCTTTTTATGGACAAATATAATAAAAAGCTCCTCACTCGCTATCATAACAGACACCGAACGCTCATAAAATGTTCTTATGGAAGATGTTCTTTGATCTGCTCCATGTCTGCTGCTAAATATCTTCAGTGCTCTTTTTTTGTTGGTAAATGGTGGTGCTGTTGACGAAATTAAAGGAAGTGATGTGGTGACCAATCACAGGTGCCAAAATTGGGCATGTCTTCGTCTGTGGGCCTGCCAGATGATGATGCTACATGTATCCGCACCCCCGCTAATGGAGAAGTATAGACTAGGTATAAGAGTCACATACACTGAGACATTAGGCAAGGCAAGGCAATTTTATTTGGATAGCACACTTTCAACAACAAGGCAAGGCAAGGCAATTTTATTTGTATAGTACACTTTCAACAGCAAGGTAATTCAAGGTGCTTTACATGATTTGGTGATTTAAAAGAAACACATAAAAGAAACACACATTACACATGATACACAATAAAGCAAGAGACAAAATAAAAAAAGCAAGAGAGCATGAACACATTTCATACATATAACATCAAGCATTTACTCAAAGGCAATTCTAAACAGATGGGTTTTTAGTCTCGATTTAAAGCAGTTCAGAGTTTCAGCAGCTCTACACTCGTCAGGAAGTCAGTTCAAGATAAGGGGAGCATAGAAACTGAAAGCTGCTTCTCCATGTTTAGTTCTGAGTCTAGGGATGTTTAGTAGGCTAGAGTTGGAGGACCTGAGTGGTCTTGGTGGTTGGTACCATGACAACAGGTCTTCAACATATTTTGGTGCTAAGCCATGTAATGATTTATAAACTAGTAAAAGTATTTTAAAGTCTATTCTCTGAGCTACAGGGAGCCAGTGTAAGGACTTTAGAACTGGGGTGATGTGCTCTACTTTCCTGGTTCTAGTGAGGAGGCGAGCGGCAGCGTTCTGGATCAGCTGCAGCTGTCTGATTGACTTTTTAGGCAGACCTGTGAAGATGCTGTTGCAGTAATCAATCCGACTAAAGATAAACGCATGGATGAGTTTTTCTAGGTCGTGTTGCAAAATCAGTCCTTTAATCCTAGAGATCTTCTTCAGGTGATAGAACGCTGACCTTGTTATTGCCTTTATGTGACCCTGGAGGTTCAGGTCTGAGTCCATTACTACACCTAGGTTACGAACCTGATCAGTAGTTTCTAGCTGTATTAATTGAAGCTGTGTGCTGACTCTTGATCGTTCCTCCTTGGGTCCAAAAATAATCACTTCAGTTTTGTTTCTATTCAGCTGGAGAAAGTTATGGCACATCCATCCATTTATTTGGTCAATGCATTGATTTAGGGTTTGAATGGGTTCAGAGTCACCTGGTGACATTGTAATGTAGAGCTGAGTGTCATCTGCGTAGTTATGGTAGCTAATGTTATTGGTCGCTATAATCTTGCCTAGTGGGATCATGTAGATATTAAATAAGAGGGGCCCCAGGATGGAGCCCTGGGGCACCCCACATGTGATTTCTGTTCGTTCTGATGAAAAGTTTCCTATCGAAACATAGAAGTCCCTGTTATTTAAGTAAGACTCGAACCAGCCAAGTACTGTACCAGAGAGTCCGACCCAGCTCTCCAGTCGTTCCAATAAAATATCATGATCAACAGTGTCAAATGCTGCACTGAGGTCCAACAGAACCAGCACTGTGGTTCTTCCACAGTCTGTATTTATGCGGATGTCATTAAATACTTTGACGAGGACAGTCTCGTTGCTGTGGTGAGCGCGGAAACCAGACTGAAAAGCATCAAAACGGTTTGTCATTTTTATGAAGCCATTTAACTGCTGAAACACAGCTTTTTCAATAATCTTACTGATGAATGGGAGATTAGAGATTGGCCTGTAGTTCTGCATTAACGTGTTGTCCAGATTTTTCTTCTTTAGCAGTGGTTTAATAACTGCTGTTTTTAAAGCCTGAGGGAACACACCTGATAGCAGTGATGAGTTCACTATTTGAACAAGATCAGAACCAATAACAGGAAGAACCTTCTTTAGAAAAGCTGTGGGTAGGATATCAAGACAGCAGGAGGAGGAGCTTAATTGGATAATGATTTTTTCAAGGCTGTTCTGGTTTAATTCGTGGAATTCAGACATTTTCTCTACATTGTTGTTGATTGGGGATGGCACTGGTTGTGGGTTTGATATTGAGGTACAGATTGACCGTCTAATTGTTAGAATCTTTTCAGTGAAAAAGCTGGCAAATTCATTGCAGGCCCTGGTAGAGTTTAGTTCAGGGGCTACTGTCACTAAAGGATTAGTTAGTCTTTCCACTGTTGCAAATAGAGTCCGTGCGTTATTAATGTTTCTGTTGATGATTTCAGAAAAGAACGATTCCCTAGCATCTTTTATAGTTAGCTGATATCTATTCAGTCTCTCTTTGTAGATCTCACAGTGAACCTGGAGTCGAGTTTTCCGCCATTTTCTCTTGGCTCGTCGACACTCTCTTTTTTCATTACGTACCAGTGGATTACTTGTCCACGGAGACTTCTTTCTACCTGAGACTACTTTCACTTTAGTTGGAGCAATGGAATCCATAATGTCTGAGATTTTCGCAAGGAAATTATCTACCAACTTATTTACTGAGTTTGAGTTGGGAGATGAGGGGGATGTGGTGGAAGGATAAATACGTTTAAAGGTTTCTACTGAACTCTCCCATAGAAAATGCTTTTTTATAGTGGTCTTACTGTGGCTGGATAATTTAGCAGAGATGGTACTTTGAAAGAAAATACAGAAATGGTCAGATAATGCAATATTAATTACAGAGATGTCAGAAATATTTAAACCTTTGCTGATAATTAAGTCCAGAGTGTGTCCTTTATTGTGTGTTGGTTGTTTGACATGCTGGATCAGTCGAAGTTGTGGAGAGTATCATCTAATGTTTTTGCTTGTCTATCTTGGGGGTTGTCGGTATGGATGTTAAAGTCCCCCACGATGATTAGTTGGTCATAGTCGACACATATTACAGAAAGAAGGTCATTGAAATCATTAAAGAAATTAGAGTGAAGTTTTGGTGGTTTATATAAACTTAGAAATAACGCTTTGTTAGGCTCATTTATCTGGGTGGCTAGGTATTCAAAAGAATCAAACATGCCCAGAGTTACCTTTTTAAAGTTCATTGAGTTGTGAAAGATGGTGGCTACACCTCCGCCTCGTTTGTGTTTTCTGTTCTCGCTTAAGAAATTATAATTTGGAGGACTGGATTCTATTAATGAAGTTGTTTCGTTATTTTCATCTAGCCAAGTTTCTGATAAAAAAAGGGCGTGTAAATTATGCTCAGTGATGAAGTCATTGATAAGAAAAGACTTCCCGGATAGAGATCTAATGTTTAATAAAGCTAACTTAAGTATTGTGATGATGGGCAGCTGACCCTTCTGACAGGTTATCAATTTGAGATTTTGTTTAATATGAGAGCGTGTGGTTAACGGTTTATGTTTCCTGCTGCTGATAATCACTGATATAGCCTCAGGGGTGCCGGGTGAATTCTGGGAGACGGTAGGGGTGGATTTATTGCCCGGTTCCCTCAAATATCAGATATCTGTAATAATCAGTGGGGGGAAGCTCCCAGGCTTATGGACACTAGTCCCAGGCCTTTGGTGTAGTCTAAGTTTAGGTGTTAATTGTGTCCCAAATTTGATTTGCTCATTATGTCTGTCTGTAAAGTTTCTAAATGGAGACTCATTTGATGTGGCTGAGTCATAGGAAGATGAAGACTTAATCTCTGATGGTTGTTTATCTGTTCGGTCCTGTGGTGTCATCATGACTTGCTGTTTTTGTTCTCTGATATCCATGGGCGCCTCAAGGTCAGCTTTTGGGAGCAAGTGTTTTGCTTTCTGATGTTGATAAGAAAAAATGTTGGCTGCTAACAGCCTTACTCCGGACCTGTTCAAATAGCGCATTCCTGCTTTGAACAGATGATTCGCACTTCCAAATACTTTGAAATTATTAATAAATGTGAACGACTTCTCAGCTGATTGTTTCTTCAACCATTTATGGAGCATGCGGAGTCTGCTAAATCTTTCATCATTCCCTTCAGGGACTGGTCCGCTGATGAGGATGTTTACGTTAAGTCCATCAAGTCTCTGTAGGAGATCAGAAAAGTCTCTCTTCAGAATCTCTGATTGTCTCATCGCGATATCTGCTGATCCAGCGTGAATGACGAGCTTTTCCAAAGCAGGATGTTGGTCCAAGATTTTAGGGATTTTTTCTGATATTTCTCTCACTGTATTTTTGTAGCAGCTATAAACTTTGGGATTCTTGCTACAAAAAGCCTCAATTCCATTAATTGATCCGTCTTGTATGATAACAATCTTTGCTGGGGGGGGGGCTCTTACTTTGTTATGTGTCTGTTTGATGCGGCTGGGTTTCTCCTGGTGGCTTTGACTGGTCCCGGGGGAAGTGTCATCTTTCGGGGAACTCAAGGCTGCGAATCTGTTTTTCAGCGGGATTCCAGGTGGAGAAATATCTCTTGTTTTTGGCTGAAACCTCTTTTGTTCACTTTTAGCAGAACCGGCAGTTCTGGGTTCAGAGGTTTCTCTGTGTCGGAGTTTCTTTTGTTTTTTCTTCCTCGGAGAACGGGCTGGGGTTGATTTCATGCGTTTTAAAGCTGGCCAGTTTTCATTATAGTGCGGAGTTCTGCCGCTCAGACGCCTGTAGGGAGTCTCTGTGACACGGTTAGACCTATGTAACACAGGGCTGTTTGTATTCAAAGGTAAAGGTAAAGTTGTGTCATTTTGTCCATAATCAGCGTGGAGATCAAAATTAATTTCCAGACGACGTAGCTTCGTTTCAATGCCCTCAATTCTGTGGAGCAGTTTTTCAAAATCCTCAGCTGAGCAAAAAGCCATGTTGATAAGTCCATAGAAAAGTAATCCAAGAAGAGATCTGGTCCAATACAGTAACTCCAGGGGCTGGGAAAATAAAGTAACCAAGAAAAGGTTAAGAAAGAAAACAAGAAAAGCAAACAGAAAAGAAAATAAGTGAACGGATCTGGAGAGAGACAGAGAGCAGCAAGGTAATTCAAGGAAATTCAAGGTACTTTACATGATTAGGGGATAAAATAAATATAATTCCAACCATTGTTGACAAACGGCCTCATTTTTTGGAAGACTAAAAAAAGGGGAGTCGCCCTGGCATCCAAAGATTGATTTTCTCCAAGAAGGCATTGTGCAATTTGGAAAAGTAAATAGCTATTTAGTAGTCATATCCACAAGTGCTAGCTGATTGCTGTTGACCTGCTGTTTTTCTGCTCGGGGAGTGGGGGAGGGAGCGCTTTGGAGAGGTGTGGGCGGTAATCAAAATGTCGGGGGGTTCCTGGGGGGTGAGGCCGCACCTCGAAGGAATCAGGCGTTCAGCGCTAAAAATGGCGGCCGCGAGAGTTTCCAAAGATTACTCAAAAATACATAAATCCCTGTAAGAAACACTTTAGCCATGTTTTTAAGTAAGGAATGACATAACAATGTGATGAATAGCTTAAAAAAGTCGATTTTACATGCCACCTCCCCTTTAAAATAACTCTGTGTTCCAGCAGCTTTGCAGTTGTCTGGAAGTTTGTTTCAGTTTAGAGGAGTATAGAAACTGAAAGCTACTTCTCCATGTTTGGTTCTAATTCTAGGGATGCTGAGTAGACTGGAATTAGAGGACCTGAGTGGTCTGGGGGGTTGGTATAGTAAAAGTAGATCTTCAACATACTTTGGAGCTAAGCCATTCAATGATTTATAAACTAGTAAAAGTATTTTGAAGTATAATCTCTGAACTACAGGGAGCCAGTGTAAGGACTTTAGAACTGGGGTGATGTGCTCTACTTTCCTGCTTCTAGTGAGGACATGAGCAGCAGCTTTCTGCATCAGTTGCAGCTGTCTAACTGACTTTTTAGGTAGACCTGTGAGGACGCCGTTACATTTATTAATCCAATTAAAGATAAACGCATGGATGAGTTTTTCGAGGTCTTGTTGCAACATCAGTGCTTTAATCCTAGAAATGTTCTTCAGGTGATAGAAAGCTGACCTTGTTATTGGCTTTATGTGACCCTAGAGGTTCAGGTCTGTGGCTAGATATTTTAGCAGATATGGTACTTTCAAAGAAAATACAGAAATGGTCAGATAATTCAAAATCACTTACAGAGATGTCTGATATATTTAAACCTTTTCTGATAATTAAGTCCAGAGTGTGTCCTCAACTGTGTGTTGGTAATTTGACATGCTGGGTCAGGCTGAAGTTATGAAGAGTGTCACTTAATGTTTTTGCTAGTCTATCTTGGGGGTTGTCAGTGTAAATGATGAAGTCCCCCACAATGATTAATTGGTCGTAATCGATACATATTACCAAAAGAAGGTAGCTGAAATCATTAAAGAAGTTAGAATTAAGTTTTGGGGGTTTATATAAGCTTAGAAATAGAGCTTTGTTTGGCTCATTTATCTGGGTGGCTAGGTATTCAATAGAGTAAAATGTGCCAAGGGATACCTTTTTAAAGTTCATTGAGTTATGAAAAATTGTGGTTATGCCTCCACCTCATCTGTGTTTCCTGCTCTTGCTTGAAAAACTTTAATTTGGAGGAGTAGATTCTATCAATGCAGATGTTTCATTATTTGTATCTAGCCAGGTTTCTGATAAAAAAGGGCATGTGTATTATGTTCAGTGATGAAGTCATTGATTAGGAATGACTTTCCTGATGAAGACTTAATGTTTAATAAAGCTAACTTAAGTGGTTTGATGATGAGTAGCTGAACCTTCTGACAGGGGATCAATTTGAGATTTGGTATAGTATGAGAGTGTTTGGCTTTAGTTTTTTTGTTGTCTACGGCTTATAATGACTTGAATGATTCAAGGGAGGCTGAACAACTTCTGGGAGACAATGGGAGTATAATTACTGTTGGTTCCCTTCTATATCAGATGTCTGTTATTACCAGTTGGGGCATGGGCAGAGTCCCAGAGGCTTGATGTAGTCCAGGTTCCGGTGTTAGTTGTGACCCAATTCTAATTTGTGCGTTCATTCTATCTGAGAAATCTCTAAACGGAGAGTCATTAGGTGTCGATGAGTCTGATGACATCGAAATACTTGAAGAATGCTTTGCTGAGCGATGTATGTCTTTGCTCGCTGCTGGTGATGTGGGAAGTGTTTGTCCTTTCTCAATCTCTGAGGGTTGTGCATCTGTCTGTGCTGGTGATGTAAACTTCACTTGGTGTGTGTGGGGAAATGTTTGTTCCTTGATAGTATCCATGGGCTGTGCTTCGAGGTGAGCTCTCGGGTGCTTAATCAAGTGTTTATTCAGATAACAGAAAATATTTGAGGTCAAGAGTCTCAGTCCAGCTCTGTTAAAATAACATTGGTTTACCTTGAACAGAGGCTTGACACATCCAAATATTTTAAAGTTATTAATAATTGGGACCGATTTTTTAACATGTTTTCTCTTCAACCATTTATGGAGCAGATCAACACAAAGTAAGAAACAAATGTGAAGTAGAAGGAACAGGATAAAGGTCTTAAAAGTTTCTAATAAAATTAAAATTAAAACTCCTCCTCTCAAAATCTCATATTACACTGATACCACTGAATAAGATAACACAATGAGCTTCAGAAGTCCACTTTTGTTTAATTTCATCTCAGTTACAATTTAGCTGTTCTGTTAAGGTCTCAAAGGTTTGCTAAAAGACCAGTTAACACATTAAATAGGTATGGGAACAGATTGTGAACTGGTTTAAAGCAGGGTTAGGTTATAAAACAATATCCCAAGCTTTGCACACCTCACAGAACTCTGTTCAATCCGTCATCTGAAAACGTAAAGAGTATGGCACAACATCGAAACTTCCGTGACAAGGTCCCAGACCGTAACTGGACAGACCAGGAAAGCCAGGAGCTGGATAAGCTGTTGAGATATACAGGTCAGGTGGGAGAATCAGTACAAATTCGAGTCCTGTCCTGCACAAATGTAGCCTTTATGGAAGAGTGGCAAAAAGAAAGCCATTTTTGAAAGAAAGTTAAAAGTCACTTTGTAGTTTGTCGCAAGCCTATAGGAGACCGCAAATATGAGGAAAGATATATTTGTGCTCTGTCAGATGATACCAAAATTAACATTTTTGGCCTATATGGAAAATCTGCACATGGAGAAAAACTAACATTCTAAATCAAACCGATCACACAATCAGTATGGTGGAACGTAGCACACAGTATCCTGCTGTGTGGACGCTGATCTTCCTAAGGGAGGAGGAAGCTGGTCAGTTAATAGAAGATGGATGAAACTTCCTTAGTCTTTGTTTGATCACTAATGCTCTCTAACAAACATTGGAATGCTTCAGAAAATTGCTGAATTTATTCTCAGATAAATTAGATCCAGCTTCTGATGGCAATTTTTGGACAACATTTTTTAGGGACATCTCAGTAAAGTGAGTAGAATACAAATACACAATTATGTGGTGGTCTTTCTCATAGAATCTTGACAAAATACAAGCTGCCATAGCTGGTTTCAAATATACATGTTTGTTCTTCATGCAAAGTGAATTCCACAGCATCACAGTTGTTTCCCCGAAAAACAACATGTACTGTTTTTGTGAGACTAAACAAGAAATGTGAGTGTGAAAATGAACACTAAGCTGGCTGTGCATGATGGCAGGCTGTGTCCCGAGGCTTTGGGTCAGCAGTCAATTAAATTATCACACCAAAATGAAAGACTTACAAAATCCCCTTACTGAATAATGGCTGTCACACAGTCTGTATCCTCCATCATGTTCTGTAAAAAATGGTTGTAGAAATGGGATTAGGGCTTCATCCTCAGCTTCTTGTGTGCCCAGTCTAAAATGACTATCCTCTTATCTCAAAGCAACAGAGCTACATTATGTTATTTTCCGACGTCGTCAAGATAGAAGGGATGTCATTGAAATAAATTTAATCTTCCTTAAATTAGCTTCAGACTATGATCTCACCCAATCAGAATTTATGTCCTCCAGAATTCAATTTCCTGCACACAGTGATATGCTTTTATCAGTTGGTAACTATTCGGTGGCCTCCAATAATGAGAGCTGTCACAGACACCAGAGACAAATAGTATTTGATGGCCACTGTGCTGTGACCACCAGAAGTGTTTCCTGCTTCTTTCAGAGTTACAAAGAAAAGATCTGAAAGTTGCTTCGATTTAACAAAGAAGTTCTCACATAAAAAACAAAACCAAAACCAAAAAAGGTTTTCCCATCAGATGCTGATCAAGCTGAATACCTGATATCCAGTTACACGTCATTAACAGTCCGGAGTGGGGATTACATTTTGTTAGGGTTTAAACCAACCCAGCGGATTATGGAATTGTTTGGATTAGGGACTTTAAAGAAACATAAACAAACATACTTTAAACTAAAGAGCTGAACTGCATTCTTAGTAACGAGTGGAACTAGTGGCAAGGCAGATTGGAAGTTGTAGCAACAAATGCCAAGAATTATCAAATAAAATTCAATTCAAACAATGGCTTGTGTGAGCGTAAATACAGTAAGATTGTTATTCACGCTGGCGGTAATGACACCCGGTTACGCCAATCGGAGGTCACTAAAATTAGTGTTGCTTCGGTGTGTAAGTTTGCCAAAACAATGTCAGACTCGGTAATCTTTTCTGGTCCCCTGCCTGATCGGACCAGTGACGACATGTTTAGCCGCATGCCGTCACTCCATCAATGGTTGTCTGGGTGGTCTCCTGCCAACCATGTAGGCTACATTGATAACTGGAGAACATTTTGGGGAAAACCAGATCTGATCCGGAGAGACGGCATCCATCCCACTTTGGATGGAGCAGCTCTTCTTTCTAGGAATATGGCTGAATTTATTAGTCCTCCAAAACACTGACAACCCAGGGTCCAGACCAGGAAGCAGAGTCGTAGTTTAACCCACCTCTCTGCTGCTTCTGTACTGTTACCCACCCATTACCCTATAGAAACAGTGTCTTGCCCACGGCCAAAATTAAATGGATTAAAAGTTAAGCCAACAAAAGCAAATTATGGAAATCTCATAAAAAGAAATACAACTTTGACTGAACAGAAAAATAAATCTATACAATGTGGTTTATTAAACATAAGATCTCTCTCCTCAAAAGACTTTGTTAGTAAATGACTTGATTTGTGATAATCACATTGATTTCCTTTGTCTCACAGAAACCTGGTTGCAGCAGGAGGATTATGTCAGTAGAAATGAGTCAACTCCTTCCAGTCATTTACATTTTCACATTCCTAGAAATACTGGGCGAGGGGGAGGAGTTGCAACCATTTTCCGTTCTGATTTACTAATTAGTCCCAGACCAATTGATAGCTACAGTTCTTTTGAACATCTAACCCTTAATTTTCCTCATCCAAGTTGCAAAACATTAAGACCATTTTTGTTTGTGGTTTTGTATCGTCCACCAGGCCCTTACTCTCAATTCTTGGATCAGATCTCACATTTTTAATCATATTTAGTATTAAATACTGATAGGGTTATTATAGTGGGGGACTTTAATACTCATGTGGATACTGAAAGTGATAGCCTAAATGCAGCCTTTAGTGCTATTTTAGACTCAATTGGCTTTACTCAAAAAGTACAGGGATCGACCCACACTTTGGACCTTGTACTGACATACGGTATTGAGTGTGAGGAAATAACAGTCCACCCACATAACCCGGTCCTTTCTGACCACTTCTTAATAACTTTTGAATTTACTTTAACTGACCATCTTAAATCTGAATGAAAATGTAATTATAGTAGAGCTTTATCAGACAATGCTGTAACAATCTTTAAAAAATCTGTTCCATTCTTACTTTCCTTAGTGTCTCAGGGTAACACAGTGGATGGCAGCAATTCTATCTCTAACCCTTCAGAAATTGATGATCTGGTTCACAGCGTTACGTCCTCATTGCGTTTGGCATTAGATAGTGTAGCCCCCTTAAAAAGAAAGTGGCTAGCCATAGGAGGCTGATTCCTTGGTTTAACGCAGAGTTGTGTACTTTAAAGCAGAATACTAGGAAGTTGGAGAGAAAATGGCGCTCTACACACCTAGAGGATTCCTATTTAACCTGGAATAACAGTCTACTGCTGTATAAAAAGACCCTTCGACAAGCTAGAACAGCATATTTTTCATTATTTATAGAGCCGAATAAAAACAATCCTAGGTTTCTTTTTAGTACAGTTGCCAAACTTACACAGAGTCATAGCTCTGTTGAGCCAACTATTCCCCCAGCTCTTAGCAGTGATGATTTTATAGGATTCTTCATAAATAAAATTAATTCTAATAAAAATAAAATCATTGGCATCCTCCCAAACATGATTACTTCTTCCTCAGTAAATGAGGCGGTATCGGAAAGAACTGTAGAACCTCAGTTGTGCTTAGGCTGTTTTAATTCAGTCGAGCTTTCGGAATTATCAAAAATATTAGCCTCATGTAAACCTTCAACTTGTATGTTGGACCCAATTCCAACCAAATTATTTAGAGAAGTGTTCCATTTGGTTCCTGGCCCCATTTTGGATAAGATGAATCTATCCTTAGTAAACGGATACGTACCACAGGAATTTAAAATAGCTGTAATTAAACCTTTACTCAAGAAACCTTCCCTTGATCAAGATGACTTAGTGAATTACAGACCTATATCTAACCTTCCTTTCATATCCAAAGTCCTTGAGAAAATTGTTGCTAATCAAGTCTGTGAGCATCTAAACAGTAACGAGCTGTTTGAAGAGTTTCAGTCAGGTTTTAGAGCTCATCATAGCACTGAAACAGCACTGGTGAAGGTTACTAATGATATTCTTATGGCCTCAGATAATGGACTTGTGTCTGTTCTGGTTTTGTTAGATCTCAGTGCTGCTTTTGACACAGTCGATCATAATATTCTCCTAGAAAGGCTTGAACATGTTGCAGGGATCAAAGGAACAGCACTAGGCTGGTTTAAATCATATTTGTCTGATAGATTCCAGTTTGTTCATCTAAATGATAAATCTTCTTCACTCTCAAGGGTTACTTGTGGAGTTCCACAGGGTTCTGTGCTTGGACCAATTCTGTTCACCATATATATGCTCCCAATTGGTAGAATCATTAGACAGCATGGGATAAATTTCCACAGCTATGCAGATGATACACAACTATATTTATCCATAAATCCTGATGAACCCAGTCAGTTAGGTAGATTACAGGCATGTCTGGAAGACATAAAAACATGGATGACCCTAAACTTTTTGCTTTTAAATTCTGACAAAACAGAAGTTGCTGTCTTTGGACCAGAAGTTCTTAAACAGAAACTGATTAGTCAATCACTTCATCTGGATGGCATTAAATTGGCCCTCAGTAATAACGTAAAGAACCTCTGCGTTATTTTTAACCGAGACTTGACATTTAAATCCCATATTAAACAGGTTTCTAGGATTTCTTTCTTTCACCTCCGGAATATTGCTAAAATTAGAAACATCCTGTCCAGGAGTGATGCTGAGAAACTAGTCCATGCATTTGTTACCTCAAGGCTGGATTACTGTAATTCTTTACTATCAGGTAGTCCACAAAATGCCATTAAAAGCCTTCAGTTGATCCAAAATGCGGCAGCAAGAGTTCTGATGAATATTAAAAAGAGAGATCACATTTCTCCTGCTTTAGCCTCCCTTCATTGGCTCCCTGTTAAATCCAGAATAGAATTTAAGATCCTTCTTCTTAAATACAAAGCCCTTAATAATCAAGCTCCATCATACATCAGAGATCTAATTGTTCCATATGTTCCTAACAGAGCCCTTCGCTCTCAGACTGCAGGTTTACTTGTAGTTCCTAGGATTTCTAAAAGTAGAATGGGAGGCAGATCTTTTAGTTATCAGGCTCCTCTCCTGTGGAACCAGCTCCCAGCTTTAGTCCGTGAGGCAGACACTCTGTTTACTTTTAAGGCCAGGCTTAAAACTTTCCTTTTTGATAAAGCTTATAGTTAGAGTGGCTAAGGTCATCCTGAGCTATCTCTGTAGTTATGCTGCTATGGGCTTAGACTGCTGGAGGACAGACTTACCAATTTTCTTCACTCTGCTACTTCCTTTTCTCCTACGACTCTCCAGTTGTATTACAGTACATTCTGTTATTTCGACTGTTAACTTTGTTTTCTCTCAGTGTTTTTCTCTCCATAGAAGATATACCTGGTCTGGTATCCTGCTTGGCTGCAATGCCCTGTTGGATGGGGGGCATCGACTGGGATGATCCTCCCAGTAACTGAACATCCACTGTGTCCTGTTATCAACTTTTTACTTTCTGTAACATAGAAAGTTCTCATATCAGATCTTCTGTTCCTTCTGTGTTTCTGCTCTGTCTTCTCAA
Source organism: Valencia hispanica (assembly GCA_963556495.2). Lineage (NCBI taxonomy): Eukaryota > Metazoa > Chordata > Actinopteri > Cyprinodontiformes > Valenciidae > Valencia > Valencia hispanica. The sequence continues at coordinate 14,058,723 of OY747721.1, forward strand.
ACCCCCAGACGGTCGTGGCAGATGGCCGCTCCTACTGAGCCTGGTTCTGTTGGAGGTTTCTTCCTGTTAAAGGGGAGTTTTTCCTCTCCACCGTTGCTACATGCTTGCTCAGTATGAGGGATTGCTGAAGGATTGCTGTGGTTGGAAAGTCTGCATCAACGGGGCCCAACCTCACGCCAATGACTGACGCAATCTGCTGGGATTCCTTAAATAGGAAACTTTTTAACTGATTGGAATGTTTGTATAAATGTATTGAAATGACTTCTTGTTAAGTGCCTTGAGATGACATCTGTTGTGAATTGGCGCTATATAAATAAACTGAATTGAAAATTGAATTGAATTACATCCAGCTGTTCAGTGAAAGCATCAGTGGTTTGTAATGCCTCGTATCCCCTGAGTGGTACGGCACGGGTGGGTTCAGTTTGATAAGCTATTGTAATGAAGAGGACTTCATTACGGGTATGTTACGACCCCAGTCGTAAGTGATGTTTTGTGTGTGTTATGTGTTCTATACAAAAAAAAGTTCACTGGTGCCTGTAGGTGATTGGTACAACTGGACGGAAACTACCTGCTGATCGGCTGTTGCAGTGAATATTTAATGCTGCTGTCAGAGTTGGCATCATCCATCCTCAGCTCACTCCAACCAACTGGACTCGCAGTTACCTTATCTAGTTAACAACTGTTAGTAGGGGCTGGGTCGCCATTTAAGTTCTGTAAGTTTTCTTCTGTTTTGTTTGTCTAGGGAGTGAAGATTTTTTCTTTATTTTTAAATTTTCTTCTTTAGGTAAAGTTACCTTTTCCAGGTAATTCTCTTTTGTTTGTTATTTTGACCTGAGATCCACCCTGAACCCTGAACCCAAACTAATGTTGACAAAAAACACCTGTTAACTTTTACATCGTTGTGTCATGGGCTGCTTGAAGTCTGTGAGAGGATGGATACTTTTTATGGTATGGCCTGTATGCCCCTAGGCAGGTCGTAACAGGGTATTTATATTGTAGTAAGTCTGCATAGCGTTTTAAGAGCACAGTTGCAATTTATTAAAAGCACTTCAGCCTTTTACTGAGCAGTGCATTTAAGGCAGAGATTTGCACATCAATAAGCAGCATTTCACACAAGACATTATCTTTTTATTGAATACTGAGTATTTGAATATTTGTCATGTAGCTGTTTGTTTCAGGTCCTCCACAGCTGTGCTGTATTAAGAAGTGTGGTTGCTACCTGTGGAGAGAGAGAATTGCCAATTGGAGCAAATAGTATACTGGTGGTAAAACTTAGCCAAATGTGGTGGTAGATCTAAATGTAGTAATGGTCCCTTTGAAGCTGAAGTGAATGTGTCAGAAAAACCAAAACAGTGCTTCGGAAGTCACATGATAAATGACGTCCAAAGCTCCGCTTGGTATGTCACTGCTTGGGTACCGGATTCAATGGTGCAAAAAGACCTGAATCACTGGCTGAATCTGTGGTGTGTGTTGGAGGAGAGTAGCAACTACTAGTGAACCAGTGAATGATCCAGTGACATGACGTGGCGTGTGACATAGCGATAAAGCTGGCCACCCATATGCAAAGGCTATAATCCTTGATGTGGTTGTCCCATGTTTGATTCCAGGTATCTCTTTTTTGTTTTTATATGTATGTCAGCCAAAAAAGAAACAAAAAAAACCCCAACAAATATGTATATAGTTTCTTTTTTTCAGTACGGTTACAAACATTAAGAAATCGACAGAAGAGTGACACCAAACAAGGCATGAGTTTAAGGACAGTATATCCATCAATTGGCAACCAGGTTGATTTAAGTTGGTGTTCATACTGAAGGCCACTAGATGTCATCCAAGAGGACTGTGTTAGAAAGCTTCAAGTAATTCATCATTTTTTGATACAAGCTTCAGTGCTTCAGCAAGCTTCATTTGGCCGGCCATCACTATCTAAATTTAAAAGAGTGTACAAAGAAATTTTATTTCTCAACTGTCTTTTCTGTGTCCTCTACAGCGTGTTTTCACAAATGCTTCCCCAGGTGTCCAGACAGCCTTTGACAGTTCTGGGAGACCAACGGATAAGAGAGTGTGGGGGAGTTTTTGTATAGGTTTTCTTTTGTGGTGTTTTAGGATGGTGCTTAGGGGTGAAATTAAATGATAAAATTTGTATAAAACTGGTTAGTAGGATGTATATATCTGTATTAATTAAATGTATTTTTATGTAAAGAAAAGAAGGAGGTAACCTTTTAAATTATTCCGTGAGGTGAAGATGGTTTATCTCAGTGGATAGCTGACACTATTTAAGGCTGCAAGATGTCAGTAGAGGAAGAGCTGTTCAGATGGTCACTATAAGACAGGCCTAGGGAAGCTTGCTAAGAGTTGTACCGAGAGAAGGACAACTGTTGCTGCAGTTACCAGGATTGGGGTTGCTGCTGCTACAAGAGTGTGGTGAGGTCAGAATAGAAACACTGGTGCTGCTGTTTAAAGAATTGTTACTGCTGTTACCAGAAGGCTCATGGGTGCTGCTGTTACCAAAAGGATCATGGGTGCTGCTGTTACCAGAAGAAGTGGATGACTGCTGTTACCAGAATGATGATTTTACCAATACTGACCTCGACAAGATGCCTGCCTGTTTAACAGTCCTGACAGAAGTGGGTTCCAGAAGGCTGTTAAAAGAATTGTCATAGATGTGACCAGATTGACCTGTATGGTCTTCTCGAACTGTGCCTAAAAGGAGAGAATAAACCCTATTCTGCCTCCCATCGTTTTTTACACTGCAAATCCAACCAGAAGAGGTTTCCCTGTTACAGCTATTTTATGGTCCGCCGTATTCAGAAGAGTGCTAGACTCTCACTGGGCAGGCATTGTTAAACCCAAATGCCTAAGGTGGCATCATACTAGTGCGACCACAAACATTATGCACTAGTACGTCTCGTACTTGTCGCAAGCCGTAACGTTTTTCTGTCCCTCAATCAATGGACTTTGTTGTGTGATGCCAGTAGCTCCACTCTAACTGTACCATTGTCCGATGGATCTAAACCTGAAAAGGGCCCAGAAATGGTGCAGTATGGGTCGTTTGTATGGACCGCTTTTACCATGTACCGAACCGCACTGACCCGTGCTGTCCTGCTTGTTGGAAACGAGGCACTGGAGAACCTTGGTAAATAAACACCATCATGAAGACCAAGGAACACAACAGACAAGACAGTTATGGAGATGTTTAATCAAAGGAAGTAGTATGACACAACTGCAAACCAACTAGGAGATGCATGTCAGTCTAAACCAACAGGCTGGGTAATTAGGTTTATCGTTGTCTTTTATCAGAAAAGCAGCCAAAAAATGCATAGTAATTAGCGGAATCTATCAACTGGACAATTACTAGTAGTGGAATCCACAAATCTGGCCTTTATGGATGTGTCAAAAAGAAATTAGCTGTTAAAAAAAGCCAAAGGAACTCTTGTTGGCAATTTAAGTCCTACAGAAGACATAGCAAATATGTGATTGAATTTGCCCTGGTCAGATGAAACCAACATTTTACTTTTGGGCCTAAAAGCAAAATCATATATGTTGGAGAAAACACTGCATATCAACCTGTACACAACATCCTTACCGTGAAACATGGTGGTGGCAGGATTATGCTAAAGGAATACTTCTCTCCAGAGAAGAAAAAGAAAACCACTCAAAGCTGATTGAAAGATGTATGTGTTAGAATGGCCTAGTCAAAGTCCATGCCTAAATCTAACAGAGAATCTGCAGCAGAAAATGAATGCTTACAGACCCTCTCCATCCAATCTGTCTGAGCTTTACCCCCAATTTCCACTACATGCGCTCCGCTCTGGTCCCATCCGCCACGGTCTCCGCAGTCATTCGCAATTTCCACTGCATGCGCTCTAGATCCACTCCGTTCCGGTCCGCAGCCCAGATATGCTGAAAGAAGCATGCGCGGGAATTGCGAGATCTCGAGATGAAAGCCAGTAATAAATGCGGAAGGCAGAACAAAATTCGAAATTTGAACAGAAAAGAACAGTTATTCTTTATTATTCTGTGTCAAGATATTTTTGACAACATATGTATGAATATACGCGTATATTAATATAGTTATGCAAACAAAAAAAATCTAGTCCGTCTTTATTGATTTATTTTGAAAAACACCCGGAAATGCGGTTGTTCTATATCCTGTTGTTGCTCAGTCATTTGTGTAGATTGACTGCGGACTTGCTCCGGCGTGGGGCAAAAATAGAATCGATCCTATTTTTGCCGGATTGCAAAACGGCTGCCGGCGCCAGCAGTGGAAATGCTCTTATTGACCACAATGGGAGAGTTTTTGTTGCAGAGTGCGTGCCGGAGCGGAGCGCATGCAGTGGAAATTGGGGGTAACCCCCAATCTACACAAATCACTAAGCACCAACCAGATATAGAACAACCACATTTTCGGGTGTTTTTTAAAATAAATCAATAAAGATGGACTAGACATTTTTGTATGCATAGCGATACTATTATAAGCCCGTGTATATTTATACATATGTTGTCCAAAATATCTTGACACAGAGTAACAGAGAATAACTGTTCTTTTCTGTTCGCTTTCCACTGAATGAAGAATTTTGTTGTGACTTCCGCATTTCTTACTGACTTTTATTGCGAGATCTCGCAATTCCCGCGCATGCTTCTTTGACTACCTCTGGGCTGTGGACCGGAGCGGAGTGGATCTAGAGTGCATGCAGTGGAAATTGGGGGTTAGCCGTTTGTACAGAAGTGTTGCAGCTGTGATTGCAGCAAAAGGTGACTATATAGTATTGATTCAAAAATCTGTGAACAAATGCACAGCACATTGTTTTAATTTTTTTTGTAAAAACAAAGTAGAGGAACAATATATTATATTTCTTCCACTTTAAGATTATGCACTGTTTTGCATTAATCTATCAAATAAAATTATATTAAATACACTGCAGTTTGTTGTTGCAACAAAACACAGTTGAAAGAAATGAATAATAGGAGCTGTGAATGTAATATGAAGCCAACATGGCTTCAGCACCACAAAAACAAAGAGTCACTTTTGACCTAAGAAGTTAGGAACCCACCCAGCTTCTGGTTCCCACTATTACTTTCATCTCATCTCAGCTTCTGATGCTTAATAAACTAATACCTAGGGGTCTTGTCTCTGTCTCTAAACTTTTATTTGATGTGGCAAGAAGACAGAAAACAGGGAAGAGTGGGGACAGAAATAAAAGAACAAGGGATCAAAATAACTAAGGCTGGCTGGCTGAGTGGAGTGGGGCCCATCAACACCAATAACCGTTAGCCGTGGACACGTGTGTCAAAGCGGGACAAGTGTCATATCACTCAGCCCACTGCTTCATTTGACTGGAGCACATCAATCACTCAGGGAAAATCGGCACAGACATGCAGAGATAGGCTTTACCTCTGGCTCTCTCATTACATTGTGTCAGTGTTAGTAAAGTCTTCAGCCTGTCAGCAGTTTAGTGCCATCTTCCTATAAAGTAGGTTCTCCTGTCCAGGTGTTTCTACCAAACACAGTCGCAAACTCCAAGGAGAGTTTTAGCAATGCATGGGCAAATTTAACCCAATAAAAATTTCTTTCTGCAATTAGTGTTTTTATTAGCCTTCACTTGAAATGCAAAAAATATGCATGACTGCACATATCTTAGCTGGAGGTTACATCTTTCTCGATGTGAAAAGCTCGTAGACTCATACTTACAGTTATAGTTGCAGCAAAAGGTATTTCTATCAATGGCTCATTTTGCTTCCACTTCAAAATTATGCTCTACTTTGTATTGGTCTATTACATAAAATCCCAATAAAATTCATTGAAGTTAGTTTCTCACTGTAACATGGCAAAATGTGGAAAAGTTGAAGGTGAGAGATTACTTTTGAAAAGCAGTCTGGTGGGCTTTATTGTACGCATAAAGTCTGATTAATGCCCTCTTTGAAAGCCTGTAGCTTTCCACTGTTTTGCATACAGCAACGTATATAACTGCGACAGGTAAAATAATAACATCTATGCATCACCGTACCTAAGAGCCCGATCATCTAAATCTTCCCTTGATACCACCTCCCAGACTCCATTATTGTATTGACGCACAATCTTCAGTAGGAGAGAAATCCTCAGCGCGTAAGGTCACTTGGTTATGAAGACATATTATCATATTATCTGCATGAGGGTTGTAGGGCTCAGGCCTGACAAAGCTAATTATAATTGGACATGATACAGAGCTCAAAGCATATTACATGCTTGGCTGCCTGACAAAGTCACAGCTGAGATATGAGCAGAGAGAGGAGCAGAACATGAGCTGAAACTCAATGCAGAGCTGTACAATAATAGCAGCACGCTCTCTGACAATACTTTATGGATGCACCCAGTAAAAGCACCAGGACGAACCTGTTTCTGCTTGTTCGTGAAGACTGATATGGCTAACACCTGGAATACAAATTTAATTGGATGCCGACTCTAATGGCCGAATGTCCTATTTCACTGTTACAAACTTTTACAAACATCACTAATGAACAAGATACAGTACCAGGTGCTCATCCCAGGTGCTTCAGACTCAGCTGCAAACTACTCCAGTTTATGCTGAAGGCCACGCCCTGAAGATGCCAACAACTTCTGCAAAAAGCAAAGATGAGATCTTGAGGTTCCCAAACCAGAAAACTTCCTTTCCACAACATTGTGACACCACATAAACATGACATATGGCACTGAGGACAAATGGTTACAATGCTGTAATCCAACCACCTCTTATAGCAAGCTTCACTTTGTTCTGACAAACTTCTTGGTTTGGATATGCTACCACCGTATTGCTCTTAAAAGCAACCCAAGTACCCCATATTAATGGAGATGAAAAATGACAAGAAGTTGTCGTTTTTTAAATCTTTTCTAGATTCACAAAACACATTTGACTGGACAACCAAATTCCCATAACACCATCAGCAACTCCACAAGGGCAAAGCTCTGCTCCTTTGCTCTACAGACAGGATGAAAGCCACACAATTCCTCATAAATCACAGCTTCAACTATCAGTCAGAGCCTCCTTTCCAACATCCTGCAGTAAACCTCACCATGACAAATTAAATAAAATTAATTTAAGGGTCATTTTAGGCACTTATTTTGTATAAACGGTATACATAATCCTAAGGTTGTGACTACTTTCAATAAAATTTAAAGTCAAAGACTATTTTTTTTCTTGGGTGGGTCTACACATCACAATTACTTAAAAGGTCAGATCATTTATTGCTAATTTGTTGGTTTTGAGACAGAAATTATGCTACACTTGATCAGTTTCAATGCAAATGTTTATAAACTCAGCAAAAAAAGAAACATCCCTTTTTCAGGACTGTGTATTTCAACAATAATGTAGTAAAAATCCAAATAACTTTATAGATCTTCGTTGTAAAGGGTTTAAACAATGTTTTCCATGCATGTTCAATTAACCATAATCAATGAATTAACATGCACCTGTGGAATGGTCGTTAAGACCTTAACAGCTTACAGAAAGTAGGCATTTAAGGTCACAGTTCTAAAAACGCAGGACACTAAAGAGACTTGTCTACCCACTGTGAAACACACCCAAAGAAAGATGCCCAGGGTCCCTGCTCATCTGCGTGAACGTGCATTAGGCATGCTGCAGGGAGGCATGAGGACTGCTAAATGTGGCTAGGGCAATAAATTGCCATGTCCGCACTGTGAGGCGCCTAAGACAGCGCTACAGGGAGACAGGAAGGACAGCTGATCATCCTCGCAGTGGAAGACCACGTGTAACAACACCTGCACAGGATCGGTACATCTGAATATCACACCTGCGTGACAGGTACAGGATGGCCACAACAACTGCCCGAGTCACACCAGGAACACACAATCCCTCCATCAGTGCTCAGACTGTCCGCAATAGGGTGAGAGAGGCTGGACTGAGGGCTTGTAGGCCTGTTGTAAGGCAGGTCCTTGCAAGACATCACCAGCAACAATGCCGCCTATGGGCACAAACCCACCTTCGCTGGACCAGACATGAGTGGCAAAAAGTGCTCTTCACTGATGAGTCACGGTTTTGTCTCACCAGGGGTGATGGACGGATTCGTGTTTATCGTTGAAGGAATGAGTGTTACACCGAGGCCTGTATCCTGGAGCGGGATCGATTTGGAGGTGGGGGGTCCGTCATGATCTGGGGCGGTATATCACATCACCATCGGACTGAGCTTGTTGTCATTGCAGGCAATCTCAATGCCTTGCGGTACAGGGAAGACATCTTCCTCCCTCATGTGGTACCCTTTATGCATGCTCATCCGGACATGATCCTCCAGCAGGACAATGCTACCAGCCATACTGCTTGTTCTGTGCATGAGTTTCTGCATGACAGCAATGTCAGTGTTCTGCCATGGCCAGCGAAGAGCCCGGATCTTAATCCCATTGAGCACGTCTTGGACCTGTTGGATCGCAGGGTGAGGGCTAGGGTCATTCCCCCCAGAAATGTCCAGGAACTTGCAAGTGCCTTGGTGGAAGAGTGGGGTAACATCTCACAGCAAGAACTGACAAATCTGGTCCAGTCCGTGAGGAGGAGATGCACTGCAGTACTTCAAGCAGCTGGTGGCCACGCCAGATACTGACTGGTACTTTTGATTTTGAGCCTCCCTTCATTTAAGGACACATTATTCTATTTCTGTTAGTCACATGTCTGTGAAACATTTTTAGTTTATGTCTTATGGTGTTGACTCTCTTAGTGTTCATGCAAATATTTACACACATTAAGTTTACTGTAAGTAAAAACAGTTGAAAGTCAGAGGACGTTTAATTGCAGGTGTATGTGCACAGTGCAGGAGAGCCAGATACCTTAGGTATGGTTTCTAGCTGTTGTTGTAGATGTATTTCTTTTTAGTTACAAGCAGCAGTCAGCGTTCAGTTTGTGTAAGTGGGATGGATTGTAAACAGCTTGCAACACAAACACTAAATCAGACAATCACATGGCAGCATGAATATGGCTTTTCATGTCAGCAGTCAGAGGAGAATGGGAAGATTGGTTTCAATTGATAGAATGGAACAGTTTAAAGAAACAATGGTTACAACCATGGTAGCCATAATAATATTTCTGAATGCACATTATGTCGAATGTTGAAGATGGGCTATAGTAGAAGGACACATGACCAGGTGTGACCCCATGTAATTTAGGAAAAGGAAACTGAGGCTGGAATCCTGTTGTCTGTTTTGGGATTTCAGTCTCAACATTCCGATAGGGTCAAATTCCGACTTAAACAACATTAAAGGATAGATCCCTCCTGCCTTGTATTAACGTTTAGTGGTTGTGTAGTAATGTGAAAGCTATTTTATTGCTGACCGTGTCAAACCCTTTATGACCACAGTGTGCAAATCTTCTGATGGCTACTGTACTTCCATGCACCATGTCACAAAGCTCAAATCAACTCAAACAGTTTTCCTGAACATGACAATGAGTCACTGTACTCCAAAAGCCTCCACGATCACCAGAACTCAATCCAATCAGGCATTTTCGGAGGTAATGGAACAGGACATTCACATCACATGCGCATGTGACAAATCTGGAGCAACTACGGGGATGATGTGTCAATACGGACCAGTAGCTCAGAGAAATGTTTTTGACATTTTCAATCTATATTACGCATAATGAAGGGAATTTTGAAGGCAGAAGGGGCTCCAACCCTAGTTCTAACAAGGTGTGCTTAATAAAGTGGTTGGTGAGTGTACATATAAATACAGAGTCTTTTAAAAGAACCCTCCCCCTCTGGTCAACCTTCGCTCCAAAATATAAATTAAAAATAACTGAACAAAAACCCTTAAAAGTTTAAACAAGAAGACCTTAAATGGAGGTGGTAGTGTCCAAACACTGAAAAGATCAGCTCAGTTCATGACAAATACTGTATTAAAATTAAAACAAGTGCACATATCTATCCTAATTTTGAAAACAAATATTCAGCTTGTCTGTTAAAAAAACATTTTAAACATCTGGAAGTTGAGAATCCAGTAAATCTCTCTGATAAATGATGCCGACTTCAGAAATCTGAGAGAAATAATGAGTGGTGCAACATCTTGGCACAACTAAAAACATACTTGAAATACAAGACTACATCTGAGATGCTCAGCACCAAGACCACAAATCATCAAGGCTCAGAGTATTAGGAATTTATTTCAAAGCATATCATGTCTCACACACACATGCACACGCACACAAGTATAGCAAGACAAGTACACGCACACACGCACACACATTTGCAACTGTATATCTTTCCAGATACTGGCAAATGATATTGTAAGTCTGATTAATGATCATAGGTGAACTGGCAAGCTCAGCAGCTTTACATTGCCCTGAGGCCTGTATATTGTTGATAGCACTTTTTTATTCAAGAGTTTTCAGAGTTTTTATAAATTTTGCACAACTCTTATGAAAGAATTATTTTAGCTGGTGATTTTAATCTACTTATAGATAACATCCTAGATCCTTTATTAAGAGAATTTTTTTATATTTTGAATTATATGGATTTTAGTCAACATGTCATGCTGCCGACTCACAACAAAGGAAACACCCTGGAATTGGTCATCACGTATGGCCTGTCCACCAGTGTGTCCTCTGTTGTTTACTTGGCTGTCTCTGACCACTACTGTGTGTTTTTTAATATCACCAGTTTTATCCAGCTGGAGAGTAGGCTTCAATCCGCTCTTGACCTGCTGGCTCCACTTAAAGTTGGAAACACATACTGAAAACTTACAACACCATGGAGAAACGAAGACCTTAAAAGATTAAAAAGGAGCTGCAGGGTGGCAGGGTGGCAGAGAGGAAATGGAGAAAAAATAAAATCACAATAAATCATCAAATGTACATCGAACGTCTCAAAGCATATAATAATGCTGCAAGAAATTCCTTAAATACATACTTTTACAGAATCATCTCATAACATAAAAATAATCCCAAAATTCTGTTTTCAACTATCGACAACATTTTTAACCGTACTAATGCAAATCAGAAAACCCCCTCAAATGCTCTTTGTGAGGAGATCGCAGACCACTTCAGGGGGAAAGTAGACACCTTCAGATATAATATTTTATCTTCTCAGTGTAACATGGTTTTAGACAAATCTGAGTGTGTGTCTCTACCAGAGGAAACGCTGGACAGTTTTGTCCTGGTAAAAGCTGGGACTCTTGATAAAGTTTTCTCCTCAGTAAGGCCCACCATATGTGTTTTGGACCCGATTCCCAGCTTGTTTTTTAAGCAGTTTTATGAATCTTTCAGAGACTAGATTTTAACCATGATGAATTGCTCCCTTCAGACGGGGGTCTTTCCTGCCACCTTTAAACAGGTGGTAGTGAGGCCCCTGCTGAAGAAGACCAATTTAGATTTTAATGATTTTAACAATAACCGACCGGTATCTAACACCATTTTTAAGCAAATTTTAGAAAAGCTTGTTTTAATTCAACTTAATGATTTTATTAACGCTCATATTGTCCTAGAGAAATTTCAGTCTGGTTTTAGGGTGAACCACAGCACAGAGACGGCCCTTTTGAAGATTTTAAATGATTTCAGATGAAACTATGATGCATAGAGGGTGACAGTGTTGGTTCTACTGGATCTAAGCGCTGCCTTTGATACAGTGGACCACACTATTCTTTTAACCTGTTTAAAACAGATTGGCCTCTCTGGTGCTGTTCACAAATGGTTTATATCCTATCTCACAGACAGGACTTTTATGGTAAGTTTAGAAATATGCTCCTCTAAGGTCCACAAGATTACATGTGGTGTGCCCCAGGGTTCGATTTTAGGCCCGGTGCTTTTTAACCTTTATATGCTCCTTCTTGGCAGTGTCATCAGAAGACATGGAGTTAACTTTCACAGTTATGCTGAAGATACACAGTTGTACATCTCCATGTCTCCCGATAACAAACAGCCAATGGATGCACTTTTTAACTGCATTTTAGACATCAAATCCTGGATGGCAGAAAACTTTCTCCAGCTCAACCAGGACAAAACTGAAGTTTTAGTCGGTCCAGAGGCTCAGAGAGACACACTTTAACCAAAACTACAATCACTGTTTTTTAATCTGTCTTTACAAGTGAAGAACCTGGGTGTGATTTTTGACTCTGACCTGACCTTTATCCCTCACATTAAAATTATCACTAAAATAGGTTTTTATCAACTAAAGAACATTGCCAGAGTCCGCCCCATTCTCTCTCGGGCCAACACGGAGACGCTGATGCATGCTTTTTATCACCAGTAGGATTGATTACTGTAATGCCCTGCTTTCTGGTTTTCCCAAAAAGAGTATATCAGGTTTACAACTTCTACAAAATTCAGCAGCACATGTCCTGACGAAGACCAGGAGGCGGGACCTGATTACACATGTCTTAAAATCACTGCATTGGCTCTTCGTGTGTCTTGGGATCGAGTTTAAGGTTATTTTAATGGTTTTAAGTGTCTTAATGGTCTTGGGCCTTCTTATCTTTCAGAATTATTTTTACCATATGAATCTTCGCGGTCTCGGCGGTCCTCTGGCAGGCGTCTCCTTGTCACCCCAAAAGTCAGGACACACACTCATGGTGAGGCGTTTTTCCAGTTTTATGGCCCTCACTTCTGGAACAGACTGCCAGATGACCTCAGGGCTGCAGAGAACATTCATGTTTTTAAGAGCAGGCTCAAGACTCACCTTTTTAGCCTAGCTTTTAATTGATTATTATTTATTAGTATTTGTTTAATTGCTCTGCATGTTTTACCTGATTAAACTTTATTAATGTTTTACAGTAAAGGATTCTAAGTTTTATCAGTGTTAAAATTTAATCTGTGTTTTACTATTTAATGCCATACTTATCTACTCTTTTTTTATATATTTTAACCTGCTATTTTAATGTTTCTTCCTGCGCTTCTCCTGTGGGAGCCCTCTGCCTCGGTAGCGGTAGTCGGCTGTAACTGCCTTGGTGCTCTCCAGGTGGAGCTTGGGTGAAGGTGGGGGTCTCAGCCTTACCTCCACTGGGCGCCGGTGCCTCGCCTGTTGCTGTCGATCTGCTGCTGCCAATGCAGATGGCTGCCCTGATGACGTTTCCTTACCTGGCTCATCCATACTCAGCCCAATGTCCATGTTTACTGTTGATTTTAAGTGCGAGTGTGCATGGGAGATGGGGGGGGGGGGGTATTACTGTGATCATGTCTTTATTCTGGGGGGGTTATTTTAATCTGTAAAACACTTTGAGATGTTATTCTGTATGAAAAGTGCTTTATAAATAAAGTTTGATATAATTTGAACAGGCATATATAGCACTATAAAAATTTGATAAATTAATCATACACTGTCTTGTAAAAGTATTCATATCACTTTTTCATACTAACAACTATAAACTTTAACGGAGTTTATGGGGATTTTATGTTATAGATCCACACCAACTAGTCCATAATTGTAAAGTCGACAGAAATTGCTAAAGCTTGATCCTAACTTAAAAAACGAGCACAAAATGTAAGCAACCCAGTATTTATCCATCTTCCATTCATCTTACAGACTCTGCCAAGCTTCCCTTTTCCTGCTGGAGAAAAAAAAAGTCACAGTATGATGCTGCCACGACCTTGTGTCACAGCGGAGATATTTTGTTAGCAGGATGATTGTAGTGTAAGTTTTCTGCCACACATTATGTCTTGAATCTAGATCAAAAAGTTTTGTTTTGGTCTCTTCTAACCTGAACAGACCAGACCTGGGGCCAAAGGAATTTAGCTGGAGTGGCTGTGGCTTATTCTGGAAGGGGAGGCATTAAACAGTCTTTTTATTTACCCCTTTAGGAATTTTACCTCTCGATGGCGGTATTTGACACACTTCTGGGTCAAATCGGCCTTTCTTGCGACACCCTTTCTATGTACATATACATATTATACATCTTAGAAAAGCTAGGATTCTTGAGATTCCAATGATATTTGCCAATCAAGGATAGAATCATAACTGTAGACACAAAAAACGCTTTTGTCAAACCACTCAGAAAGAAAACATTGAATGCAAATTACTCATTATTTGAAGCCTTCATATGATTGACAGCAGAGTGCCATCTAAAAAAAAAAACAGGTCTTCTTACGGTCCAATTAATGTCTTTCAATAAAATAGCTATTCCACAAGTCTTATGTCCAAAGTCTGACACTGTTGCCCTATTGTAAATTGCTTCCTTGTGTGTATTTCTCACAGAATCTATATCATAACTACTGTTAGCATGCTCATATTAACTTAAATATAATGCAGCACCCTTCTACTTATTCTTTGTGATGTTTATTGGCAGCTGGCAAACAACAAATTGGTGCATTACTGGTATGGAGTGTGAACCAGAATGTCAATCAAGGCTGCACTTGCCTCTCTAAGACTTATGATGTATTAACATCGGCCCTGTTAGTGCTAGGTTTGCTCTTGTTTTTATTAGGCCAAGCTCTAATGTTCATTTTGGCATTGTTGTGGACCGTGCCCCCAGAAAGGTGCCATACTCAAACTCTCTCCCGCACCCTCCTATTCCTAATGATATATGGTGTATGGTCTTCCTCAGTCCCTCCTATGCAGTCTTGATGTCTGGTCCCACAAGGTTATATAACTTCACCCTGTAGAGTAGAAGAAACAATGTCAGAGGGTGTCCTTCTCATATCTTCTGCTCACTAATGCTTGTCCTCATAAAGTCTCAATTAATAGCCTGCCCATTGGCCCTGGGCCTGGGCCAGACACCTGTTTCCACATGTTTGTTTTGTCCCTTACATGGCTTGTAGTGAACTTTAATCGGAACTTGTTGTGAATTTCTTTTACATATTGTATTTTTCTATACCAAAGGAAATACTTTTATGTTTCAGGTCTAATAACAGAGATTTTCCCACTTGAGCTGTGGATCTTTGCTGCTCCTCCAAAGTTACTATAGGTCTGTTGGTTGTATGTGGTATAGGAAAGTCAGAGTAAAGGCAGATGAGAACAAATGGAAATTTTTCCGATTTTATTTATGGGAAAAAAGGAAAAACATGTATCAATTGTCTTCCACTTTATAATTCACGTTCGAAGTATTTCATAAAATCCTCTTAGCAAACCCAGAGGAATGGTCAAATCAAAGGAAACAAAGCTATAGATTGTGTTCCCAAATGAACATGGTGAAACAGAGATAAAAAATATGCATTTAAAGGCATACTCCGCAACTTTCATGATATTTGCTAATAAAAAAAAAATCAATCGTTTCAGTTCGCAATTCAACTGTAACAGTCAGTGAAGATGAGCGACAATGAGCGATGAGTGACATATACTGAAATACGGCGACTATGCCGGAGTTTGCAGCTTTATCTACAGAACCAATATTTACTCTGGTCTTTGCTCTCTCTCTATCACGTTCACTTTTTCTTTTTCTAGCTTCTTCTGATATCGGATTTCTCGGTCTATTTGGTGGATCAGCCATCTCTACAGTCTAAACAGTGAGGCCTTATGACTCTACCGTAAAGCAGAACTCAGTCGGTACTTCCGGCGGCGGAGCGCCGCTCAAAAGTTCTATAGTGCAGAAAAAAGCCAAGGACCCCTGCAAGGTGGTGATAACTCTAAAAATGAACATAATAGATTATAAAATTCCACCATAACTTTTGAAAAAAACATTATATTATATAAATTATATAAAGTTGCGGAATGCTGCTTTAAGCTGAGTTCCTTCTTTGAGCACCAGAATAAGGATTTACAAACTGCTGAGTGTGGTGTTTTTGTCTGCCCCCTGCTATCCAGCTTTGTCATCTGCTTTCAGAAAACTCACACTAACATGACATCTTTTAATGATTTCTCCTACACTGGAAGAACACCAGTATTTTAATTAGTAACCCAAACTGCCCAGATGCCTGCCTAGCCTACTATTTATTATTATAAAGATTTCAGATGAGAAAGCCACAACTGCCAGAAATTAATGAAGATAAGCTGCCAGCAAAGTGATAATTATTGCTGTTTGCTTTCTTGATTCTGTCAAAACACTTGAATTTTCTTTAAATGTGTTGGATGGGATTATCTTGTTTGTGTGCAAAGAGAAGAACAAACAGTAGACAAAATTTAGCAGACACATTTTTTCCGATAAAATGCAACACAAAAAGCAGATGTTTCAGTTCACGCTGCTATGTGTAAACACTCCAACAGGTGGCATGAGACCCTTGCCCTGTTCCTTAAGGAAATTCAGCTGAGGGAGTTGATGTTTTCCTCAATTTTTCAGCGAACATGACTGAAACCTGATTTTCATATTTAGGTATTAATTATGTAAAAAAAGAAACACCTGGTTTTCTGTTCTATAAAATGCAAGTCACACTTTTAAAACACTTTTATGGATCTTTGTGGCAATTTAAGAAAATATTTTCCATTCCTCCTTACTTATGTCTTCTTTGTGAACTCATATAACAAATATTAAATTCACCGGCCCCTCGAGAATTTCAACAATTTTCCCCTACTTATTTCAATACCCTTTGTGCACAGGCCTTTCATTTCCTAAAGTACGCTGTTAAAAGGACCGCTCCAGCCTGCCCTGACCAATTTCCTCTCAGCCTCACAGATCACAGGCCTTTTCCACCCGGTGCTCCCTTTGCTCCCACAAAGGCCCTCGTAATCCTGCTGCTTGTCTACAATTAATCTTCCCAGTTGCCACATTATTAACACAACCACCCACGGTCAGCGGATGCAAATGTAAAGCCAGGAATGGGCTTCTCTGTGTGTCTCCTCCCTTCCCTCCACCTCATCTTTGCCCCATAGTGGAGAGGCAAATGTGTCAATCACTCATGGGGTTAAACTGCTGCCCATTATCAGCATCAAGGGCATTTCACCCCCTCCCAACATGACCCCTCCCCGCCTTTCTCTTTTTCTACCATCCACTGCCAGACAGTCTTTGTCGTTTTCCTGTGGTCAAATGGAGCTTTACCTAAAAGTATCTTTTATATTGGAAAATGGAGAGAAAAATCTCTAATATCAACATATAATTTTCCCCATACAGATAGAAGCTTAAAATAAAGGTTTGTCTTATAATGGTCTGGTATATTGGCTAGGACTCCTTTACAAATAAGGTTCTGACTATTAAAGGGATTATCCCTGGGAAAATAAAGGTTAACTAGTGTTTAAACCCTAGATACTAAGTTATCAAAGATTCTTGGATGAAGTGGAATGTCACGCTGTGAATGCTTCTTCTATATCTTGATGCCATATAAATCCAACTACTTTGGCACTGATGTGCTGTCATGTAAATGTTTAGAGGATAGAAACAACCCTTCACGTTATTTGTCATGTTGCATTAAAGACGTGTGACCAGCAGAGTTTTTTAACAGGGTGAGCTCTACCAGTTGACTATTAGCCGTCAGGCTACACTCTGCAAATCACAGCCATGATCAAAGCTGCGACTGTGTGAATAGCTTGGCACCACTTTAAAAGGAATATGAAATAATGTCCTAATCCAACAGTTCAGGAAAACCAAAGAAGAGAGAGGAGAGAGCGTATGAGAAAAGCTGGTCACTCTATTGCCTTCAGTGTCACTTAACATGAAAGTAATGCCAGTTCTATGGAGATCCAAGCTGTTCCCCAGTGCTTGAAATCCTATTGTGTGTCAGACAAAAGGCATGGTTTCATAGCACCCCCGTGTTTGCATGCATGACCAACACTTTCAAATAAGGCCTTCAGATCTAAATCTCAGATTGCACTCAGCACAGATAGCAGCGGGTAGCTCTGTTAGTGGTGAGAAATTACTGAGGATGTTCAAACCGAAAGCTTTCATATTTCTAAACAGGAGCCCTGATTATAAGGTCTACATCAAAGAACTATGGTGGTGATGGTGCTGTAGTGCTGAAGCATGGTGTTTGTTAAAGCACTGAGAGATATGAGTTGGTCTTTTGTTTTGTAGTCTTTGGAGATAAAGCATTAAACCATCTCAGATTTAAGTTATAGTAAGGCAAACAGTTGTTCACAAAGGGAGGTCAATGGTTTAAAAAGAAATAATCTTACACACAAAAATAAATGAACCAAAAACATGGACAGAAATCTTTCTTCTCAGTGCCTTGGAAAAGCGTCTGTACAATTGACGCCTTTTGATCTTTTTTTGACATTACAGCCTCTAACCTTGGTCCAGTGAACCAAAATTATAGAAGGGCTTCAAAATATGGGCTGCACAGTGGCACAGTTGGTTGCACTGTTGTCCTGCAGAAAGAAGGTCCTGGGTACAACTCCCAGGCTGGGGTCTTTCTGTATGGAATTTGCATGTTCTCCCTGTGCATGCGTGAGTTTCCTCCAGGTACTCCAGCTTCCTCCCACAGTCCAAAAACATGACCTGTTAGGTTAATTGGTCTTTCTAAACTTCCCTTAGGTATGAGTGCGTATGTGTGCATGGTTGTGAGTTTCTGTGTTAGAGAACATACAAACAGTATCAGGAAGACCAAGAATCACGGGTCAGAAAACGATATCCCAAGCTTTGAACATCTCGCAGAGCTCTGTTCAATTCATTGTCCAAAAATGGAAAGAGTATGGCACAACTGCACCCTACCAACACATGGCCATCTAACTAAATTGTCAGGAAAAGCAGCCATAAGAAACATGGGAACTCTGGAGGAGCTGTAGAGGTCTACAGCTCAAATGGATACTTTGTTGACAGACCAGTTGATAGTTGTCCAGTAAAATAATCTGGCCCTTATAGAGGAGTGGAAATAAGAAAGCCATTGCTGAAATATAACAATGCAAAGTCATATTTGCAGTTTGCCTAATGCCAAGTTTGGAACACAGTAAACATGTGGAAGGTTCTTTGGTCAGATGTCCAGTAGGACAATAGCCCTAAATACAGCCAGAGCTACAATGGTTGGATTACTATGGGCCAGTCAAAATCCAAACTAAAATACAACTGATAATCTGTGACAAGAATTGAAAATAAATGTTCAAAGAAGGATATGTTACACAAAAAAAGAATCCAACACAATTTTTTCTAAATCAAACATAAGCCTAAGATGACATATGTTTGCCAAAGAAAAACCTCCAGAAGTAACTTAAGAAGGATAAAATAAAGTGCAACTTTCCTCTTATGAAATGTCAGTGTTGGCCTTGAACCTAAACTGTTATTTTACTTTGACTTTAAAACCTTTCTTGAGCTTGCTTTCTTGATGTTAAAAGGGAACGATATATATTTCCCTCACTTTTCATGCTAAGAGAGAGCCTTAGCCAGCCTAAGCTCTCTGTCAGTGCTCAAAGTTATTATCAGAGGGAATAAAGAAACCATTTTTCTGCAGTGGGAGAGAAATTCTCACAGTGATATATCACCGCTTTGGATTCGGGGGAAGATAGACTGTCAGTAAAATATGTGATGATGCGTTAAACTTTAAGGACCCCCTGGGAGCCTCAGAAGACAAAGTGAATAACAAATGTATGTGTTATTATTTGCAGCTATGATGACCTCAACCAAAAACTGTACCTCTGAGATATAGCAAATATGAAGGTCAGGAATGATTTACAAATGTTTTGTCAAAACATTGGCTGTAGTAAATAATATGTCAACAGCTCTCTGTATACCACAGATGTATTACATTTGATAAATATAGCGATACAATGACTGAATATCTATCTGTCGTATGGTAGAATCATTTAGATTTTTTTCCCTCTAGCAGTCTTTAAACTTTACTGGAAACCTAAAGAGCTGCATGCAGAAAATAAAGAAGAAAAATATGCTTTTTATTAAAATTATGAAGAGACAAACTGTTCTCAACTGTATGAAGGCTAATTAAAGAAATTATTGTCAGAAAACACCGATTGGCAAATAATATAACAGACAAACAAAAGTTTCAAACAAAAGTTTCAAACAAAACTAAACTAAAAACTAAAACATTGCCTGTTTTTTAAAACTTTTTTGCATCACAGTCAATATTGAATTATTCAAAACAAAAAACCAAACAAATTTTTTTCCCATTTGCTTTGCATTTTTACGAAGGTAAATATGTTTTGCAACATATTTACCCAATCCAGGTTATTAAGGAATGAACTAACTTTGTCAAAGGGTTAAGTTTTAGAAATACTTGTATCAAAATTGATATGAAACTCGAGGTGAAACAATTGCTTTTTTTTTTTTAAGAATTACTTTGCAATTAGTAAAAAAATTAACAGATTAACAAAAAAATCCTAATTTTCACAATGAGATTTTACAAAAATAGAGTTTTTAAACATCTCATGAAAAACAATACTGCTTCAACATGGTGAAGCACATCTGGGTCATTCATGTCCAAACTGGGAAAAACTGTAGTTAACAACTAGGACACAAATAGGCAAGTACAGTATAAGTATTTGTTGCCTTCAGTGTAAACTCCTTTAGATGGAGATTCACAGAGCGCAGATCAGCTATAAGAGGTTTAGAAATCCCTCTGACGATCCACAAGCCACAAATTCTAAGATGGATGCATTGACCATTTATTTGGTCAATGCATTGCCCAAATACATGGATGGATGTGCCATAACTTTCTAAAGCTGAATAGAAACAAAACTGAAGTAATTATTTTTGGACCCAAAGAGGAACGATCAAGAGTCAGCACACAGCTTCAGTTAATACAGCTAGAAACTACTGATAAGGCCTAGGTGTAGTAATGGACTCAGACCTGAACCTCCAGGGTCACATAAAGGCAATAACAAGGTCAGCGTTCTATTACCTGAAGAACATTTATAGGATTAAAGGACTGATGTTGCAACAGGACCTAGAAAAACTCATCCATGCGTTTATCTTTAGTCGGATTGATCACTGCAGCAGCGTCTTCACAGGTCTGCCTAAAAAGTCAATCAGACAGCTGCAGCTGATCCAGAACGCTGCCGCTCGCGTCCTCACTAGAACCAGGAAAGTAGAGCACATCACCCCAGTTCTGAAGTCCTTACACTGGCTCCCTGTAGCTCAGAGAATAGACTTCAAATACTCCTACTGGTTTATAAATCAGTAAATGGCTTAGCACCAAAATATGTTGAAGACCTGTTGTCATGGTACCAACCACCAAGACCACTAAGGTCCTCCAACTCTAGCCTACTAAATATTACTAGACTCAGAACTAAACATGGAGAAGCAGCTTTCAGTTTCTATGCTCCCCTTATCTGGAACAGACATCTTGACAAGTGCAGAGCTGCTGAAACTCTGAACTGCTTTAAATCGAGACTAAAAACCTATCTGTTTAGAATTGCCTTCGATTAAATGATTGATGTCATATGTATGAAATGTGTTCATGCTCTCTTGCTTTATTGATCTTTCTCTTGCTTTATTGTGTATCATGTGTAATGTGTGTTTCTTTAACTTTTAATTTCCAATGTGATATTCCATGTCTGTTTGTTTTGTTTTTTGTTTTTTAAATCACCAAATCATGTAAAGCACCTTGAATTAACCTGCTGTTAAAAGTGTGCTATACAAATAAAATTGCCTTGCCTTGCCTTGCTGAGGCTGAAGCACACTAAGACAAAGACACGGATCATCTTCAGAACCTGAAAGGGAATGCATCTATTTATGTTACTTCTAAAAGTTTTACATTTGATTGTATCGATGTAGATTGCAACTAAACGTCACTTCACTAAATAGGTTCTTGGTTTTCTAAAAGTCTCTCATGCAGCCACTAAAACACACCTGACTCTTATTATTGTAAATATTCATATACTTAGTGTCATATTTTATGTGCAGTCATGGCACAGCGAGCTGGTTCAAGTGGACCCATCATCAGTCTCTCTGCTTTATTGGTAGTCATTGCACATGATAGAGCAGTTTTGCAGGTTACAGTAGGAGGTATAGCTAGCAATTCAGTCCACCCTGTTGCTCTTGATGACCTGCTTATACAATCTTTTTTGTTGCCAAGTTATCCAGAAAACCTATGCACCTTTCCCACATATGGGTCAAGGGTTTTACTGCAGCCATACAGAATAAAAGTAAACCAGGGAAAACGTGTCATACTTTAAGCACTTGGTAATACTTTGCAGTGTGAACTAACAAATGTCAGATGTTTCCAAGTAATGTATATTATGGAATTTTGGAATGTGGAAGCAGGTTTGTTGTGAAGGTATTTTATCTAGTTAAATAATGACTTACAATGAAATAGTGAAACAGAAAACTATCTGAAGCTGTTACTGAAGTTTTAATTTAAAGCAGTGTGGCCACTAAGTTTAAATCTGTACTAGTATAAGCGCAGAGAAGGGAGACAGGTTTTTTGTTTTGTGTTTTTTAATCGCAGTTGATCCTCAGGAACCATGTTCTGTAAGAACAATTAAAAGTATGTACTGTATATACATATTATATCTAGCACTCTCAACATTCATGCACACCCCTGGAAAAGATATGTAAAGAAGTCCATCCTGCCCTTGAGTCTTTTGGCATGGAGTTTGCATGTTCATTTTTGCTTCAGATGTCTAACCATGTCTGTGCATGAAATAAACATTGCTCATCGTCCTTTCAGTTCAACTTATTCCCAACTGTCTTAAAATCTCTAGAATATTGGTTTGACTGTAGATATGGATAAGTTAGGATGAGCAACTACGTAGCCATATTCTCTTGTCTTTGCCATTTTGAGTAGTGACTAAGAGAAAGTGGTCTCTGATCTTTAATTATGAACCACAGGGACAGTGCATAACATGGATGAAGACTGTCTAAAGGCACTGATCAACATATATAGATAAAAATCAAATATATAGATAAAAAGGAAACAGTTACATTTGATTCTTGAACCAGTGATTTTGTAAAAAAAAAAAAAAACACGTAACATATTTTTTAGTGTGAATTTACCTTGCTGCAATAACAGATTCTTTTAAGCTCCAGTTTTAGTAAAAATGTTAAAATGGATATAATCTTTGATGAAATATGTAGTACTGCCATCTTCTCTTCCAGCTGGATTTATAAACAAGCACTTATTCCCTCGCACATTAGCCATAACTGATTAAAGATGAAATAGTTTGTTGCTGAATTATGTATGGTAGTAAACATTTCATTTACAGCACTTAAAATAAGCACATTAATGATAACTGCAGTAAACTGTTAAATTGCTTGGCGGGGAGGCAGAGACCCCCTCAGTGACTCATGTTTAGCTTGGCACCAAACACCTGAACAGAGGTTTAATTCTTCCATGAGGCCCATACTGCCAAAAACTTCTGGTTTAGTGCCACATTCGGACACTTCCTCCGAAGACATGCGGCCAAGGATGGAGTGGGTGGGGTTGTCTGACAAACAAAGAACAAGTGCTTCTCCAGCTGCTGGATTCCCATGCGAAAGAAGGCGCGGAGGGTTAGTCTAAGCTTGCCATGGGTGAGCTGCGTGTATGTTGGCCCAGCGGTTGTCAAGTGCTGCTTTAAGCAGGCAGTATCCTTAGCACTAATCTGTTAGTGACTCTGTAAATACATATAGCTTAAGGTAGAGCCACTGGGCTGAAACACTGTAATTTTCATTGGATGACTGTTCAACTCCCCTTTGTTGGTGTAAAAATGTTTATTGTGCCAAATAATTTACCCTTGTTGACATGGTAAGACTGAAATGTTATGTTAAAGGTTAACGATTCTGTAATTAAGGAAACAAAATAAAGGCACCTTGACAGGAACCTGTTCCAGGAAGCACAGTAGTTTCTGAGGCCTTTATCAACTACCCCACCAGGCTTCCACTGCTACAACCATGGTAAAAAGAAACTACCAGGTCAGATATTTACCCCTGACAAATACAGAGTGGGTAGGGGTGTGGGGGTTGTGGAGACAGATTGCTAAACTCTGTCAAAATGTCAAATTAGTATATCTTTTATATATATTTCAGTTAAAAATACTTTTAAGCTAAAGCTTTTTGTTAACTTTTACAAATAGATTTGGAAACATCAACATTTGTTTTCAGCCATGGGTGGGATAGAGAGTATTTCCTTAAAGTATTTTTTAAAAGGGTTTTAAGCAATTTATGTTCTGTGGCACAAATAAAAACAACCACAACCTTCATGGATTCTTAACAGATGTTAAAGTAAGTTGCCGTGACAGAAACATAAGTTTTAGTTTTATCGCTGAGAATTTAATTCAACAATATGAGCTTCTCTCCCGACAATGCTGCAGTGGGAGGGTTAGGGACAAGAGCTTTGGATAGTGTTATCAGAGGCATTACTGTTACTGAAGAGGTTTAAAATAAACGGGTTTAAATAGGGTGGCTGGGCACCTTGCTCAAATTAAAATGTAATACAAATGTTGGTCTAAAGAAAGCAAACACAGCAAAAAATAGGCAACAAAT
The DNA here is from genome assembly GCA_963556495.2 of Valencia hispanica. NCBI lineage: Eukaryota > Metazoa > Chordata > Actinopteri > Cyprinodontiformes > Valenciidae > Valencia > Valencia hispanica. The sequence goes on from OY747721.1 coordinate 14,082,898, forward strand.
TTAAAGTTTTCCTTAGTTTGGATTTATGGTCAGGTTGGATCCTGTTTCTGGGACTCCATCATCTATTACTTATGTTGGGTAAAATCTTTGCAACAGCCTCATGGTCCAATGAAGCCTTAACAGGATCTCAAAAGAAAGCATGTATACCTTCCCAACGAGAAGAGAAAAGTATTGTGTTCAAAGACTAAAAAGTAACTATATGCAAGATTTGACAGAGAAAATCTCTGCGCTGATGCAGTTTGCCTACATTTAGATAATACATTCAGAGGAATATCTGCCTATGTTTATGGATTTTTATGTATATTACAGTCAAAGCAAATAGTGTAACATTCTAAATGTTCAATGCTGTTTATGTAGCATTCCATGAAAGCAAATCTGCTGAAAGCTGGCCGTGATTTTGACACCTCAGAAGAAAAACAAAATACATAAGTCATCAGATGACACAGAGGATGGAATCACTGTTCCCTTCAAATAATGATAATGCCCACTAAAAATATGTCTAAACTATTTAAAATCCAATTTTGAAAGATTCTGATTGCAAACTTTATAATTCAATAGAGATAAATGAATTGGTTGGTAGTCCAAAGATTTTTAATAGAGTTCAGTCCAGGGTTGTTACAGAAGCTTGATGTCCACCCCAAAACTGATTTTGAAAGGAGTGTAATACCTCCAAGTTCCACTTCACTATAAATAGGCAACTATATGTTTCAAACAGAAATGAATTTTAGAACAGAACATTGATCATAAACACATATCAAAATCAGTTTTAAAATGGATAGACCAGGCTAACATAATTGTTCAGGGAAGTCTACTTATACCTTTTTGGTTTGTATGGACGATGCTTTAAAGCTGATAGCATGGCAGGAAACCAACCAATATAAATGAGCTCTACTATTACTGACATAAAAAAAAAGGTGACAAAACGTCCATTGAGAACAAAGGAATCCTATCAATGTTTAAGGGATGTTAATCAAACTTTTAGTGGGATTTATGAATATATATGAGCCTATGGGTTATTCTGAGGCTGATTGGATGTGAAATAAATCCACACTAAACTCAAAAATGCACCAATTTCTGTTATAAAAAATCCTTGACATTGTATGTTGTATAATCACGCCACTCCCAAACAAGAAAGGCTCAGAATTGTCTTCAAAAGCTGCTGCTGATCAGTGTATGTAAAATTCTGACCAAGACTTTGCTTTGTGGAAAGAACTGTGCTGTGCAACAAAACATTTTAAAAAGGAAAACAAACAATAATTGAGTACTAACAAAATAACGCTAATATTGCCAGCACCTCTGCTCCTGAGGTCAGCATATACAACAGACTTGAGTTGCCCTCTTATTACCAACCTGTTGCCACTGACAGGATTTTGCTGGCATGCTTCTCATTACTGTAATTCCCGAACTTTGAGAAATCTGCAAAGCTTAGAAAAAGAGCTTTCTAACAAGGTATTGCATGACACGCTAGACTTATGGTATATGAAACCAATTGCTTTCACATTTCATTTTCAGTATTGTATCAGGCCCATTAATTTATACTAATTTTACAAATTTGTATTTGTGTTGCATAAATTTCTTTTTCATGGTGTCTTTCCTTTACTTTCAAATCCTTCTCTATATCAGAGACCAGTCCTTCCCATTTTCAGATTGATGGTTACAGTCATGTGCTTAGGAGGAGCAGGCTCATTTGACCAGATGCTGGAAACTAACTTCACCCTAAGAAGAACACAAAGGTGGCCAAGCTTCAGCTTCATCTTCTACATGGAGCTGTGTGCAAGCCAGCAGCAAAGCAAAGAACATGCAGCTGAGGAACCCATCTGAAAATCTTTTCTCTGTATCCACAAGCAGAGACAGGAGGACCAGAGAGCCAGCATGGGGTCATGACAATGCATTGTGTGCAAGAGGAGCACACCATTACAAGTAAAATGTTCAGAGCGAGACAATGTTTGCAGCTGGAGAGGAGCTGCTTTAGGGCCTGTCACAGCAGATAAAAACTGCCTGAACTTTTATTATAAAAACATGCTGAAAAACTGACAAATAAAAGGCCAGTGTTGACACTTTATTCTGTATTATTGTTATTTAGTTTACATTTGAAATTGGATATTTGAAATTGCTTCCACTTGTGATTTTGAAGTTTCTATAAAGTTATAAACATTTTAAAAAACACTATTACACTATTATTTCACAATATTTAGTAGACAGTAATATTGATTAACTACCAGACACTGAAAGCTGAGGTTGTTCTGGAAAAAGGAGAGGTAAAAAAACACTTACTGCAGATTTTTCTGACTATACTACAGCTACAAAATCAAAATAAATACCAGGCGGCCCAGTTATAATTATGGTCATAAGAGGGTTGGTGTGTTGACATCACTTTTCAAAAATCAAATTAAGTTGCTTTGTCAGACCTCCCCCCATTATTCGCCAACATATATGTCTCACATCACCTGGGAAATTGTTGGCAACACAATTTAATTACAACCTACAAAAAGTGTAGAAGTGTAAACATCGCTCTGTTTCATCCCTTTATGTAAGTGGACATGAAGACAATGTGTTAGGAGGAAACAAATCTGCCCTGACAGCCACATCAAAGGGTGCAGTGAGGGGCTTACTGCTACTTAAGGCATAGGAATGTTGTTGCTAAGCATCGGCCCAGAACCTATCAGCCCTTTAAGGAGTATACTACTTTGGGCGGGTTAAACATTTATGTATACACCCTATGACCAAACCTAGCATTTTTGGTACAAGTATTTTTGTGACCACAACAAAGTTAGTACATTCCTCCAGAACTTGTATCAAGTAAATCTGCTGCTAAATGCAGTTGAAACCATGAATCTGGATTAATCTACTTGTGGAGGTGCAACATTCTCATTCTGATTTCTTGGCTGATCTCTTCAGATTCTTCCATAATGTCAGACAAGGAAGCAGTGCATGTCAAATGTTGCCTTAAAAATCATTTCACAGAATTGCCTCCAATTAATTTCTATGTTCTAACAATCAGAACCTTGCAAAGCCATGACATCACTGTCTTTCCAATTATTTAATAACACAGTCATCTTAGTATATTTGTAAACTTTTGACTTTAACAAGTTTTAGAAAATTCGCTAAAAGAATCTTACTTATTCAATCTGGCTCTAAAAGCTTAACATGTCATTTAGAAAAAACATGATTTTTTTAAAGATGTTTTCAGTTGACAAGAGAAAAGCTATCTGTTGTATAATTTCCTCTTACCTTTTATGGAGTTTATGCGTGGTGATGAATAGACACTGTCACCACTACATAAAAAGCTATGAGTCAGTGCTGGTTGCCACCTTCCTGTGAATACATTCAGCTCCCTCCTCTTGCCCGGTTGAGGTGCTAAATCACGGGCAGCGTTTGGAAATAGAGGGATATCATTGGATGGCCATGGCTGGCAGGCTCTTATAATTCTGTCCATCAACTTAATTCATTATTTCAGCAGCTGCAGATTTCTGCTCTGAATTAGGGAAACTGACAGGTTTGAGCACAGTTCAAAGGAGAGAGCTTTCAAGTCAGACTTTGGCAAATGATCTGGAGGAGCACGTCCAATGTGCCCTGTCATTCACCACCCTGACAAGCAGTACATTTTCATGTCGGGGCAAGAAAATGAGCCAGAGCACGACTGAAGGCTCACTTCTAGGAAATAAAAGTGCTAGGTGACCTCTCACTAACTTGTAATCCGCACAGTATTAGTCATAACAACAGAGGATAAATCCTCTGTGAGAGCTGAGCCGTCTAAGCATGGCATGGGGCTGCCTGACCGATAAATCCCCTACTTTTTTTTTTTACCTTATTGTTGAGATGAAAGAGAAATGGTGCAGCAGATTATTGAGAACAATCAGGCATTATTACCAATAAAAAAGGAGAAAAATACAGGATCTGCTTTGTGAGAGGCCACTCATTACCAATTACATGCAATTTCTGACAGCCGGGAATAATTACCCAACATCAATTTGAGACAGACCCTAGACGGTGTAACAGCTACAATCCTGCAGCTTTTCAATTTAAATTCATGTGTTTTTCATGTGTATATTGTTTTTGCAACTAAAACATTTCAATGTATTTGATTGGGATTTTATGTGATAGAAGAACTCATAGTAGTACATGACTGTGACGTGGGAGGAAAAAGGTTAGATGGTTTTCAAATTTGTTAAAATTAGAAACATGAAAAAGTGTGGGGCGCATTTATAATCCAGGTCCTTTTACTCTGGTACCTCTAAATAAAACCAGGTCTAAGCAAATTCCTTGAAGGACTAATTTTGTATGAAGAAACGCTGGCTGAGTGGACAGGTCCAACTGATTTACTCCATCAGATTTTCATTCTCAGAAATGTTCAGGAACTTGCCTAGTGGAAATGCACTTATAGTTGTACTGGTAGAGAAAAACATAGAGTATCCAAGGTCAAAAGCACTAATAGCTCAGCTAAAAAACTGTTTAATGAGAGAAAGACAGGTAAACTCTCTTCCCTGGGCATGCCTTCCAACCTGGAAGAAGAGTCTGTGGACTTTGGGTCGGGCTCTCCAATCTCTGGTGCTGAGGTTACCCAGGTCGTTAAAAAGCTCCTCAGTGGCAAGGCTCGGGGGGTGGATGAGATTCGCCTGGAGTTCCTCAAGGCTCTGGATGTTGTGGGGCTGTGTTGATTAACGCAGCTCTGCAATATTACGTGGACATTGGCGGTAGTTCCCTTGGATTAGCAGACCAGGATGGTGGTCCCCCTGTTTAAAAAGGGGGACCACAGAGTGTGTTCCAACTACAGGGGGATCACACTTCTGAGGTTCCCTGGTAATGTCTATTCAGAGGGACTGGAGAGGAGGGTCTGACGGATAGTGTAACCTCGGATCCAGGAGGAACAATGTGGTTTTCGTCCAGGCCGCGGAACACTGGACCAGCTCTACACCCTCTGCAGGGTCCTAGAAGGTGTGTGGGAGTTCGCCCAACCGGTCTACTTGTGTTTCGTGGACTTACAGAAAGCATTCGACCGTTTCCTTTGGGAAGTCCTGTGGGGGGTACTCCGGGAATGTGGGGTCCTTCCCCAAGTGGAGGAGTTTAAGTATCTGGGGGTCTTGTTCACGAATGAGGGAAAAATGGAGCGGGAGATCGATAGGCAGATTGGTAGGGCATCTGCAGTTATGCGGGCGCTGTACCGGTCTGTCATGGTGAAGAGAGAGCTGAGCCGAAAGCAGCTTCCCCCGCGACCAGATCCCGGATAAGCTGAAGATGATGGATGGATGGAAAGACAGGTAAACTGAAAAGATGTGAGGTAGGAAAACTTTCTATGGGAAATGTAAACAGTGGACACAACGTTAATGGTAGCACTAGCTCCTTTAAAACTACATAATCAACTTGAATGTTATGTGTTTTGGAAAAAGTTAGGGGATCACAATGTTTAGTTAATCTAAATTGGTTTTGATATAACTAAATACATTTATAGTTAACTCTAAATGTATTCACTTGAAAAAAATCTCTGATTTGATCCACAAATATCACCATCAGCCTCATAAAATGCTACCCTACCATCAGCTACCATTAGTCTCTCAGACAATTTCTAATCATATTTTAAGATTTTTTTTTTTGTTTATTCTAAACTAATTAAAAGATAAAATCAATACTTGGTTACATTTCATTAACATTATAATTCACTATTTGTTCTATTAACCCATAATACTGCAGAACAAGGAAAAACAAGAATTGTCCTTATTTTTAGCACTTGTGATATTTGCCTACATACCAACTACACTGACTCCTACTCTGACTGAGTCGATCGATTCCCTTTACTAAAACCAGCTTTCATTCAGATGGTTTTGATCAGCTACTTTCCTTTGTGGGACACACGTCATCACCTTTATTTTCTGCCATAATTGCATGGGAAAGATCTCCCTTTTGATACTGTCTGCATGCCAAATCACTATCAGGAAAAGAGTGTCGAAAAGTGCCATGTGTGCTGTCTGCTGAGAGAGAAAAAAAGGGTTCATACACCTGTGGAAGACAAACAGGCTTTTCAGAGATTTGACATATCTATCATCGCAGTGTAGGATATGAACTGTTCTGTCATCCTAATGGTACATAGTGGAACTTTAGGTGCTGATAGACATGTGTTGCACATGGTGAACTGTCTAGCAGCTGGCATTCCCAGGTCTGCAATCCCTACCTCTACAGCTTTAAGCCCTCCAAGGCCTCCCTGTCTCCTCTCCTGGCTATAATATGCAGACAGGCATCTTCTGCAGGCCCATGGTTGAGCTGCTGAGTACAGCTGAACGGGATGTTCTGCTCCCCCTTGGGCCTTTTTTCTCTTCTCGTTTACCACTGCTGCGAAGTCAACACTTATCCTCAATAACAGTCAAGTGGATTGTGAAGATGTCTATTCTCTCTCCTAGAGAAATTATTATCCTCAAAAAATGCATTTTAGCATGTATAGAAAATACAATGAACAATGGGAGGAAAAACACATAGCTTTACAAGATGAAAAACCTTTGAAAAACCCAGCAAAAGTTGAAATGTCTGTTTGGAAAGAGATGCACCAAACTTGACTAGCACTGACAGGTGAAACAATCAGGGAATGCACCATATTGAAGCTGTATGTTGAAAGATGTTACTTTGAGTAAAAGGTTCGAAAATAAGTTTTTTTCAGTATCAGTAAAGTGCTAAAACTGAAGTCAAAGGAAGCACAAATGGTGTAAGCAGCTTTTCAACAGAAATCTATTTCCTACAGAGGCATGCCAGTCGTACTGTTGTTACTTTGACTGCCTGTAGGGGCACTCAGAAGAAATATTGATGTCAGAAATTTACTATGATGAGTGGCTTAAGTTGCTTCTTTCAACTTCGAGTTTGTAAATTTTGACTTCAAATATAGGATACTTTTAAAACAGATAAAAAACCTGCATCCTAATAAAATAAAAATGCAGTCTTTACACCTATAAAGACATGACAGAAAACAACAAAGAAAAAACACTGCTTTAGAAAATATACACATAGCCGACCTTCACAATTAGCAATGCCAACCACGTTAACCATGCTAATTGCGCTAACATAAGATGCTAAAAACAACTTGAAATGTCAAGTTCAAAAACAAGTAAAGCTCTGCTTTACAGTGACTGCTCTTTCACATAATATTGCTGCTTCTGCTCCTTATAAAAAATATTGGACAACGCAGGAAGGCTTGAAACAAATTTAAACAAGTTTTTAAAAAACAGTGTTAAGTGCTATAAATGGTTTTCTTGTTTTTATAATTGCTTGACTTGGTTAAAACAAAATATCTACATTAGTCTTTCATGCTTGTTACTTATTTATTGGAGGGGGGATTAAATGAAATTGAATAGAATAATTTGAAATAATCTGAAGCAGCCCTGAGAAGTCTGCAAATAAAAGAATGAATGCATGCCATCTACCCACACAGAGGGTTGCTAAGATAAGCAGGACGGATTCGACTGAGAGAATCTGTTATCAGGGATGGCACTATGCTCTGACATCAGGATAAGCATATCTATCAGCACGCTGCCAAACATCCTCAAGTGAGCTTGGTGGAGAACAAAGCCCGCATCGTCTCTCACAGCTAAGGTTACAGCCGGATGATGATGTACTTGTCACTGCCGTGTAAATGATCCACTGCCCTAGCCAGTTTCAAGTGAACAAAAAGAACCCCCACCAAGACATGGATATCATCTGAACTGTTTTAGATATCTGCTTATTAGTCCCTTTAATAGTTACAGCTGACTTGATTCTTACAGTTTTGAACCGGGATGCTGTGAAGGGCTGTCTCAGATACAATGCAAAACAAAAAGAGTTGAAGTAAAACAAGGAAGCTGGTTAATGTGGTTCATCAACACCTCAGCAGACAAACCTGTCTAGGTGAGGTCTCCTCACAGAAAAGTCTGTTCTGGATTATTGTTTACTTATGATGAGATCAGGGTAATGTTTTGTTTTTTGAGCTCACCAAAAACTCGACAAGACATAAAATTTAGTTACAAGTAGCAGAATATATTTTCGAACCTTTGGAAAAATACCCCTGGCTTTTTGCTGCAAGCCATGTAACAAACTTGTAACAAACATGACACCCAATTAAACTTTTTTGCTGACATGCAAACAAAATCTGTGGTCACCGCTAACCAATCATCTCTTTGCTGAAACATGGTAGCGGCAGCATCATGTTGTGGAGATGCTCTTCTTCAAGATGGGTGGAGCTAAATACAGGGCAGTCATTGAAAAAAATCCACTAAAAGCAACCAATTGCTTGAAACTGGGGCAGAGGTTCACCTTCCAGCAGGGCAGCAACCCTAAACATACTGCCATAGTTACAACAGAACATTTAAGATCAAATCATATTCATGTGTTAGAATGGCCCAGTCAAAGTCTACATCCAAATAAAATTTAGAGAATCTGTGACAAGACATAAAAATTTATGTTCACAGACACTCTCCATCCAATTGGACAGAGCCGTTTTGCAATTTTTCTTCCGTTTTCTTTGCAATTCCAATTTGCAGCCACTATAGATTGTTACAGAGGTTACAGATTGTAGCTGTAACATTAAAAACATGTGAAACAGTTCAAGGCACTATATTGTCCTGTGCTAAGGGTTCTCTAGTTCTTACACCTATTGTAGCAGTAACACCATGGGCTAACTATAACTGACGCACTCTGTGTATCTCATTACTGAGAAGCCAAGAAAAGAAAAGAAGAACCAAAACAAAAGCAGGACGGAGCAGCATTTTGGCAGATGCTGCAAGTAAGAGCATATCCCACATTTTGTTCAAGGCCGTGAGAAAAAAAAAAGAAAAAAAAGAGCTGGCAGAACAATTTCAATCTGACAAAGTGTTGGTGGATGAGTCAGTGAATGAATCACTCACAGTATCACAGTCCAAGGCACAGCGTTTGAAGAGAAATCCAGCCCTCGAAGGGAAGTACACCACTGGCAGTGATGAATTGCGGCCCTCTTCTGTGCCTTCCACATGGTTCGCCTCAATATCCTGTTCATTATGATGTACTGAGTCCCATCACTGATATTTCTGTGATTTATTTTTGGACATTAACAGTCAGCTAGCCAGTTAGTTGGGCCAAATCACGAAATGACTCAGAGCCAAGAAAATACATTGTGTATACAAATTCTGGTTGTTGATTTGAAGGATAAAAGCTGGTCCTGTATGAACAAATCTGTGTTTTATGTCTTTGTCCCTCTACCAGGTAAAGCCAGAAAAACTACTACAACAATCACAAAAGACCTCTGAGGTCACCACACACAGACAGCGAAGGTGCAAGTAGACAGAATGGGTATGGGGTGCTCTGAGCCAGACGAGTCAGCTTGTCTTGCTCGCAAAGAGAAACAACTATCGGTGTGATCGCACCACTTCACATGCCGGAGTCTAAACAAGCCCCTGTTTTTATTTCCATAAAGCCGCGTTCTGTCTTTTGTTCTGACGCAGATAAGATGTATAAATTATGAGCAGCTGACAAAGTATACCGGGGCGCCTCGGGCAGCTCATCAGTCATGCTCAGGCTGTCAGCAGGTAACTGATGGGGGCCCTACAGGCACAAAGCCCTTTTTTTAAGCAAAGGAGGAGAAAGGGAGGGAGGTGGAGGAATTAAAGCAGTTATTGGAGTCCTGAGCACAACAGCTGACTCATATTTAACACTCTCTTTAAAGGAGTAAGGCAGACGCCAAGAGCTTTGGGCTTCACAGTGCGTTTTTGTGGCTCTCTCCTCAGGAGCGTATGTCTATCTGTTGTGCTCTGTCGATGTTACACAATGGTATTCAAGCTGGATAGAGTTATAAAAAGAGTCATCTTGACAGACCACCCAGGAGGAGATGGAGAGAGGTCTGTGCCGGGGGACCACATGGTTACAAAAATTTTCTGTTTAAACAAAACATGCAGTGCTGGTCAGAAGTTTACATACAGTCATCATCAGCATGAACTTCATTGAAACTTTGGTCTTTTAAGGTTGCATTTTAACCCCTTTTTTCAGGGTGGAAAAATAATACAAGAAACAATCTCTATGAATTGTAAAACTGAGAATAATGTTCACAAGTTACATTATTTTTGTAAATTGTCTCTTAGCATGCTGTTTATAATGCCCCAGGTAGTTAATAAAATAATAAAATGTCCATATGGAAGATTTCTGTCTGCTTGTTACCAGCTTATCTTCAGGACTTACTTGTAACTGCAAAAGTAAAAAATTCAAGGTGCTTTACATGATTAAGGGCTAAAGTAAAAATAGCAATAAAACACAGATGAAGCATACATGAATTTAGGATAAAGTAAAAACAGCTATAAAGCATGAAGCATACACAAAATATATGATACATGAAAACATTACTCAAAGGCAACTCAGTGTTTCAGCAGCTGTGCAGTCGTCTGGAAGTTTGTTCCAGATTAGAGGATCATAGAAACTAAAAGCTACTTCTCCATGTTTGGTTCGAATTTTAGGGATGTTGAGTAGACTGGAATAAGAGGTCCTGAGTAGTCGGGGGATGGGGGGTCTCTATAGTGACAGTAGATCTTCAAGGTACTTTGGCGCCAGGCCATTCAATGATTTATAAACTAGTAAAAGTATTTTGAAGTCCATTCCATTCTTTCTCTCTCACACACACACACACACACGCACGCACCCATCCACGCACGCACGCACGCACGCACGCACGCACACACACACACACACACACACATATATATATATACAGTGGCTTGCAAAAGTATTTGGCCCCCTTAAACTTTTCCACATTTTGTCACATTACAGCCACAAGCATGAATCAATTTTATAGGAATTCCACGTGCAAGACCAATACAAAGTGGTGTACACGTGACATTTTTTACAAATAAATTACTGAAAAGTGGGGTGTGCGTAATTATTCAGCTCCCTAAATCAAAACTTTGTAGAACCATCTTTTGCTGCAATTACAGCTGCCAGTCTTTTAGGGTATGTCTCTTCCAGCTTTGCACATCTAGAGACTGAAATTCTTGCCCATTCTTCTTTGCAAAACAGCTCCAGCTCAGTCAGATTAGATGGACAGCATTTGTGAACAGCAGTTTTCAGATCTTGCCACAGATTCTCGATTGGATTTAGATCTGGACTTTGACTGGGCCATTCTAATACATGGATATGTTTTGTTTTAAACCATTCCACTGTTACCCTGGCTTTATGTTAAGGGTTGTTGTCCTGCTGGAAGGTGAACCTCCGCCCCAGTCTCAAGTCTATTGCAGACTCCAAGAGGTTTTCTTCCAAGATTGCTCTGTATTTGGCTCCATCCATCTTCCCATCAACTCTGACCAGCTTCCCTGTCCCTGCTGAAGAGAAGCACCCCCAGAGCATGATGCTGCCACCACCATATTTGACAGTGGGGATGGTGTGTTCAGAGTGATGTGCAGTGTTAGTTTTCCACCACAACAGCGTTTTGCATTTTTGCCAAAAAGTTCCATTTTGGTCTCATCTGACCAGAGCACCTTCTTCCACATGTTTGCTGTGTCCCCCATATGGCTTGTGGCAAACTGCAAATGGGACTTCTTATGGTTTTCTTTTAACAATGGCTTTCTTCTTTCCACTCTTCCATAAAGGCCAACTTTGTGCTGTGCACGACTAACAGTTGTCCTATGGACAGATTCCCTCACCTGAGCTGTAGATCTCTGCAGCTCGTCCAGAGTCACCATGGGCCTCTTGGCTGCATTTCTGATCAGCACTCTCCTTGTTCTGCCTGTGAGTTTAGGTGGGCGTCCTTGTCTTGGTAGGTTTACAGTTGTGCCATACTCCTTCCATTTCTGAATGATCACTTGAACAGTGCTCCGTGGGATGTTCAAGGCTTGGGAAATCTTTTTGTAGCCAAAGCCCGCTTTAAATTTCTCAATAACTTTATCCCTGACCTGTCTGGTGTGTTCTTTGGACTTCATGGTGTTGTTGCTCCCAACATTCTCTAAGCCAACCTCTGAGGCCGTCACAGGGCAGCTGTATTTGTACTGACATTAGATTACACACAGGTGCACTCTGTTTAGTCATTAGCACTCATCAGGCAATGTCTATGGGCAACTGACTGCACTCAGACCAAAGGGGGCTGAATAATTACGCACACCCCACTTTTCAGTTATTTATTTGTAAAAAATGTTTGGAATCATGTATGATTTTTGTTCCCCCTTTTTTTTTTTCGTCCTGTTTGGCAGTATTGAGCTCAGAATTTGTATCCGAGTACCAAGTAGAAGCCCAACAGATTTACTTTCACAAGCGGAGCAGTTTAGCTTTTGCTATAGTACTCCACTTGATATATGTGTGAAAAATCCTTACTATGAATTGTTGGTGGTTTTATTTCCTGATGTTATGGACCCGGAGACGGAAAATTAAGGGGAAGAAAGAAAGAAGATGAAGAAGAGATGTAGGGAAAAAAAAGTCATGAGAGAGGGTGAGTTGAAAATAGAAGAGAGGAAGGGGAACAAAGAAAACAGGAAAACATTGAAGTCTGGCTCCATACCCAAAGGACGGCAGAGAGAGGGGAAAAAACAAAACAAAACAAAAAAGGAAAAAGGAACATCGACAAAACAAACCAAACATCGTGATCTAAGAACTAAACAACCACATCACACAAAAATGGATATAAAAATACAACAACAATGTCACAGAAAAACTCATGGTACCGATTAATCAAGCTCTAGTAATGATAACCTCAGCCCAAGAATATATCTGTAAACACCAGAGACCCCACATCTATGTGTGTGTGTGAGCATGCTGGTGCAGATAAGGTTTCTCCATAAGAGTGTTTGATAGCTGGTGTGAGCAGGCATCAATCCGTCTCCCAGGAATTGATGCAGACATGAAGGAGATCGGAGCCAAGACGTCAAAAGAACCCCCAGAGCCCCAGGCGGACCCGGGCGGGGCCGACCGCATCCCACAAGAGAGGAGCAAAGGAGAACCCCAGTGGAACGTCCAGTGGCTACTATGCAGGGGCCCGGGGGGCAGCAGTGACGAACTCACGGGCCCCGCCGGCAACCAGCCACGCCAGGGCGGGCCGGTCCATGGACCGGGAGAGCCGAGGCCCAGGGGCGCCACCACCACCAGCAATCCCCACCGCCAACATCCCAGCGCCTCACCCCTGCCCCATGTCAGGGCGCCCCACCGATACCCGCAGCGGATGGACGGCATCCCCAGGCCAAGCTCAGCCAGCACCTGGACACCAAGTTGCACCAGCTCCCGAGTCCTGATCCCACGCAACGCAGAGCGCCAAGACCAGGCATCCAACAAAGGCCAGGGCCGGTCCAACCCACCAATGAACCAACCACGCAGGGTGCGTACAGAACAGGTGATTGAATGAGCAGAGACGCTGGATCCATATCCCACCGAGCCACCGAACAGGCACCACCCAACAATCCCAAACCTGGCACCCCTAAAAGAGGTGCCCCAACCAACCAAAGGAAGATATTGGCCCAGCGCATCTGCCGACCTACACACAGGCCCCCCCAGGCCCGGCCAGGAACGCACCAGGTCCAAACCGGATTGACCACCGATGCACCAGTAGGCAGGGGCATCCGTCACTGGCGGGGAGTGACGGAGGGGAAATAGGCCCCCCATTAAATGTAAGGCCTGAGGTGCGCCAGGCGAGAGGGCAGCCCAAGACCCAACCTGACAGGCAGACAAAGACATACAGACACAGTCATACGTTCCCTCCCTCTTAAACACATACATTCTCATTAACTCACCAAGACACCCAAGAAATGACGCTGTACCCTCACTTACACACCCCATACACACTTCATGCTCCCAGGTCCAGGTACCGATGCCCCAGTAGAGCCACCAGCCCCCGAACCCGGGATATGGACCCCCTACCTTCTAGGACAGAGACAAGCAGACCACCAAGAGCCCCACAGTGGCGAAGCAGCCCGACAGCCCAGGACCCCGACCAGACCACCTGTTCCTCCTCCGGACCCCAACCCCTGATGGCCTGTAGCGAACAGGGGTGTGAGAAGACACCTAGCCTCTGTCCTCCCGCTCGAGTATGGTGTTGATGCGTGTTGTTATAATGTGCATTTAAAACAGAGGGGTGGGATGTGGGGAAGGCAGCCACACATCCCCCAACCTCCACCCCGAGCCCTCAGTGTCTATATGTGGTTTAACAGTGGGCACCGGCACCAGAGGTGAAGCTGATTGAACCGCTCCCCCTCTGGATGCCGAAAAAGTGTGCCCACCCCAAAGTCCCTACATGTGTGTCGCATGAAAATGTTATAAGTGGGAGTGTCTAAGTTGTATATTAAAATTGGGACCCAGGACGCCACGGGATAGTGAGGAGGGAAACCCCTCCTCGCACCCCAGTGATGTGCCTATGCCCCAAGACCCTAAATGAGTCGTAAAGTGATGGAGCGGGTGTACAGAGGTGTTCGGGGATGGGGAGGGAAGGACTGGGAGACAAAATGTCTTCCCAGGGAGCCAGCTCCCCCACTGACCCCAATAGGCACCGCTGTTTACCGGGATCCACCAGGGGAGGGAGGCCATGGCACGTTCAACCCGGGGCCCACAGCCACAGCACCACCAAGCCCCACGGACCCCAAGGCAGTCCCTCCAGCCCCATCCCAGAAGGAGAACTAAACCCACCCTGACATTCGCTCTACTATCAGAACACAAAAGACACTAGACACCCAGGTTGAGTTTGCCCCCCCCCGTCCAAGTGCCCTCGTAGGGGGAGAGCACCTGTCGCTAGTGAGCAATAGCCTCCCTGCCAACAAAGGAGGCCCCCAGCGCCACCTGCACACCGGAGGTCCCCGCAGCCCAAACCCCGGCGACGTACCTACCCAGACCAGGAGCAAACCAATGAACCGGGCGGCCGACCCACCAGGCCGACATCCACCAGCCCCATTCCCTTGTGGAGTGACCACTGCTGCTCAATGGCCCGGCAGGCAACCAAACCCAGCGCCCCACCCACCTGCCCTGCACGCCCACTACCCGGCCAGTCCACCCGCAGGTCCGACCGAACCCGGGCAAACGCCCGACCCCAGCGCCCCGCAACGCATAAAGACCAAGACCCAGGAGCTAAGTCCAGTGCGAAAAAGGACTTTTCAGGCCCAGAAATGCCACCCAGCCGCCGCGACCACCAGCCAGGCACCCCAACCAGCAAACAAGGCGAGACGCCATACAGGGACCGGCGATGACAAGCGCATGCTGGCCGGCCTCGACCCCCACATGCAACAGAGACCCCACGCCAGCCGACCTCCGGCCAGGACCACAGCCAGGGAGTGCGGCGCCCCAGAGCCCCGAATCCCCAGGCCAACCCCAGACCCTACCCAGGCGCAGCACAGCCACCAGGCCAGTAACCCATGTCCGTCAGTGCAACCCCCCTAAGGCACCGCATGCAGCCATCAGGAATTACCACCCAAAGCCACCAAAGCCCAACCCCAGGTTGGGGCCACGACGTCCAGTGCCCCGTCCGCCCAGTGATCCCACCCCCAGGGATCCCCCCCAGACGCCTCCAACCCCAAAAACCCCCACATCAGCAACAGTATTCCAAACGACAAAACCAAGTGCCCCCCCCCCCCCCTCTACTAGGTGATGGAGGCAATCAAAGGAGCCCAGAGAGATTGTTCAGATATGGAGCCAGAGGCCGTCTCAAGACCAATATGGTCCAACAAGAGATTTCTATACTGATTAATATTAAGAGCCTTTATATTTTTCCAGTTCAGGAGGATAGTTTTCTTAGCGATGCATAAGGCAATGTGAACCATTAGAACTGACTTTGTGTCCATGGTGACATCATTTAAATCTCCTAACAGGCAAACTGAGGGAGATGGTGGAATGTTACATTTCAGACACTTTGATAAGTCCTTACATATCTGGCACCAAAATTTCTTAACAGGTGGACAGAACCAAAGCGCATGAATATAAGTATCTGGTATATTGCTTGTGCATTGTAAGCAGGTATTAGATGACGTAAAACCCATCCTAAACATCCGCTGACCTGTATAATGTACTCTATGAAGGATTTTGTATTGTATTAATTGCAAATTAGGATTTTTTGTTATTTTAAAGGTTCTTAAACATATCTGAGACCAGACGTTTTGGTCAAAGTTGGCTGATAAATCCACCTCCCATTTTGAAATAGGAATGGCTATTGATTCATCTAATGTAGATAAAGTTTTGTATATTTTAGACAGCAATTTGGGGGGGTTGAGATTAAGAAAATCTAAAACTCTTGCTGGAATTTGTAATTCAACTGTATTGAGCCTAAATTTACCTTTAATAATAGATTTAATTTGTTGATATTCTAAGAATTTGTTTTTATCAATTCCATATTGTGTAATTAATGTATTAAATGGGATAAAGTCTGTTCCTTCAAATATATGTTCCAGGTATGTAATTCCATTACACCTCCAGTCTGGAAAACGTACCATCCATTTTTTTTGCAAGATGTCGGGGTTATTCCAGATGGGTGTACGTCTGCATGGGATTGTTGTGGACCCACCATGCTGTCAGAGAGGAGCTGATATTTAAAGCATTCATGTCGTTTTATATTTGAGCTAATAAATGGTAGGTCTGAAAAAATGTATCTTATTGCATAGTGTCTGTTCTACGTCTATCCAGGACTCATCTAGGTAGCTATGTTTTAACCATCTTGAGATGTATTGGAGCCTGTTGGCTAAGAAATAATGATGGAAGTTTGGTAGATCTAGACCTACTTTTTCTTTGGTCTTCTGCAGTGTTTTTAAGCTGATAGGTGGGGTTTTATCTTTCCAAAGAAATTTAGAGACAGAGGAGTCCAGTCTAGTGATGGTTTATTTGTGATCATTGAGAATAAGTAGTTGATTCTGGGCAAAACCATCTTTTTTTTTTAAGCAACCCTTCCCATATTTCCATCTGGCAAGATCATCTTCCACTTTTTTATAAGTGGGATTTAGTTTAGCTTTATTAAATCTGCCAGTCTTGGTGAGAAATTGATACCTAAATAAGTAATATTCCCTGACTGCAGTTGTGTATTAGTTAGATTCTGGACAGAACAATTGATTGAAAGAACTGTAGATTTTAACCAATTTATAGAATAATCTGAAACGTTTGAGTAAGAGTTTATCAACCCAATTACCTGAGAGAAAGAGGTTTGTGAATGCTGGAGAAAAAGTAATACATCATCTGCATAAAGACTGATTTTATGTTCTATGTTATTGCATTTAATGCTTTAATATTGTGAGTTTGCCTGATTGCTGCAGCTAGTGGTTCAATAAAAATAGCAAACAGGGAGGGAGAGAGAGGACATCCCTGCCTGGTACCTCTCTGAAGATAAAACCTAGATGATGTTTGGTTATTAGTCCTGATACATGCTGTTGGTGAACTGTATAATATTGTCAACCAGTTTATAAAAGAATTTCCAAAGCCAAATTTATGTAAGGTTACAAATAAGAATTTCCAGTTAACTCTATCAAATGCTTTTTCTGTATCTAGAGATAATATATTAGATTTAATGTTTTTACAGTAAGACAAATCTATTAAATCTATTAATCTACGTGAATTGGGGATGAATGTCTCCCTTTAATAAAACCAGTTTGATCAGGATGAATTATAAGAGGGGTTACTTTCTCTATCCTTTTTGCAGATTATTTTAAGATCAACATTAATGAGGGATATGGGACGATAGCTGGTAGGAAACAATGGGCCTTTACCTGATTTTAGTAGAACACTAATGTAGGCAGAATTCATATTTGGTGGAAGTCGGCCATTTTCCTTGGTTTCCTGCAGCATTCTGTGGAACGTTGGTGCCAGAATATTCCAGAATTCTTTATAGAACTCTGCTGGAAATCCATCTGGGCCTGGAGCCTTTTTATTGGGCATGCTTTGGAGGGCCTCCTGGAGTTCAGCCGCTGTTAGTGGTGAATCCAGGGCCATCGCTTGACTTTCAGATAATTTAGGTTATCCAAAAAAATTTCAATTTCATGATCTGATGGGTTTATCTCTGGTGAGTATAAAGCCTTGTAAAATTATTTAAAGGTGTTGTTTATTCTTCCAGGATCATATACTGTATTCCCGATCTGATCTTTAATAGCAGATATAGTTGTTTTTTCTTTATTAATTTTAAGCTGGTTAGCCAAAAATCTACCTGATTTATTACCTTGTTCAAAGTTTTCTATCCTAAGTCTTTGAATTAAGAACTGGGTCTGTTTATTAATAATTTCATTTAATTCTAGCTTTGCTTTACGGATTTTGCCTAGTCTCTCCTCATCTAGAGAAGCTTCTAATGAATTAATAGTTTTTTTCTAATTCCTGAATACATTTATTTTCCATTTTCTTTTTATTTGATGAGAATGAGATTATTTTACCTCTAATCACAGCTTTCCCTGCCTCCCAAAGAATGGATGGTGACGTACCATGTAGGTCATTATATTCCAAATAAGAAGTCCACTCTTTTTCAAAATATTTAATAAATTCTTTATCCTTAAGTAAGGATATATTAAATCTCCAATTTTTGCTTTGAGGCATTTCTGTTTTATTTACTAATGTTAGACAAAAAGGAGCATGATCGCTAGCAGCTATAGGGTGTATCTCAGTGTCTGAAATGTCAGTCAACAGTGAGCTGCTGACTAACAAATAATTCAGTCGAGAATACGAATGGTGGACATTTGAGAAGAAAGTATATTTTTTGTCATTGGGGTGAAGAGATCGCCATGCATCACAAAGTCCATAATCGCTCATGTACTGTTTGACTATATCTATAGATTTCCAGCTGCACCGAGTCCCTGCTGTGCTAAGCCTGTCTATTTCTTTTTTAAACCAAAGTTGAGGTCGCCCCCAAGAAGAAGTGAGCAATCCATGTGTTCAAGGAGCACCGAGAAGAAGGAATGAAAGAATGAGGGGTCATCAACATTTGGACCATATATACTGACAATACATAACTTTCGGTTATGTATAGATAGTTTTACTATAATAAATCTACCCTCTGGATCTGTAACTGTATCTATTACTGTAAAATTTACATTTGTATTTATTAATATTGCTACTCCCCTTTGTCTAGAGTTATAGCATGCAGAAAACACATTAGGAAACTCAGGGGATTTAAGATCAATCGCAGCTGAGGTAGATTTATGGGTTTCTTGTAATAAGACGACATCTGCCTTCATTTCTTTAAGCTGGTTAAAAATTTTAACTCTTTTCTCTCTGTGCCAGCTCCATGAACATTCCATGTGACAAACCTTAGAGTAGCCATAGTTTTGAGACAAAAGTTGTAAAGTCCATATCACCATAGAAACAGATAAACACATGTGCATTATTAGTTTGTGCATGGGGTTGCCTGATTGAAAATCCAAAAGCCGAGATATAAGAAAGAGAAAAATAGAAGAAAGTTGTGAAGATGTTAAGGGTGAGGGTGAGAGAGAAAGAAATAGTTATATTATGAAAAAAAAATTTGTGTGTGTGTGTGAGTGATAAAATAAGAAAAAAGGGGTGACAAAGACATTTGGTGACAGACATGTGAAGATGAGAAAAGAAAAAAGAGCCAGTATCCCAGTGCTTAGCCCTGGCCCCGCCCACATTGAGTAATGTAAACAACTTTACAGAGCTGTGCTAACATTAGATTATAGTTGACTGATAAAACAACTCTTATCTGACCAGTGTTACATGACTAATAAAGCCAAGGAGTAAGTTGGGGGTCCCTGAACAGCTGCCCATTAACATACAGTTTATCTACTGCTACTGTAGCTCTAGTGCCTTCACTGATATATTTCTTCCTGATTGGGAACAAAAAGCGCCTTCTATCCAGGATCTCCTTCGGATATTGATCGTTAACGCTGTAATTCGTTCCCCGCAGCTCTCTGCCCTGTCCTCTGACCTGCTCTTTTTGCTTGTAATGCTCGAATTTAGCAACAATAGGTCGCGGCCGGCTGTTGTTGGGCTTCTTACCTCCGAGCCGGTGGACACGGTGAAAAGTGATGTTTTTTGGGAGCTTTAACTGATGTTGGAGAAAATCTCGGACGGTGGATTCAGCGTCGTCCTCCGCCTGTTCTGGGAAAAAACAAGATTGTCCCGCATTCCCCTGGCCTGTATATTCAAGATAGTTTCTTTCATCCTCTTACTTTCCCCGGACAGCATCCCCTCAGTGAGTTTCTTTACACCGTCTCTCACCGTTTGGTTTTCTGCAGCGAGCGATGCTACCTGTTGTTGGCTTAACTCCAGGGATTCCCTTAGAGCTTGAAACTCTTTGTGTAGAACCTCAACCAGGGCCAGACGGGCTTCTAGGCTGGATAGCTTCTTTTCTTTTGAGTCCAGGACATCACTGTAGCTTTTCTCTGGAGAGATGGTGAAGGTGCTGGCCTCAGAACGGGTGCGTTTCTGTGATGGTGTGCTTGTCGGCATAGCAGAGGTGGACTTTTGTGGCTTGCCCATAACAATGTTGTCAAAGCACTCGTCCAAGTAGCTTTCCAGGCTGTCCAAGGTTTCCTCGTCCAGTTTGTTTTATGGAGAAATACAAAATAATGGTTATTATTATCAAACGTTTGCTATATTTGGCTCGAATGTTATGGTTTGTTTTTACCTGAGTTTGTTTGTTTTACCAGTTTACCGCCATATTACTTACGCACAGCTCTTGCGAGATCTCAGCAGCAGCTCATCTCTTCTCTCAGGAGCTGGCTTCTGACCCCGTTCCCAGACCCACAGACAGCAGAGGAAATGCGCTACAACTCCTGTCACACGCGTGCGCGCTCAGTCGTGGAGCCCGCTCAGTTGTTCTACTTCTCACGTGTACACCACTTTGTATTGGTCTTTCACATGGAATTCCAATAAAATTGATTCATGTTTGTGGCTGTAATGTGACAAAATGTGGAAAAGTTCAAGGGGGCCGAATACTTTTGCAAGCCACTGTATATATATATATATATATATATATATATATATATATATATATATATATAATAAAATGATTATTTATTCTTACCAATTTACAAAAAGCTAAATCTAAATCAAATTAATATTTGGTGTTACTACCTTTTGACTTCAAACCAGCATCAATTCTTATAGGTACGCTTGCACAAATTCTGGGTTTTGTAGGGTTGTAGTCAGTTGTATAATCAACCAATTATACCAAACAGGTGCTAATGATTATCAATGTCACACGTAGGCTGAAACACAGTCATTAACTGAAACAGAAATGTCTGTGTAACTGGGTGAGGAACAGCAAAACTCTACCAAGGTAAGGTTGTGGAAGTTGGTTCATGACATCGCAAAATTGAGGACAGCGACAAGACACAAGGTAGTTATACTGCAATATCAAGGTCTCTTCCAGACAAAGATCTCAAAGCAGACTGGCAGCAGGTGCTCTGGACTGATGAGTCAAATTTTAAATATTTGGCTGTAGCAGAAGGCAGTTTGTTCATCGAAGGGCTGGAGAGCCTACAATGAGTGTCAGCTGGCAACAGTGAAGCATGGTGGAGGTTCCTGGAATGTTTAGGGTTGCATTTCTGCAAATGGAGTTGGAGATTGGTCATCATTAATGGTGTTCCCAATGCGGAGAAATACAGGCAGATACTTATCCATCATGCAATACCATCAGGAAGGTGTATGATGGGCCCTGAGTGCAAGTCTACCTAGAAAAATTGATGCTGTTTAGCAGGCAAAGGGTGGTCAAATCAAATATTGATTTAATTCAGATTTCTCTTCAAGATATTCACTTTCGCTTTTGATGATTGATGAAAATAAATAATTAACACATCCATTTTGAAAGCATTCTTTTGTTTACATCAGAGTTTTGGCTTTTTGGCTGCAACTCGGCAGATGGGTGTACCTGGGTCCCACTGGTTTCTGTTAGTTTTGAGCTGATGGCAGAACTTTCGTTCTTTAATTGTTTGTGGTATAGTGTTTTTCAAAGGTTATTGACCGATAGAGTCATTTTAATCATGCAATGAGTTACTCCATTCCACCGGAGTCTTCCTTTGTTTTTTGGTGCTAGGAAAAACAGAGTGGCCCGTGCGATGCATAACATTAGCTTGGCATGCTTGTTCTTATAGTGGAAACGAGCCTATAGCTGTCTTTAGTGCGGCCTGCTTTTGCAAATCTTTAATGTTCATAAACAATAAGGATCATTATTTACAGTATTGTATTGTATTTTGTATTTATTTATTTGCACCATAATAAAAGACAATTTAAAAAAAAAATGAAACAACAAAAAGAAGTGTGGGAGAGGTAAAAAAAAAACTATATGGGCTTATACAAAGCTCCTCCCCAAGAAATATACAAACATTCAAAAGATAAATCCACAACAACAATAAGTGAAAGCAACAACTAATAACAACAAAAAAGAAAACACTATAAGTGCCATTTTATAGCAGACACTCAAAGAAGTCCGAAATAAGAACATGGGTGTCTATAAATGTAAAATAATGGTATTTGTTTGAGTTAGTGTATGGGCATGTAAAGAGATAATGATCCAATGACAACTATACTGGGAAAGAAACTATTACTATGCTGGGAAATAAACTATTAGGAGTCTTGATTTAACAGATAAGCTTTCAGTCTTAACTTAAAAGTATTGAGAGATTAAGATAATTTAACTACATGAAGATGAGAATTCCAAAGTAGGGAACCTCTGTAAACAAAAGAAAACTCAATATGTGTGTATGTGTGCAGCAAAAAGGGGGATGAAGTTTATCAGTGAGTCTTGTGTTATAAGAATGGACCTGAGAGTTAACTGTAAAGAATTCATGAAAGGATTTGGGCAGCAAATGGTAAAGATGAATATATTTATAAATAAATAGATAAATTCAAAATACAGATTGGCTTTAAAAGACTAGTTAAAAAACTAGCATTATAAGTCGTCTTGAAACCGCCTTCTTAGTATATCAAAATGTAAAATTTAAAACTGAAAAAAAAAAAAAACAGAATCAATTCTCCAAAGGTTATTTATTTCTGATTCAGCAAATTTATTTAATGAAACATTACATCCTCCAAAAATCTTTTGTCGTCACTTCTACTTCGCATTGTGAATTGGTTGTTCGAACACAAACCATAAGGTGGTAATTATTCTTAAACTAATCAAAATTAGTTTAAAACTAACTTGGTCTTTAAGCATACATATTCATACTGAACTGTGACATAACCATTAACTCATCGGTTATTGTCTCTACTTCTATGCATATCAGTACATTTGTACTGTTTTTACTATTGGTAGTTAACTATTCATTTCTCTTTGACTTAGTACTTAATTCTTTTTGTTAATAAACTTGTATTTTGGAAAGTCATTCTTTGTTATTATACCATGTACATATGCAGTAACATGCTGTTCAAAGAATGGCAAAAACATACTCCTTCATCTATTGTTTAATTACCTCAGCCTTATCAGACAGGTAATCATAAACATTAACTGAGACTATACTATTTGGCTATTATTATTTTCCTGGATCCCAGTATGGTGCCCCAAACTTGGACATTTTGACATAAAATGAATTAATCTTATTAATAATAATCTTATTAATAACTGCCCTAAGCAATTATTCATAAGTATTCATAGGCAAAACATACCTATTGTGTCAGAACAACTCTATATGTCAATGTTACCTTATCTGAACTTCCTACTTTGCAAATAAGAAAAGCATTTAAAATAATCAATGAACAGTTTATTTTGAATATTTATTAATGTGTTAAGGTGTTTTAAAAGTTAACATTTCTTATTTGACAAAATAAATTAAACTTAAAAACCTGGAATGCAAAAACAGCTTCGGGGAGCATATGGTTATTTCTGCATAGACAGTTTATAGATATTCTTTATATCTCTCTTGTTTAAAGAATGTGATAGCAAAGCAAAAAACCCCAAAAAACTATTGTTCTTTTTGCCTACCTACGTGACATGGCTTGAACATTTCCTAAGCTGGTTTCTTATTGGTTGAACAGCACCTCATGACTACTCCTTCCCTGAAATTTTCTTTCCAATCAGCTAAGTTCTGACTCAGTCAAAGGACATACACATAAAACAAATGTAACCTGATCAACTTCTCATGATTTGGCTTGAATAAATTTCCTTTTTTTCATCTTTTGTTTTACAAAGTTTGTCTACATTTTTGTATAACTTCTGCAAGATTTTGTGTTTTTCTTTTCACCTGGTTCCAAATCAAAAGTGGGGAACTACAAAGGCATCCAGACAGTCTGAACCCGAACCAACAACCTTCCAGTCTCTGAGTGACCTATGGGCTAGAATCACTCAATTCTTTATATAAAGGCAAATGCTATTAGAGACAGCATAAGTTTAAACAACTAGAAATTAATTTTTGTTTTAATGATTACAAGTTTGTGTTTTTTCTTATAATTCTAGTAAAAACATATACAATTTTTTATTGTGTTAAATAAATCTTAATCACTGAATATATACAGGAAAATTGTATATTGTACATAGTTTATGATACATTGTTCAGTGGGATTTGAAAAAAATTGAGTTAATGTGTTAACTTCTATGTTTCAATAGGAAACTTTTCATCAGAACGAACAGAAATCACATGTGGGGTGCCCCAGGGCTCCATCCTGGGGCCCCTCTTATTTAATATCTACATGCTCCCACTAGGCAAGATTATAGCGACCAATAACATTAGCTACCATAACTACGCGGATGACACTCAGCTCTACATTACAATGTCACCAGGTGACTCTGAACCCATTCAAACCCTAAATCAATGCATTGACCAAATAAATGGATGGATGTGCCATAACTTTCTCCAGCTGAATAGAAACAAAACTGAAGTGATTATTTTTGGACCCAAGGAGGAACGATCAAGAGTCAGCACACAGCTTCAATTAATACAGCTAGAAACTACTGATCAGGTTTGTAACCTAGGTGTAGTAATGGACTCAGACCTGAACCTCCAGGGTCACATAAAGGCAATAACAAGGTCAGCGTTCTATCACCTGAAGAACATTTCTAGGATTAAAGGACTGATTTTGCAACACGACCTAGAAAAACTCATCCATGCGTTTATCTTTAGTCGGATTGATTACTGCAACAGCATCTTGACAGGTCTGCCTAAAAAGTCAATCAGACAGCTGCAGCTGATCCAGAACGCTGCCGCTCGCGTCCTCACTAGAACCAGGAAAGTAGAGCACATCACCCCAGTTCTAAAGTCCTTACACTGGCTCCCTGTAGCTCAGAGAATAGACTTTAAAATACTTTTACTAGTTTATAAATCATTACATGGCTTAGCACCAAAATATGTTGAAGACCTGTTGTCATGGTACATACCACCAAGACCCCTCAGGTCCTCCAACTCTAGCCTACTAAACATCCCTAGACTCAGAACTAAACATGGAGAAGCAGCTTTCAGTTTCTATGCTCCCCTTATCTGGAACAGACTTCCTGATGAGTGTAGAGCTGCTGAAACTCTGAACTGCTTTAAATCGAGACTAAAAACCCATCTGTTTAGAATTGCCTTTGAGTAAATGCTTGATGTTATATGTATGAAATGTGTTCATGCTCTCTTGCTTTTTTTTATTTTTCTCTTGCTTTATTGTGTATCATGTATAATGTGTGTTTCTTTTATGTGTTTCTTTTAAATCACCAAATCATGTAAAGCACCTTGAATTGCCCTGCTGTTGAAAGTGTGCTATACAAATAAAATTGCCTTGCCTTGCCTTGCCTTGCCTTAACTTAAATTCCAGATGAGGACTACGTCCCAAATCCACTTCCCACTCAGCAATCTACCCAAACTCTATTCACCTGGCGTCTCACGCCTGGATGACATTTCTAATTACTCCGCAGTATATATAAACTCAGCCTGCCTAGCGCTCCTCGTCCGTCTCAATCGTTTTTGCACCCCTCCCTTCCCGACCCTCTTCTTGGCCTTATACCTTTTACTTTACTTTAATATAAACAGTACTCTTGCATCAGTTCTTTTGTTCTCTCTGTGTTTCTGCTTTGTCTTCTCGAACCCCCAGATGGTCGTGACAGATTGCTGCTCGTATTGAGCCAGGTTTTGCAGGAGGTTTCTTCCTGTTAAAGGGGAGTTTTTCCTCTCCACTGTCGCTACATGCTTGCTCAGTACGAGGGATTGCTTTGGTTGGAGTCTGCTTTAACAGGGCGCAACTGCCGGTCAATGACTCGATGCAATCAGCCGGGATCCCTTAAATAGAAAACTAAAACTTTAACTGATTGGAATGTTAGTTTTAAGGTGACTTTCTAGTAAAATGCCCCGAGATAACATCTGTTGTGAATCGGCGCTAAATAAATAAACCAAATTTAAATCCTCATCCCTTCCCTCATCCCCTTCATCCCCTCTAACATCCCTTCATCCCCTCCAACATCCCTTCATCCTCACATCCCTTCATCTCTTCCCTCATATCCCTACATCCACTCATCCTCTCTCTCTTACCCTAGTCTACTCATAGCCCTAGCCGCCTCTAACATCTCTCTCTTTCAGGTTCTGTCTGGGTGGGTCCTGAGCAGGCTCGGGAAAGAAGAATTCCTGAAGACTGCACCCCCACGCTGAGTCTTCTTCCTAGCCTTCATCGGTGCATCTCCCTAGACCTTTCATCCCTCCATCCCATTACTTCAATAAACTTTTAAATTCAGATCTCTGAAACAGAGTCCTAGCTAGTGAAATCACCTTTAAAACAGAAGCGTGATACATGATGATAAGGATTTTAAGACCAATTTATTTATTGTAAAATAATGTTGAATGTAGCTTGTCAATACTGCAACTACCATTAATATTTCTTTCAATGTCCCTTAGCAAGTAGCTAATAAAAGTACACTTTGCCGCCATCGACAAGATATTGCCATAGGTCCAAAATAGATGGCAAAGCTAATTTAAATTGACTTGTTTCCATGCAATACCCTAACTTTTGAGCATAGTCCACAAGTTTTTAAAAGGGCTGGGGTTTGAGCAATTTTAGAAATAGGAGATTAGGATCATTACCCTTACTTTAAACCAGTTGTATTGTGTGTTTGGGACCATCGTCCAGTTTAAATACTAAATCATGTCCAAGTTTCAACCACTCAGCTGTTGATTTGAAGGGAAATTGAAGAATTTGGTTGTGCCCCCCCTTAATCATCAAATCTACTTTGAGCAACAAATCTGTTCCACTGAAAGAAAAACATACCTGCAGAATGATGCCACCACTACCATGCTTGATACATGGTACAGTGTTTTTTGGGAGTTTAAAGCCTCACCCGTCCTCCTCCAAACATGTGTCTTGTCATTACTGCCAAAAATGACAAAAAAGCCTTTTGACTTCTCCATGTGGGCAGCTCAGAATCTCGGTAAGTCTTTCTTGGTTAGTTGCCTCTCGGGCCAAGTTGATGTAAAACTCTGATCAGTAACCCTGGTGTTTCAGGATCTTCCAGTGTATGATCAGCCAAATCCTAAGTGGTTCTTCAGTTGTTCTTGAACATGCTAACAAATTATATTTCATCAGATCTAACAGTGTGGCTCTGATTTATGAACCTTGGGCACAGTTAAATTTTTTATCAGGACTATGACCCCTGAGACAACTCAAAAATTTGTCTGGAATAGATAAAAACACAAACAATAAACTAAACCTGTGAACATTGTCACCCAGTTCTTCATGAGGAAGAGATTGTTACATATAAAAATACAAGATGAACCAATTCAATTAAGTCTTTTTTAAACTGTGTATTTGAGGCAATCATAATCACACTGAATTGCAGTAAAGATAAAAGGTAAGAATTAACAACTCTGCCTCTAGCCCTGTGGGTGGGAATGAGACAGCTTTACTTTGGGAATTACTGCAGCTATCCAAATCAACTTTTTACCCAACACTAAGAAGGATATGAGAGCAAAAGGTTGTTTATAAAAAAATGAAATTTTCTCTCTGATCCAGTTTAGTTAATTCATACATAACATCTATATATACATTTAGGTCCCACATCTTTATAGGACACAACGCTTATTCTGAAGACAAGGGCGGCTGTTTTCATGTTCCCTCATCATATTTCTGCAAGTCTATCTCTGCAGCTGTCTGTCTGGAAGGACATAAAGCATCACACCTTCATGTGGGTCAGACAGGTACGTTACAGTATCAAATGAATGGGTGTATAAAAACTCTGAAAAGTGTCCGGATACCAAAAAAGGAAAGATATCAACTGCTGCTCAGTAGATGTAAAATGAGACAGGCTATCTTGTGATGGCCTAGAGAGAAAGACATGTCCCGTTGTTCCAAATACTGACATCTTTGCACAAGACTCATTCTGTGAAATGTAAAAAATATCTTTGACCTGTAAAACTGCAACAAAGTTTGGTTACAATAAAGTCGGGTTGAAAGACAGAAGCCTTATCTGCCAAAGAAAACATTCAGGCCTGAATAAAATCTCCCAAAACCTTGTGGAAGGAAGGACTTGTTATGATCTGCTGAAACCAGACTTAAACATCTGGGCCCCAATTCCAAAAGTTATATTTGTATACAAATGTACATATAAACAACACTGAACACCACCAAAAGAACACCAGAGCCACAGCAAGACATGGTTGTGGCAGCATCATGCTCTGTAATTATTTTTCCTCAGATGGAACTTTGTTTTTGTTTTTTTTTATAAAGCAGATCAAATTATGAACAGTTTCGTATACCAAATAGTTTTGTGCCTGCTAGAAAACTTAGGATGAAGAGAGATTTCACTTTCAAGATTCACAGTGATTCCAGGCATATGTCTTAATCAACAAAAGATTGACTTCATGAGGGGAAAATTAAAGATTAAGAATGACCGAACCAGGGTTCTGTACACTTTTAGATCTACCTTTTAATGCTCTCTCAACACATGAATACAGCGTTAAGTCACACTGCTCTTCTATTGAGTACACACGTTGTGAAGTGTTTGCATAAAGAAAGAAAGAGTGAAAGGAGGACAGAGTGGAACCTCAAAGGAGACAAAAAGCGAAAGCAAACATGCTTGTGTGAATTTGTACCAAGGCACTCACTCTATTCAGCTCCAGCCCGAAAGAGTTGTCTCAGAAACAACAATAGTGGGTAACATGATCTTTCATTACACATTGTGTAAACAGTGTAAGCTATCAGTGCTGCCAGTCAGGATGATTGATTGCGGCCTGTCACGGGAGAAGAGTGACACGTCAGGAAAAAGAAAAAGTTTTTCTCTCAACAAAGCGAGGCGCATTCAGGCTGCCACAGAAAGCGGTGATTAATGCGTTCTCTCTGGGTAATCCCACACCCCTGGCTAATGAAGGAGGAATCTATCATCCGTGCTGCAGTGGCAGATGTCACAAGGACAGCAATCCAAGTGCATGGGAACAATTTACTTTCTTTTCTCTAATTGTTCCTGAAATGTGTGACAAGTTTGGAGAAAAACACTTGAGTCAACGGTTCCTGAGGGCAGACACAACAACAGCCGCCACTTCAATACACAATCCAGCCATTCTCTGCTTTAAAGTATCACTTCGGATACTGGAAGCACTCAGAGATAAGAACTGCCATTAGGCCACTCTCTATAGCTACTGCATTCTTTGAAATTCTTGCTGTGCGCCCCTCTGAGAGGATGCCAAAGTATAAAGCTGCTAAAATAAAGTATTTGCTGAGTGCAAAAACTAGTCTTGTACTCCTTCATGCTAACAAGGGAAGGAGCAGGGAGTTCTTAAACAATTTATCTGTGCTTCATTAAGTTGGCTACGCCCCATAATCAAGTGCAAAGCAAAGAAATTAGGCAGCAATTAGAGAAAAGAGTTGAAGCTGAGGGATCATGATTCAAGTCCCTGAAGAATATGTCTTACAAAACATCCAGCTGCAGCCTGAACAAAGGCAGCTTTAGATTTATTGTTTACAAACTTTAGTTTTCCAAAAGGCTACACAGCTGTAAAAACTATTTACCCTCTTACAGATTTCTTCTGTTTTTATTTTTTTGTCACACCTAAATATTTCAGAATCATAATTTTTGATAACCAGACAAATTACAAAAGTCCTGTTTTTTTTTCCTTCACAAAAGGAAAAAAAAGCTATCCAAAAACAACCTGTTCCTATGTGAAAAATAATAACTAGTAATAACTAGTTGTGTCACCCAGAATAACAAAAACTGCCAGAAACTGTTTGTGATAACTGGCAAAGAGCATTCTATTTTAGAGGAATTTTGACCCACTCTTTTTTGCAGAATTGTTTTAATTCAGCCACATTGTAGGGTTTACAATTCTGAAGGACCTGTTTAATGCTATCCACAGTATCTAAAAGGGATTGAAGCTACTTGCTGGTATACTTTGCACCATGGTCCTGCTGCATGATTTGTGGATTCTCTAGACCATCACACAACCACTTCTATGTTTGAATGTTGTCGTAATCTTTTTTCCTGAAATGTTCTGTTAGTGTTCCAACAGATTGAGTAGGATACACAGCTTCAAAAAAAATCCCACTTTTATCTAGGCAGTCCATAAAACATTTTCCCAAAAGTCTTCAAAGGTCCACAGCAATGTTCCCTCTAATTTTTCATGTGTCTGAGCAAACACACAAACGCCCTGAGCGGTCCCTTTGACCACTGTGAGCGACATCAGATGTGTGCACTGTGGTCATGCCAGCATCGCATCCATTCAGTTTACATAGTTTATTAAAATAATCAAATTACAGCATTTAAATTTCTGTGAAAATACTTTTTAATTAAGTACATTATCCCACTTACAATGAAAATGACAAAGATCTTATTCATGACCTGTGTAGTGTGTTAACACTATTGTAACTATAAATATCTCATTGTAACTGTGGAGAAACATGAACTGCCAAGTAAGCCAAGTTAACTATGAACTCAAATGTTGAAAACACACGTAACATTTTTATTATAAAGGTCTGACTTGTATTATAAGCATGAGCTATAGTGTGAAGCTCTTGCTGTGCACTGGGTAAGAGAGGTCTGGGAGAGGGTCCTGTGACTCTTTGTCTGCAAAATACAGTATATATTCATATTATTTGTATTTCTGCTACTCATAAATCGGTTGACAGTATTAAATGATCAATTTATATAAATGTGCATTGTAAATAAATGACACTAGACAAACACAAATTTGATTTAGGACTTTAATTTCACCGTATGATTCCTTACCTGGCTCATCTGTACTCAGCCTTATGTCCTTTTAATTTTTGCTTTTAAGTGAATGTGCATGAGGGTTGGTTTGGAGGGAGGGGGTTATAACTGCGATCATGTTTTTAATTCTTTAGGGGAGGGATGGGAATGTGGTTTTATGTGGGGTAGTTTTAATCTGTAAAGCACTTTGAGATGCAATTTTGTATGAAAAACGCTTTATAAATAAAAATTGATTTAATTGATTGATTTTTTTTGTTTGCCCTCACTTATCCAGTGGTTGTACACATTGTCCAGGTTAATAGCCTCATCTGCTTGCAGCTTTGACTTTATGCACATCAGCTGATCCAAATGGTCCACTTCAAGACGATTTCTTGATGCTGTTTGGATACGATTCATTAAACTAAAGCCTCTTTCACAGTCTGCGCTGGATGCTTGAAATGTAGCACAAATATTAATTGATTAGCTGCGTAAATACGTATGTGAATCGCATCATTGGCTGGAGCAGCTAGCCACTGGTCACTCAATGACATAAACGTTATTGTCTTGAAGCGAAATCTTTTAACCCAAATGCAGAATCAAACAGCAAACCAAACACTAAAAGATTTATTCACACAGTATGAGCTGGTAAATTCTAGCCCTGCTGACTGACAGGAGCAGCACTGCTATTTTCCCATTGCAGGTTAAATGCTCAATTCTGATTTCATTTCATTTATTAAGATCCCCATTAGCGCCTGAAATCTCAGTTGCTATACTTCCTGGGGTCTCCTCTACATTACATCACAAATTTACATAATTCATCATTTTATTACATTATTCACACACACACACACACACACACACACACACACACACACACACACGTCTTGCTATCCTTGTGTTGACATTGTATTGACTTCCATTGATTTTACTATGCCTAACCCAGACACTTTCCCTAAACCTAACCATTACTGATACATGCCTAACCCTAACCCTAACCTTAACCTAATCCACACCATACCACTAAACCTAACTAGTAGAGTTTAATAGCTAGTTAAACATTGTGGGGACCAGGCAAAATGTCCTCACAACTACAAATGTCCACACAAGGGTGGTGGGCTGTCAAAGGTTGGTCCTCACAAGTATACATGTACACACACACACACACACACACACACACACACACACACACACACACACACACACACACACACACACACACACACACACACACACACCCACACACACACACACACACACACACGCACGCACACACACACACACGTTCACAACCTGGAGATAATCTACAATAGCCCAATGCAATTAACTAAATAAACAAACAAAAACTGCTGTACACATAAACCATAAATAGCTCTCCAATACAAACTATAATGCATCTTTCCATATTACCATACTCTTACCGTATCATGACTCTTGTGTGAACAGAAACAATTTTAACTTCTTTTGAAAACATTTCCTGTTATTTTCTAACAACAGAAATCCTGGTAATCCATTCCAAGCAACCATGGCCCGATAAAAAACTGCTCTCTGAAACTGATTAGTTCTGACTAAAGGCAGAACACATCGCATTCTAGTGGTTTGTCTTGTGCAATAATAATGTTGGTCAGCAAAAAATGACAATGTTCTGTAAATTATTTCAGGAGTTTTTGTTTCAATTACATTAATGATAAAAAAGGCATAATAAAGAAATGATAATAAAATATATTTCAATCTAGATTTTACAGTTAACCATGCCAAATTGTTGTGCATTGTAATTATATTAGTTGTATATGGACAACCCAAAACGATACGTGCCACTTTATTCTGTGCAACTTGCAATTTATTTAAAATCCATTTTCCTATTCAAAGTGTTTTTTCTTTTGTGCGCGAAGACTGTGTCAGCAGTGCGCAATTGAGCACGTGCGCAGCTTAGAGGGAACATTGGTTCACAGCGGTTTTCACCTTGGGGCTCTACCCTGAATGCCCTTTTTTCCAGTCTAGTTTTTACTGTGTTAAATCATGAACAATAAACTTAACTTAGGAAAGTGAGGTCTGCAGTGCTATGGATGTAATTCTGGGTTCTTTTGTGATCTCCTGGATGAGTTTGTGTTGTGCTCTTGAAGTAACTTTGGTAGGCTGGCTGCACTGGGAAATATTTGTCACTCTTCTATGCTTCCTTGATTTATTTGTAGTAGCTCTCACTGTGGTTCGCTGGCCTCCCATAGCCTTAGAAATGACTTTGTAATTTGTTTCAGACTGATAAGATGTCAAAGACTTTGTTTCCAATGTTTGAAATTTCTTTAGATTGAGTTACTTTTTGAGATCATATAGTCTACTTCATGTTGTCAGACAGGTTCTATTCAAGATACTTTTTGACTCTACAGTAATTAGGCTTAGGCGTGGCTTGTGAAAATGAACCAAAACTGTGGTTAACCACACACTTAATTTAGCCAGATTGGCTATTGCTATTTTTTCTTAAATAAAATAAAAATTTTGAAAACAACATTTTGTAAATACTCAGGTTATCTTTGTTGGATAATTACAATTGTTTCATGATCTAAAACATTTAACTGTGACAAAAAGACATAACAGAATAAATCTATAAGGGAGAAAATACTTTTGGCTGTATTTTACTTTTGTCTTAAACATGTTATCTTCTCCTTGTGTTGCTTAGTTTTGGTCACTAACAATATAGTCAGAGAGGAATAAAACAGCATATTTTATGGTTAGGAGCATGAACATCTAATTAGTGCAAAAGAGGCAAAGCAGTGAAGTCCAAATTTGCCGCAGCTGTCTGTCCTCACATCATTTAATTTGATCTGGTTTCATGCCTGTTCACATTACACTCCTGATAAAAACAGCAACACTCTCAAACATCTGCTCGCCTGGGAAAGCCTGTTGATTATTCATTCAGCTGGAGGTCAGATGGCGCTCAGCTTGTGCAGCTTCACAATCCAGCTAATAAATCAATTTCTGGAGCAATTATGAGTAATTGTGTGCGCTTTAAATTTTAACAGTCAGGGTTTAGAAGGCTCTGCTTGGTGTGAATTATGTGAGCAGGTTGAGTCATGGGTCTAATTGTGCTTGTTTCTGTGGACAGTGACTCAGTTGTGATCTCCACACATACAAGTACGCACCTTCCGGTGTCGCTTTAGATCTCACAATGTGTTGATGGAAAGATTAAAGTCCGGGGTCTGGAGTGTAAATCTTAAACTTGACACGTCAAATGAAGAGTAAACCATCCATCAGGTGTACTTCTGAGTTGCTAAAGATTACAATACCTTGCAAAAGTTTGTTTACTCCTTAAACGTTCTTCAAATTTTGTCTTGTTACAACTGAAAGACTTTAGGGTGATACATTTAGATTTTATCTGAAAGACCAACACAAAATAGTGCATAATTTTGAGGTAGAAGAAAAAGTATAAATCGTCTGCAAAGGCTTTACAAATTAAATTCATGTTAGACAACATGTGAAAACAAACAATTTCATGAAAAAAAAGGAAAGTGTAGCATGAATTTGTACTAAGCCCTGATTGAGTCAATACTTTGTAGAGCCGTCTTTTGCTACAGTTACAGCTACAGGTATTCTGGGATGTGTTTGCAAGTCTAGACACTAAATTTTTTGCCCATTCCTTTTTGCAGAAAAGGTACAGTACAGCTCAGTTAGACTGGATGGAAAGTATCTGTGAACATCAATATTCCAGTCTTGCCACAAATTCTCACTTGGATGTAGTCTTTTGTATCCTCTAACAGGTTTGTCCTTGTATTCAGCTCCTTCCATCTTCCTGTAAAATCCAGAAAAAAACTGAATAAATGTCTCTGCTGCAGCATCCCCAAAGCATAATTTTTCCTCTGGCATGTGGTGGTTTTCCTTTACATGTAGGTCAACAAAATTTGTTTTGGTATGATCTAAAAACAGCACTTTGTTCCACCTGTGCTATGCCCTCTACATGACTTGTATGTTTAACAGAATCTTAGGGTTTTTCATTTAGGGTCAACATTTTCAACTCTTTTCTTACCACTCTTCCATGAAGGTAATATTTTTTTGTGTGCAGGACTAATACATGTCCAGTAAATGGATTATCTCACTTGAGCTGTGAACCTCTGCAACTCGTCCAGAGTTACCTTTACCCTCTGTGCTTCTTCTCTGAATAACATTCTCCTTGCAGGCTGTCAGTTTTTACGGATGGCCATAACTTGGTAGGTTTGTAATTACACAGTATTTGATCAAATTAAACTGAACTAAAGTTGACAGAAATACCAGTATTTTATTCAAAAGAGCAGAAAAATATTAATCAGCCTTTTTGATTTTTAGTCATTAATGACTCAAGCAGGTAGTGATTGTTAAAACAGAAGCAACACAAATACTAAAGTATAAAAGTCAATATTTTTGCTAATCTTTCACATATTCATGAGTTAAAAACCTATCAATAATTTGTTGCATGGAAAATCCTTTCTTTTCATAAATAACAAAAGTGAGTAACAGAAATATTTTTTCCTCTCAAAGCTTAAGCTATTAAACCTTTCTGGATTGGCCTGTATGCATTATATATTGGGCAGATGTAAAATGAAATACAGAGGGTATGATAGTGTAGTTGTCCTTTGGCTGAGGCTGACATGCAGCTGTTATCATAATCAAAACAGCTGGACCCACTGTCCTCATGATCTCATCAAGGCTGAGTCAAGTAAACACTCGTGGAGAGATTAAGCATCAAAGGGCTGCCAAACAAGACTGAGTACCTGGCAGAGGTCCTGAACTGTGGGCTGGTTGTTCAAGCAGGCAGAGCAGTGTAAGGTCAGTAGCCAACTTCAAACAGCAGAAAAATGTGCCTGCAGTGTTCCAGGTGGGGCTCATAAGAATGACTGTTTCAGGCTTTCAAATGTGACCACTGAGTCACTGGATTTAGAAAACTATACCCTTTTTTGAACCAGTGCTACTAAATAATATACCTAGGACTGCTTTTGTTGTTTATTTAGACAATCCTACCTATGAACTTCTCAGATTTTGTCACAACCAAAAACTTAAGTGTCCTTTATTGGGCTTTTAGGTGATAGACAGACATAAAGTAATGAATAATTGTAAACTGAAAGGAAAATGACACATGGTTTTCTGAATTTAGTTTAAATATCTAATATGTATTCAGGCCCACCCCCTAATCCAAAGTTTGAAAGCCAAATTGTTCTTTGCAAAATAGCTCAAGCTCAAGCTCAGTCAGATGGAATGGACAGCATCTGTTTACATAGTTTTCAAGACAAATGTTCCATTGGAATTAGGTCTGGATCTTAAATGGGCAAGTCTACCACAGGAACATGTTTTGTTTTAACTATTTAATTGTAACTCTGTCTACCATTTGCTTAATTAAATCCATTGCCATTAACTCTGACCTGCCTCTGTAAAAAAAAAACCACACAGTATGATGCTGCCATAACCATTTTTCACTGTAAATATTGTGGGATCAGGGTTATGTAGAGTGCTAGTTTTCTGTCATACATATCATTTTTAATATGATAAATTGTCTGTACAGAGCTTTATTTAGGACCCCAAAGTACTTCATATTACATTCAGTCATTCACCCATTCACACACACATTCACACACTGGTGATGGCAAGCTACATTGTAGCCACAGCTGCTCTGGTGTACACTGACAGAAGCGAGTTAATTTGGAGGTCATTTTTGTTTGGACTCAGTTGGATGGTGCTGTTAAAGCTAAGTCTCCAGGGAAGGAACTGCCCTTCTCCCAAAACATAATGAAACAAATCAGTCAGACTAAATTCAAACAATGTCACATAAAATATCTGACCCTGGATTCAGATATGACAAACTGTCTTAAGATAAAATTAGTTTTTCAAAAAGAACATTCAATAGACAGTTTAATGAAAAGTCTTTTTTCTCACCTCACCCTTAGGTGTCTTGTTTATCAATTGATCATTTAAAAAGTAGAAATATATAGCGGCGCATCAATCCAGTCATACATTTATTTTAATTATGCAAGGTCAGTCCAGGTGAAAACTGCACACCCTGAACCTAATTAAGTAATCCTGACCTCCATGAATGTGTTTTGTCGCTTCAATGTGATACACTTTCAAGTATAAGAACATTACGCAGACTGGATGGACGCTGTCTACTTTGATGTAGGCTTATGCATATAAAATGAGGTCAGATTCTGGTCATTAAAAATAACTCCTTTACACGGGACATCACGCTACAAGAGGCAATTTCTTCAAAGGAATTTTACTCAGAAGATTTCAGAGGGATTATGACAGGAAGGCATGTATAAACAAAGCAATGTGAAAAGAAATAGAAAAAAATGGGTCAGATAATTCCTTCTGTCACAGTTATTACATGTCTCAATTATTCAGTTCAAGGAGAAGTTATAGGGATCCAAAGAGGAGAACAAGACCAGCCACACAGCTGGTTGATTCTTGGGCAATTCCTTTCTGTGCAGGAACTGGACATTTATTATTTTATTTTGATTTTCTGGCAATCATTTCTGTTAATTTAAAAAATAAACTATCTCTAAGAGTAGAAGTAGGAGTCTAACAGTACAAGTATTCGTCCCGGAAAAATCAGGTACAACCCTGTCAGTTTGGTAGCCATGTGTACCAAACAAATGTAGCATTGTTTTATACCTGAAATATGTACCAAACTATATATATATATATATATATATATATATATATATAAACTTTTATTTTTTGTGTACCGTTTCACCCCTAATCAAAAGTCTGTGATTAAATTTGTGTAATTAAGCAAGTTGGAAACAAGCGACATGATTTAGAAAATCTATGCAAATCTTTGTGAATAAAATATATTTCTCTAAGTCTCCAACTTAAAGTATCCATTATTTTGGCTCTGAAGCCAACAAAGCCCATTGCAATAATTTACATACAATTTTGAAAATACGTTATATTTGGTGTATACTATTACTATACACTATTTTATACTATTTTTGACAAATCTAAACATTTAGCCACATTTTGTGGTGCCAGTATGTAACAATTACGATCCATCTTCTTGTGCACTGCTTGCAAAACTTAAATGTAGTTCAACCAGGTAATATTTTTTATGAAATATCATTATTCATGCTTAGAATCTGGACGTTTTTTTAGCCACAGAGAGTGAGAATCTGTGTTAAGGAAAATGCTTTAAATTCTGCTTTCAGCACTAAATTAATAGTGCTATTTAATAATCCTCTATAGCCTTAGTTGTTCCAGAAATATGTCATTACATGCATGCATTGTGATTGCTGTTTGGAGATTTACATTTGCTTTGGCAGAACTTCCCATGACCTGGCTCTGCCCAGCCATTGTAAGCCTCTCAAACCTAACCCTTGAAACAATAGCTCACGTTTGGCCTAATGTACAATTAAATAACAGAAAATAAATATTGCATCAGAGAATCCCACAATGTTGTCATTCATATAATCCCTTTTGTGAGCAGCAGACCAACCACAGACGTCTCCAAAGCAAACATTTCCTTTAAGGTATTGCTGTATTGTAAATAATTCATGATCTGGGCATTGTTAAAAAGCAGCACTTAAGGGGGAACTGGTTAAAGTAAATATTACTCATAGTTAAAAAAAAAAGCTGTATGCATTATAAAGGGCTGTCTGAATGCCTACTAAACCCCAGGTTTGTTAATGGATACAAAGGGCTCAGGAGCGCTAGATTTTAAACAGATCTGTCATTACATCCTTTTAAAACTTAAAATTCTTTGGAGTAAGATTTAATTTCTTAATTATTTTTTCTTTACACTGTTATTTGAGGCAGTAAATGAATATCCTTCTTGAAATTCACAAAGAAATGCATGTCATGAACTTTGCAAGAAAACCAAGCTGATAGCAAGTTTACCTTCATTTGAATGAAAGAGAAATAAGTAAATTACTATGCTACAACAGTCTTTGGTGGTGTTGGCTGTTGAACTGAAACTTCAACAACACCCAAATCAACACATATGGACTGTTTGGCTTATAACCCATTTCCTGCCATTGAAAATTCACAAATTCTCTCCAAGTGATGTTTGCAGTCAAGAAAAGAACGGGGTCTATAAATATCTTCTGAAAGCAGCAAACTTCTTTGTGTTACCTTCCTCCCTCAGCTGAGGTTCTGTAAGTTCCAAACATTAAGGTGTTGACAAAATGATGGATGGAGTTTGGTGAAATGGTTGGCAATTTTAAGGGCCATGATTTTTTTTCTTTTTCAAAGCACAAACAAATGACTACTTCGTATTTCAAGCAGCACTGCTAGATTCTTTGATCGAGGAATGAGAAAAGTGGTACAAGAGCACGAAAAATGTAGTTTAAAGGAAGACAGATTTCTTAATCCTGAAGGCAGTGTGTTCCTAAGTGTTCAGCAAACCACAGATTATTTTAAAAAATCAAGTTTTCCTAAAAGGAATTTATAAATATTTAGCGAAAGTCTAATAAAAAGTTAACTAGGAAAGAATATCTAAAATCCTTACTTAAACCTATTACAATATGAGTAATTCTCAATTTTTATGAAAATCACCTGTGTCTAGCATTGTCCAATATTCAATTTGTGCTAATCATATTTCAGCCTAACATTCCCAGGAGTTTAAATCAGGACAGACCAGCAGCCAAATGCAGGAAAATATGTTAGGCATTGGGTAAATTTGATCAACCCACAAGGCACAGCAACAGCTTTTTAACTTCAACAGAAAAGTCTTACATTTCTATAACTGACCTGTTGGGGGCAACGTTCCAGAGCTCCTGGTGCTGCAGATGACCTCAGTGAAGCTGTCCCCCCACCCACTTGAAAAGTAAAATCTAATAGGCGGATCGGTTAGTGCTTCGTTTGTGCAGATTTGTGCAGGTAAAATTATTGTTTGTGCTGCTTTGGTTTTTGAGATATTAAACTTTATTTTATAGGTCATTCAAAGGTCACCATCAGCAAAAATATAACTTTTAATATCTCAAAAACCAAAGCAGCACAAACGTTAATTTTACCTGCACAAACGAAGCACTAAAAAAGTAGACTACTTTGGTCCGTTTTGGAGCTGTCTGGTGGGACGGTGACGTCATCACGCAAAAATAAAACTTGTTATATCTCAGAAACCGTAGCAGCACAAACATTAACTTTACCTGCACAAATCTGCACAAACAAAGCACTAAAAACGTGGACTGCTTTGGTCCGTTTTGGAGCTGTCTGGGGGGACGGTGACATCATCACGCAAAAATAAAACTTGTTATATCTCAGAAACGGTAGCAGCACAAACATTAACTTTACCTGCACAAATCTGCACAAACGAAGCACTAAAAAAGTAGACTATTTTGGTCTGTTTTGGAGCTGTCTGGGGGGATGGTGACCTTTGATTGACCTATAAAATAAAGTTTAATATCTGAAAAACCAAAGCAGCACAAACGAAGCACTAACCGATCCGCCTATGAGATTTTACTTTTCAAGTGGGTGGGGGGACAGCTTCACTGAGGTCTGCAGATGGCATTATGAACAGAAGAACTGAAGACCTATGTGGTTATTGATATGACCCACTCAGAGAATGCCAATCTCTGTTTCAGTTATTATTGTGTAGCTGCTAAAACATAAATTATTAGGAAGTGCAATGTTCAAAGCAAAGTGCCTAGTTCATGAAGCTGGAAAGAGAATCCTTTGGCAAGTTTTCTTTGCACAAGATTTAAGCTGTTATACCGAATCTGCAAACAAGCTAGTTTTATAACATAAACACAGTCACAGAACTCTCACTCCTCCCATCGGCTATCATCCTTAGGCCTCATCCCCCTTATATGGAACACGCATTGCCACAGTAAATGAGTGAGCACAAAACACCAGTCACTGTTTTTGTTAAGTAATATGGTGGAATCACCTGTAAGTGAAGAATTAACAACATAAACACAAACAACTAAAATAAATCATTAATTTTGGTTTCAGTCGGCTGTTTCTCCTTCTCTGACATTATTGGGCGGAGAACTTCTCACACCAGTGTTGTTCTGCTGCAAAATGCAGCAGGGCTTAATGAGGGGAAGACCCAGGTAAATGCAGATATGCACTTATCCAGTGAAACAGACAACCAGATGGAACAATCGTTAGTTTCGGACCGAGCCATGTTATTGGCTGAGGTTTTTAGACAAATGCGACAAAACCACTTAATCGTTTTTTTCTGTTTTTTTTTTTTACATCTCCACAAAATATTTATGGCTATACTATGTTAGAACATTGTTAACAGGAATTAAAAAAATGTTTTAAGCTAGCTTGTTTTGGAGAATTCCCATATCAGCTTTAATTGGAACCACCACAATGAAAGTGAATTATGAACAATGAAATATCAACAATGCATATCAAAACAGAAAGTCCATCACGCGGCAACATGGAAACACACAGGACAAACAACCATGCACAAACACACACACACACACACACACACACACACACACACACACACACACACACACACACACACACACACACACACACACACACACACACACACACACACACACACACACACACACACACGGATAATTTAAAAGGACCAATTAATCTAACAGTCAGTGTTTTCAGGCTGTAGGAGGAAGCCAGAGTACCCAGAAAGAACCCACACAAGCACAGAAAGAACATGCAGACTTCATGCAGAAAGAC
Source organism: Valencia hispanica (assembly GCA_963556495.2). Taxonomy (NCBI): domain Eukaryota; kingdom Metazoa; phylum Chordata; class Actinopteri; order Cyprinodontiformes; family Valenciidae; genus Valencia; species Valencia hispanica. The sequence continues at coordinate 14,124,437 of OY747721.1, forward strand.
CCAAGGCCAGAATTTGAAATCAGGACCTTTTTGCTGCAAGGCAACAGTGCTACCGACTGCGCTACAGTGCACCCTGTTGTAACTACACTTATAAATAATTTCAGTTTAATATATTTTCATTCACTCTCCAATCCTGCACTTATTATTTGGGGGTCTGAACTGTAGACGTTAATCCAATGCTTCACTCGGCCAAAAGCATGTTGAGGAAGCCTGTAATAGTGATGTTTTGAAAACAGCAAAGGCAGTGAAACTATGATAAATGTGAGAATAAGTCAGCAAAAAAAGGCCTGCATTTTTCTTGATACTGATACATCATATTACAATACTGAAATTGCATAAAAACTTCAGAAGTGCAATATTCTTCAAGTTAAACCAAAGCAGTCTCCACTAGATGTCTCTATGGCTGAGTCCCTTCGTATTAAGGATTTCCCCTTAAAAACACTTCCACACACACAATGCTACATTTCCCAATTGTGCAGAAGAAAGGTGTGCATGATGATTATAACTATAATGATAACAAATACTAAAAACATCTGATTGTGTTTAAGTACATTGGATCAACAAAAATACAATGCCATGTTATACGTTTGCTGATGCCTTTGTATCTTGTAGAACATAAATTAACCCAGTGGCCCAGAATCCAACATTTCCTGAAAATCCCAAACAAACACTGTTTAAAACGAGTCAATGATTTAGACCTCACAGAAAAATTTACAACAAGCTTCAGGAGAGGAGGGATGCCTAGCGTGGTGCAGCATTCTTCACACGCTGGCAGCATGAGCGATGCGGGTCACTTAGCGAGTGACCAGGATTCAAAACAAAGAAAAGGGCCCAAGCAATGGGGTCCACTGGATAAATTTGTCAATGTCTTGTGCCTTAAGGCACCCAGCCTTGCCTGACCCCAACCTCCATTCTCAAGATAAATACCTCTGTCACCATTCACCTTCAGTCCCTGGACACAAATTTAACTTGTCATCCATCATCCTTGTACTGAGGTATAATTTTCCCCCCTTGCAGTAATGAGTTTAAGACCCTTGAACAGAGCAGGGATGGGACCTCACTGCTGAACATGACAAGGCATTTTGGAAACCAGATTTTTTTTGTGTGGCTGCTATTTGTATAAAATTGCTTGATCTTAGCACTCCCTGCTGCAAAGGTTGCCAACTGGATAAATGATTGACTGTGACATTCACAGCAACTGTGGGTCCATACAAAGTTCAAGCCACGGAAGGTGTAAAGCTCTGGGTATTTGTTTCTCTCAAATGGCCCCGTCTGACAACCTTGTATGATAATGTGCCCACGGTACATCATCTTAATTGACACTTAAATCTGTCAGTAGCCTTACAAATGCCGACCTTCTTGGGGGAACAAATCCTTTTTAATGTGCATTCGCTGTGAGTGATTGTGCATGGGGGGGATGGTTTTCTCAGGAATGAGGGGATACAGAGTAGATAGAGAGAAAACTGTCAAGATAACCAATGCAGTACAAACAGAATCACACAAGGTAAAAAGATTGTTCAGGGTTTTTGAAGCGTGGTTCTGTTAAAAGGCAGTTTTTATCTGACCAGTAGCAGATAAACTTTGTGTTGTCTTCATTTAGTTTAAAGCCAGATTATTTGGACATAGAGGGTAAAGCTAATGGCTAGTCTGAGTGAGCCAAGACCAAGTGGACCATTTAAAAACAAAACTTTAACAAAACAGCTTTAAACTACCATCATATTTTCATTGGAAGGTAAATGACAAGAGCGCTGATGATTACTTACAGAAAGAGAGGTTGGATGCATCAACAATTTCTTTTTTTGCAACATGTAAAAACATTTTCAGTCAAAGTAAGATGCTTCAAAGAAAAATAAGGCATTCAAAAAATAAATAAAATGGCTTTCACTTTAACCTTTATAATAATTTACTTTTGTCCGCTGTAAATGTGTTCAAACTCAATTTAGCATGTCCTAATTCTGAAACCTGATGTAAAGGCAGAAAACCTGCTAAAGTGGCTCTAGTGAGCAAATATGTCACTATGCTGATTCAGTTTGCATATGTTTAAATGAGATGTTATGCATAGATTTAGAAGAAAACTGGCAAAATTTATGTTTATTTGTTTCAGACAAAGCAAATTGCATCAGATTCTCAAAGACCAGAGTTATTTTATCAAGCTGACTGTTCGGACAAAATACCATCCACTGAAAGCTGGTAGTAATTTTTGAATCTGTGATCCTGCAATAGAAAACGAAAACCATCTCTTCATTAAAATGAAATAGGATGTTCACAAGCATTTGCATTTCACCATGCAATAATAAAACAGTATCCGCATGAACAGCTATGCTGTTTTTGATATTAGTTTTCTTTTTTTAAAGACGGTAGAAGTCCACTTGGTCTTTGACACTCATACTAGTCATTAGCTTAAGCCTCTGAGACCAACTAATGTTGATTTATGTAAAATTTTGATGTAAAAAGAATTATCTTAGGCATGTAAGAAGTCAAGTTTTTTATAACAGTTTGATAGAACCTATTCCACAAAATCTACCCCTTTAAAGCAGATAATTTTCTCTTCTTACATAAAATCCACGATTTCATACTGTAGTTGCAGCCACTGACTAAGAGTCTACTAGGTAAGAAAATGATATTACCTCTGAATCTCTTTTCCCTTGTCTGATTAGGGTTTTTTTGCCCTGCAATATTATTAGCGACCCGGTTAAAATGGAGCCGCTGTGCACTGGGGGTTGGCTTATTAATTGTTGTTTTCGTGTCACCAACGCTGTGTGCACCCGATGATTTAATCAGCTAAATTCCCTGCCATGGGAGCTGCAGCTCGGGCCAGGTTTAACACTTTAGGTGTAATAATAATATATTGGCAATGAAGCTGTCATTACAATTCATTTTTTAAAATAATTTACATCTTTGTATGCTGAATAACACTGATTAGCCAAATGGGATGGAGTTATCACCGCACTGTTTCATATATTCAATCTCTGCCTGCTCCTTGCAGCCCCTGAATGTCTGCTCATCGTGAAAGATTGCTCTGACTGGCTGACAGTTTAGGGCAAAATAGTAGGCCTATTATCACATGGACATTGTTAAGCATTAAGTCATATGTGTGGCTTCTGCTTCCTGAAGGTCTGAAATGACCTGGGGGAAGCAGCATCTATCTCCCTTGCAGGTACGATCTTGTTAAGTTCAATCCCCAATGGACTTGCACCTCTCTCTCTCCTCAGAGACCTGATCTGGCTTCTTTATCCTCACCTCTGTCACCTACGTGGCCCCTGTTCTCTAATCACAATGCTTCTCTCTGCTCCAAAGCTGCATGTTACCAGAGGAGACAAGGCTTCTGGTACTTGCCGCAATTAACCTGGGGCCTTGTTACCAATACAATCTTTGCAGCGAGTCAGTCTCCATGGGCAAATAGTACAAACAAGACCTGGCTACTTTGCACTCATTAATGATAGTAAAAGTGATGACAACGACCACAGACAATACATGCACATCATGGAATAAATCAAGCAAGGTGCTAATGCAGGAAGGTGAATTGTCTAATGAAAAAATATATATATCTCAGTGTATAACACAGGTGAACCGTCCTTGTGATTTCACAAAATGATTGTTCTAAATCCCTTCTCCAATATGGAAGTATCGCAACTGCGTGCTTCAGCAGCTATCTCTTCTCAGAGCCAATCTACTGAATGACAACCGACAGCTAGAGTGATGCAGAGAGGGGAGGACAGAGATAGATGGATCGATAGACGACCGCATATGCAGACGTGCCTATTGATAAACTCCTGCTGACAAGGGGCGAACACTTTGGGCTCATTGGTGGAAACGTCAGTCATGCTGGCCATTACTTTGCATGCATTTCAGGCCGGATGTCCTAAACCCGCGACCATGGGCTACTCGGGCCAGCCCACAAGGCCCGTAACATGCCAAAACACTTTTTTATCACTTGTCAGATGGTGTTCCACTCTATGTCATTCCAGGCTTCACCACTGATGTTTGTGACAAGGAGGGAGGCCATCTTGGTATTTGACAGTGATGAACAGACAACGCATGTGACAAAGTGAAATAGGTCCATTAGAGGACTAGATGAATTCAAATGATCTTTACTGTACACATCTCTAATTGCAATGTATTGCAACACAACTTGTGATTTGTGAAACTTTTACTGTATTCGTAAAAAGAAAAAATAGAGATTTTTTTATGTTTCTTAGCATCATTCGTCACATTCTTCTAAACCCAGTCTTGTGCATTATCTCATCTCTTGAGCTGGATGTATCATTACACATCTAATAAGTTTATTTTGTGTACTTTAGTCATTTCAAGTATTTTGCTGACAACAAATTAACATTTAGTTTACCCAAAAATATTTGTAAAATCTCATCTAAATTATCACGAACCCAATATTGTGTAATTTTAAGCCTTCAGAAAACGGACCATTCCCCAGATATATTGCTAAAATCACGTTCTTGTGAACCCAATATTGCGTAGTATCTCATTTTGTGAGTTCAATCAGTATCTTCCAACAACTAAATATTCACAGCTCTAACAACAAGCGGATACAAGTATAGTTGCTTAGGAGCTCATTTTTGCCACATGCAGAGAAACATCACTTCATCAAAAGTGAAGTAAGCTGCATTACAACCTCTTCTGCTCCACTGAGACATGCCGCACATTAATTGTCATATCACTGAATATAAATGAACATTTTCTTTGTACAACTGAAATAATGCAATATTCATATCTTTTCCATCCTGTGCCATTGACTCAATTCAAACCAATGTAAATTGAAGGCTGTGATCTATCCACTGACAGGTAATGGCTTATCACTGTAAGAGGTCCCAACAAGCTGCAGACCAGAGAAGTCATGTTTGTACCTTAACGAGGCCATTCTTGGTCGGCGAATGGCAGTCAAATCTAAATTCTGCTCGGGGAGCTCAGGGGAAAAATGCCTGATGAATTTGTCAATACAAGAGTGATGGGGCTCATATGTGTGTAATGGACTGGATGTTCCACAGTATTGCCTGTCAAGACAGGGAACTATAATGAATGACACACTGGAGCATAGCTGTAAATACATAATTCTTTTACATTCATTTAAAACGGTGGGTTAAAATTCCAATAGGGTTTTTTTCCATGGTGTAAATTTAGATGTAGAACCTGTCCTTTCTTGTTTGAAAACACATTATAACAAAAACTATAAATGTTCTGTGACAATATGACACACTGTGAAATCTTTAACAACCTTACTAAATATATTAAAGCACAAACACATGCAAGTTCAGCCTATATAATTTAGGCAGCTCTGTTAGTATTAAAACATTCATAAAGTCACAATTTCTGTTAGTGAATCACATGAACACTAAAGTTTTCCTCAACCTAATCATTTATACAATCACTGGCAAATAATATGAAATCACTACTTTTGGAAGGTTTAGATCACCACAAATAGGACAAAATAGTATCTCAATACTTTGTAAATCAACCTTGGTTGGCAGTGACTGAGGTCAAACATTTTCTGTAGGTCTTCACCAGGTTTGCACACACTGTAACTGGTATTCTGGCTCATTCTTCCATGCAGATCTTCTCTAGGGCTGTGATGTTTTGGGTCTGACACTGAGCAACACACATTTTTCAACTTCATCCACATAATCTCTGTTGAATTGAGGTCTGGAGACTGGCTAGGCCACTCCAGAACCTTGAAATGCTTTTTACATAGCCACTCCTTTTATGCCCGGGTGATGTGTTTGGGATCATTGTCATGATGGAAGATTCAGCCACGTTTCATCTTCAAATACTCTCACTGATGGAAGAAGGTTTTTGCACAAAATCTCACAATACATGGCCCCATTCATCTTTTCCTTAATACGGATCAGTAGTCCTGTCCCCTTTGCAGAAAAGAAGCCCCAAAGCATAATGTTTCCACCCCCATGCTTCACAGTGGGTATGTTGTTCTTGGGATGCAACTCAGCAATCTTCCCACCCTAAGCATGGCGAGTAGCGTTTATATGAGTTCTATTTTGGTCTCATCTGACCACATGACATTCTCCCAATCCTCCTCTGGATCATCAACATGGTCTCTGGCAAACCTTAGACGGGCCTGGACATGTGCTGGCTTAAGCAGGGGGACTGCAGGATTTTAATCCATGACGACGTTAAGTGTTACTAATAGTAACCTTTGCTACTGTGGTCCCAGCTCTCTTCAGGTCATTAACCAGTTCTCCCTGTGTAGTTCTGGGCTGCTTCCTCACCGTTCTCAAGATCATGTGTACCCCACGAAGTAAAATCTTGCATGGAGCACCAGGTCAAGGGAGACTGTCAATGATCCATTTTCTATTAATTGGTCTAACAGTTTATCTCTTCTCACCAAGCCACTTGCCTATTGTGGATTGGCATATCCCAGTCTTGTGCGGGTGTACAATCGTGTCCCTGGTGTCATTCAACAGCTCTCTGGTCTTGGCCATGGGGGAGGTCGGAGTCTGACTGTTTGAAAGTGTGGACAGGTGTCTTTTATACAGATAATGAGTTCAAACAGGTGTCATTAATACAGGTAACACGTGAAGGATTAGAAGAGCTTTTTAAAGAAGAAGTAACAGGTCTGTGAAGACCAGAATTCTTGCTTGTTTTTAGGTGCTCAATACTTATTTATACTAATCTTCTGCACCATAAAATAAATTCTTTAAAAATCATACAAAATGATATCCTGGAATTTTTTTACATTCTCTCTCTTACAGTTGACATGTACCTATGATGAAAATTACAGATCTTTCTCATCTTCTTGAAAGGGACAACTTGCACAATCAATAGCTGCTAATTACTTTTTGCCCCCCTGTATGTATTCAGCCCTTGTTACTTTTTCATCTAACCTTTAAATAGAATGCAGTAATTGGAGGAGGAACTAAGAGACCAATTTTAACTCTGGAGAAGATGTCCAGAGATATTAGAAACATGGTGGTGGCAGCATCAGGGTGTGGAAATGCCTTTCTTCGTCAGTGAAAGGGAAGCTGGTGAAACTAAAGAGATATCAGTCTTCAAAGAAAACATTTTAGAGGCTGCAAAATATTTTGACTGGGGTTCCCCTTGCAGCAGACATACAGCCTCTGCTACTATAACATGTTCTAGATCAAAGCATGTCCATTTTATAAGTTTAGACTTAAATCTAGTCAAGAATATCTGGCAAAGAAGAGAAGGCAACAGTTGCTAGGACCAAAACTTGGTAGGGACATACCTCAAAAGACTTGCAGCTGTACAGTGGCTTGCAAAAGTATTCGGCCCCCTTGAACTTTTCCACATTTTGTCACATTACAGCCACAAACATGAATCAATTTGATTGGAATTCCACGGGAAAGACCAATACAAAGTGGTGTACACGTGAGAAGTGGAACGAAAATCATACATGATTCCAAACATGTTTTACAAATGAATAACTGAAAAGTGTGGTGTGCGTAATTATTCAGCCCCCTTTGGTCTGAGTGCAGTCAGTTGCCCATGGACATTGCCTGATGAGTGCTAATGACTAAATAGAGTGCACCTGTGTGTAATCTAATGTCAGTACAAATACAGCTGCCCTGTGACGGCCTCAGAGGTTGTCTAAGAGAATGTTGGGAGCAACAACACCATGAAGTCCAAAGAACACATCAGACAGGTCAGGGATAAAGTTATTGAGAAATTTAAAGCAGGCTTAGGCTACAAAAAGATTTCCCAAGCCTTGAACATCCCACGGAGCGCTGTTCAAGCGATCATTCAGAAATGGAAGGAGTATGGCACAACTGTAAACCTACCAAGACAAGGCCGTCCACCTAAACTCACAGGCCGAACAAGGAGAGTGCTGATCAGAAATGCAGCCAAGAGGCCCATGGTGACTCTGGAGAAGATGCAGAGATCTACAGCTCAGGTGGAGGAATCTTTCCATAGGAAAACTATTAGTCGTGCACTGCACACAGTTGGCCTTTATGGAAGAGTGGCAAGAAGAAAGCCATTGTTATAAGAAAACCCTAAGAAGTCCCGTTTGCAGTTTGCCACAAGCCATGTGGGGGACACAGCAAACATGTGGAAGAAGGTGCTCAGGTCAGATGAGACCAAAGTGGAACTTTTTGGCCAAAATGGAAAACGCTATGTGTGGCGGAAAACGAACACTACAAATCACTCTGAACACACCATCCCCACTGTCAAATATGGTGGTGGCAGGATCATGCTCTGGGGGTGCTTCTCTTCAGCAGGGACAGGGAAGCTGGACAGAGTTGATGGGAAGATTGATGGAGCCAAATACAGGGCAATCTTGGAAGAAAACCTCTTGGAGTCTGCAAAAGACTTGAGACTGGGGCGGAGGTTCACCTTCCAGCAGGACAACGACCCTAAACATAAAGCCTGGGTAACAATGGAATGGTTTAAAACAAAACATATCCATGTATTAGAATGGCCCAGTCAAAGTCCAGATCTAAATCTAATCGAGAATCTGTGGCAAGATTTGAAAACTGCTGTTCACAAACGTTGTCCATCTAATCTGACTGAGCTGGAGCTGTTTTGCAAAGAAGAATGGGCAAGAATTTCAGTCTCTGGATGTGCAAAGCTGGTAGAGACATACCCTAAAAGACTGGCAGCTGGAATTGCAGCAAAAGGTGGTTCTACAAAGTATTGACTCAGGGGGCTGAATAATTACGCACACCCCACTTTTCTGTTATTTATTTGTAAAAAATGTTCGGAATCACGTATGATTTTCGTTCCACTTCTCACGTGTACACCACTTTGTATTGGTCTTTCACGTGGAATTCCAATAAAATTGATTCATGTTTGTGGCTGTAAGGCGGAAAAATTCAAGGGGGCCGAATAATTTTGCAAGCCACTGTATATTGATACATTGTTCTACAAAGTGTTTACTGAGAGGGGCTGCATACTAATAATAGAAATAAAGGGACTTCACCTCTAACATTTCTCTAAATCAATGAGAACATTTTCTATTTATCCACAACATCAACATTGTTTTGATGCCCTGCCAAAAAAACATACCATTGCACTTCCAGTAACTGGTGAAATTGAGCTGCATGCCATACATTTTACCACCAAGCAAAAGGTGGTCAAACTTTTTTCAGCTAATGCAGATCAACTCAATGACATGCCAAACAAATAACCAGAATCTTAGTCTATTATAAATTATTTGATGAAATTTCAGTAAAAAAAAGGAAAAGGATGTTTCATCTGGCAAGGCGGATCTGTCAACTGTTATATTGTATATGTTACATATAATGGTGAAACCGGTTTAATGAAGAATAATGGTTTTTATTAGGTTTAAGCCTAAAAACTTTAAGATGTCCTGAAAGCCAGAGGAGGTGCAACAAAGTTCCATTTTTGACTTTAGATCATCTTGGTTCACGATGCCATTATTTTTACAGCTTTCCTTTATTTTATCAGAAAAAAAGATATGCCCTAAATTTAACCAACTACACGTGCTTTTAAATGTATTGTTAATTTGTTTATTCCATGTCATATTGTTTAGCAGTTTAATAAAATACTGTACAATACTTGTTTTCAATTTGAAGTTGGCTACTAGATATAAGAAAATCGTGATTGCTACTCCTTTAAAGAGTAAATTTTAAATTTTAAATGATTTTAAAGTTTCTTTTGTTCATCTTTTGTTTTTAGCTAAGGTTGAAATGTAAGTTTTCTTTTAATGTTTTTTCCAACATCAGTCATTTGAATTTTTTTTTCTTCAGCATAAATGTTTTGACAGAAAACATTTTACATAAAAAATAAATGCTTTATTGTTAGAATTTTTAAGAAATATTTTATATTTACTGTTATACTTCATGACAACTTTTGTGAATCTTGAATGTTTTATTTTTTTTAACTGTCAACTAGAAGCAAAATAAATAGAGAATTTCACAGTTATTTTTGGATATAAGGTAGTATATGGTAAAACATTCCACCATTACAATGTAAATATTAAACATAATGGAATTTAAAAAGGTATTTGTTAAAATGTGTTTATCGCTGACAAGGCACAAATGTTTTGATTGATGTTACATAAATTACCTTACAGTTTTTTTGCCAGATCGGCAGACCTGTGAAAAAAAAAGGAGTTTGACTAAAACCTTGAATGAATAATAGACTGCTTCCCAAGCAGAAGCACTCTTGGTGGTAGGAGGTTAATATTCTCACATGTCATTAGGTCTGCTGGCTGGACTGATGGCTCATTGAATCAGGCAGCAAATGATTTCCTCATGCTGCAGAGGACACAGCACTTCAAAGGGAAGGGGCTGAGGTCAGGACAGCACTCCGCTTTGATTAATGACCGGGGCTCTGCAGAGGTTGCCTGTAGGTAAAAATGTGACGGTGAATTGGATGTGAAGGGGCCCGACTTTTAAGCTGGATTTGACCCACCTCCAGAAAAAAAACTTGCAGATACCATCACACAGGTTGGCTTGATGGCTTGTGACTGAAAAGCCGACTGACCCCTCTGGCTTACACAATCATAAAAATGAGACTTGCCTGCTGACGAGCCAAGCTGGAATTGATGTAGAATAAAATATTTTTTAATTTAAATAATTACAATGGATATTAGATTTCAGTCGATTCTTATAGAATGACCTAACGTTTTAGCGATGTAACTGTTTAAGTAGAATAAGACCTACAGGGACAGCAAGCTCCACCCCCTGGGTTGTCATTCTTTTGGGCCCCATTATCACCCTCCTTATTAGTTTTTGACTCAGCAGAACAAAACGTGACCACCTCAATCTTTGATCTCTCATGCGCTGACACAAATCCTTTCAAGCCTCCCAACGTTCCTCTCCTAAGGTAATTAGCACTAATTAAAAGGTTTCCAGCTGCCTTGTGTGCATTTTTTTTGTTCCTGCACAGCACATTGTCCTCACAGGTGCATTTACTATGTTTACTGTGAGCATGTCACTCACATTCCTCCTCACTCGTTCACAGTGCATGATCAAGGGGATTAGGACTATTGTTTGTGAATGACGAAGGAGAGAAATACCAGATATATTGTCAGTAATAACCCATTCCTTCCAGGTATCACTTGCATTAAAAAAGGATTTCTTTGTGACTTAAGGGTTAATTTAGTTTATAAGTTATTTTGTTTTTTATCTGTTCATGGTCTGTGTGAGGCAAGTCGATTTGGAGTACATCCTTGAATTTTCTCAAATTTTGTCAAAGGAAAACCACTATCTTCAAAGTATACACTACCGTTCAAAAGTTTGGGGTCACCCAAACAATTTTGTGTTTTCCATGAAAAGTCACACTTATTCACCACCATACGTTGTGAAATGAATAGAAAATAGAGTCAAGACATTGACAAGGTTAGAAATAATGATTTGTATTTGAAATAAGATTTTTTTTACATCAAACTTTGCTTTCGTCAAAGAATCCTCCATTTGCAGCAATTACAGCATTGCAGACCTTTGGCATTCTAGCTGTTAATTTGTTGAGGTAATCTGGAGAAATTGCACCCCACGCTTCCAGAAGCAGCTCCCACAATTTGGATTGGTTGGATGGGCACTTCTTGCGTACCATACGGTCAAGATGCTCCCACAACAGCTCAATGGGGTTCAAATCTGGTGACTGCGCTGGCCACTCCATTACCGATAGAATACCAGCTGCTTGCTTCTTCTCTAAATAGTTCTTGCACAATTTGGAGGTGTGTTTTGGGTCATTGTCCTGTTGTAGGATAAAATTGGCTCCAATCAAGCGCTGTCCACTGGGTATGGCATGGCGTTGCAAAATGGAGTGATAGCCTTCCTTATTCAGAATCCCTTTTACCCTGTACAAATCTCCCACCTTACCAGCACCAAAGCAACCCCAGACCATCACATTACCTCCACCATGCTTAACAGATGGCGTCAGGCATTCTTCCAGCATCTTTTCAGTTGTTCTGCGTCTCACAAACGTTCTTCTTTGTGATCCAAACACCTCAAACTTGGATTCATCCGTCCACAACACTTTTTTCCAGTCTTCCTCTGTCCAATGTCTGTGTTCTTTTGCCCATCTTAATCTTTTTCTTTTATTGGCCAGTCTCAGATATGGCTTTTTCTTTGCCACTCTGCCCTGAAGCCCAGAATCCCGCAGCCGCCTCTTCACTGTAGATGTTGACACTGGTGTTTTGCGGGTACTATTTAATGAAGATGCCAGTTGGGGACCTGTGAGGCGTCTGTTTCTCAAACTAGAGACTCTAATGTACTTATCTTCTTGCTCAGTTGTGCAACGCGGCCTCCCACTTCTTTTTCTACTCTGGTTAGAGCCTGTTTGTGCTGTCCTCTGAAGGGAGTAGGAAATCTTCAATTTCTTAGCAATTTCTCGCATGGAATAGCCTTCATTTCTAAGAACAAGAATAGACTGTCGAGCTTCAGATGAAAGTTCTCTTTTTCTGGCCATTTTGAGCGTTTAATTGACCCCACAAATGTGATGCTCCAGAAACTCAATCTGCTCAAAGGAAGGTCAGTTTTGTAGCTTCTGTACTGAGCTAAACTGTTTTCAGATGTGTGAACATGATTGCACAAGGGTTTTCTAATCATCAATTAGCCTTCTGAGCCAATGAGCAAACACATTGTACCATTAGAACACTGGAGTGATAGTTGCTGGAAATGGGCCTCTATACACCTATGTAGATATTGCACCAAGAATAGTCATTTACCACATTAGCAATGTATAGAGTGTATTTCTTTAATGTTAAGACTAGTTTAAAGTTATCTTCATTGAAAAGTGCAGTGCTTTTCCTTCAAAAATAAGGACATTTCAATGTGACCCCAAACTTTTGAACGGTAGTGTATTATTAGGCTTTTAGGTGATACACCAACTCAAAGCAGCTCATGAACGTGAAGTGAAATAAAAATCACACTGGCGTTTTACTTTTCTTATATTATTTCGTTAAATAATAATTGAACAAGTGTAGCACTCACTTCCCTTTACCCCAACTTCTCCTATATAAAATCCAATATAACCAGTTGCCTCCAGAAATCACATAATTAGTAACAGTCTTTTGGGCTATGTCTTAACCAGCATTTCAAATTGAAAGACTGACATTTTTGACCATCTGATTTGCAAAATAGCTCAAGCTCAATCAAATTGGATGAAGAGCATCTGTTTAGATTAATTTTGAAGTGCCACCACAGATTCTAAATTAGATTTACTGCAGGTCTCGACTTTGATAGAGCCATTCTAATATATATATATATATATATATATATATATATATATATATATATATATATATATATATATATATATATATATATATATATATATATAAAATCCAAAAGTGAAATAACATTTTAAAAACCGTGCAACTGAGATGTAAATCAGCTGTTCCCGCTATGTAAAATGAAAAAACAAATATTAAAAAAATTTAATGTTTCCAAACAAAGAAACAAGGAGAAAAAGTTAAAAAAAATGTTTAAAAAAATTAAGGAATGTAACAAAGCTACAAGCTTGGGTAGACAATTAATTTTCCCAAGTGCCAGAAAAGCAACTGTGACTGTTGTTGAGGGCCAAAAAATTGGCTGAACACATTTTCAAGTATAGAGTTGATATAAAAATGTAAATATAATAACAATTAATAACCTTATGATTACTTAAAATCCTATATATATCCCTTTATGACTGCCTGACTTGTCAACTGCATCTAAAGCACTGGATATACTTATAATACATACCTCTGAATTGGTGGGCTGAAGTAGCGAAACATCTAAAACATGCAGGGCAGTGTGTCTTGAAGAGCAGGGTTGAAAAACACTGGTATAAACTGCCTAGTTGTCCTCCAGACGTCTTCCGGAGTCCTTCCCAATTATCCTCGACACACCAACTCCAGGCTCCATACCTCCCTTCATGCAACTACTCCCTAAGAACTGAAAGAAGGAAAATTGCACTTTTATCTGTAAAGAACCTTCCCACATTACCTTTCGCTCTCAGCCTAACATCATCTCTTCTTCCACACGCCGCTGAACCCCAGACCTTGAGAAGTCTCATCATTGCACATTTCCTGAGAATCTTTGTAAAATAAATTCCTTTTAATTTGAAAGCCTGAGTACGGAGTTTGATTCTGCATGTGGGTTGAAAAGCTCCCTGAGAACATGACACTGCTGGAAGGTTAATCATTGCTCCAGTCTCTTCTCTTTCTTTTTACTGCCTCTAAAACATTTTCAAAAAAGTAAAAATTTATACATCAGTGAATTATTTACTAATTAGGTAAAATTTGACGACAGTTTGTCATACTGGAAAATTAAGGGTATGGGAGTAAAGGGTACTAAATGCAAATGCATGGAAAACGTTTTTTTAAATAAATATGTGTATAAACCTTAAAGCTTCCCTTGTAATTCACAAATCCCAATAGAATGTGTTAGCCTTTGACTGTAACTTGACAAAATGTCAAACAGTTCAAAGGGTTTGAAAACAATGCACCATTAAGCTAATAAAATGGCCTTTGCAAATGGTTGTCTGAGGATTTCCCCCTTAAAAAATAAAACCCACATGACCTATCTTTAAAGGATTTTCTCAAATTATTTTGGTCAAACCAAAGACCTCATAACCAATGATAGCAGCCATTTCCCTGTCTGCTTCAGTTACATGTGAAGTGTTCATTGTCTAATGAGCCAAAGTATCTGAAAAAAATTGCCACTTCAAAGTCTCACATGAAACCTGTCGCCCATGCCACCCGCTGACATGTCAAACTGAGATTAAACGTGGCCTATAATCATTCCTTTGTGTTCAAATGAGCCCATTGTTTATTTGCACCTTGGGTGACAGGCATCAAGGGCAAGCAGCTCTGCAATGACAGGGGATGTGGCAAAATGGATACTTCAAGGATCTACTTCAGCACATGCTAAAGTTTTTCTTTTAATTTATTTTCCCTACTGTTTGTAGCTCTGGTGTGTTCTGGCTTTAAATTGCTCTCCTGCCAAGCTGTCCTTCCAAAGAAAGTGCAATTTGAAAAATTTAGGAGAAGAAAAAAACTGATGTATATATAATTTAGGACTGATGTGACATGTATTCATAAATAACCACCCTCCTAGTTTATATTTCTGTAATGGTGATGACTTGGACTGGGAAGCTGAGGAAAAAGGCTTCATATGCAGAACACAAAATTAAATCATTTTTATCCCGCCTTTCTCTGTTATGAAGGAGTTATGGGTTATTTAGAGCCCAGGAGAACAACTGTATTTCTGCAGCAGTCGTTTTGCAGGAGATGCTCCCTCCATCTTGTCTTGGAAAAACAGATCTTTGTCTGAAACCAGCAATGTGCCCTAAGCACTGGGTCTTCAGTGAAGCACAGATATTAAGCCTGGGCAGCAGTGGATACTTCTCAGAGTTCTTAGGAACTACAGTAAATCATCAGACAATTTATCCAAACAAAGGCCACTCCGCAAGGAGGGAGCTGAAACAAAGGAAACTGAATGAAAAAACAAGGTCGATTAGCAGGCCCTGACCTTGAGAGCTCTCCACAAAGACACTCATCTCACATCAGGGATGAAATATCGAGACCAACATGTGAATCTTTTTTTTTTTTTTTTACGTGTCCTGTTTGGCAGTGTGGAGCTCAGATTCAACATGTGAATCTTAAAAGTCAAGCGAGGTTTGGGAATGATAAACAGAGGCATGCAGGAGGAAATGAGAGATACAAGGAGATTATTACCAGAACATATGTAGTTGGTAGTTCTCAAAGTTGGGACCAGGACTCCACTTGAGGTCACAATTATGTAAATGTGGGGGTTGGGATGACTCATAATCAACTCATTATGCACTTCATAAATACTGTAAAAGATTAAAAAAACAGCATTCAAATAAGCCAACATATGAATCAAAATATTAGCTGTTGATGCTGATTGTGTTACTATGGTACCACCTTTTAACTGACTCAGTAGGAATGCTTGTATGCCAAGAGTCAAATCGCGGGCCTTTTACATTTTTATTTTTCAGGTCAGAAGCTGGCAAGTTTGGGAACCATTGCTCTGTAACACTCTATGTTGATCCAGCAGGGTCAATATATATAGCCTGAAAACCTAAAAATCTTAAAAGTATAATTCATAAATAAATCATAACAGGCCTTCTATTGCTTTTTATGGAAGATTAGTGAATATATGTCATACTGATTTATGCCATCTAAAACAGGAAAGCACAACCATATATATAAGATGAGATAGTGTTCACAACAGCACTGTCTTGAAATCGGTAACTCTCTATGGCTATAGACTGTTTTCTTGACAGTTAGTTCCTTTTTTAACAAGAATGTGTCAAATGAATGTGTGCTGGGTTATGACCAACTCAAACAAAGGATATAGTGCACCTTGTTGCTATAAGGATTATCTATGCAGCGCCTATCAATAGAGTAATGTATTCATAATCTAAGACCTAATTAAGTTCATGAATCAATACTTTTTCATTTTATCTTCTTAAACAAAGGTATTTGCACCAGTAACATGACGCTGCTAATATATTACAGTAACTACGATGGTATTGTAATAGACTGGCAGCACCATTGCTCAGAGTTGTCAGGATGTTTTCACTGTTGCTAATTCACTGTAATTTTCTTTTAACTGTGTAACTAGTTTCTTACCAGAACATACGTAGCTATGATCACTTTCTAGCAACAGTGCTGTTAGGAAGACCCCATAAAATTATGCAGAAAAAAGAATGACAGTGCACTTCACTGTAGTGCAACTAAACCTTCATCAGTAAAACATGGACTGATTATGCGGAGAAAAGTGAGACTTGCACAGCTGCTGTTCGATAAAATTAAGTAGGCTATTCTGGTGACACAGTTGCAGGAAGAATTTAGAAGAATGACGCTCCTGGGAATCAAAGTAATAATACTGGTCAAAACTGGTGCAGAAAACATTGATTGCTTAGAATTTCAAGTTTGAAATTACAGTTTTTGTGACAGTCATCTAACACTGTGGGAAATTACAGGTGTGGTATTGTCCATACTGCAATATCGCATCTACATATAAAATGGGGTTTAAATTAAACAAACCAAAAAAAACTTTGTGTGCAGTATCCAACTCCCTATAAAGTCTGAATGACACTGGTCCCCACATATCTATTTTTGTGCTCCATTTTTTTTTTTTTACCATATTCTAAAGTCTCTGTGCAAATTTCCCTTCAATCTTACCAAGACTCAGCGATCACCGATATTATAGCAAAGACTGATTAAATATTTGCTTACCAGTAGTATAAACAGTCACTTACTTAATTAAGAAAAATAAGATTAGTTTTAAATCTCAGTATTTTTCTGTGTTTTGAATGCTACTCTCAACAGTTGTTTAAAAAAAAAGAAATCTGCCCATGTTTCGCCTTACTTTAACAACGGTAATGTACACTGCAGACTTCTTGACGCTGCAAAGGACCAAATTGTGAGGCATTAGTCACAATAATGCATATGTTATAATCACAGAGAACTTACTTAAAATTCAATCCGCTTTGGCATCATTATCGTGTATCAACAAAATGAATGACTCCTTCGGAGTATGGTAATTATAATTTGATAAATCATCAGCAGAAAATTAACTAGATGTCAAAACATTCACTGAGAGGGGTGATGAATCGAGAATGATTGTGGTGATGAATTGTGTTAATCTGCGCAGTATGTATCCAGTGAAATGGCTAAACAGCCCAAGATGGATGGAGCAGAGAAGCTGCAAGGTCAGACTATAAAGCTTTGAGAAAAAGGGAAATAATGGAAAAGTGCTGCTTGGGTGCATGTTTGACTTTAGTCACCTATTTTCATGATTTTGTTGCAATCATGCTTATCCAGTTAGCTGATGGCATTAAAAGCCAAATATTTTAGAGCCAGAAAACCTACAAATCTTTAAACTATGAAACACGACCAAATCATTATCTGCCTTTGTATTTTATTAAAACCGTTTTATTGGGAATGTATGTGTAGCTGCTGAAAGGCAACACAAAAAAGTGATTAATGGGCTCTGTTGCTCTATTAGAGACGCTTGTAGCGACAGGAATATTCACAACTATCAAAGCTGATGGACAAAGACAGAACACAGCTCATGCCACATCTATGACCAAGATCTCTAGCTGGGAGGTAAAAGCTAGAAAACTGAGGCAACTGTAGGTGTTTTTGTATAAAATTAATCAGCTAAAACAATGTAGCAATTTTCATTGATTTGTACTTTTTATGACCCCTCTGTCAGTACAAAACACTGTATACAGAACACCGAAGTAAAATAAAAAATTATTGCTCTCTCCAACCATTCATCCTGCATGTTTACCAGCAAGAAATATCTTTAGCTATTATTTTCATTCTATGTGTCTGAGCCAAATGAAGGAGCGAACATTTCACTACAGTTACAAGCAGTCTACAGTATATCCACTGAGATGAATAACAGTTAAACCTGGCTCACCACAGACAACTTTTAAATCCTGGTTTGCTATGTCTCAAAGTTACTTTTCTCCGACCACAATTCTTCTGATTTATTTCTTCTCACTGAATAAGCTAGCAGACAAATCTTCTCAAAATGTCTTCAAGGTTTTTTTGGTTAAATTCATGGAATTCTGACATTTTTTCTACATTGGTGTTAATTGGGTATAGTCGGTTGGGTATTAGTACTTTGAGCGTAAATACAAAAAATACTAGTCACGCAACACTCCAATCCACACATCTGTAATTGTGTCCTCCTCTTGGATGGTCTTGATGTGAAATATGTTGCAGCTAACTGAGAGAGGTCAAACACTAGTCTAGATATTTATTGCATGTGCTGAAACCAGATGGAGGCGACACATTCATCACAGCGCAGTGTCACCAAGGTAACACCCTTCCCACATAAAAAAGCTGCTCCCTCTTCCCAGCAGGAGCACTGGCCTTTACTGGTGTTTACAGCAACAGGGCTTACATCGCTTTAAAAGCAGGCGGCCGACTGGCCTACTTGTCTCCACCTCTCACAGCTTGGATTTCATCAACCGAGGTTACGTTGCAAACTTTTGGCTTTTTATCGATACTTTCTGCTCTGTAGTTGGAGGAGATATTAAAGCTGCTGCAGCAGGGCAAAGAAGGGCGTTTCTGACATTTGCTCCCTCATTTATCAGTCTCCTTCATACGCCCGTCAGTGACAATGAAAAGATTTCACAATACCACAGGCAGAAATTCATTCCACCAGTAATCCATCATGCTCAGCCCAGCAGCCGTTCCACTGACCTAATCGGTAATGCCTGGCTGGATGCTAGAGACTTTTTAAAGCACTCTTTTCATTAGGTCTGGTTAGAATGAGGAGAGTCACTGGGCTAAGCTCTGTTGCTGGATATGTCTTTCAATTCCTCCACATATTTAGTAAAAACAAAACAAAAAACAAGTTATTAATAATTATCAGTTAACAGACATGTAGCATGAAACAACTCTGTATTTTGACCTTTACTCTCCAAAGACGTTTTCCTTTCATCTCACCAGCTGAATTTTATGATTTAGCTGAAATGAACCCTGAACCCTTTCTTAAAATAATACCTTAAAACATAATGTGTTTGTAACCTTTCAAGCTATAGTTGTGTAATTTTTTGTTTACTTTAATTGTTATATGTTCAACCTTTCCGGGTTCCTGGACATTTTCCTGAGCTTTCAATGAATTTCCTTTTTTAACAATTTTGTTTGTGTTCATGCAAATGGCCAGGTTAAGCATTTTTGAGTCTTTAAGATACCTTTTAGACTAGAGCTAACTAATTTCAATTTTTTTTACACACACATATATATATATATATATACATACACTTTTTGTTGATTCCCTAATCACATAGCGCAAAACATTACAGTTAAATACTGTTGCTGCCATTTCTTTTTACTCCCATACTCAAATAACACAAATTTGCATAAGCAGGATGGGAAAAACTTACTGTGTTTTTCCCAGAAAGAGAAACTCTTCTTGCTGAAACTGCCCGGTTAAAAATTCTGAAAATGCATTAATGTTTGCTATGTATGGCAATGACTGAACCTAATTAAAGTGTCTGTAAAATTTAAAACTATATTGATAAAAAATATTTGTTTGATACTGATAAATAACTTTTAAAAAGACATTGGTTTGTTATCAAGCACACAGGTGGGGCGCTAAATGAACGAACCCCAAGCTGTCAAACTGCTTTAAAATGTGCAAAACAACAACTCGGTGACTGTCTGCTTCTGATTCTTTGATTGGAATGGGTTGTCCTTCAGCAAAGGTGGCCACAGCGACGAGCCCACGAGCTACGTCAGGGCGGATCCAGCCATAGGCCCGGAGACCTGAGGGCGCCCCACTCCTAAGCAGGGGACCCGACCAGGGCCCAGCCGACGTGGACCTCCCGCAGCCGCCGCCGGGTCACGGGGCCACTGCCAGCCAGTGGCCGACATGCACCGCCGCCACCCAGGGCCAATTCCCAGAGCCGACATACCAATACCCCCCCCCCCCCCGCCCCATGTCAGGCGGGGGGGGTATAGTTCCAGTCGACGGATGTCATCCACAGGCTAAGAGCAGCCAGCACCCAGACACCGAGCTCAACCAGCTCCCGAATTTCAATCAGAGCACCAAGACCAAGCATCCAACCAAGGTCAATCAAACCCACCAAGCGCCACCAACACACCGGCGGGCAGAGGCATCAGTCACTGGCACCGAGTGATGGAGGGGATATAGGCCCCTCATTTGGTGGGGAGCCTGAGATGCACCAGGCCAGAAGGGAGCCCAAGACCCAACTTGACATACACACAGGAATACATAGACAATCATACTTTCCCTCCCTCTTACACACATACACTCTCACTTGCACACCAAGACACACAAGAAAGGAAGCTGTACACTCACTTAAACTCCCCAATACACACTCTATACTCCCAGGTCCATGCAGGTACCAATGGCCCAGCAGAGGAACCAGCCGCCGGACCCAGGAGGTGGTCCCCCTACCCTCTAGGATGGAGACAAGCAGACCGCCAAAGCCCGCGCAGTGGCGAAGCAGGCCACTAGCCCAGGCCCCTACCAGACCGCCTGTTCCTCCTCCCGGACCCCAACCCCTGATGGCCAATAGCGAACAGGGGTGTGGAAAGTTTGCTC
This sequence comes from Valencia hispanica, assembly GCA_963556495.2. Lineage (NCBI taxonomy): Eukaryota > Metazoa > Chordata > Actinopteri > Cyprinodontiformes > Valenciidae > Valencia > Valencia hispanica. The sequence continues at coordinate 14,145,436 of OY747721.1, forward strand.
TCAAACTTATTCTTTTGTAATCCTGGTCTTTATGAGTGCAGCTGAGAACTAATGGGAAAGTGTTATCCTGGCTCCAGATGAAATTGATTTTATTGATAATTTATGAGATTGATTTAAGTATGATAACCAATCCGACTAGTTGCATTATCAATGCTAAAGTTAACTAAAGTAGCTACATAAAAGTTGCTACTCACAGAAGGCACATAAATCCACACCAATTGAAAAAAATTGCAATACATATTTCATGGCCCTCCAAGCTTGGATAATTTGTGTTCTATTTCAATGTTATACTCTTTCTGAGAGTGAATACATTTCTGTAAATCAACCCTTGCTTAGAGGACTTCTTCAGAAGCCCCCCTTTGTGTCTCCACTCCTAATAAAGAGAGGTAGGGTCAGCCAGGGCGCAGAGCTGCTGAGATTTCGGTTTCAACTGCATGGCCCTGCTAGCCCCAAGTACAAGCCGCACTCTGGTGAGCGTTAGTTAACACACAGGAGGAAAGCAAAAAGGGTGGAGGTATAGGAGAGGGGTTCAGAAGCGCTCTCTGACCCACTGCTGGCTTTTATAGAGAGATTATTCCCTTAACCCCCACAGCTGAGCTTTCTGGCACATTTCTCTTATCTGCATCACTCCTTTTTCGCTGCTTCCATCTATCACAGCTGTCTGCTCTGACCTGTCTCTTTAGTAAGCCCCTCTGTGATGGGTGTCAGTACACTTTGCCAACATTTGGGTTAAATTAAGCTTGAACATAGGTCTTCCCTGTCCTACATTAGAGGAAAATGTAAAACACACAATACTTTTCCTCTCATTCTAGCACCATTAGAAAGGGAAATAAGGAAGCACTTTGGGCAATGGTGCAACTTCACATACATATTTAACCTTGGCTTGCTCTGTTTGCATTAGTTCGGCTGAATAGTTTTAAAGGTGTTGAAATTAGCCTTAACACAGACCATTAAAGACCTCGAATGGATTAAAATTGGGAATGTGAAGATTTTTGAAGCAAATTGTCAAATATTCAATATTTTTTCCCTGACTGCTACCCTTTGGAGGTTAGAGTTTTGGGTAGGCATTGGCCGGTATGGGATTGTCATAAAATTATAAGCACTTCATGCCAAATTATTTGGAGATGAATATTCTAGGTTACAATGGGCAACTTAACCCAAGCATTCGTTTTATTTGTTCAGTTATTTTATTCGCAAACAATAGCATCATTGTCAACTATTTTACTTATTTTAAAAATTAGAAGTATTGTGTGCAGATTGAAGTGAAAATCTAAAGGAAACGTTTCACAGTTTCTTTGACAACCAGAGGTTGAAAGTTCAAAAGGTCAACAGCGCAAGTGTACTGTACTCTATTAAAACTTTCTGATACCTGTGGAAAGACTTTATCTCTCTCGCAGCCATAATGCAACACAGACATGTCTCATTGTGTCGCAGAGAATACAATTTCCTTTTAAATCACTACTGGCACCTTTCTGCTTCCACAACCTGATTTTAAAACACCTCCCTGAAACTAAAATTACTAAACATTAAGGCATCTTCCCACAGTGAAAACATCCACTCAGAAGAGTGTTCAGAGTGTTACGAAACTTTTAAACAAACATGCAAAACATAGTTGCTTTATTTAAAATAGAAAAGCAACAAATGTTTTTTTTCTGATGCTAAATAAAACAACATAAAAACCAACATCACTGATTAATACAGTTACAGTTATAGAGTAGTAACTGTAATCGCTGCATTAGTTTCCACACTGTGACCAGCAGCAGAATTTGCGAAACACGCTCACCGGCCGTGTGCATTAACATTTGGGGGAGGGACATCAGATCATTACTATATGCCCAAAAAGCAGGAAATATGCCAGGTCTCTCTAAGACTTTCTTTGGCATCTACTTAAAAGGACTTTGAATCATAGGAATGATGTGTTAGATGGTTTTAGGGACTTTGAAACCAGCCCTTGATGGTTACAAAGAAGATAAAGAAAATCAAGGAAATACAATAATCTCTGACCTAACACCCTCCCCCCCCCCCCAATGTCAAGCTTTTGTAATGTTTGATATAGTTCTTTGATGGGTTCAGGGGCAGTTAGGGGGTGGCTACTTCGGCATAAGCCCTGAATGTTTTCTTAAAAGAACCAAAGCTGAATTTTACCCCTTTTTTGGGAGTGGTGTAAATGTTATCTTAAAAGTGCTGGTTCGCTAAAAGTTAGTTTACCATCAGTAAAGCTTTGGTACAAAGAAAATTAATGGTAACAAGATAATGTTATGTATGTTGCTCTCCCAGACAAAGATTTCAAAGTCGACTGGGGTTTCAAGATGTGCTGTTTAGGTCTTTTGAAGAAGCACAAAGAAACGGACAACGTTGAGGATCGTAGAACCTGGTTTGATGCCCATGCCATCACAGTGCTTAACTGGTCAGCCAATTCGCCGGACCTAAACCTCACTGATAATCTATGGGGTATTATCAAGAGGAAAATGAGGGGCAATAGAACCAAAAACCAAAGAAGAGCTGACAGTAATCATCAAGGAAATCTGGGCTTCCATAGTTCCCAGACAATCCCACAGGCTAATTGCCTCAATGCCACAACGAATCGAGGCTTGATAGTTGCTTGATAGTTATTTTGCTTCATTAAATTATATAAATTTATATGTGTAGTCCAGTGCAAAAAAAACAAAACCATCCATGAGTTATATGGAATGATACCAGGATCCTTTTCAATCTTAAATCCACCCCTGATTGGGTTGTGTGACTGTCTATCCTCATTGTTGCTACAAGCAAAGCTGTTGTTTGTGGGTGGATTCCACTTGGTAGAGGTGTTGAGGTGGTGTCCAAAATGCTTATTGGCCAGAGGGAATCTTGCCTGGCCTCTGCATATTCACCTTGGCATTTGTGAAGCGTAGACCTTGACTCTACTGAGCTACTTCTGAGTGAATAAAGTAAATTTTTAAACAAAAACAAGCTTTAAACAGTGCAAAACAAATATTTCTAAACCCTTAGAGGCTAGTAAGGCACACATCCTATTATTCTGCTAACTATCAGCAATTATCTCCCTGTCAAAGCTGTGGGTGACAAATTCTCCCCATATCCCGCCTGGCAGTATCATCAACCGGACATGAGCTTCATGTGATGGGAACTAAATCACTGGCTCCACTCACAGTCCTGACAGACAAATGGTGTGCCTTGGAAAACCTAGGCCCATCACTCTGAGCTAGAGAGGGGAAAAAAGTCTCTCCCTCCCATTTGACCTTCTTTTATTCACAGAGAGAGGAGATTAAATACCACAGATTCTGTATGTATGGTCTGTTTCCAAAATATGAAAATTATTAATGGCTTTTTCGGAGGGACTGTTTAATCTTTTGCCAGGTTGCAGTCATCGTTTTTACCTTGGGCTGTTTTCTTTCCTTACAGATGGTTCCAGAAAAACAGGAACTGTTCCCTATCCTTACAGCAAAGGCAAAGGAAGTGTGTGGGCAGCGTCAGGGCAGCAGAGTGATCATGCCTCTTGAGGCGGTGTAACATAATGATGTTAATAGTATTTCAAAAAATTTACCTCTCTGTGTGAATGGATGTGAACAATACACAGACCTGGCAGGGACGCCAAACAGGCTTGAACAAATGAACAGCAGTAGACGGTTAATTGTTTCACACCTTAACTTGGGTCTCTTTTCTTTACAGCGTGACAGATTTTACCAGCTAAGGATTAATATCTCTTGTTGTTATCAGCAGCATGCTAGTTTAGACCACAGATGCAAGAAAGCACACCTTCCCTGAAGCGTGCATACTTACAGACAGACGGCACTTTTCACAATGAGGCCACAAATCAAGTTCCAAAGCTAGAATGACGACTCGATCACAAGAGGATGACACAGTTAGTAAATTATTCTCTTGTCTTTTTGACCCCATGGCCCATTGAACTGTGACTAAAAAGTCAGAATGGTGATTTTAGTTTTAAGTGCATTTGCAATTTCATTGCATGATTTCCATTAAGACAAATGAGGTTGGTTGGCTGTGTCAGGAGCTCTCAATAATGTTTTACAGTAGATATGGGCAACGATATCAAGATGTGTTAAGGTTTCAAAAATCACCTATTATTCTGAATTAGACAGCAATTTCCACCCAAAAAGAGACCCCAACTTATTAGCTTCTTTTTGTGTTACTACATATAGAGCAGAATGGCAAACTGATTAAGATTTCACCACTACAAAGCTACAACCACCATTTTTTGGGTATTTCTTTTCTGCTAAAGTAAATTAATAAAAATAAGAAATACAGAAAACATTATTATAATTGTGACACTCAATAGAATACATTAATTTTATTTCAGTACGAATAATTGGTGCTTTTTATTTAAAATAAAACCATTTTATGTCCTTCTACTAAAACAAATCAACCAACGACAATAGAGTGATACATCTTATAATAAGAGAATCTAAACATATAGGCAATGATTTCAACCCATCTAAGTGTGCATTTTAAATATTTTTTTGTGTAAAATTATTCACTGCACTAAGACAAATCACTTTGTTTAAGTTGTCTCTTTTTGGTCTATTTAGATGGATAATGTGTATGTTCAAAACAAAGATGTTTTACTGTTGCGAGAGGAGCTTAGGGTTAAAAAACAACAACATACCAGATACAACAAATATACTATTTAAAGTTAGTTATAAATCCATTCATGGTGATTGATATTCACTTTTTATGACTCCCATTACACTATTCAGCATGCCCATAGACATGCAAATTAATTAAATACATCTTTAGCAACTTTTAGTGGCATTTAAAACAGTCAGTAGCTATTTCTCTTAGTCTACTAAGTAGTTCATTTAACCAGCAAAATAGAAAATAAATTTTATCCGCTTTTAGACTTAGATCACTTACAAACCTCTGTGCTGCGTATGTGGGGTGGTGGTTCGGGTGTGTCTGGGCTGAAGTGGGGATGGATGCGCTGCAGGGACACTGGGGGTTCATTGTTTGGTGGTAGCTGTCGGATGGCTTGACGGGGTTGGGTCTGGCGTCTCCACTTGATCACTTGTTCTGTGTGTTTTGCGTTCGATCGATTCATTGGTGGGCTTAATTGGCCATGGTTGGATGCTTGGTCTTGGTGCTCCACGGTGTGCGGATTGAGATTTGAGAGCTGGTTAAGCTCGGTGTCCAGTTGCTGGCAGGGCATGGCCTAGGGTTTGTTGTCCATCCGCTGTGACTATTGGTGTGGCACCCCAACATGGGGCGGAAGGGCATCGGGATGTAGGCTTTGGGGATTGGCCTGGGGTGGCAGCGGCGCATGTCAGCCATTGGATGGCCATGGCCCCTGCAGTCTGGCGGCCCTGTCGGTCAGTCCCTGGTCGGGTTCCAACTGGGGGGAGGGGTGCCCACGGGCCTTGGGTCTCCGGGCCTATGGCTGGATCTGCTCTGGCATAGCCGACTGCCGGCAGGCTCGTCTCTGTGGCCCCTGGATTGTAGTTGCTAGATGTTCCCCCGGGGCACTCCTCTGCTACACGTCTTTGAGCCCTGCGTTGGTCCACCTGGGGGTCGTGTGCTCTGGGGATCCTTTGGATGTCTATGGCTCTGATATCCTTCGTGTCTGCGTCGATTCCTGGGAGGTGGAACGATGACTCCTCACACCAGATATTAAACGCATGGAGGAACCTTACATGCACCAGCATGCTCAGACACACACACACATGCATACACACACACACAGAGATTTGGGGACTGGGGTTTACAGATGCAATCTTGAGCTGAGGTTACCAAATACATCTTGTAATAATCAGTACCATGAGCTTTTTAGTGACGCTGTTGTATGTATACATCTACGTGTGGGTTGTGGTTGTGTAGTTCTCAGTTGGCATTATTTGGTTTGTTTTATCATTGTTTTTCTTTTTTTCTCTCTCTGCTGTTCTGCAGGTGTAGAAGCAGACTAGGATGTTTTCTTGTATTTTATTTATTTCCCTTCCTCTCTTACAGTATATCTTCAACTAACCCTCTTCCTGTTAAGGTTTTTTCCTACCTCTATTCATCTTCTTTCTTTCCCCCCTTTATTTTACATCTCTGTGTCCAAAATATCTGGAAAAAATTCCCACAGCAATTTCTAATAAAGAATTCTTACAAATATATATCAAGTGGAATACTATAGCAAAGCCGTAATGCTCCACACGTAAAAACAAAACAAAAAACATCTTACACCTCAATCTATCTGTTAATCAGTGTAAAATTATGGATTTGGAGTTTAAGATAAATGAAAACCAGTTTGGCAGAAGCAAAGTTGAAGCTTTTATTCAGCTAACAATAACCTAACTATTAGGCTAACAGCTACCTTGCGGACTAGAAGAAAGTCAAGTGTTAAAAATTGATATGTTCATGCTCAGAGTTAAATACCTTAAGCCTCTGCTTAGGCCACTACTTCTAAGGTATTTTTACATCTTGGTGGACTTAATATTAGGGATGTATCATACTGTAGGTTAGTTGATAAAACACATTAGGTACAGTCTATTGGAGTACTGTTTATTTCAGTCATTCACCATCTAATATCTTTGGAGTTTTGGACAGTACGTTTTTGGATTTATTGGGCTCCAACCATGGGGTAATTAATGCTTGCAAGGGCAACGTTTCACAATTTTATATAATCTATTTGTAATCTATTGTAAAGAAATATATTTATAAGTCTCCAATACGTAGCCTATCTACCAGTAGGAGGTTGCTTAAAAATATTTTTGTTTGCTCAGTGATCACAATCTCAATATTTAATGTATTAACGAGATAAAACAATGGAAAAGACTGCTACAAAGTCCTAAAAGATAAAACCAAATTAAAATATGCATAAAGGTAGGAAGGGTTGAAATGGCAATGCATGGGTGCGATACAAACCCAGAGGCACTGAGATACAAACAAAAGTTGATAAGATGGCAGATAGTACAAAGTCCTGGTCAGCCCTCCAAAAACTCAAAGTTGAAACAAACTATTGGTCATCCTCTCTTTGTAGAACAGACTTTCTGCACTAAACAAAACTACTGGACCTAAAAATGACGGAAAAAGCAGCTCAGAGGCCAGTCATCATGACCCTGACTTTGAGAGGTACCTCACAAATCTGATTAATTCCTTCAGCTGAAGCTAACATCAACACTGACTTGCCATGATAAATGACATTAGTAACACCTCAGCCTTCTTCAGATTTCCTTGGAAGAAGGATTGAGTTATTGATATATTAAATCCATCCGCTAGCTCCCATGTGAAGGATCAAAACCACCCAAAACCGTGTTACATAATGGTCTCTTTGCCCTTGGCATTCAGTGGGCTCTTGCAAGGAATCCATATTGAAGGACATTCATGCCTCAGTGGGATCCAAACTTAATTAGTAACTTCTACTGTGCTTTAAAAGGCTGCTCCCCCTATCTTCACCAATATATCACCTGGCAGAGTCAACTCTTGTAGACAACTTCAGTAGCCTTTTCTTCCTGACCTTGGCATTTCTTCTCGGCAGCAGATTATTGATAATTTTTGCGGCTGTGGTGCCTCTCCTCATTTGTCATGATTATTGCTGAATTTTTACTATGTCATCCACAGACGTGGATCAATACTTGTCGACTTTTCTTTTGTCATATTGGCAGCACAAATGTCACTTCCTCTCCAAATGAGGCTCCTTTTGCCTTCCTATCTATTTGCTGTCTGTCTTACACAGCACTTGATCCTTTGTTGGGTCAGTCTATATGTCATTGTCCAACCCCCACCCCCCCAAAAAAGGACACTTTTACATTGCACAAGAGCAGGAGCCAAGCAGATAAATGGATAACACATTGTTCATGGTTTTTATATGCAACTCTAAACTTTGTGACCACTTTAATAGGTATACTTACTGAATTGCTTGTTCAATCTATCAGAGAGAGCAACAAATTTCTTTCAGAAATGTGGAATTTGCTGAAGTTCAACCTGAGGATTCTCATGAAAAAGAAAGGAATTTGTGTGTCTTTGAACCTGGTGGGAACTCCTGATCTATTGGGATTTTTATGCACAACCATCTCAGAGAGTGGTCCAAAAAGAGGAAATATTCAGTGTGTGGCAGCTGTCTGAAACTGTCTCATTCATGTCAGAAGAGAATCGGGAGACTAATTTGAGATGATAGAAAGGCAACATTAGCTCCAATAATCACTTGCTACAGCTAATGTATGCTAGAATACCATGTCTGTGTGCACAACATCTTAAACTCTGGGACAGATAGTAGAGTAGTCATCTTGCCAATCAGAAAGTTGAGGGATTGATTCCAGCTTTTTACTGTCACATATCGATGTGCTGCTCAACCCCCAGTTGCCTATAAATCTGTGTATTGGTGTGTGAATGGGTAAATGTGGCTCTAGTGTAAAGCACTTAAAGTGGTCAGTATGATCAGAAAAGCGCTATAGAAATTAAGTCCCTATATCAGACGAAGTACCACTCCTGTCAGTTAAAAACAAGAAAATGATGATTGAGTTTACAAGGACTCACTAAAATTGGACATTAACAAACTGGAAAAGCACTGTCTGGTTTGATTAGTCTGAATCTATCCTGTCCAGTATCAATAATTCAGGATGGTGATGCTAGTTTAATGGTGTGGGGAAATTATTCTTGGCAAACATTGGGTCCCTTAATACCAACCAAGCACACTTTAACCCGTTTTAGACTACCCACATTTGCCTAAAATAATATAAAATAAAATAATAACACCTCAGTGGCTACTGTTGCATATTTGACATATACCAAGGACCACATCAAAGCACTTTGTTGTCTTCTAGAGTTCAGAGTATGAACTATATACTGTTGCAATTTTGCAGTTTCAAGTTGCTTTTGAAATATCGTGTTAATGTATCTGCAATTATTATACAGAAATATTTGTTGTAATTCAATGGGCGTTATGCACAGCACATTTAGTAGAACTTCTGCTTTTCAATAATTCAGTAAGAGCCTTTCAGGCTACATCTGTGGGAAGTGTGGTGGCGGTAGAGTGCAGCACTGAGGTAAATAGAGGAATGAGATATTGCTAATAATTGAGGCGACATAGTTTAGTATAGTATACCAATATAACAGTGTAATTTGGCAGTATGAAAGGAGGCCATCTTACAAGTTTGAGCGGCGTGAAGGGTCGACAGCTTAACACCGCAGTGTTCCTTTGTGTTCCTCAACAGCTAAATATAATTCAACTGTCAGTCTTCACACATTTCAATCCAACGATCAAGTACGAAAGAGATGGATTGTGAATATTAAAAGGAGAAGGAGGCTAAAGTGCAGTTCCGGTTTTATTTAATTGGAACAACTATTCTCTCAGTGTAAGTATGTGGCTTCTGGCTCTTGTTCATGGATCTGAAGCAGCTTGCCCTCACTGTCACTTTCCCTGTCTCACTCTTGTTAGAAAGAGTAAGAAAGAGAAGTAGTCATGGCTTATTAACAAACACAGCTAATGCTAAGAAACCACAATATAAGTTGCAATGCATTTATCTCAAAAGACAGTACAAATACATGTCTGTGTTAAATGTGTGCTTAATATTCATTGTTGAAAGAAAAAGTATTTTGTGACCAGCTCAGTCATTCTCCTAATCTGGCAGCAGTACATTTGCTTTAGCTTAGCATAAACAATGTTAATTAATGGGAACAGCTAGGATTTTGTATGCAAAAGGGATGACAATTACTCAATAATCATCCTAATTGTGACCTCACTAATCATATCGGTTGCAAATTACAATATTTAGTAAAAAGAAAGAATTACAGTTGTTGATTTAGACATGGGACTACATTATAACAAAGCACCACTGTAAGCTGTCCCAGCAAGGTGCAAGGACATGGCGCCTTGAGCTGACATGTGTTGTAAATTAGCACTATATAAATAAACGGAACTCAATTTAATTCAGTTCAACTCATACATGTACGGTAGTGTGCTATTCTACCACAGGACATCTTAAAAAGAACTGACTGATTTAATTTACAACAACAGAACCAGATTTTTTGCTGGACTACTTTTATAATAGGATGCAGTTGACAATCAAATCACTCAAGAGTCAAATATTCCAAATAATAAGGCCACATCTGTCAAACTGATTAGCAAATTGTCACAGTGAAAGTAACCAGTTGAAGCTGGTAGCCACCTCAAGCAGCTAACAATCCATCTCAGTCGGCTAGGTGGTTAGTTCCTGTAGCCAGGCCAGTGGCATGGCTGGTTTCGTCCAGCTCTACCATGTCTACACCTATTCCTACATGCTCCCTCCTCCTCCCTTGACTGGTTGAACAGGTCTGACAGGCGGATTCCTTTTCTTTTCAATGTATTAAAGGCACTTTCCCGCTCTGACAGCCTGCTCTGTTCTGCCACCTTCTAGCTGGGGCTTCACACTACTCTGGGCAGCCACTACGTCTTGACAGACCACTGTCACTTCCCATCATCCTCTCTGTAGATCCTGCTCTCCCCCTTCTAAGCACGCAGACCCACTTTCCTACCAGTGCAATTATCTTTTTTGACAAGCCATCCATCAGCTTTAACTTTAAAGCACTTTCCACTGATACCCATTGTTACAGTTGTGTGGCTTTTTATGCAGGCGAAAGGAGAAAACATGATAGCAGACATTCAGACTACCCAACCATGTAAATCTACTTTGTTCCTTTTTTATTTCCAATTTTCTGTTCAATTTTTTGCCAAATTATGCATATTTGTTGTGTATAATATGCCCGTGTCAAATTAAATTAACATGTCCTTTTTTGCAGCCAGAGAAGGTTATGATTGCACATTACACAAGGAGCAGGGGCTAAAGTCAAACCTAACTGCATAGCTTTACTCTTACTATGAGTCTTGGCAGAGTGCTGTTAGACTGGGATAATTTTTTTTTGTCTTGAAGACAAGTCACGGTGATTAACCAACACTAATAAAACAGTGACCTGACTCATGATGCCTCAAATGACATATTTAGAATGATGACTTTTGAAAATGTTGGTCAGATACAAAATATGACTTAAGCCGCAAGGAACCCTAATTATGATCTCAGAGTTAGAATTAATGATGAGAGGTGGGAGTAGCATCTGGATATCTCGAGGGGACAATCTCTTAGTGTGTGGCATTTGCTGCATTCTAACAACTGGGGTCATCAATGGCTTCAGAGGTCCATCCTGATGATTTGGAGTTCAAATGTGGAGGTTGTTTTATATGTTGCCAAATAAGGTTGCAACCTCCGTAATGACAGGAGTTTCTGCCACATTTTGTAATATTTAGAGATGCACTGGGAACTTTACATGAAAAAGGAATCCGATGATTTTTAGCTTGACTGGCCCTTACCAGTCACCAGCAGATTGGAAATGTAAAAATCCAGGCTTTATCCAGTCAGTGAACAGATCATATCAATGCGTAACAAGGTTGTGGTAAAAACAAACCTCTTTGGTGCAGAAGTTGTAGCAAAGGGAATACTTAAAGTTAGCCACTTTTCAGTATAAGTACAATGTTTAAAAATGAAGTCAGTGAAAGCAAAGATGGTACGAAGCTATTTAAAACTGTAAATGCAACTGTATGTTTTAAAACCCACTGACTCAGCTGTTTATTTAACATGTGAGGAACGTAGAAAGGGAGAAACACAAAGTAGATAACAGGAAGGTACAACAAAATTCAGCAATGTGTACGGGCCAAGCTAAAAATAGAAATGTTGGTGAGTGGTTTTTTCAATCACAGAGTTAAGGAATGGGTCTATATTCTCTAGGGAAAACACATAAGAATGCCCTTTATTGTTAGTAATACTAAATCCTGCTAATTACTGATGTAAGATGATGTATTCTTTGCATCTGAGGTAAAATTTTTCAATTTTCCCATTTGGAATACAAAAACAATGCCCAATGTAATCTTTAAAATTGAAGTTTCCCAAGGAGCCCAACTTCAGTGTCTAGCTCGCAACCAGAACACAACCTGGGTGGTGATGCCGTTCCTAGACCTGAAACATCCAAAACGTACAATAAAGACTCAAAATGTCACATTTGTAATTATTTGTATTTTAAAATTTTAATAAAACCGCGTCTTGCTTTGGTACTCATTATAAATCTATAGATAAATGACCAGAAGGCTAAAATAATTTTCAGTTATGTCCCTTGTCTTTGGAATCAGCTACAATCTGTTTTGGCAGCTCAGACCTTTATACAAAACTGTCTACAAAACTCTTATTGGTGCTTCTCTTGTAATATTAATAATATCAACAAAAAATATTATTGTTAAATTAAACATGTAAATGTAATATTGTTGGAACATGATCCTGGAATATCTGACAACAAAAATAGGCAATTTGTGCAATTTGATAAGATGGTTGAACATATATATTTTTCACTATTAAGCAAAAGTAATTTTTTAAAGATCTTGTCACCAAAGTATTTGGGTGTTTTATTAATGAAATTATTTGGACAAGGTGCTTAATTGTTTATTCCAGATGTGAGCCGTTTTATTCAGTGAATCAAAAGAGCTAAGCAGCTACAGACCATATGTAATGGGCAGACAAAGAAAAAAAACAAAAAAAACATTTCCCTGAAACTGTTCAACAGTGACAAAGTGCGAACATATGGGACCGAATGACCCAGATGGTCTTATCACCCCTGAAGACTGCTAACTTATCTCTTCTACCATGAGATTTCCAAAGCAGGTGTTGATGAGAAATAATGAGAAAATCCACATTCAGCCTCAAGTCTATGATTTGCTGTTTATTGGCTATTATAGGGATTAATCTGACCCTACAGACGGCGGAACATTCGGTCTGTGCCTCTGCATAATCAGTCGAGGAGTTAATAACACACAGGTTGTCACAGCTGTTGAAGACAGAGAGACAAGATGCCCTGGATGACAATATGTCAATGGTTGTCTAGCAGATGAAACTGTGGATCTTAATAAATCAAAGTGACCCCTACCTGAAGCCAAACAGATGCAACACCTGGACATGTAAATTCCTGCATAATGGGTGCCATAAATTTAAATCAGAAAAGCCCCCGTTTAATAACTGTGCAGACGGCTGCAAGTGGGAAAAACAGTTTGTGCTTAATGTAAAAGACAGATTTGGAGTACCAAGCATCATCTGCTCCCATCACTTCATTCTAAACTGGGTAAGGAAGAACACAGCACCACCATTTTTCTCCTTTCTCCTGATGAAAATCATATATCAAAGAAGAAGGTGAAATAAAGTGTGTTTAGGTACGTAAGGTGAGAAGTGTGTTTGTCAAAAACAGTAGCTGGCTAGCAGTAAGTGGGGGGTGGGGGGTCACTGCTGTCAGTGTATTAATCACCACTGATGTGTGTTGTAAAAGGATTGCTGCAGGAAATAAAGACACCATGGTGTCAGCTGCATTGCCCTGATGTGACTCCATCAGACAGGAGGATGCTTATTGACAGGGTGAGAAGGGGGAATGGACAGAGAGAGAGGGGTGGGGGTGGGACAGAGGCAGCAATCAGTCCTCAAGTCAGTCACCTTGGCACAGACGCAATGTCACGAGAGCCCAGACCATTATTCCTCCAAGCCCACAGGAGCATTATTTAAACTCAAACCTCAAACAGTGACTGGGCTGAATGTCACCAGAAGGACAAGCATCAGCTCACATTTAGTTAAGCCCAAAATTATTCCATACCCTTGGCATACAGTATATGGATGTAGAACTATGATCATTCAACCCATCTCTCAAGAGATAAAATAATTTGAAAAGGTTATTAAAAATATGAAAAAATGATTTGTTTTCATTAACTTTTTATTGAGAATATGGCATGTTGATAATAATTTTTGTACTTTCTTTATGATAATTTAGCAATTAAACCCTTGTTATATTTGTATAATTCAACTAGTATTCTAATGACTTATCTTTGGTAAGGAGTTCCAAGTCTTTGAGGCTGGAAGGCCTCCTTGCCATCACCTTAATTTTTAGCTCAATCCACAGACTCCTTATTGTTCAAAGTCAAAATAAATATTCAGGGACTTATAGGGGCTGGTGCCTCTCTCCAAGGGGCTGTTTACACGACAACGTTTTTCAGCAAAACTGAGGTTTTTCTCTCCGATTCGGCCTCTCGTTTACACGACAACGGGAAAACGGGGGGGCGAAAACGCAGCATTTGGGAAACGGCTTCCAGAGTGGAGAGTTTTGAAAACACTGGGGGATTCGTTGTCATGTAAACGAAAGCAGGAGACTTTTGAAAATGATGACGTCACTGCCAGCCACCTACGGACATGTTGCACTTGCACACTCCGCCTTTCTACAGAAAAACAACAACAATGGCGGATCCAGGTATGCGGTTACTGCTGATGCAGCTTCTGAAGTTATTTGGTCGCATACAGTACGTGAGTCAAATAATCAATATGCCTTTATTTGAGCGGAGAACTACAAGAAGACCGCCATTGTTAGGTATCATGAAATGTTACTTTTCCAGGGTTTGAGGGTAAACCATGGAACACTGCATACACGGGGACTGCCATTTAATGGCCGGGCATATGTACTACATTGTTTTCCATCACGCGCCCTGTCGTGTAAACACAGCGTGTTTTCACCCGCGTATTCAAAGAAAAACGGCAACGTTGTCGTGTAAACAACCCCCAAGAGTCATTGGGTGAGAACGATAGACCCTAGACAGGTCACCAGTCAATCTCAGGGAAACACAGAGGACAAAAAGCCTTGCACACACAAACAGAAAATCTCTCACTCATTCCCAAGTGCAATAAACTTAACTTGAGAATGGAGTACACTGAGTTGTTCTCCTCATGCATGCATAGAGAGAACATGCAAACTCAATGCAGAAACAACCTAGGCCTAGGATTTAAACACAGTACCCTCTTGCTACAAGGCAACAGTGTTAACAACTGCTACACCATGCATCCCTCAGAAGAAACATGTTGGTAAAATTAAAATATAGCTTAAAATTTTAAATCTGCAAGGGCTAAATGGATATTTTTGGGCTTAACTGTATATGGTAAAGTCAAAAGAAATGCTGTTAGGGAGCAGCAGCTTAGAGGGATAACAAACTAGCGTCCTACCCAAGAATTCAAAAGCCTTCAGATTAGAAGTTCTAATTTCTGCTCAGACACGAACAACTGGGTCACCACAATTTCCTACTTCATATTAGTAAGCCATGCAGAGAATATTTAAATCTCACTCTACTATATTCCAAACATACCATCAGTCATGTCAACCAACCTCTAAAGGTTTATAGTTAGTTTCTCCACAGCAACATGCCATGTGGCCCTAAAACGTTACTTCAACATAATGAAACATGAGATGGTTGGAAGGTAGATTTAATCACTTAGACAGCGGCTATATCAAAATGTTCTCCACTTCATTTGGCTCAGACACAGAGAAAACAAAAATAGCTCTGCAGCTTATTATCAGTAAAACAGTGCATTTTTCTAACCTGATTAACTTGCGCATACAGTGGTTTGCAAAAGTATTCGCCACATACATGAATCAATTTTATTGGAATTCTATGTGAAAGACCAATACAAAGTGGTGTACACGTGAGAAGTGGAACGAAAATCATACATGATTCCAAATATTTTTTACAAATAAATAACTGAAAAGTGGGGTGTGCGTAATTATTCAGCCCCCTTTGGTCTGAGTGCAGTCAGTTGCCCATAGACATTGCCTGATGAGTGCTAATGACTAAATAGAGTGCACCTGTGTGTAATCTAATGTCAGTACAAATACAGCTGCCCTGTGACGGCCTCAGAGGTTGTCTAAGAGAATGTTGGGAGCAACAACACCATGAAGTCCAAAGAACACACCAGACAGGTCAGGGATAAAGTTATTGAGAAATTTAAAGCAGGCTTAGGCTACAAAAAGACTTCCCAAGCCTTGAACATCCCACGGAGCACTGTTCAAGTGATCATTCAGAAATGGAAGGAGTATGGCACAACTGCAAACCTACCAAGACAAGGCCGTCCACCTAAACACACAGGCCGAACAAGGAGAGCGCTGATCAGAAATGCAGCCAAGAGGCCCATGGTGACTCTGGACGAGCTGCAGAGATCTACAGCTCAGGTGGGGGAATCTGTCCATAGGACAACTATTAGTCGTGCACTGTACAAAGTTGGCCTTTATGGAAGAGTGGCAAGAAGAAAGCCATTGTTAAAAGAAAACCATAAGAAGTCCCGTTTGCAGTTTGCCACAAGCCATGTGGGGGACACAGCAAACATGTGGAAGAAGGTGCTCTGGTCAGATGAGACCAAAACGGAACTTTTTGGCCAAAATGCAAAACGCTATGTGTGGCGGATAACGAACATTGCACATCACTCTGAACACACCATCCCCACTGTCAAATATGGTGGTGGCAGCATCATGCTCTGGGGGTGCTTCTCTTCAGCAGGGACAGGGAAACTGGTCAGAGTTGATGAGAAGATGGATGGAGCCAAATACAGAGCAATCTTGGAAGAAAACCTCTTGGAGTCTGCAAAAGACTTGAGACTGGGGCGGAGGTTCACCTTCCAGCAGGACAACAACCCTAAACATAAAGCCAGGGCAACAGTGGAATGGTTTAAAACAAAACATATCCATGTGTTAGAATGGCCCAGTCAAAGTCCAGATCTAAATCCAATCGAGAATCTGTGGCAAGATCTGAAAACTGCTGTTCACAAATGCTGTCCATCTAATCTGACTGAGCTGGAGCTGTTTTGCAAAGAAGAATGGGCAAGAATTTCAGTCTCTAGATGTGCAAAGCTGGTAGAGACATACCCTAAAAGACTGGCAGCTGTAATTGCAGCAAAAGGTGGTTCTACAAAGTATTGACTCAGGGGGCTGAATAATTACGCACACCCCACTTTTCAGTTATTTATTTGTAAACCATGTATGATTTTCGTTCCACTTCTCACATGTACACCACTTTGTATTGGTCTTTCATGTGGAATTCCAATAAAATTGATTCATGTTTGTGGCTGTAATGTGACAAAATGCGGAAATATTCAAGGGGGACGAATAATTTGGCAAGCCACTGTATGGTACACTCACAGTTGCCTTGGTGGTCTGGCTGTTGTCTATTCAAGTTATCACTCATAGGCTTTTTTGTTGTACAAAGGTGCTTAAGTAATGATCAGCTTTTTTTCATGCTTTTCTTAATTTATAGGTTTTGTGGCTTTAAAAGAGATTTTCCCTTTAAAGCATGTACCACAATGGCTTGCAAACATCTGCATAGGACACTGATGAATAGGACAACACTAATGCAAAGCTTGAAAGGATTTTTCAAAAACAACTTTTGATGCTCTTAATTTTGGAGATTTCTGAGGCTTTGCAAAGGGCCAGTTTGTATGTGCACTCAAAAAAAGGATAGTGGAAACTTTTATTAGTTGCAATGCTGCAAACACACATACTTCTTCTTTTCAGCTGTCAGTAGATCAAAGCCCTCAGTCCCTCATCAAATACACTGACAGAAGCACAAAGCAGTACACTGACATTGTATGACCGCTGGCATTTCAGACAGCACACACAATTTAACTTAACTGCACATTCCTGCTAAACACCCTAGAAAGCCTACACTGAATGCTAGATGATGACTGCTGCTCAACAAACAAGTTAAGCTGCTGGGCCAAATGCAGAGTGTTTTATAGTTTGTTGTACTTGAATAGGCAACAGCCTTAGTCTTAGTATGCACAGTAATTACATGCTCCTAATAGCTCTGATCATTATTACATGCCCCAAAAAATGAAGTAATTACATTTTTATCCATTTGATTTTATTTAACATAATTAGTCACTACCAGGAAAAATTACACAGGTACTGTAAATGACTCAGTTGAGGTAAACACTGCCAAAGCTGTTTCTGCATGTATTGAAGAGGAGCAGTTGTTAGCATAGTAGCTTCAGCGCATCTAATATTGCATATATATATATATATATATATATATATATATATATATATATATATATATATAAGTATTTAAGCATTATCCAGGTCTGAATAAGCATTGATAACAAAAAAAATATAGGAAAATGTTTGTGTATCTAGACTATATGCCCTATACTTTTCTGTAGAATGGTAAATTGCCTGTTCTTGTATAGCACTTTATCTAGTCCTGAAAGCACTTCACACTACATTCAGTCATTCACCTGTTCAAGCACATGTTCACAAACTGATGATGGTAAGCCACACTGTAACCACAGCTGCCCTGGGGCACACTGACAGAAGAACATTGGTTTGAATCCTATGACGTGGATTTTGTTTGGATTGGAAAACTAACAGTTTCATGTAAAATAATACATGCTTACAACCAGCAAAATTAAAATGTTGTCTTTCATTAGTATGAAATCTTTGAGTTTGTTTTATAGGGCACTGTCCAACTCCAAAAAAATCCAGACTAAATCTTTAATGCAATTTAAAATGTTTATATATTGAACTTAAACTGTTCACTGGATACAGCAATAATACAATATGCCATTGAAAGACTGAAAGAGCAGAACTGACTTCCTTGACCCGTCTTGGTAGAGTACCTTTCCAACCTGCCTCAAAAAGGTGGGTTATTAAAGAAACAATTAGAAGCATACACAAAGCAATTTGCAGGCAGTCGAACTCCTCAGACTGAGCCGGTGAAGGGCCTTTCAGCGCTGATTTATCATGCTGTCGCCTTCAGATGGCAACATAATTAATAGGAGCATGGACTTCTAATTCCACCCGCTTCCACGGCCAGTAGACTCCGTTTGATTTATGACGGCCGAGGACTTTGCATTTTATCAGTTCATTCGCTCGTTATTTATGTTGATGACCAATTTCAGTGGGTCGCCATCATCTAACTTGCCACTAATCAAAGAGAATTAGGGTTCACTGCATTATTTAGAAGCAGCTAATTTATCTTTGGAATGAGAAGAAGTGTTGGTGCAGTGTAGTAACCACATGGCTCTGCTTTTAAAATAATACAATTATGACTTAAGTTCAGTTTTATCCCATGCATTTGACTGACTGCTTATCTTAGCAAACTGTTGGCAACGATTAAGCTGCTGATGCTGACCTTGAAAATTCTAAATGCTGCTAAAAAGTTTATGCATTCAACATGGGCATGAATATATTATAGCGTTTTAAGAGGCATTTAAACATTTTTTCTCAATAACGTCTATGAATATTTAAAATTAGAAACAGGTGCACATGTTTGAATTTGATCATTTGTGATCCAAACAGTTAAAATTATACACAAACCCTGATTCATATTTGACATCCTCTAGCAAGGTTCAGACCAAAATCTTGGCATAATTCTGGTTCAATATTTGACCTGGAAATCTTATCAGAAATGGTAGAGTTAATCTGAAAGAAATGGCTTCCTGGCATAGAACGGGCTGTTAAGCATAGTCCATAAATCTTTGGTTGGGTTTAGACTGGGCACATTCCAGAAGCCCAATGTTAGCCTGCTTTACTCAATCAAAGACCACTCAGCAAATGCTAAATACGTTCCAGAGAAGAACTTTTAAAGAGAAAGATTGAGGAGTTTGGCCACAATGATAACTGAGTCAAGGTGGCTTTTAAGCCTCATGAAACTCTCAAGTATGGTGGTGGCGGCATCATGCTAAAGGGTTGTTTGCTGCCAGTGGAACTGGTATATGGAAAGTGGAGGGAATGATGAAGGTGCTCTACATGAAATTATTCAACTGCTCATCAAAACAGCTTGATGATTGAAACTTGGCCACAAATGGGTGTTCCAGCAGGATAATAATTACAATATAAACTGAATAAAGCAGGTTCGAATTAAGCTTTGAGAATGGCACTGACCTCATGGTTGGAGAGTGGAGAGGTAGATGGAAGCTGGGACCGGAGATCAGCGGAGGACAACCATGGAAGAGAACTCGGAAGAAGAACCTAAGATCGGGTGAGCTTGCAGGTTTTTAGAGATGAAAAGACATGGAACCTCCTGGGGATGACCTGAAGAGCACAGAGAACACAGGTAAGTCTCGGTAGAAGCAGGGGATCAAAAACTCACAGGAACTTGGCGGTCTTTGCTTGGCACTACCGTTAACATTAACCACCAGGCATAGAATGGTTGTCTGCCAGCTCCTTAAAAGCTCCAGAGCACAAAAGGCTTGATTGCCACCAGGTGTATGGAATCAGGCAGCACACCGAGCTCTTCAATTAAGATTTTCTTTAAAAAAAAACACTCATCCTGTGCAGAAAACAGTCATTCACTCATTCTAAGTTTTAAAAAAAGAAGGAAGTTGTTTTGTGTGATCATTTGTACCAGAGGAAAAAAAATGAGTTAAATACATGTTAAAAAGCCCAACAGTAACAGGATGACTGCATATAAACTTCTCACCTTCAATACTGTTGTAATTGTCAGCTCTTTCTGTGTCTGAATGAAAGCCATCAGAAGACTATTAAAGATCAAAGATGACAATAAAGCTGGATTTTTTCCTTTTCTTTTCTTTTCAAATGAGTGACTCACAAGAGCCCATTTCACTCCTCATAACCTATAATGGCTCATGGATTCTTGTGCAAAAGGCTATAAAGTCAAACTCCAGCAGATCACAAGCTGGAACACCGAAGCAAAACTGGACTAAAAAGATTTCCTGTAACACTAAGAGTGAATTATTGTCCAGCTAAGATAATGGGTCATGAATGGGCTACAAATTAATACAATACATTACAAGAAACACTGATAAATAGGGTCACATTGCAGCCATGTTTGTTAGAAAAATTACACCTGTTCCAAGTGTTATGAACCTGCAAATCCTATTCTGAAGGTTAAATTGTGTATTACAATAAAACAAATTGAGACAGAGAAAGCTGCTGACAGTGGGACATTATTTAATGCCATTGCAGCTAGTGTAACAAAAGGGATAGGATTAAGATGTAATAAACCTTACACAGTCAAAGAAAAATAGCCCTTGTAAACAATGCAATATAGAAGCTGGAGAGCACGTTGGGTAGGTTTAGGGCTTCGCATAAGTCACTTTAATGCTACAGCAAACTTTCCAGGCAGGGATTTTAGATTAAAAAACAGCTTTAGATTAAGATTTGACCTTCCCAGGAGCAGCACAGCAATGAATAAAATGTTTAGTAGTTATTTCTATTTAACAGCTGAATACTTTGCAGAGGGATGTTATCCTCTGTCTTTTTCATTTTGTTTAATTATTCAGCAGAATGGAAGATAGGGTCTTTTTTGACAAAACGCTCCTCGGTGCTTAGCAGTGACACTAGGCGCTATGATGTTCAGACGCTGCAAAATCGACTGAGCTACAGCCCCCTTGTTCACAAGGTGTATCATTTATCCAGCAGGGTAATAAGATGCTGAATTTACACAGGCCTGTCAATAGGCATGTCGATAGTAGGACACTTAGCATCTATCATCCTGAGAATCGATGCCATTTTTCAGCCATGAATCCCGGGAAATGATAGCTTTCAAATAAATGGTGCAAAGAGAAACACGACTCTCCTTGGGGAGAGATAGATGTAGAGTGGCTCAATTTCCCTCTTTCTTGCTTCCTTCACAGGTTGTGCGTGCTATCTGGTTTAATGTAGAAGGTCAGAAGACACAAGAAGGAAAAATCCTCTGGAAAAAAGGGAAGCATTTTTTAAATATTTGGTTATCAAAACAGCTAGAGGTGAACAGAGATTGATATTTTTATCAATATCTGAGGCAGAGAGTCATAATAAAATGGGGAGTATGGTGTCATTGCTCAATTCAGTTAAGTCTGCAATCTGGCCACACCTAAGAACAATATGAGTCGGAAACAGAGAATCATCCCCTGTTCAGAAATCTTCTTCCTCTTGCTGAAACCATGTAGAGAGCACAAAAGGCTTTTCATATCTTAGAAACTGAGTCACAATTACATTCTCTAAAACAATATGTATCTTTGGTCTGTTTGTCTTTATTTTATATCGTAAATATGCCAGCATACTACAGAACTTAAACCACCCAAAGCCTTGATTTTGCACACGTGAAGGGGCCTGAAAGTAGAAGTTTGCTTTGGTCTTGGCCCCTCTCAGACTAGCTGTTAGAATCAACCTCTAGGTCCAACTAATCTAGATGTGTGCTACATACATATATGTAGAGAGAGTCATCTTCTGTAGTTCACTTTAAAAACAATGATCTATCCCGTTAAACTGACCCAAGTTGACCCAAGATTGCATGTTGAATTTCACATTCTTACCTAGTATGGCACGACATCTAAATGTTAAACTTCCTACATACAAATTAAAACCCTGGCTGTTAATCAATAATCCTAATATGAAATTCATGATCAACTAGTTAAATCAAAATCAGAACTACAGGATTTAAAGATAAAATATTTAGCCATCTATATTACCTGTCTAGACATGGTTAGAACCTGTCCTCCTTTTTCAGACAGAAGAACACAGTGACAGGTCATTAATCACAAGGACAGCCAGGAAGAGCTATCCTTAAACCGATGATGGTATCCTTACATTTCTCCACTGCTGCTGATGCTCATAAAAGAGCGAGAGAGCAAAGAAGAAAATGATTTACACCAATCAATCATTTGCTGCTGCTGCTCATCAGATGTAATACTGGCAGCCTGTCGTTACAGCGTCATTGTAAAGGGCACCTGCTGACAACCACAGTTGATTAAAGGGTACCGCTCTCTAACCTTATATGTTAAGAAGACTGTCACTGAGTGACACAAACTCTTTCTCCCCTTCCAGGCCAGTTTAAGGCAAGAGTATTGGCATTCAGATTTGTGGCTGCTCTGGTGAACAGATGTCTGTTCTTGCGAATAAGGATATGACACCAGCAGGCCTTCTCTGCTTCCTGGGGCTATAACAGCATAACCCCCCATCAGAGGGGCAGGAGGGACACTATCAACAAGTGAATGCTTCACAAGCCTGCTTTCCACACTCCTTTTCCCTTCTCTGCAATTATCATCAAAGAACATCTGTTTTGCGCCTCCAACCCACTCCTTCACAAGTGTCCTAGCCTCACCTTGACCCACACTTTCAATTGTGGTGGATGTTATGACTAAAAATAAACAAAGTGAAGGAGTGAGGCTACCCTTTGTGTGAGCAGGGCGTTCTCCCTCACTGCTACCATGAGGAAGGATATCGGCCAACGAACAAAGCAGCTTCCTTCGCCTGCTAGTGGCTCCTAACAGGTACGCCAACACCAAAGAAGAGCATTTGTGTGGATCTGATCCAGAAGAGGAATCTTGTTGCTTGACTTGTTTACAGGTGTTCAAGTTGATCAGACTGTCGCTTTGCTGCTGTCACGGTCTGAATGGAATTTCACTGAAATGTTCAATAGTTCCTGGCAAGCAACGTAATATGCAGAGGCTGTGCTTTGTCCTGTTGGATCCCAGAGTGTATCTTATATTACAAGGTGTTTGGTGTCATATCTAAACTCCCTGTTTGTTTACTGCACAGTCAGCAGAGTTAAAGTTAAGTCCAAAAGTATTCATACCCCTGACATATTTACGTTTAAAATGAGATTTATTTAATCAAAATATTTCTTATGGGAAATGAGTCAGGTTTTCAAAAAGTGCAAAACCTTTGTCAATGAAAAAATCCTTTTTACAATTGCTATCCAGCTTTTTGTATTTTTCCAATGCTATTTTGACCATTTGTATTTGATGATGAGCTCCAAGTCTTGGAGGTTGAAAGACCTCCTTGCCAACACCATAATCTTTAGCTCAACCCACAGTGTGAAGTCAGGATCCTGACTGGGCTGCTTCAAAATATTGATTATTATGAAGTGTATAAATATATTTTGACCTGTCATTTTACTGTAAATAAAATGTAAACAAAAACAGACTTTTATACATTTTATTGGCTTAAGTGCTTGAAAACATTCATTTTCGTAAACTACTGTGACTGAAAGGGGAAAACATCACATTAATAATATACTCAAAAGTTCTAAACGCATCTACTTCCTTTCACCTCTAATTTCAAGAGATTTAAGTCCTGGACTTCAAATCCAAGTCAATTTTTGAGTCTTTAAAGCACCTGTCCAATTCCGTTCTGAAATCTTTATTTTTGCAACTTATGTGTTACCAGAATCTAAGTCACAGACCTGAATCCCCATCTCTGCTGTGTAATTGTGTGCAAAAAGCTCAGATTTAAACCAATAAGGAACCAAGTTAAGACTAAATTATTTATATCCTTAAGGTGAAGAACTGACAGAGAATGTACTTTATTTTTTACAGTGATTGTAATTATAGAGTACTTCTGTCTAAAATCCATAAATGCTACTAGCAAACTCTGTCCTCTACTTAAAACTGTATATAGTGAACATGTTATAGGAAGTGAATGAGTGAAAAGCAAATCAGGAGAATCACCGAACAACACATACCACCTCTATCCCCAGTTACAATCACTGTAGATCAGACAAGTAAACATGGTTATACATTTCTACCCCTAACATCTGTCACAAGGCTTTAGCATGAATGATTTGACTTACTACAGTATCTTAGTACCATGCCATGAAGCTAAGGTGGAGTCAAAATGACAACATTACAGATGACTGTAATTAAATAATGTGCAAGACCATTGTGCTTTGTGCTGAACATTTTGGAAACTGGACAGACTCCAAGCCATCTGTGTTTACCGACTGTCAATGGATTACTAATGTGTAAAAACAAATGCAGATATGCTTGTTTTAGATCTCTTTGTACGATAATCCCTGGGGAAGTCTGATGATGGTTCCATGATTATTTCAGCCACATGGTGCAAGACGGATAAATGTGTTGGGTGGCCCCAACGCGGTGTTAGTCATGCAGTTTTGTCTGCGTCAGTCACTGAGCTTAAGACTCCCTGTGCACCGATCAGTCTTCAGTCAGCGCGGAAGGCAAGATGACTCGCAAATTCTGAAATCCTACTCTGGAAAACGAAAAAAGAAAAGAAAAAAGCATAAAAAGTCATTGAAGCAAAAGAAAACATTCAAAAGATATGAGTCAGCCAGTTTAAAATTTAAAGGAAAAATATAGAGGAAAGCTAGAGGAATGATGGTTCATATACAAGATGGTCAGCCTGACTTATGTGGTCCGTGATGTCCAATAAATCTTCCTCTATCTTCTCTGCAGTGATGGCAGAAAGGGATGAGCTGCTCACCAACCCCCCTCCATCTCATTCACATGTCTATCTGCCTGTTATCTGTGCCCTTGAGCAAAGATTACTGATGCCCTGCCTTTGATATATGACACATCATGTGCCATAACATTTCATCCAGTGAATTAACCTGGAGAAAAGCAAAAAAAGGCTACTGTCAGTCCCCCAAATCACTCCCAAGTCCTTCTTTTTGTGTGTGGATACTCACTGATATTACGGCTGAATCACTGGAGAAGTGTTATCTGACCTTTACAGGACTCAATGTTATGTTATCTAGAGTGTGTTAACTCACAGTCAACACAGCAAAAATGAATCACCATTAAAGGCCTTAATTCACCAGAGGTTAAAACTGCTTTTATTCACAATCCTCAAATCTTTTAAAAAACCTTTAAAAAATTGTAGTACTTTTGTTGAAGTGAAATGACCTGTTCAGGGTGTACCCCACCTCTCACTCAATGATCGCCGGAGATCAGCACCAAATTCCCCCGTGACCCTGAAAAAAATCTAAAGGCTGTAGCCTTTTTAAATTTAAGCTGTATATGGCTAATGGCAGCAACAAACAACAAAGTGTTGTAAAATATTAATTAAAATAATTCAGCAACATTATGATGGGTTTCATAGTATGATAGCTTTAAGTAACTTGACATGAGGTACATTAGGTGTTGGGGATTTGCATGTTCCCCCATACATGCGTGGATTCTCTCTGGGTACTCTAGCTTCCACCCCTATTAACTGGTGTCTCCAAATGGCCCTTGGACCTGTTTAGATTGTACCCCACCTCTTGCCCAATGACCACTGGAGATAGGAACCAGCTCCTAGCAAAAAGCAAGAAAATGACACCTTTTGTGAAAAGCTGTTGTTGAATAAAAAATATGGGCGAACATACAGTACACACAGTGCAGCAATAAAACGCCTCCTCATCACCACAAATCTTACATCGGTATCTTAGAACAGTTCGTCTCCTTCAGTGTTATTGTTTTTTTACACACCAGTCACCTGCCTGATACCCCTCAGCCATTTTCCTCAGAAGCTGTCAAACGCACCGGCTATAATATATGGCTGCCCCAATGAGAACAGCTGTAGCCAATCTCCATCCTCTCTCACTCTCCTGGAGCCTACCGCCTGTCCAGCATAAAATAATAAATAAGGATTAATTGATTTTCTGTCACTCACGCAGAAGAAAATAAATTTCCATGCAGTCTGTTTCCTACAGCATTGTAATTTTGTACATGGCATGTAATTTAAGTTTTTTAATTATACATGAGTGGGAAAAGTGTGATAAAATGTCCTGCCGCTTGGCTCAAGGCCACAAAAGCTGGCCTTCGTATGTGCTGAGACAACAATGGCATTAACTTGATCACACATAAATAATGCACTAATGTATTTAGAAGCGACACATCTCTGTCCAAAAAGAAGGGGAAAAAGAGGTTTAGAGTCAAGGTCAAGGGCTGGCTATTTGTCTCAAAGTAATGACGTTCATTTGGAGCGTATGAATCATCAAACGTGTTCTCAGATGCCAAGAATCAAGAGCAGGAAAGTCGGGATCGCTCTGATTTCCAGCCAGTGACAGGAAAATAGATAATGTGCTAACTAAACTGTGAAACTCTAGAAGCAATAATCTGTTCCCTTGGAGCTTGAATATGTTTCAAAATGTGTTTATGACGAAAGAGCTGGCCTCGTAAAACAAAGGACAGAAAAAAGTAAAGGCCCATTATTAAAGATTTACACACTACAGCATTTGTACTCAGCTCCTTTTCATTGTTCAGCAGATTAATGAACAGTGCAGAGAATGAGATGGCATTTCCCTAAGTCGAGCTAAGCTGAAGCCTGAGATGGGACAAGGAGAAGGAGGATGGGAGGGAGCAGCAAACAGGGTCATCAGTAGGGCAGGGTCTTAAATCAGAGCAAGGCCTGACCTGGTGTCAGCACTGGACCAGAGGGGGAGGAAAGTCTTCACAACAATGAGGAGGGGCTGAAAGGAGTTCTATTTGTCGTGGATATCTTTCTTCTTTTTTTTTTTAGGAACGACCAGCTGGGACTGAAAAGCAGCTGGACAGAAAGAGGCTACAGTATGAAAAGCCTCTGGGTCACAGAGAACTCTCGGTTACCCTCTAACTCACACAAATGGCACGAGTTTAACGAGGTATCACGCTGGAAATGATTACAAGGTTTGTTCACTCAAAGAAGCTCTGAAAAAAAAGATGTTTCAGTGATTTATTCTGCGGCTGTTGTTTTCTTACCCCAAAAAAAACGGCTTCACATCTGCAAACTGTCTGATTCAGAGCGTCCTGTGGCTAAAATTACAACATGATGTATTGCATCATGAAAGATTTAACTGCTTTGACATTAAATAGCGCTCACAGCCTAATGCAGAGGTATTTTACCATGGATAAATATGGCCTATCTCTTGTTCTGTGACATGTGTAAGCTTTTCAGCACCAGTTAGCAAAATTCTCACCATCTTTCATGTTTTATTTTTATTCCTCTGAGCTCCAGAGACATGCATCTTCTTCTCAAGCTGTGCATCTTCTTTTGCCTTTATTTATCCACTTGTTGAGAACCACAGTGCAGTGTACTATTGGCCTTTAAAACAGGTTTCTTCTGTCTTTGATTTTTAAAACTACGTTTAAAAAGATATTAACATCAGACATACTGAGTAAGCAGAAAATGCTGTTTTCAAATGCTGATTTCATTAATTGAGAGGAAAAAACAAAAAGATACCCAAACCAATCTGGCCTTATGTGAAAAAGGATTTGCTCCCTAAACCTAATATCTGGTTATGCCACCAGTTGCGGCAACTACTGCCATCAAGATTTTATGATATTTGTCCATCAGATTTTTACCTCGTTGTGACCCACTCAGTTTTGGCCCACTCTTTTTAATCACATTATTTTCAATCAGCCACACTGGAGGGTTCTTATAATGATAAAGGCTGTTTAAAGTCACCCTTCAGTATGTGAATTGGATTAAAGTCTAAACTTTGCCTAGGCCACTCCAAAACCTTAATTTTAGTTTTTCAGACATTCAGTGGTAGACTTGCAGGTGATTTTCGAATGCCTGTCCTGCTGTAGAACCAAAATACAGCTGATATCAAAGCACTACCTAGGGGTGTAACTATGTAGATGTATTTGTATTCGGATTTTTAAACACGGCCCTGTTGGTTCGGTACGCCCATGTACCAAACAAATACAACTGTTTTCTATCTGAACACATGCAGAATGTTTATGTGCAGAACTGTTTGGGAAGATTAATGGTTTCTCAAGCAGCTGCAGTAGAAAAAGAAAGATAAACCGAACCAGAATTTTGTTAGCAATATAGTACATAATTCGCTCTGCACTGAACTGAATCACTCGCCTTAAACAATGTCAGGCTGAATGTAAACATCACTGATACTAGAGAAAAACCAGCTGACGTCCGCAGGGCTACCAGTAGCATCCAATCAGCCCAAACTCCTTATTTTATATAAAACATTTGTATATTCTAAAAAAAACAACAATCAAATCTCCAGTCAGTTCTATACTTTCAACTTTTTTAAATTAAAGAACATAATAATTCAAATAATTTCAAGAATTGAAAGGAATGAAAACAGGAAAAAAAGGTTCTTTGTTTGGTGATCAAAGTAAAAAGAATAAGTTATATGTACATTTGTATTTATTTTTCTAGAATAAAGTATCTTGATTAAACATATGGTTCCATGACTTTAAGACGCCAAATACGTACCTAACCGTCATTTTTGTGTACCGGTACACCCCTATACTGGCGAGAACTCCATCAATTACAACAAGTCCTTCAGGTCATCAAACAGCAAATCAGACACATACCATCGCACTACCACCATCATGTTTAACTGTTGTTATGATGTTTTATTTCTTCTATGCTGTTAGATTCATACCAGTTCAGGATGCACCCCTTTATTCAGCCCACAGAATATTTCCTAAAAGCATTGGGGGATCATCAAGAAGTTTTTGGAAAATCTGAGACGGGTCTTTGTGTTCTTGTGATCACCAGTAGCTTTGAACCTGGAACTCTCCCATGGATGCTTACCCATGAACACTGGCCTTAACTGTGGTAATGCAGCGCTTTAGATGTTATTTTGGGCTCTTTTGGGTTTTCAGCTGTCGATGTGCCCAGGGAGTAATTATGGTGGGTGACCACACCTAGCAAGGTTCACCAATGTTCCATGCTTGTGGATTATCACTCTTACTGTGGTTCACTGGAGACCCAAAGCCCAAGAAATGGCTGTGAGAGCCTATAAAGACAAATATGTACATGACTTTGTTTTTCATCTTTTCTTCAATTTCTTTGGGCATTCAATCTACTTCATGTTGTCAGACAATTACTTGATTCTAAAGATCAGGCAGAAATCAGGGCTGGGTGTAGTGAAACTGAACTCAGAATATGTTTATTCAAAGTTATTTTATTATTTAAAAACAAAATTTTACATTCACAGACTTTTTTTGTCTGATAAGACATTGATGATATGAACCTTTTAAGTGTGACAAAAAAGCAAAAACAGAGGAAATCTGTAAGGCGGCAGATACTTTTTTCAGAGCACAGTAAATCCTCCTTTAATCTCATCTGTTTTTATCTGTTGATCTGAACCCAATGAAAAATGCATACTCATCTAAAACGTGCAGCCTTTATAGGATCAAAAGGATACGGCTAGAAAAAAACAATAATATCCAAGGTAAAGAATACACATATTAAATCGCTTAAGTGTCATGTTTGATTTTCAAGGACACATTATCCCTAACAGCATTTAAATTATCAAGACGGTGAATAATCTACTTTGTGTCCAGCAAGCATCCTGCCTCAAGAGAAGAAACTTCGATCACATTTTCCAGCAACCCACTATAACACCGGTGCGCTTCATGTTCTGAGATGATTAGGTGAATAAATTGTTTCCACCCTGGCTTCTGCTGACGCTCACGTGGATGAGGAGATCTATCGCTATTAATTGTCCTTCTTCCTCCCACTCAGCCTGCGTCTGCAACTCCGTCCTCACTGGAGTGCGGGGCCAAAATAAATTAAGTTCCATCTGAGCTTTGGCTGAACAAGCTGTACTACAAGGCGGACAAGAGCTCTTAATGTTTTGTGAATGTGCCAGATCTGCTAGGAGTTCACATGGCCAGCAGACTTATAATATTAACAATGAAATCAACGCTACTTAAGCACTTTATTATAAGTACTATTACTAGCTATCTGATTATTTTTATTATGGCAGCTAAACTGCTCAGATTTTACAATCTATAAAACTCCTTTCATACTATGACAAACCACAAAATACAATAGATTTTATTATGTTTTTTTGGAACAGACCAACACAAAGTAATGCATAATTCTGAAGGGAAATGAAAGTAGTACATGGATCTTAAAATATTATGCAGATACAAACCTTAAATGTGTGGTTAGTATTTGGATCCAGTGCTACCTTTTGCAGGTAAAGCTGCAGATATTGTGAGGTGCAACTCTAAAAGCTTTGCATGTCTAGACAATAACTTTTATGGAATACTTCTCTTTAAAATATCAAAGCTGAGGAATCAAAATGTTAACTTATTTCAGTAATTTAACTGAAAAGTGACACTCATGTTATATAGCATGGAGCCAAAGAGCTTGTGGTTCTGCTAAGGTGTTATGAATGCCCAGGTATTTCATCGTCCTCCTGACAAAACTTCAGAGATTCTCTGCAGTGTTTAGGTCAAGCCAGTTTGTCGGCCAGTGAAGCACAGTGATACCATGGTTTGTTAGAGGAGGAATTGATACTTCTGACTTGTGAGGAGGTGCCAACTTCTGCTAAAAAAAACAAAATCAGCATCTCTACCCATAAAGCTTGTCAGTAAAAGGAAGCACGAAGTGATCTAAAATTTCCTGGTAGATGGTGGATCTGACTTGGAATTTAATATAAAAAAAAACAAAAAACATTTAGACCGACACCAGCAAATGCAAATCTTCACTGTTACAGAAAGCGTCAGACTCTCCAATCTTGAGCCAGACTCTGAAACCTTGAATTTGAAAGGAAATGTGCTTTCATATCAAATGACTACTTCGGACAACTGAGTAACAGTCCAATCATTTTTCTCCTAGACCCAGGTCAGAGCCTTCTGATGCTTCCGAAGTGGCTTAACACAAGGAATGTGAAAGTTGTAGCCGATATCCTGGATGCTCTATCTCCAGGATGCTTTATCTCCAAACTAGTAAATCTCAAATTCTTCAATGAGCTTTGCTTCAGGGACCTCTCAATGCTGCAGTTATCCTTGTTATTATTTTCCTTCCAGTCAACTTTCTATTCTAACAGCACTTTGTGGAGGGTGTCAGTAACTGTCTTCTGGACACTTTTCAACTCAGCAGTATTCCCCATGATTGTGTAGGGCATACACATTGCCATAACATAATATTTATACTTTTTGATTATTAGACTTATGTAAACGAAGATTTTCTGAGAAGAGGAATTTTAAGCACCTTTCAGCCGGTATTATCTAAATGATCACAAATAATCACAAACATATCACACTGTGTGTAGTAAATCTATACAATATAGGAGTTTTACTTTTTGAACTGCATTATTCAAATAAATAAACTTTGTATTGGTATTCTTGACATGCACCTGTATGAAGCCCGCAAATGTTTAAGCCATATTGCTGTGCTTTTTAATTGTGTGGATAGATGTTGAAATGCATATTTTAAGAGTTTTGTGTGCAGATCCAAAATAAATGTTATGAATTTCTTTGTGATTTAACACAACGTTGCAGTAAACAGACTTATCCACCGATCAAAACATTACCGTAATTGCAACCTTCAGTGTTGCTGAAAGGCTTGTCAATCAATCAGAGACTGACAATTGGTTGAAGCTGCAGCTCCTTTGTTTATATTTCAATTCTAAATTATTCTTTTATTATTCCTTAGGCATGCCTTTTTGTGAATGCACAATTAACTCCATCCAAACACTGATGAAGAGAGTGCTCACATACCTGCAGCATACCTTTTTTGTTAGCGGGGCCTTGGTGTATTGATATACAATCGGCACAGCTTTCTTACAAAATCTGAAAACAATCAGTGTGCAATGCAGCACAATGCTGAGACATTAATCACAACAGGCAGCACTTTATTCCACACAACCACACAGTACTGTTGCAACAGCTGCTAAGCATTCTGCTAAAGCAAATGATTTATAGCTGTGTCGCAATAACGATGAGAAAGATCCATTACCATATCGACAAGCTCCCAGATGGATTATCTTCATTGATTACTTCATGGCCTGTTGATAAGTATTTGTTTGAAAGGCAAATGAGGTAAGAAAAGTGTGCTCTGTCGTTTTCAACAAAGCAAAAACCAGAAGTATTTCCAACCAGATTTGCCTAAACCATGTTAGAGAGGCTAGTCACACCTAGACACAATCAGGCTGTCAGATCAAGAGATGTGAGGTAAATAGTCCGGATGATGAGCAACACCAAAGCGAGAGTTCACATGTGTAAGATTTCACAGCTAATCACAGATCACTCTGATTCATGGCGCAACTCCCTCTACCAACTCATATATCACATGAGGCTTTCTTTGCCCCCCCCACGTCTCGCCACCCGGCCTTCCCATCCTGCAACCTTGCCAAGGTCAGCTGAAGGAAATGATACCGCTACACCACAAGATTTATGAGAGATTCACTCCCGTTTGCCTCCCTGTTTACAGAATACATTGACTCCCACCGAGGAGCTGTTTCCTTCCCTCAGCGATAACAGAAAGGGAGCCCATCTACTGGATGTCACAGAGAGGGTGAGTCCAGCAGCTTGTCTCCTGTGACAGGTGCTAATTGAGAAGCAAACACAGAGCGGATCCAGCCTGGATCTGTTAGAAAACCAAAGTGAATACCCTTGGACAGAAACAAAGAAAGTAACTCCAAGGATGATGTGTTGCAATACAAATAAGGCAAGACAAGGTAATTTTATTTGTATAGCAAACTTTCAACAACAAGGTAATTCAAGGTGCTTTACATGATTAAGAGGTAAACTAAAAATAGCAGTACAACACAGACAAAGCATAAAAAGTAAAAACAGCAATAAAGCAAGACGCATACACAAAACATGATACATCAAAGCGTTACTCAAAGGCAGCTCTAAACAGATACGTTTTTAGTTTTGATTTGAAAGAACTCAGTTTTTCAGCAGCTTTGCAGTTGTCTGGAAGTTTGTTCCAGATTAGAGGAGCATAGAAACTGAAAGTTGCTTCTCCATGTTTGGTTCTAATTCTAGGGATGTTGAGTAGACTGGAATTAGAGGATCAGCTGCAGCTGTCTAATTGACTGTTTAGGCAGACCTGTGAGGACGCTGTTGCAGTAATCAATCCGACTAAAGATAAACGCATGGATGAGTTTCTCGATGTCCTGTTGCGACATCAGTCCTTTATTCCTAGAGATGTTCTTCAGGTGATAGAAGGCTAACATTGTTATTGCCTTTATGTGACCCTGGAGGTTCAGGTCTGAGTCCAAAACTACACCTAAATTTCAGGCCTGATTAGTAGTTTCTAGCTGTATTACCTGAAGCTGTGTGCTGACTATTGATCGTTTCTCTTTAGGTCCAAAAGTAATTACTTCTGTTTTGTTTCTGTTCAGCTGGAGAAAGTTATGGCACATCCATCCATTGATTTGCTCAATGCATTTACTTATGGTTTGAATGGGATGAGATGGATGAAATAAGATGAAAGTGTCACTAAACTGACCAGTTACAGTTCATAAAATGCACATTCCATTCACTGTTGTGCTAACATTACAAAATATGTAAAGAAAAAACTAAAAGAAACCAAACTAACTTCACATGTAGGTTAGTTTAGGTTAGTATCTTATTAAATATAATAAAACTAGAAAATATTTTTTTGCCTTAATAAACTAGTATTGACTTACTCAGTTGCTTGCTTCTAACTATTCCCTATTCATAAGCAAAACAATTGAAAATTACCATGAAGCAATTGAAAGGACAAAAATTATAAAAGAGACATTTATCCTCACCTTTTAAGACAGTATGGTGAAAAATGTTTTTCCACCCGTCCTTTCCTCCTCACTCTTGGTGGGTCATGGTAAACTTAGGTCTTTTCCCAGCCTTATTTGTCGCTGTAGTTCCAGTGTTTTTAACCTTTCCATTGTTGCTCTGGCTGGAGATATAGGCAAGATTAGGTAGGCAACTATTTTTCTTCATCAATCTTTTGACTTAAAGATTAACACAGATCTGATATGTTATCTTGTCTTTCCCATTTTGAAAAGTGACCAAGAGACATGGGCCTTTGTGTCACATCATATTTAGAGCCCTGGAAAATAGACTAATTGACTTAGAAAGCAAGGTATAAGATGCAAAAAGTACCATTAATAATAATGAAAAACACTGTGTAATAATAATCTCAGGTCTCTTGTGATGTCATGATGTTAAATAAACACAAAACATGTTTTGTTCAATATCACAATTGATTTCCATGCTGTACTCCCAAACTCTGTTTGTGTTGTCACTGTACATTTGTTGAAAAAACACTGTATAGCATCTTAGATAAAGCACAATACAAGAAGTATACATCACAAAAATTAAGAGCTTAAACATTTTTACAATTTATTGATTGGTTTAAAGAAAACAGACAAAAAAACTCAAAAAATGATACACTTGGTCTTTCCAGTCATAATTATAGTAACTTCATTATCATAGCAATTATCATAGTGAGAAAGATAAAAAAAAATTATCATGCGTTTTTTTGCATTCTTATAAGGGATTAATTTTACAAAAGCACACATTTTTCAAATATAAAGGTGTCAGAAAGCAAATACTATACATTTAGTGGTTGGGGGTTAAGGGAACAAGAAAACCCCAAGATTTATGTATTCAAATTCAACTAGAAATCCATCCTTGTGTTTTGCCAAGTTTGTCCCTAATGCTAGGAAACTATAAGAGGAAAATAAACTTAGAAAAAGTAGAAAAGTGACCTTAATTTGGGAAATAAAACAAAAAGACAAGAATTGCAATATACTTTGAGTCCTTCTGACTAACCACCAAACCTATTGTTCTCATATGGACTTTGTGGCTCATCATGAAAGTATACACCAACAAAGGTCATTTCTGACAATGAGAAACAAGTAATGAATATGAGGACTGCTTGTTCATTCAGCGTCTTTTTAATGTCAAAATATTTTTTAGTTTTCCTACATGTCATGCAGAACAGCCGAACCCAGCACCAAATATTTATCAAACTTAAAAAAACTATTTTTTAGCAACCAAATCTGACATCTGGTTGCCTGTTATCTCAAGGAGATAATGTGAAATCAGTTTAATTAGAAGTGAGGATATAAGGTGGCTGGTGTTCACATGCCCTTGGCTTGGTAATAAAGGGATAGCAAATGGATGCGAGTGTATCACCCTCATCATTGACAGGGTGCTGCCCTGCCCCTTGCTTCGAGAGGACCCGGGCTTTAAATTGCTTCCATCTTTGCGACTCTGATTAATGAGAATAGTTCTAATCGGAGTTCCTCAGGCCAACAGCATTAGTCTTAATCTTCAAGGCTCCATCCAGACAACACTGACATTTAACGTAGTGCTAGTGCAAATGGTAATGAGAATTCATTCCTCAACCAGCAAACTCCTCTACCCTCCACACAGGGCTTGGATTTGGGAAGGTTATTGGCCCTGAGTTTCAGGCCTTATTAGCTTGTTCCAAACCATGAATTGCCTAAGATATGTTGAGTTTTACAGTTACATATTAGGACAACACAAATTGTGTGGTCTGACACACACTTAACAAATCGCTAAGAAACTGACCTATTTGGCTTTGGTTTCACAAATTTTTTAGATTATATGTAATTTCTTAATGTAGTAATGTAAAGAGTTTTATACTGTTTTCTTAACAACATGAAGCTCCTAGCTACAAAAATTTAACTCAGCTCATGCTACACCTAAGACAGACAGCATGAACAAAGTATGCAGCCAGAAAGCCCCCCTCCTTCCAACCCAACCTAACCCTGCAAAGGATAGACAGTATAGATAATGAATGGATGGATGGGTGGAAGGAAATGGTTGGTGGATGGATGGAAGGATGGATGGATGGATGGATGGATGGATGGATGGATGGAAATGCTAATTTGCAAATATGGCAAAGGGTAGGCTCTTCTGTGTGTATTCATCAGTGCATTTACAACAGGCATTTTATATTGGCAGTAAATATGTATAAATTGTTTGAAAAAAAACAAAAACAAGCAACAATAAAACAAGAGCATGAAACCAGGGGACCTCAATAGAAGCCATTCCTGCTGTCAGGTGCTCTTGAAGTGTTGCAAACAGGCCTCCTGTGCTCAGTTAGCAGTAGGTAAATTGCTCTGGGATTTGTGTTGCCGGAATGCTTTAGCAGGTAATTCCTCTCTGTCTTTCATTTTGTTTGTCTGTGTTAAGTTTCCACTTTGGCCCCATCCATTCTCACATCCAGTTCCCGGCTTTGTCCATCCATCAACGGGGCGCACTTTGTCAGCGCTGACTTCATCCTGGCTGCCGCAATCACATCCGAGCACGGCCCCGACTGCCACTGGGGAGCTTTTTCACCTCCCATCTGCATCCAGACGATGTGCTGACGGAGCCCCTGACGCGCAGTGTTTTCTATTGCACAGGCAAGCAAAAAAACACTAATGCTGCACCTCATTTCTCCAAACCACTCCAGGCCTCGGTTAGAAGGGGTGGGGTGAATGAGGTGAGATTGAGAGAGACAGGAAGGTAAAGAGGGAGAGCAGTTTTACGAAGGATTGGCTTTCAGGTCAGGCAACAGCTCAATTTGTCTTTTCTTCTCAAATACATCAATAGACATCACAGCTAGAAAATGTATCACTAATTAAGACTTGATAAGCTGCAAGTCAACTGTATTTTGGAGCAGGAGAGAAAAGAAGGAAGAGGAAGAGAGATAGTCAAAATAAAAACTTCAATCTGTAAAGCATGACTCAGACAAAATTACAGATTAATAAATCTAGATCTAGTACAAAATCTGATTAGGGAAAAAGCACCACCTTGTGTATCAGTGTCCATCTTTGAGCTTTTCTAACCAGAATGATCATATATCTTAACGGTATTTTAGCTTTCCAACTTGTTTTTTCTCCAAATATGTAAATGTTTTGCTAATAACTAGGAGTTGTATTCCACAGGAAAATCTGCAAATACTTAACTGCAAATAGGCAATGGTCCACTGAACTCTTTGTATTTTTCTCTGTTGATTGCTAATAAACTAAGTGGAAAATTGGCCGAATCAAAAACTCAGTTCTACCTTGTAAAATAATCAAAATAGGAACCAGTTCGTAGGTTTTCAGAAACTGTATCTTTAAGTTATATTATGTTGAGATGATCCTAATGACCTTACGATATAAAGGGAAAGCAATCAGCTGGAAGTCTGGGACAGAACAATTATCTACAGAAAATAACATTGCCACTAAAACAAAGCGTATTAAATTCAATCCATAATATCGGCTTCTTCAGTTGAGTTGTTTAAAAAAATAGATGACACCAACAAAGATCTTCACAGCTTAAATTCACAGGCCCTATGATTCATGCTCGTTTACATCAGGGGAGCACTAATTAGACTGCAATGGAGGGTTATTAATAGGCTGGACCTTCCAGAATGATCTTGTTATAAATGGGTCCTGTCAAGACTTTCCTCAACCTCCAAATGAGTATTCTCACTTCATTGCCCCCGTCCTGAGTATCAGCACAGGCGCAGAATAACAAATGATTGCTATTAGCTGCATTGTCAGTAATGATGGCTGAGAACAAACAAAAGTTCATAAATAACAATTTGCAGTAGAAAGAATTGAGCCCTCAAATGAGACAGATATGAAGGTGAGATATAGCGAATGACACATGAGGGCCTGGGGAGAAGAGGAAGGAAATGGTTGGTGACAAACTGGATGGATGGATGGATGGATGGATGGATGGATGGATGGATGGATGGATGGATGGATGGATGGATGGATGGAGGGAGGGAGGGAGGGAGGGAGAAAGGGAGGGAGGGAGGGATGGGCCAATGACTCATAAATGGTTGAAAGTGAGTTGCAGCAAATGACATTAGAGCGCTGGAAGGGAAAAGGAAGAGGTTGATGTTTACGCTGTGAGACGAAGGGATGAAGTTGGATCAAGGGAATGAAAATTGAACTGCTCTATCCAGTCTGTTGTTTTCCATGTTTCCAGCTGTAATGGTATTGGCAGATTACAGCTTGTTCCACACGCACACACACACACACCAAATAGGAAAGAAATTCCCCTTCCAAGCACTCAGCTGACTGGGCTTAAACAACAAAGCAGCTCCTGCTCAAGTCATTTACCCTGACACAAAGGCAATTCCTCATATTAATTAAGCCCTGTCACCGACATGCTCGCTCTCTCTCGCCAGGCGCATGTCCGCAACTCTGATATGTAGGGTAAGTGTTTTCCCTGACGCCTCGCTCAGCTTGCTGTTCGCAAGGAGCCTCTAGTGGGAGCCGCTGTTTACGGCGTCAGTTCCACTTATACAAATCCCCCCTGCCGTGTAAACAATATCCACGGTGACTAAACAGAGCTCTGTGCTGGGTGTTTACGGCATGAAAAATGTTTATCCAATTAAGTGACATTTCAATAACATAATCCTAAAACCATGAAGGCTTTTAACAAGATTACATGACCCACAGAGAGGAAGGAGAGTCAACCGCTCTTTGACTTATGGCTCAATAACATTAAAAGCAGCAAAAGAATCCGACCATAACTACATGGAGTACAGCCTGCCCAGTGGCCAGTGCCAGTGGAGAACGATAAGGTTCATGTGAATAAAAAAGAATGTCTGTGAACATCAATTTTCTATCTTGCCACTTCTTAGTTCAATGTTTGTCTGGGCTTTGACTGGGCAGTTCTAACATGTGAATACACTTTGATCCAAAACCATTCCATTGTTGTTTGGGCTATTTAGGGTTTTTAGCTCCAGTATTTTCCCATCACCTCTTTCTAGTTCTGTGCCTGCTGAAGAAAAACATGCCTCCAGCTAGGTCTCGGCTATGTGATAAAATATATTGTCTGGACGATAAAAAATGTCTATCGTTTCATATGAAGCTGTATCGTTTATGCCACTGTTAGGCGCTTTATGGCAGTATTTCACGTCAAGATGCACCTTACGGCATGCCCATGCACGCTGCAATACATAAACATTCCTGGAGGAAGACGATAGTGAACGTGTTTCAGACCAGGGACATTCTCAACAAGATGACTAGCCAACCCAAACCGATGAGCTTATACCTAAAAGAGGGGCAACTTCTGTTGCATGGATGTGGTTTGGATATAAGAAGACCAACGTGGAACAGTCAACAGTTTTTGTGTAAAGTTTGCCGGCTCCCAGTCCCAACAGCAGACTCCAACACCACATATTTAATTTATCACCTGTGCAAGAACCACAACAAAGAATATAGAGGCAGTCAACAATCAAAAGCCACAAAAGCAACATCGAGTGGTGGGGTAAACTCCAGACGCAGTCGCTATAACAAGCTTTTACTCATGGCACACCCTAAAGCCATACCTTCCGTAGATGGAAGGAGATCACTACTGCAGTTGCCAAGCACATCTGTAAAGATTTTGTTCCAATCTACACAGTTGAGAAAAATAAGTTTTGTGAGTTGGTGCAAACACTCGAGCCGAGATATAACATACCCAAAAACACATTACTAAAGTTGTTTCCTGATTTATATGATGAATGTTTGGCCAAAGTGGAGGTGGTTTTACGCTACAACAACAGATATGTGGTCATGCCGAACAACAGATCCATATATGAGCCTGACGATACACTTTGTTGACCAAGATTGGAACCTCCATCCGAAGCAGGTGTTTACAGATAAGTTATTTCCCGGATGACCACACGGGGGAGAATTGCTAGGACCCAGAGGAGCTCTTGAGTTGTGGGGACTGCAAGAAGATTGCCTCATCTGTGTCACCACAAACAACGTTGCCAACAACATCCTTCCCTTCAGCTGAATGAAATGACACACCTACAGTGTTTTAGTCGCCGTCTTCATCTAGCTATTGGTGAGCACCTAACTCTGTATCTATCTGAAAATGCATACAAATATATTTGATCATCCATCCATCCATTTTCTGTACCCGTCCATCCTATGCAGGGTTGTGGGGGGGCTGGTGCCAATCTCCAGCAGTCACCCTGGACAGGTCGCCAGTCCATCGCAGGGCAACACAGAGACATACAGGACAAACAACCATGCACGCACACACTCACTCAAATCTGAGGGTAATTTAGAAAGACCAATTAACTACTAGTCATGTTTTTGGACTGTGGGAGGAAGCCGGAGTACCCAGAAAGAACCCACGCATGCACAGGGAGAACATGCAAAGTCCATGCATCCATGCACAGTGCTACCAACTGCGCCAATGTGCAGCCTATAACTTTGATTTCATCTCATAATAGTTTTTATCATATAATTATGAAAGGTTGTAAAAAGTTATTCCCTTAACTCTGACAGTTTAGAGCAGTGATGGTCAACTTCAATGATCCCAAGGCCAAAGTATATTTATCCTTACTGCAAGAGGAATATTCTATCCTAGAGGTTACTTTCAGCTACACAATTTGTATTTCTGAAAATATGATAAATATGTTATAAATAAAGTATTCATTTACGTTTATTACCTCAACATGTGTTTAGGTTTTTAAAATGAAGTTATAGACACAAAAACGTATTTAGTTCGACTTGACATGTAAGCTAAGAAGT
Organism: Valencia hispanica; assembly: GCA_963556495.2. Classification (NCBI taxonomy): domain Eukaryota; kingdom Metazoa; phylum Chordata; class Actinopteri; order Cyprinodontiformes; family Valenciidae; genus Valencia; species Valencia hispanica. The sequence goes on from OY747721.1 coordinate 14,186,126, forward strand.
CATAATTATATGATAAAAACTATTATGAGATTAAATTAAAGTTATAGAAGTAAAAAGGTCTTTATTTTGACATAAAATGACTTTTTATGTGATAGAGTCAGAATTGCGTGGTTTAAAAAATTGTAATTGTGAGATAAAAAACCATATTATGGGATGCAAGAAAAAAAAACATATATTAAAATGTATGGTATAATTTATATATATATATATATATATATATATATATATATATATATATATATATATATATATATATATATATATATATATAGATTAATACAATGTAATTAGTACATTTTACTAGACCTGTACACCAGGTGTCCCCAAGTCATGTGGTACCGGTCCGCGGGCAACACAGAAAGAATAAATAAAAGAATAAATAACTTCCAGTATTTCCGTTTTATTTATTATCGGAGTGTGACCACTGTTTTATTTTGAAAAATGACCGGTTATCCCCGTTACATAGCTCACTCTTGACACGGCACGTGATAATTACCGCTAAAATTAATACCACAAGCTAGCAAGATGGATAGAAAACAAATGTTTCTCGGTCGTTTCTTTGAAAAGGGGAAAAGGCCCAAGGCTCTCACTGATTCAGCGTTGTGGTGAGTTAGATTTTTCATGCACTTCCTATTAATTTTTGTGGTAAATCTTGAATTATTAAAGGTATGTTTACATGTTACCATGGCGACCAGAGAGCTCGTGTTATGTTGTCTGCTCAATGTTAGAAGGACACTGTTAATAAAGCTGCAAATACACATTGGATTTACTTCTATTGTTATAATTTTAAAAAGACCCTGTTATTATACGGTCCGTTATCATTTATTCGCCACACCTTGAAGGCTGGTGCATGAAAATATTGTCTGATATTAAACTGGTCCGTGGCGAAAAAAAGGTTGGGGACCACTGCCGTACACAGTGTCCTATATTAAAATAAATGTGAAACTAAAGCTTGGTTTATACTTCTCCGTCAGCAAGTTTGCACCCACACGCACACTTATTGATGGAGACGTTTTCCTTTTACACTTCTCAGTTGGTGCGTCAGTGTTGCAAAGCAATTTCCCACCAGGACAGCAGGGGGTCCAGACCTTTTCTGGCGGGTCTGCCCACTGTGATGACAGTTTATTTACTTCAACTTGTAAATGCACATCCACTCAAGGAGCAATGGCCAACAGAGAGCAAGTTTTGATTGAGCTGGAAAGCTTCTTACTAAAAGTAAAGATCATTGAATACTCTAAAAACGCATGTAAACAATCAAACACAGCGGTCTGTTTTGTTGTTCTCTACATGTCCTGGTGTTCAAAATCACCAAAAGACCGTATTAAATAAAGTGGCCTTGCAATATAAAGCATCTAGTGCCGAAAAGCTGCATTGACTACTAATTACATCAACTATAGAGCACCTTACTGATTAAATGATCTGGGGCTGATGTTGGGCTGACCAATGACAGAGGTGCACTCTCCGTTGCGCTTGACAGATAGTTATAAAATTGGGCTTTACTCCGTGCATCCTTGCGTGAGTGACGGTAGTTGGAGAAGTATAAACTAGGCTTAAGGGAGGTAGATCAATCAGTCAGTGTCTGCAAGAAGATTGTGGCTGCCTTCTCCAGTTCATAGAAGAGAAGATGGGAGCTGGCCAAGGTTCAAGCAGATCAAAATCAACCCTTGCCACCTCATTAGCTTAGGTGGGGCTCGATGCAAGAAATGGTTGAAAGGGTCGAGCAGGAGAAACCTCTCACAAGTCCTCCGTGCCGACAAGAAAACATGTTACCTGGACCCAACTTGGCAAGATTCCATGAGTAAGGTACTAAGTCCTCTCAAGGAGTTTACAGATGCCTCGTCAGGGAGCATTACCCAAGCCTTTCCTACTTGAAACCTGTCCTCCATCTCTTCAACAACCAGATACTCAAGCATCAGGATGGCAACACTGAGCTCAATATGACTATAAAAGAGGGCATACTACGACATTGCTTCTCTTGTCGATCATCAATTCAAAACCACATACATCAAACAACAGCGGGTGGATTTAATCAAAACAAGAGCTGCAGCAGATCTACAGAAGCTGGTGGCCAAACAAACAGAGGCAGTCCCTCTATTCACTCCGATCAGTTGCTGCCATATACCAAGATGCGCCAGAGGAGGTTTCTGCTAAGAAGAAAAAAAAAAAGAGTTTGAGCAAGTACTTTAAAACATCCACAAAGCCAGGGCAAATGTCCCCACATTTAAGCAGAGAGCCCATTGAAAATGTGCTGAGCCTCTATCTCCTCCTGGAAGCTGGTCCAGACACAGAACCACTGGAATGGTGGAAGAGGATTGAGGCACATTTTCCCCTACTGGCCAAGATAGCGAGGAAATATTTATGCATCCCTGTTACAAGTTTCCCATTAGAGCGGGCTTTCAGTGCAAGTGGGAATATTGTGTCATGCCAGAGGTCAGCACTGAAACCAGCAAGAGTTTACCAGCTTGTATTTCTAGCACTCAACCAGTAGAAGCTTTAGATTAGGCAAATAATGGTTTTTATGTTCTTATAATTCATATCCATCCTACTTGAAGCACCTTTGTTTACCTCTTATATATTGTAATCATTTTACAGCTACGCTTTAAACTTGAAAGGCTCCATGTTTGGTATTTTTTAACCAACATTTATTTTTGAGGCTAGGCCAAAAAGCCTGTATTATTTTTGCTTGGTTCTACCATTCAAAGTTGAAAGTTTTTTTTTATTTATAATTATATTGAAGCTGATTTTGTTGCTGTACTTTAAACATTTAAGTTTGCGTTTGGTATTTTGCCCTGTGCCATGCTCTTTAAACCTCAGAAGTGTTCAATTTGTTATTTCTTATACCTAATAGGAACAGATAGGCCATTACCAATATTTGTGGTTAAGTGCTTTCTATAGCCTGCTTTAGAGAACAAGAATAGCACTTGGAAGCATCTTACACCTACATGATGCTACAAGAGAACTCTCGGTGGTGTTACTGTTATGAATTCTGCTACTGCTAAATGCTGAATTATTTTAATGGCAGATGTTAACATGACCAACACATGTCTTGCATGGAAAAAGGTTCTAAATAGAATAAATATTTAGTCCATACTACCTTTATTTGTTTGGTATATCATTTCAAACTTCATTTCCACATTGCAATTTTATATAAACTATTTATTCATTGAATTAACAGAAAAATAGCTAAATTGTGATATATCGTTATCGGGATATAAAATGAGCTATTTCAGGATATGACATTTTGGTCATATCACCCAGCCCTACCCCCAGCATGATGCTGCTACCACCACGGGTCACCATGGGGATAATGAGTTCAGGGTAATAATTTTCCTACAAGTTTTAAAAAAATGTCTTTGGCTGCACTTGAAATATTGCACACAGAAGGTTCCTCTTGCTAGACAAGTCACTTTCCACTGGCCCTAAAAACCATATTTAAAACGTCTTAATAAAGAGTAATCCAGAAGCCCAATAGTAAGCAATTGGCAACCAATATCTACAGTAACATTTTTGGCAACTATCAATGAAAAGGTTTTTGAACTCATTACTGCACTGAGACTGCAATGGAAAAGGTTTTAAATGCCATACATCTCAACAGTGATGCATCAAAAATGTCTGTCCCAGTATTAAGGGATTCAGTGCTGCATTTAACACAGCTGATCATAACATTCTGATTAACAGACTAGAAATGTGGGTAGAATTTTTTTCTGGCACTAGATCGGTTAGGACCCTAACTGGCAGACCTAGACTATCTTGTGTCGTTTGTAAATAACAAATCGGAGCTCAAGACCACATGTGGGGTTTCTCAACACTCCATTCTTGGCCCACTTTTATCCAGTATCTATATGTTGCCCCAATCCCAGATTATGTAGTATTAGAAGATCCCCTAGTATGCTGATGACATACATCTTTCTATCTCTTTGTCATCATAAGACTAGTCCACAACAATCAATGAGTCAGTGTCTCCATATTATCAGTATGTATGCAGTAAGTATGAATGGGACAGAATTTCCCCCAGGTGGAAAACAGGACTCAACTAGACTCAATGAAACACCAGTCATAAAGCTTGCAAATAATTTAGGTGTTGAGATGGACTCAGACCTAAATTTAAACATCTATGCAAAGGTTATTACTTGGTCAGCCTATAAACATCTTAAAATCTTTGCCAAATTAAAGTGTTTCATATAAAGTCCTAACACAGAAAACCTGGAGCATCTTTCATCTTCAGGTTACATTGTGGTAATGGTGTCTATACGTGTAAAAAAAAGCTTCCAAAATGCTGCTGCCAGCAATCAATTTGGTTTACCTAGTGTATGAAGAGTGCTACACAAAACCTTACCTTGCCTTCTCCAGAGGATTTTTGGAAGGAGAGAATTAATTCAGCCACTAAATATTTCGGTCTAAAACATTAATAGATAAAGATTTAACTTTTCACTTGCTTTTTAATGAAGTCAAACCATTTGCAATGACATTAAGATATTCAGCCAAAGTTTATGAAAACAGTAATGTAGAAAAAGTATCAAAATAATGAAATACTGTTTACGAGTTGTGGCATGAAATGGGAGGTTCTAAAAGGGAGGCTGAGGCGCAGAGAGGCGATGGTGACGGATGGACAGAACTGACAGCACAGTATTCATCCTGCACGCTAGAGCGCACGTCCTGCTAGTGGCAGTAGACAGAGCAATAAATCACAGGCCCTCCATCCTGTATCTACAGCTTATTACATCCACCATGACAAATAAATAATAATCTCTGTCAGCAAAGCCCTTTGCTCAAGGATTGAGTCTGAAAGCGTTTGCTCATCACTCCTTTGCCTGAGCGAAAACACCAAAGGGAGGAAACAGGAAGGCATAGTTTACTGGGCCTCTGAAGCTCTGACTGACACGTTCCAAACAATGGCAAAAAGCTGTTAAAATTAACAACATATATATGTGACTGCACATGTGCAAGGTTAATATAGCACGACACACAACTCAAGTCATTAGGACAGTGAACATAACTAGATATTGGTTATATTTACTGTTGCTCTTTCATGAATTTCAAGGGTTGGAATACTTCATCTCTTCTTTTTTTTAATCACAAAATGTTTCAAATCATTGAACAAATGTTGATATCAGACAAATGTAACCTGAACAAATACAAAAATAATTTTTCCAACTAAATTTAAAAATACTTTATTCTAAAAGGGAAATTAAATGTTGTCGTAATCCCATATCACCCAGTTATCTTCAAAGTCATTGTGGACGGTGATGCTGTGGGCAGGAAGGATCTACAATAACAGTCGGTGTTGAAATGAATCTGAAGAGGACTGTGACTGAAGACACTGTTGCTGTATGACAGTCTCATGATTGTCATGACATGCTAACAGCTCAATATTCAATTAGCAGAGACAATATCCCCACAATAACGTGTACTGGATGACAGCATCAGTTGTTAGAAAGCACTGCTAATCCACCTCATTTGCTGTTGCTGCACCTCTTTAAATCTCTGTCTGGCCGTATGGTCAGAAAACCGGGTAGAGAGACGTTGATCCTTGCCCAGTATGATTGATGGAAGAGATGATTTGAACTTTCTCCTTATCTCTTTGCTTTTGGTACTGCTATGTATCCATTTAGCATCCTTTTCAACTCCTCTGGGATTTAGGGTTTTACTTCAGGTACTATTTGAGCTTTTGAGATGCTAATCAGCTGCTCCCAGTTGTAAAACAACAAGACCTTGTTGCCACATGTTACATATCATAGCAACTGTCTCCAAGTAAAAAAGAGCAAAAATTCCTCCAGGTGTTCAGCATCCAAAACCAGAAGGAATAATTAGCCAAACACAAAATGCCGCAACCAAAAGAATCATGAACAAAAGTCTACAAAAAGATCAAATCAGAACTATGGTAGCACATCTACTCCAACATGCTGCCACCATGAGTGGCACAATTTCAGAACTCAAGGATTTACTCAAGATTTTTCAGAGGATGATTTTATTTAGTGCAGGAAAAAAGCTATCCAAACCACCATAGCCCTATGTGGGGGAAAAAAGAGTTGCCTATTTACTCAGATAACTGGTTGTGCCACTCTTTACAGCAAAAACTGCCATCAAGCATTTGCAATAACCTTTCATCAGTCTTTTACATTGCTATGGAGGAATATTCGCCCAGTCTTCTTTTAAGAATTGCTTTGATACAGCGATAGTGGACGGTTTTGCATAGTGAATAGCATTGTTAAAAGCATCTGATTGATTTCAAGTCCAGACATGGTTCCTTCAAAACCTTTATTTAGTTTTTTAACCATTTAGAAATTGAGTTATTAGTTTGCTTTGGATTATTCAGTTTAAAGTCACACAAGAATGGCCAGATATTCATTGAGATTTTCAACTGGAAAGCCACATTCATGGTCTCATCACTTGTTCCATGTTGTACAGATCCTGGAGCAGCAACACAGTCCAACCAATATATTAGCCCTATCCCTCTCTTAAATGTCAAATTAATATTATTTTTTTTTATATAACAGTAGCAGAATTTAAAGTTTACGTTTTCTTTAGAACAGTTCTGTGCCATCTCTTTTTATTAAATAATCTAAATACCCAGATGTTACATATCTTATCATTTAAAAGAAATCCTAGAGAAAGTTTCAGAGTCAGAGGAGTTTCTATGAGAGGAGTCAGTCTTCATACCACTCTCTTCAACACACTTCTCCTGTTTACAAGACAGAAAATTGGCAGTTTGAAAGGTCATGGCATGGTAACTAAAGTAGTACCAACTCCAAAATTATTCTACACTACTTAAAAAAATAGAAAACAAAATAGAACAAGAAAATACTTTTTTAGGCTATCAATATTTCTGTCCAGGTTTGACCTTTCTAGGTGGTGTAGTTGTCAAGCTGGCTCCATGTAGGATGTCGTCCCACAAAAGACACCTTAAAATCCCATTTCTTTGAGTTTTCACAACTTAAATCAAGGTTTCATCATTGGGAACGTTGTATTATTTGTCAACCATGCAGACCATTTTTTTCTCAGCTTTTTCTTTCAGTTAGCATTTGGAGCCTTTCGATTAGTTTTTAAAAACTGTATAAAAGTTTAACAAACTGTGTTTCACAGATTCTGATATTACTATGAAATAATGCAGTTCAAATAAAAAAAATTCTAAGTATTTCAGATTTTGAACTAAGAGCAAAAAAGAGGTAGTTTAGATCTGTTAAAAGTAGTGTTACAGCTCTTTAGTCGAGTATCAAATCAGAAACTTCAAAATTATGCTGAGCATAAAATTATGCAGAGTTTTTAAATAAATCAGGCTTTGCAGTCTGTTCTAATTCACTTGTATATAAAGGGGAGTTCACAATCCAATCTAAGTTTAGAAATACTGATATAATGGCGTGTTTTGAAGAAACTTTTACTACTATTTTATTACTATTTACTATTGACTACTGAACAGAAAATATAGACAAATCCAAAGTACGAGAATCTTAAAGCTAAATCTTCATAAACATTCCGTGCTACTACTCACTCCAGAAATAAATATACCATGTAGCTTAGATATGCAGGACATTAAGATACTGTTTAAACATTGAAGATGTAAAACTGTCTGGATTTAACTACATCAAATATAATTTTCTATTTGGATAGATTCAGCATTTATCTAATTGTTTAATCGATGAATGTGCCATGCCGCTGGCTGTGTTGTTGGGATCAATATAAATTGATTTACATGTGTCTGCAGAGAAACACATCCTCATCACAACATGTCTCGCTCTTTGCCTCTTCCTCCTTCTACTCCTCCCGTAACATTATTTGGAGGACACAAGCTGTAAAGCTCATTTCAGGCCTTTGTCCTTCCAGCCCTCATGTTTCTGTAAATTACATAAGACCATTTAATCATGCTTAGATGAGGAACCATTTACTTTGGACCGTCCTTCAATAAAAATTAAAAGCTCTTATTAAAACTGGAACGAGAGCGAGACGCCCTCCCCTAAGTCAAAGACTGCTCTTGTTTCAAAAGACGAGCCTGAACACTTTTTGGGTTCGTTTTATTTTGACTTTTAGAGACAACTTGAGGCCTCGGAAATAAAATGAAATGCACATGAGAGTGTGCTGTCATAAAGGTTAGTGAACTGTAAATGGTGCTCTCCATCTTCTCTTGTAGTAGGTGTAAAATTGTAAACATGCCGGGGGATGTGAGTAAGCCCTGAAGGGCTGCATAAACATTAATCATATGATCACTCTGCAGTGATTAATCACGAGTGCCCGATCACACTATCATCTCCAACAGAAAATAAAGAGCTTATTATTGCTGTCTCACAACACCGACTGTCACCATGAAATGCAGCTATTATAAAAGCACACAGAGACATACTTACACAACTGCTCATGCCAATGAGTTATGTTTGATTCACAAAAACTCTGGAGCTTCTAAATGTAGTTGAGTGACACGCTTTATTTTATCAGTATAAGATCAGTTTTGAAAAAACTGCCCCTTGTCCCGTTACTAAACAATCATGTTCTAGACCTGGCAGTACAAGTTCTTCTTGACAGTGACAGGTGTTTTTTGCTAAGATAAGTTACTAGGGCAAGAAAGGTAATATAATGTTCTGACAATGCGTCACCTAAAGAATGCATAGTGTCGGGATTCATTTTCCACCAACATGAATGGACTGCATCTCCCAGCATCCCTTGCGCCGCCCTCAAAGCATTCTCATTGGTCTGTGGCCAGTGATGACATCACAGAGTAGATAAAGTAGCGCAGAACATGAAATCATTGTCTTTCCCCTGCTCATCGCTGAGCTGAATGGAGACACTCAATTGAATTGCTAGCAACTTTCCCTCTTGTGTTCCGAGCTGCTGGACCAGGAACGAACTCCCCTGAAAACTTCTAAGTATTACCTGCCAAGCTATCCGGCTTCCCATTTGTGTATCTAGGAAGTCTGCTGGCATCTGAGATATACCAAGATAGCTCTCTGAAGATAGGCCCAATTCCGGTCATTGCCTGCACTTGGACGGGTCCATCTCTGACCTCGGCTGGGGACAAGACGACTGATCCATATTAAGGAAATAATGAATGGGATCATGTATTGTGAGATTTTGTGCAAAAAACTCCTTCCATCAGTGAGAGCATTAAGATGAAATGTGGCTGGATCTTCCAGCATGATAATGATCCCAAACACACACCCCAGGCAATGGAGTGGCGGCTATGTAAAAAGCATTTCAAGGTTCTGGAGTGGCCTAGCCAGACTCCAGATCTCAATCCAATAGAGAATCTGTGGAGGGAGTTGAAAGTTTGTGTTGCCAGCGACAGCAGCAAAACATCACAGCTCTAGAGAAGATCTGCATTGAAGAATAGGCCAAAATATCAGCTACAGTGTGTGCAAACCTCCTGGTGAAGACCTACAGGAAATGTTTGACCGCTGTCAATGCTAACCAAAGTTGCATTTCAAAGTATTAAGGGGAACTTTAGTTATTGACCAAATACTTATTTTCTGCACCATTATACAAATAAGTCCTTCAAAAATCATACAATGTGATTTCCTGGATTTTTTTTTTACATTCTGTCTCTCACAGTTGAAGTGCACCTATAATGAAAATTGCAGACCTCTCTTATCCTTTTAAGTGGGAAAATGTGAACAATCGGTGACTGCCAAATACTTTCTTGCCCCACTTCATGTATACTTCTGAATTGGAAGAAACTAAAAAATAAATAAATGAACAATTATCTAAAATATGTTATGTCCATTTATTCAAAATGGCTGCATGCCCTCAGAGTGTACTGCATGTAAATATCTATCTGCCGAGGGTAAATTGTACCTTGGTTGACTATATGTACTAATTAGGTGACTTCTAAAGGCATTTCTTGGTACTGGACTTACTTAGGGGTGTTTAATGGGCTAAATATATATATATATATATATATACACGTATATATTTTTTACGTGAGTGATTTACTAATAATGACTGAAAAGAAACACCATTTTCATTAGTGTAATATTTAGGGCGTTTCCCTTTGCCGCAATGACAGCTTGACAGCGACGTCTCACGCTCCTCACAAGCCTCATGATGTTGTCCTGACGCAAAGCGTTCCACTCTTCCACAAGTGCTACACACAGTTCTGCCAGGTCTATATGGGTAAGTGTTTGCTGTGCAAAGCACTACTAAAAACAATGGGTATTAATTATTTAAAACAAAGCATTACCAGGCATCTCCATGATGTCTATTCTTGCAACTGTTTAAATAGATAAACATGGCACCTTCAACCATCTGGAATTTCTTTCCGAGGGTAAATTAGACAATTCTCGTCTTGCTATTTTTGCTGATTTCTTATGATGTCAAGGAAGAAGTGTGTTTTAAGTGTCACTTTAAAATACACCCACAAGTGTGCCTACATATTAACCAAACCCAGAAGCTTACAAATGACACCGGGACCTTCCCATATTTAAAACATAGTTATCATAGTGTATGTAAGCTTACAAATTTGTGGTATTTAGGAAATAGAAATCATTTTGGTAATCCTTACTGACCTGAAACAGGAAATGTTTAGTTCAGTTAATGTATAAACGTGAAAATAAATGTAGATTCTTTTTGTATCCCATATGTAAATATTTGGTTTCTACTGTAAATCCAGCTCTTCTGTGAAGGCCTCAGAGGTTGGCTTAAGACCAAACAGCAACACTAAAACAAAACCAGAGAGATGAGGGGAAAACTTTAAAGCATGGTTATATTGTAACACAGTATATAAAACTTTAAACATTTCACAGATCAATGTTCAGTCCATCATCTGAAAATGGTAGGCAAGGCAATTTTATTTGTATAGCACACTTTCAACAACAAGGCAATTCAAAGTGCTTTACATGTGCTTTAGGGGATAGAGTAAAAACTGCAATAAAGCATAAAACACACAAAAAACATTGGACACATTAAAACATTACTCATAGGCAGCTCTAAACAGATGGAATTTTAGCATTGATTTAAAACAGCTCAGTGTTTTAGCAGCTTTACAGTCGTCTGAAAGTTTGTTCCAGATAAGAAGAGCATAGAAGCTGAAAGCTGCTTCTCCATGTTTGGTCCTAATTCTAGGGATGCTAAGCAGACTGGAATTAGAGGACCTGAGTAGTCTGGGGGGTTGGTATACTAACAAGTATTTATAACTGGGGTGATGTGCTCTACTTTCCTGGTTCTAATGAGGAACCAAGCTGCAGCATTCTGGATCAGCAGCAGCTGTCTGATTGACTCTTTAGGCCGACCTGGAGAGCAGGAGAGCTACCGATTAATGACCATTCAAATGCTGGAAAGAAAACCACAATTGGCCATGTTTGCAGTTTGCCACAAGCAGGGCTGGAGTTGAAATTCAGCCTGGGAGCTTGGTTCAGAGATGCCTTTTATTTGATCGTATGAAGGAGGCAAGTGGAACCATAACTTTAACAAATATACTTTTATTGGTAGTATAACAGGTTTTTATGGTGTCATGACCAGAGGTGGGTAGTAACTAGATACATTTACTCAATTAGCCTACATTAACTTGAGTAATTTTATTGCATCATATCTTTTACTTAAGTAAAAGTAATTATTAAAAGTAATTATTATGAAGAATCGCTACTTCCACTTGAGAAAAAAAATCTGGATATTCTACCTACTGTGAGTACTTTCACTGATTCAAAACAAACTTATTCTAACCATAAATGCATCAGAAAAGGACACAAACCTACAGTTTTTGTTAAAGTGAGACCGCTTGTTTGTACACAAGCTTTGTTGTTCTACTGTTATTTTCTAGCTGCTGAACTTTGCAGATTAACCGAATCTATGGTAAACATAGCTACATTACTTGTTATATTAGTTTAATAAGTTTTATGATGAAAATTTTGACTTTAAAAAAGTTTCGTCTGCTTCAAATGTGTTATTTTATCATTATTTTGATATGTATCAATTCTTTCATTGTACTCTTTAAAATACCAGAATTTACACATGACTTTATATTTTTGTCTGTCTGATGAAATCAATTTCAAGAAATGAGTTCCAATACAGTTGAGCTGATGTTCTGATCATTTACACAAGTAGCCTACTTGATCAGGCTTTACACATTACTATTTTACTCTTACTTGGGTAATTTTTTGGACGGCTACTTTTAATTTTTACTCAAACAAGAATATGTTGAAGTTGTGCTACTTTTACTTGAGAACAATTTTTTTGTAGTCTACCCACCTCTGGTTGCAACGTAAAAACATGCCGGGGTACTTACAAGTTGACCCAACTTCAACCTTCTGACCTACATACAAAAAAACTATGTGTGGCAGCAAATGTCCTAAAAGTCACTGCGGTAAAACACGGCAATGGCAGAATCATGCTGCAGAGAGACTTTTCTTGAGCAGGTACAGGGAAGCTAGTCTGTGCCAACAATGAAACATGACTTTTACTTGAACTCTAATATCTAAATCTTTCCTTTAGTTTACAATAAACTTTTTTTGGCAGATGAAGTTTGTATTTTTAAATAAACTTCAACCTGCATATAATTTTCTCAGCTTTCAAAAAATGTTTGAATTTTTTTTTATTCCAAACACAGAACTAGGGGTGGGAATTATGTTTTTGTCAATATCAATGCCATTCTAGATTCTAGCCTATCAATCTAATTCCTTATCAATTCCTGAGTAGTTCAATAAGAGGCTAAAAATTAATTCTCCACAGTTTCCTTTACCAAGAGCAACAATTTAATTTTTTGCCAAAATTATATCTGCACAAGACTGGGAACATTCACATATTAAACTGATGAGGGATTATATTTGGGATTTAAGACCCTCACCATCTCCCTAAAATCATTTGTCAATAATATTTACAGTGGTTAGGATATGATAAACAATTTAGCATATAATTCTCATTATGAATTAACCACCAGAAAAACAAATACTGACTTTACTTTTAAAAGTTCACCGTAGATTGGCCGTATGGGCTAAAATTAGCTGATAGCATTCTAGCTAGTTACACCACCTACTGAAAATGGGGTAGCTGTACAGTGGAGAAGGGATGTATGCCTTTCACCACGAACATGGTAACCGCCGTGTTGAAATTCCTGCATCTTCTCCTTACACATAGCTCCCTGAGTATTGGGCGCTGTTTGTAAAGTTTGGCAACGGAGATCACAGAGGAGCTTGTTTGATTGGCTATATTAGCACTTATAATGAAGGCGTTCAAGCATGACATTCTTGGTACTTAGTTTAATGCTGGGTAGACAAATGTTTTAGCATAGTGCTGGTATTTGCACGATATTATAGCACACCAGAATTCTTATCTCATGTAGTGAAATGGAGCCAGGAATTAGATCGCTTTCTCCTTTCCATGATGCTGCTTATCTGAAGGGCTGATTTGTTGTGGAGAGCGTAATTGTAACATAAATCAGAAAAGCTGGAATCAAAAGGATCTTAAAAAAGAATTGATAACACTGGAGGCGTACAATGCTGATGGAATTGGTCGGTTGGGATAGGTTATAAGTCGGAACCGGTTCTCAATTCCCAACCCTACACAGAACCCAGTAAAACCTTTCTTTCTAAATCCAAGCCTAAGCAAAGATTGAGAGAAAATCTATCTGTCAGCTTTCCTTTATTGTAAAAATGTCGGCAATAAAAGTATGTTAAAGACCTGACAACCTCTGACAGAGAAAGTTGAAGCAGCACCTTGCACAGAAAAAGACGGAGCCTAATTAACATGTTTTTGAGAGACTGTAAATCTTCCCAAAGCAAACTCAGTACCTGAGCTTGCGGGAAGGACTCAAATTCCACACTGTGTAGGAGTGAATATATGCCGAGAAGTAAACCACATGTCAGGCCAAAAGCTTGACAGATATGAGTTAGCTGCTGTCAGTCTAAATTCACGCCAATCATTCCTCAAAGGATAATGAGTCACTAAATCATCTGACTGTACTGGCAATTTACCATAATTCTGGGATTTGCAGTTATTTTCCATGTCACGGGATGAACAAAGCGCACAGACTTAGGTGGGAGAAGCCTGATAAGAGCTGGTTACATTAAAGGGGTCAGGAGTTCATGCCCTTCTCTTCAACTCCTCAGGCGGGATTTTAAACTCCTGACCTTCTGAAAAGGGGGTGGTCTGACATGCACAGTAGCTACATTTACAAATGCATGCCGACTCCATGCCAGCAAAGCAGATTTGAGATGAATCTGATAACATCTCACTTTGGAAAGGAGCTGCTCAGCTAGGCCTTTGTATTTATGGACAAGTCTCGTGGCTCTCCCCTCCTTCCCCCAAAACAGCAGCACCACCATAAATCATGTTAATTGGTTTACTGATCAAATGTCTGTCAAGCCCTATTCATGTAAAGCTGAGACAACCCCAGTTACTGTTTAATCTTTGTCCTGCAATAGTTCATCTGTTTAACTGATTTCTGTTGGGGAGGGGGAGAGAAAAGAAGTTGTTTTCTATAAAACAGCTCAGCGATGCAAATTTTAGACACAGCGTGGCTGACCAAAATGATAAATAAAAAGACTTTTTTTTTAAACATAATCAGATCAACTCATTAGACTAGATTTTCTTTTCTCCAGCAAAACAACATTTTGAAGCAGTAAACTGTTATGATTTTTAACTTTAAGTTAGCTGCGAGTCAAATAGGAGACACTGTGAACACATGGAAGAAGGTGCTCTGCTCACATGAAAACAAAACTGAACTTTTTGGCCTACACGGCAAAAACAATGCTGCACATAACTCTGAATTCACTCTCATCACTGTGGAACATGTTGGTGGCTGCATCATGTTGTGGAGATGCTTTAACTCAGCAGGGACAGGAAAGCTACTAAGAGCTGAAAAGAAAATGGATGGAGCGACATTGGAATGGTTTAGATCAGTGGTTCTCAAAATGTGAAAGTTCAAGGGGTAGGAATACTTTTGGCAGGACCTTTACATGCGATCGCATTGATATGTCCAAAAATGGCAACAATTCACTCGTCAGCTTGGCAGTATTAAATAAACATGTTTGCTCTAAGACTTCTCAGAAAATTGTATCGACTTTCTGGCAAGGACATGGAAGCCCACAGGACTTAACTGTCCCTCGTCAACAGATAGGACACACACAGACGTTCATTTACCTGTCAGATTAAAATTAGGAGTAACTCTGCTCCAGGCTGTATAGTGAGAAAACAAGAATAGTATAGGGGAACAGACATACCTGTCTTTCAAAACTGTCTGTTGAGGCCATTTCACCCCAAAATGAGGACAGAATAAACAACAAAAGCATCAACAGTAACTATCATTTTTAATGCTGCAGAACAAGAAGACTTTCTTTTAAGTGAAGTATAACTTTATTCAAAATGTAAGTTTAAACCAACTGAAGATAATCATGTCCAAGTTTCTCTATTAGTGGACCTAATGCCCCCCATAAGGAGCTGTGGCAATTTAATGCAATCTATTTTTTGGGGCCATCGTTGATCTTTGCATGATTAATGGCTTGAAAGGATCCAGAAAAAAGGTCAAACACAGAGTTGGGGATAGAGCAGCTATTCGAGGTAATTAAGAAAAACATGATTAATAACCCCGAGCTGCCACTGTGCTCTGTAAACAAGATGCAGCCGGATGGGATGCATAATATTAATATCACACGTTAGTTTCCCGGATGCTTAAGGTGCATTCTTAAAAAGTTTAATGCTAATGTTGTTAAAAACAGTAATAGCTTGTGATGTACGACAAGATGTGCGAGTATAAAAACCTTTACACCTCATTGAAGCTGAGCATTCCATCTAAAAAAATAAAATTGCTCCAATTACTACAAAAATGGAAAAGTGATTGCGCTTAATTAGTCCTCAACTTTATTTTTCCCAAGACAAGAGCTGTGGATAACATGAGTGCAGTATAATAGCTCCATCTTGGAGACTAATACCAAGCTGTGATTACAGCCATGATTGAGAGGGGGAAATGTCTTCCATTTAGTTTGTTATTATTCCCACTTTCCTCTCATTCTGCCCAAACAGACATCTTAGAAAGCGAATGAGCCCAGCTTTCAGGGAGATCATGGAGAAAGATGTGACATGACCCAACAAGCAAAGCAGATCAACTCTGTTGTCTCTCTAAGAACCATTTTAAGCTTCTCAAACTACACTGGTTTTCAGGAGTCAGCAGTGATACATTTGTCTTAACAACTGGCAAACGATAGGAGCAGTTGACGTTCTGAAATATAACACATATATCACTTTTTAGGCTCAAGCAAAGAACAAAACAGGGCGAGGACCAGCAGGCCTAGGTCTGTGCCAACCAATAATGTAATAACCACTGGTAAATTTTGATAAGGGCCATATGGAAAGTAGCTTGGGGTAGCATTAGAAGGAGACCTGCACAAGCACAAGACACAAAACCAATGTAACTTATTTTGTTAGCTTGGCCCAGAAGAAGTTTGCTATTGACGTTTGTACTCTTGTAGTTTGTTGCCAATCAGGCCTACAGAATCACAGATCCTCCACCACTCTTAACAGTGGGCATGAAGTGCTTTTCAAAATACAGTGGCTTGCAAAAGTATTCGGCCCCTTTGAACTTTTCCACATTTTGTCACATTACAGCCACAAACATGAATCAATTTTATTTTAATTCCATGTGAAAGACCAATACAAAGTGGTGTACACGTGAGACGTGGAACGAAAATCATACATGATTCTAAACATTTTTTACAAATAAATAACTGAAAAGTGGGGTGTGCATAATTATTCAGCCCCCTTTGGTCTGAGTGCAGTCAGTTGCCCATAGACATTGCCTGATGAGTGCTAATGACTAAATAGAGTGCACCTGTGTGTAATCTAATGTCCGTACAAATACAGCTGCCCTGTGACGGCCTCAGAGGTTGTCTAAGAGAATGTTGGGAGCAACAACACCATGAAGTCCAAAGAACACACCAGACAGGTCAGGGATAAAGTTATTGAGAAATTTAAAGCAGGCTAGGCTACAAAAAGATTTCCCAAGCCTTGAACATCCCACGGAGCGCTGTTCAAGCGATCATTCAGAAATGGAAGGAGTATGGCACAACTGTAAACCTACCAAGACAAGGCCTTCCACCTAAACTCACAGGCCGAACAAGGAGAGCGCTGATCAGAAATGCAGCCAAGAGGCCCATGGTGACTCTGGACAAGCTGCAGAGATCTACAGCTCAGGTGGGGGAATCTGTCCATAGGACAACTATGCACTGCACAAAGTTGGCCTTTATGGAAGAGTGGCAAGAAGAAAGCCATTGTTAAAAGAAAACCATAAGAAGTCCCGTTTGCAGTTTGCCACAAGCCATGTGGGGGACACAGCAAACATGTGGAAGAAGGTGCTCTGGTCAGATGAGACCAAAATGGAACTTTTGGGCCAAAATGGAAAACGCTATGTGTGGCGGAAAACTAACACTGCACATCACTCTGAACACACCATCCCCACTGTCAAATATGGTGGTGGCAGCATCATGCTCTGGGGGTGCTTATTATCACCAGGGACAGGGAAGCTGGTCAGAGTTGATGGGAAGATGGATGGAGCCAAATACAGGGCACTCTTGGAAGAAAACCTCCTGGAGTCTGCAAAAGACTTGAGACTGGGGCGGAGGTTCACCTTCCAGCAGGACAACGACCCTAAACATAAAGCCAGAGCAACAATGGAATGGTTTAAAACAAAACATATTCATGTGTTAGAATAGCCCAGTCAAAGTCCAGATCTAAATCCAATCGAGAATCTGTGGCAAGATCTGAAAACTGCTGTTCACAAACGCTGTCCATCTAATTTGACTGAGCTGGAGCTGTTTTGCAAAGAAGAATGGGCAATAATTTCAGTCTCTAGATGTGCAAAGCTGGTAGAGACATACCCTAAAAGACTGGCAGCTGTAATTGCAGCAAAAGGTGGTTCTACAAAGTTATGACTCAGGGGGCTGAATAATTACGCACACCCCACTTTTCAGTTATTTATTTGTAAAAAATGTTTGGAATCATGTATGATTTTCGTTCCACTTCTCACGTGTACACCACTTTGTTTTGGTCTTTCACATGGAATTCAAATAAAATTGATTCATGTTTGTGGCTGTAATGTGACAAAATGTGGAAAAGTTCAAGAGGGCCGAATACTTTTGCAAGCCATTGTATTCATTTGCTTGCAGCATTTCAACATAAAGTATTTGTTGCTGAAAGGCTCAATCATCTGACCAAAGAACATACTTCTGTTAATGCCCCTGTAGTGTTAAACAAACTCATTTTTTGTTTATGATGGTAGGACACAGACTACCAGAAGTCATGGACTTCTTGAAAGCAGATCCACAATCGTCCTAAATAACAGTATAAATAATTTAATTTAAATACAAAAAATGGTTTAGTTATATTTGATAGGTATTGTTAGAGATGTCTCTGGTGCCTGGTGGTCCCAGTGATTTAGTAATAAAAAATATTTTCTTAAGATGGGATTATTTGTATTTGCTAAAAAAAAGGTTTCCTATTTGTTAAGTTGAAATAGCTATACTCCTTTTAATTAAAATGTAAAAGTTTGTCTGGAATGAGCAACATTATTTATGGTTGCTAAATACCAGAATAAGAAGAAAAATACTTTTATGTGATATTTTATTAGCTCAAATTTTTGGGCACATGCCCTGTGGTCTGATGAAAGTAAAATTTAAGGGTTTTGTCAAAGTCACCATTGTTACATTTGGAGGAAAAAAGTTAGATGCCTGCCAACCTGAAAAAAACCTCCCAACACTTGGAAGCATACCCAGAACATTTGACCAAAGTCATACTGAATATACAGAAGCTTACACACACATACACCACACACATAGATTTAAAAAAAAAATTACTTCGAAATATAATGCTTATACAGGTCGAAAGTCCTGAGGGACAAAACATTTATTAGCTCTTAATAAATAATTATGAGACGTTCAAGATAATTAACTTGCTGATATCCAGAACATTTTACTATTACTTCAAAGCAGCAGGATGAGGATATATGAGCTTCAAAGAAACCAAGGCAGACAAGGCATCACACACTCATGTATTGAAATAATAGCTGACAAAGATCCTCAGCATTTGTGTCAGTGTAATGCTCAGTGGCACCCAAAGCAGCGCCTTTACTAAACCCTCCAGTTTAATTTGTGCTGATGGGCCTGGGACTCTCTGCGAGCCGAGGAGGCCTACTGATGCAGGCAGCAGTCTGGCCTAATGCACTGACTTGATAGGAGATGAGTGTGTGTTTATACGTGTGTGTGTGTGTTTATATGTGTCTGTGTTGGTGTTGTTGGGGGGTGGGGGGGTTAGGTCGCAGCTAGTGGGCACTTGCTGAGGTAAGACCACAGTGACAGTGAGCAGCTGTGAAAACTTTGATTCCAGCTCAACAGGAGTCCGTGCAAAGTAAGGGCATTTTAGGAGTTTGACAAAGAGGTGTTGCAGGGCTCTGATTAAATGGCAGCTATGTGCCGATCTCAGCAAGCAGCTGCAGGTGGACAAAAGTGTTTAAGCAGTCAGAGGAAGATGATGTCATTTGTGAAACTCTTTGATCTACAGTATTACATTTGTTTTTTTGCTATTCTTTAATGGATTCTACAGCTACCATGGTAGCTGTAGAATCATCTGTTGGATAGTCTTCAGTTCTTTTAAATCATTGATGGTGCGTTTCATTTACCTCTTGGTAAATGAACTTGGAGCTGGGTTTGAAGTCACACCTGAATAAACAGCATTCTAGTTAACGTCATCGGAAAAGTCGGGATTCCAATGTGGCAATGCCTAAGTAGCCATTGCTGGTAGTACCAATTGCAAGCTCTGCGTGTAACATTGATCTTAGATGCACTTTTATAAGTGTGTCTTTTAAAGTAAACATGTTTCCACCACATCTATTGTTGATGCGAGGGGCGGCGATTTTAAACTGTAAGTCAACACAAGAAAAAATCTCTATTTTATTCATTCACTGTGCTGATTTCAAAGTTACTATTAGAAAAAGTTATTTGTAATAGAAAAGCCTATTTGACTCACTTTCATAACAAAAAAAATGTGAAATCATGAAAAAGTTGTATTGGACTACATCTAAGTGTGTGCAGTCCAATTCGTCAAAAAAAAAAAAAAAAAAAGAGACAACGCTCTGCAAGAGAGAATTTCACTTTCAGGGTCAGTAGACTTTCTAAAGTAAATAGGCGAGCATATGCCACAGCGGTTCCCATTATGTCCCAAGAAAGATCCAATTAATTCATCAATCTGTACACCTCTGTCACCAACTTGTGCATTTTAGCCCCTTGCCAGCAAAGATCCATCCATTACCCGCCAGGTTGTTCAGCTCTCACCCCCCAACACAGTCAGACTGCCAAAAACAGCCATTCACGATAGCTCCTGGGTAATTACACATTGCCTTGACAACGCAAATGATCGTTTTCCTAGCAGTATATTATTTCATTAGTACTTCCCAATATGCTGGATTTTTTTATGTCACTTTTTTTTACTTAACTCCATCCATTCGCGACTCGTCTGAACATCATAACAATCATTAATAACTGTCAGTCGACAGCATCAGTTCAGCGGGCCGGCTGCCTCATTAGCATGGCCCGGCGTTTGTTCTCTGGTAAAGCTGATTATTTTCTACAACAGGCCAGCCCAATTACTTCAGTGAAATGGTATCACATAAATCAAAACTTAACAAGGTGGCAAATTTGAAGCTATCAGATTCCAAGAGACACTGTAACTAATATGTCACTGTCACAAGGGCTCTCTGTAGGTATGACTCTGCCATACCAAATATATCATCCCCCCAGGATCTCTGAGGCTTTCCAAGGGAAATTACCATATTCAGAAAAGTGGAAGCACAAATGGTATGAAAATGTAAACAAGAAGGCCTGCTTTGGGACAGAGGAGCGGGTGAGGTGCTTAGAAAGGAACTGATCCCACTATAATGCTTTTTTAGGTCAGTCCCGGACAATAAACTTGAGTATTCTCTTGAATCTCATGCCTCTTCCTCTAACCTTTTACGTGATGAAAAGCATCTATCATATCATGAAAGCTGAATCAGAGTGCCAACTCGTTTGTTTTGAAATAATAATTTCATTTAAAAAAGAAATAAAATCAGAGGTACTGCATTTGGTGGCATTGTTGAATTGCAGCAAGAAGGTCCAGGCTTCAAAAGCCAGCTTGGGGTCTTTCTGCATGGATTTTCTCCGAAAACTCCAACTTCCTCCCACAGTCCCAAAACTTCCCTGTTAGGCTAATTGGTCTCTCTAACATTGTCCTTAGGTATTAATGTGTGTATGCGAATGGTGGATTTTTGTCCCGTGTGGTTCTGTGTTGCCTTGTGATGGAATAGAGAACTGTTCAGGATGTAGCCCACCAGACAGACGGACGGATTCATAAAGAAAAAAAATGCGATCCAAGCCATAACTGTCCTTTTTTTACTATAATCACTGTGTAGGAATTTAGATTCACTCTTCTTTGCAGAATTGTTTATGTCAGCTACACTGCAGGGTTTTCTAGCATTAACAACTTATTTACAGTCACAGCGCTGCATGTCAATATCAGAATCGATGGTTCCATCAATTACATCAGATCGTCCAGGTTCTAAAGCAGAAATGCAGCCTAGGACTATCATACTATCACTACCATGTTTGGCTGAATGCATGTCCATTTTCGTTTAAAAACTGCATTCTGCATTAACTATGGGTGTCTTTGTGTGATATTAGGTTATTTTGACTATCCCAAACATTTTAGTTTTGGATAGCAAAAAGGAAGAATGAATGTATAGGAGAGTAAATACATTTTACAGCACTGTAGTTGAATGAAATATTCTCTCAACTGTGCATTTATTTGTAAAGAAAGAAAGTGATCCTGCTATAATGTGTTTTCAGGTCAGTCCAGGACAATGCAGGCTTTCTTCTGGATCTCAGGCCTCTTGTTTGAACTTTTTACATGATGATATTCATCCATCACATCATGACAGCTAAATCAGAGTAACAACAAACATGCAAACCCAGCAATCTAAAATATGCTGACACCACGTGCAGGCACATAAATACTGGAATGCTTCAGCTCTGCTTTGTGTGGCTCCCTTTTTTGGGTCTGTTTAAACTAGATTTTCAATCTGCTGGGAATTCCTACAACACAGCATGTGTGATAAAGTACACCTCTGGTATAGGCACTGACATGAGAGTGATTGCAGAAGCTGCGTAAATGGGTTTCTGTTTGTCTGCCCTTGTTTCTTCTCTCTCAGCACACTGAAGCTGTGGTTACTGACTGGTAAGTAAGTGACTGATTTTCTTCTTGATGTTAGTTAAAGAAGGATTACCTCTCAGTAAACAGTCTCCTCATCTTAACGCCATTTGTGCCATTCATTTTCCTTCGGCTTGCAGCTCCTTCCTCATTTTTAAGTGAGAATCGAGGACAGATGCATGCAGACTTAAAGTTTCTGATCTTTAGCAGAAGTTATGGAGGGTTATCTTTGGCTGTATATCTCCGCTCTGGCAGCATTCCCTTGGTGATGAAGGATTAACCACCGCAGCTGTCTCCTCCCCGGGATGATGCAGTGCGCTGCTCCCTGACGCGACAGCATCACTTAATCTTAATGTCCGCCTCTACGGAGCGGCCGCACAGGACAAAGCCAATCAGCATCACATGCCATGGGGATGGACCTACAGCTTGGCCCTGGAGTTTCTCACCCTTGCAGGCCTATTCATCAACTTCAGCCACACCAATCCCAGAGTTCTCCCCTCGCAAACCGCAGCTGAACCGGCCAGTGATGTATGGGACAATGAAAAGGATGTGGGGGGTGTCCTGGCTCACGCAGGAGAACACTTATCAGATTGCACATTATGCACTGCTTTGTGTTCCCAGGGACAAAAAGGAAGGTAGAGGAGTAATGAATGTACTCAGCCTTTCCTTCAGCCCAGACCACCTATTTGCGGTGTTTAAAGAGATATCTGCTCAATAGTGCTCTGGCATTAAGAATGGACTAAACCTGGAATAATTATCACTGCTCATTTAGATAAATTGCACTCGGGGAATCAATTTGTAAAGGCCTGAATTCACCTGGAAACTAAGACAATGGAAATGCATCTGCATCTCCTCAGCAACCACCTGCATAGCTGTAGCTGTAAAGAGACCAATCTATCAGCAAACTCTGGATCAGTTAGCCTATTCACCAGTTTATACCCCCATTTCGTACCCAGACAGTGTCATTTCATTCCAGTTTACTTCGATTTCCAACCAGTAAACAAACCGTTTTGAACCTAACCATTGCAATTCAATATTGTTAATATGATGAAGATTATACCAGATATCCCCCACTCCTCTATTTCTTTTCAAGAGGCCCCATCACTCTATGTTAGCTTTAACATCTAGGCCACTGAATTCTACGTCATGTGGGGGTTAACTAGGGCACCTCACCCAACTGGCCAAGTACATTATTGGCATGTAGATCGTAAATGCACTTGAAATAAAATCACTTCACAACACAAAACAGAGATCGATGAGTGACAATAAAGTAGCATAGAACTCCATAAACATGTTAAGAACTATATATAAACTTTTCTTGTTACTTTGTTCTTTATTTATCTTTTTTTATGTAAGTTTTTAAGTCTGGTTTTACTTTTAAGCGCATGGTTCACTTGGGAATGTACAAGGAGTTACATTAAAACACCTTTTTTCATATAAAGGCTACCTTAAACTGAAAGGAACAAAAATATACATTACAAATGCAGTGATTTATTTTATATTTACATCTGGCAATGACTGTATGAAATTACCCAGTGCACAGCTGGACCCGCTCCAAATTAACAAAAGTCTTTAAAAGTCTCCAGCAACAGCAAAAAAAAGTCGCAAAAATTGTTTCTAGTTGCTTTTTTGATCAAAAGTGGGTAGAAGATTTGAAAAGTCACAAAATACGGTGACAAAGTTGCTAATCTAACAACGGTGGCCGCAGGTTTTATGCAACTATCACAATTAGATGCTGAAAAGAAGGAGAGGAGGATAAAGGAAAGGAGAATGTGGTAAAAGAGCTCATAGCTGGACCAAGGAGGACCAGAACCAGATGGCTATAGCAACAATCACACTATACTCATTTTCCTGAAAATATTAGATGCCACTTGTATGAAACTGTTTGTTTGTGGGTATAAAATGGAAGGGGATGAAATGGTAATGTGTGAGAACGAAAAGGGGGTATGAATTTAGGAAGGCGATACAAAGTAAAGCCTATATTCAGCACACGAAGGATGGTACTGCTTTTATTTAACATCAAAGAACAAAGGAAGAACAAATCCAGCTAATCCTTTAAAGTAACAGAAAATGATCTAAACATCAAGATGATAAAATATATTTCTACAACATCGTGAGGCAGTCTTATAATGTAAATTATGCCAAACAATATCGCAACGATAACCTAAGCATAGCAATTCGAGTACTTCGCCAACATCAGCCGAAGGCCCCTGTTAAGAACCCGATAATAAAGAGATGACACTTTTATGATACCATAATTAACAGTGCTCCAGGATAAAATTAAATCAATATGCCCATCTAATATCATTTTCTCTAGTTATGCAAATCAAACATTCAAAGCCCTTGGAAAGTGATATGAATTGCTTTCACATTTCAGTTCACACATATTATCATATCAGAGCTCTTGGGTTTGATGACATGGAGGATGGTTGGGGGGGTTAACGATGTGAAGATTTTACTGTAGAGAGAGAAGGAGAGCTTCTCTGACTGCTGATTAGCTCAGAGTAACAGGGAGATAATGTGTGCTTAGATCGAAACACTTCTACTCATTTCTAAGATAAAACAGCTAAATCTCACTAAAAGAAATCTCTTGAACATTACAGCTCAGAATTAAGCCCCTGCTGCTGCTGAATAACAAAACGGCTGCAATTGAATGAGATAGAGTTTAATTCCTGAGAGTAAATCTTCGCACTATTCTCCGGTGAAACTACACTGCCTTTCCCTACATGGGTGTGGGACAAAAGAGAGGCTGCAAAAGCTCGCCTCAGACAACACGAACAGTAGAAGGGGGTGCCTAATGGCCGTGATTAATGACAATAGGCCAGAGGAGAGCTGGGACACTGGCGCTACATATATCATCCCTTCTCATCAGTCCCTGCACCTCTGTGGCCTCCTTCCTGCAAACCAGCACATTACGCTAAGTAAAAAAAAAAAAAAAAAAATCATCTGGTCCCAGTCAGCAAACCACAGGCAAGCTTTTTATATGATTCTTTATGGGCCTCGCAGATGATAGCTAAGGAGGGAAATGACATGTAGAATAAGATATAATGAGTAAAAGGGAGACGGCTTTGTGTGCGATCACTCATGTTTTCCATGAACCAAGTACTTCCTGCGCTTAAGTCACATCTCCAAGGTCTAATCTTCCATATGGAGGAAGATGAGTTATTGGCTATTTATGAATAGAAGTGATGATGAATGGCACTGCATTTATCTGCATAAGTAACTCCAAGGCTATAATAAACATAGTTTGTACTCGGGGCAGGTCTGTATTTATGAGGCCTCTACGAATAGATATTATGTGGCCATCATCAGTTCCTTTCACTCCCTTGAGGAGAAGATAGGAAATGGCTCCACAACAGTGGTTTGCAAAAGTATTCATACCTACTGAACTTTTCCCCTTTTTTGTTACATTACAACCATAAGCTTCAATGATTTTGTTGGTATTTTATGTGATAGACCAGTGCAAAGCTTTATATCGGATGACAAATACACCAATAGATGTTTTTCAAAATAGTTATAAAAATAAAAATCTGAAAAGTGTGGCATGCATTAGTTTCTCCATCTTTTAAGCTGATACCCCTAAATAAGATCCAGTACAACCGACTGCCTTCAGAAGTTACCTGAAGAGTAAATAGAGTTCACTTGTGTCTATTGTAATCTAAGTATAAATACTGCTATTCTACAAAAGGGTTCAGAGATGTGTTAAGGAACTTTAGATGCAATTAGGAAGACCAAAGAACACACCAGACAGGTCAAGGCTTCTGATGTGGAGAAGTTTAGAACAGGGTTACCATAAATCATAAAACCAGGCTTAGCACATATCATGGAGCATTATTTATTCTATCATTTGAAAATGGAAGCAGTATGACACAACTGCAAATCTACCCGGAAATATAGATCCATCTAAGATGACAGGCCAGGAAAAGAAAGTATTAAGTAGAGAACCAGCCAAAAACTGTATAGTAACTCTGCAGGAGCTAAGAAAATCTACAACTAAGGTAGGAACATCTGTCCACAGGACAACTATCAGTCCACAAATCTGGCTTAATGGAATAGCAGAATGAAGAAAGTATTTATGAAGAGGAAGCTATTCAAAATCCTTTTTACAGTTTGTCACAGGTCATATAGGGTAACAAGAAACCTGGAAGAAGGAGCTCTGGAGAAACAAGATCAAAATTAAACCATTGGCTTACTCTGAAAACACTGTTCGGAGGAAAACAGTCTGTGCTTCACTCTGAACACACCAACCCCGTGGTAAAACATGATAGTAACAGCATTATACTGTGGGGATGAGTTAGTTTAGTAGGGACAGGGATAATTAGATTTGGACAATGACCCTGAACTGACAGTCAAACACATAACCGAATAGTTTACAGACCCAGCGCCAGAGGAATTTAGCTGAGGGGCTGTGGCTGATTTTGGGAGGGCCCAGTAAAAACTCTTTTTATTTACCCTCTTGGCGTTATTGACAAAACATTTTATACAAAAACTGCCTTTTTACATCCACAGCGGTTCTATTAATTTCCTTCAATAAAATAGCTAGTACATAACAAGTCTTGCGTACAAAATCCAACACAATCTGCAGCTGAAAACCAATTTAAATTCATTCCTTGCGTGTGTTTCTCACAGAATTTTCATCATAACTACTGTTTGCATGCTCATATTAGCCTAAAAACTCAGCAGCACCATTTTTCTTTTTGATGTTTATTGTCGGCTGGCAATCAACAAATTGGTACATTACCGCCACCGACTTCTATGGAGTGTGGACCAGAGTGTCACTATAAAAAGGTTGCACTTGCCTCTCTACGACTGGTGATGTATGTATAACTAGAATCAGAAGACTTATTATTATAACTATCAATTCAGTTTGAAAGTACTTTATTTATCCCAAAGGGAAATTAAATATTGTAACTCATATCATCCAAGTATCTATAAAGAGTCGTAGTGGATGGTGATGGTGTGGACAGGAAGGATCTCCAGTAGCAGTCAGACTCTGAAGAGGCCTCTGACTGAAGACTGTTGCTGTATGACAGTCTTATGACTGGCATGACATGCCAAAAGCTCAATATCCAAGCAGCAGAGACGATGTTCCACAACATCTCCTGGATAACACCATCAGTTGTTGGAAAGCACTTCTAATCCACCTCAGTAGCTTTTGCCACTCCTCTGTCTGACCGTATGGTTAGAAGGCCGGGTGGAGAGAATGTTAGAATTGGAGATACGATCCTTGCCCATTATGATGGATGGAAGAGATTGAAAGAAGGTCGTTTAAAGTGTTGACTGAAAGCTGAATGAACAAATGCAGGCCACAGTTTTCAGATTTGTAATGCTAAAAAGTATTATTTTATTATTTTTCTTCTACTTTGCAGTTATGCACTACTCTGTTTTGCTCTATCTCACAAACTCCCAATAAAATACATAGAGGTCTATGGGCAAAATGTGAAAAAGTTGAAGGGGTGTGAATATTTTTGCAAGGCACTTTGTATTCAAAACTCTTAGAATTTAAACTCCTGTAAGCAGACTTACTGCCATCACCATAATCAGCTCTAACCGGGGTTTAGTTATGACCAATTAATGAACCACATTCTTACGGGAATTATAACACACTGAGGAACTTGAAGTTTTAATTAGGAGGCACCTTGTTGGAGCCTTCGTCGTACTGAAAACATGGCAAATTAATCCCCAATTAATACTACAGGCAGATTTAGTCATTATGAAACAGCTTTCCACATAACAGGGTTAAATAAAAAATCCCATAAGTTCTTACAGTAATCTTATTTCAGTAGTAAAAAACTGCATTTTGCTAAAGAAATGCTCAACTACCTCCTTGCTTTCACTTCTTTTTCTCAATAGGAGCAGAAGATGTGATTAATAATCTTTTACCCAAAGGCTGTCATCTCCTTTACCAGTTGCAATAATAAGAACTAATTTTACAGTGGTCTAAAGTAACAAAGTGCATTTATCCAAGTAAAACTAATTATTAATATTTGTTTTCAGAGTAATCCACTTTAAGCACAATTGCATAACTAGACATCTATACTGGCACAACAAACAAAAAAAGGAAAAATGGACACTTGCATTTAGGTTGTAAAACTAAGTAGTGTGCATTTCTGAAATAATTAGAACACTCAGCTTTTTTTTTTTTTTTTTTACAAAATGTACTTTATTCTGAACCTACAGCAGCCTCCGTGTTTTGACATCCATCCACAGGTAAAGGTGTGTAAAAAACATAAAATAAATAGTTCTTTCATTGCAGCAGCATCTCTCACCAAAAAAAGAAATCCAATTTTTGAGTAAATGTATTTTGTGAGAGGGTAAAAACTATAATAACACAGTGAGGAAGATAAGCATTTGAACACCCTGCGATTTTGCAAGATCTCCCACTTAAAAATTATGGAGGGATCTGAAATTCACATTTTAGATGCATTTCCTCTGTGAGAGAGAGCATTAAAAAAAAATCAGGAAATCACAATGTCTGATTTTTAAAGAATTTATTTGTATTATTATGTTTATTTGCCGCACATATTGAACACCTGAGAAAATCAGTGTCAATATTTGGTACAGAAGCCTTTGTTTGCAATCACAGAGGTCAAACATTTCCTGCAGTTCTTGACCAGGTTTGCACACACTGCAACAGCGATTTTGGCCCAGTCCTCCACACAGATCTTCTTTAGATCTGTCAGGTTTCGGAGCTGTCGCTGAGCAACACGGAGTTTCAGCTCCCTCCAAAGATTTTCTATTGGATATAAGTCTAGAGACTGGCCACTCCAGAACCTTGATATGCTTCTTACAGAGTCACTCCTTGGTTATCCTGGCTGTGTGCTTCGGGTCATTGTCATGCTGGAAGACCCAGCCACAACCCATCTTCAATGATCTGACTGAGGGAAAGAGGTTGTTGCTCAAAACCTCACAATATATGGCCCCATTCATCCTCTCCTTAATACAGTGCAGTCGTCCTGTCCCTTTCGCAGAAAAGAGCTCCCCCAAAGCATGATGCTTCCACCCCCATGCTTCACAGTAGGGATGGTGTACTTGGGATGTAACTCATCCTTCTTTTTCCTCAAAACACTGCGACCAAAAAGTTATATTTTGGTCTCATTTCACCACATGACTTTTTCCCATGCCTCCTCTGGATCATCCAGATGGGGTTAGAGGGGGAACCTTCCGTGCAATGCATGATTTTAAACCAAGACGGCATAGTGTTCTACCAACAGTAACCTTTGAAATTGTGGTCCCAGCTCTCTTCACGTCATTGACCAGCTCCTCCCGTGTAGTTCTGGGCTGATTCCTCACCTTTCTTATTATCAGTAATACCCAACGAGTAGAGATCTTGCATGGAGCCCCAGTCTGAGGGAGACTGACAGTCATCTTTAGCCTCTTCCATTTTCTAACAATTGCTCCAACAGTTGATCTATTTTCACCAAGCTGCTTGGTAATTGCCCCGTGGCCCTTTCCAGCCTTGTGGAGGTGTACAATTTTGTCTCTGGTATCTTTTGACAGCTCTTTGGTCTTTCCCATTGTAGTAGTTGGAGTCTGACTGACTGTGGGGCGGACAGCTGTCTTTAACGAGCTCAGACAGGTGCTAATAATTTTGATTAATACTTTTTAAAGGCAGAAAGCCAGAATTCTTGCTGATTGCCACGTGTTCAAATACTTATGTGCAGCAATACAATACAAATAAATTCTTTAAAATCAGACAAGTTGATTTCCTGATCTTTATTTATATATATATACTTTTACTTGATCAGAATGCTAGTGAATTTTTAAATCATTAATCTGTTCACTGTTTCCCTGAGGTATAAATATAAAGTGACCTGGAAACCTGTTTCTTCTAGCTACTCTTCTAAAAGGGAAAGACCAGAAAACATCTAATTCCTGTAAGAAGGAATCTGATGAACCCCTTTCCCACTTCTTTGTGTGCAACAAATTTCAAGCTATCTCATAACAAGCAACTCTTGCCTTTTTAGAACTTTCTAGATGCCATTGTGAACCTCCAGTTCCTTAAAAAGCTCTCACAAACTTTCCTTCAGCAGAGCAGCCATCATGATGTTTCAGTTTTACCAGGTGCCTAGGTTATAATTACATAGAATCCACACAACTTTAGCAACAAGCAGACTTGGGAAATAAAGAAAGAGCAACGCTGATCCAGAAGCATCTGACCAGTCACAAACCGGACAAGGAAAGTTAACTTGTCTCATTCAAAAGCAAAGTGAGTTTCACCAGGAGTAAATCTGCCAGAGTGGTAGAAACCAGCTTGGGACATCATAGTATTAGTGCTAAGCAGAGGGCTAAGTATCCTAAACATGTTTTCAACATGCTTTGACTTACTTGTATGGCAACTTTGGTGAAGTGGTAATGGCTGTCTTGCATGTCAAATAACCTTCCTTCTTTTACTCTGACAGATCAGTCACACAGTTTTAGATTCTCTTTCTTATGTAACAGGAGTAGAGCTCAGGAGATATTCCCACTTTTCCAAAGATCCACTTTCCTCTGTTCCATGTGTGTTCAAACACCAGAACACATCACTCTACATGCAACATGTGGACCACCAGACATGCCATCTTGTAACTCATTACACAGTGTTGTCAGCAGACCAGTCTGGCCACCCTGTTCTTTGTGTTTGATGTGGTTTCACTCCTACCCTTAACCTTCAATACCAAGGCCCCATCCGCATGGGAAAGTTTTTAACCTTTTGTGTTCGCATCCACACAGAAACAGCGATTTAGAGTACCCTGAATGTTTCAGTTTTTGTTTCAGTTTTCTGTTTTGAAAATTTACATTTTGCTCTTGCCTATTCAGGAAAAAGTCCTTTTTTGTGAAAACACTGATTTATTAGTCCGACCTCTAACCTGACTATAGCCCCAGACGCGTCAAACACAACAGCAACAATAGCAGATTAAATTTTTACTTTTTATTTTATTAATTTTATGATACAATGTGACATAGAAGAAACTGAGCATCATCACACAAAAGACTCCACTCATGCTTTGTTGTTCACCACTCTTGTTTTCTTGTGTTTACCGCTAACCATGTGAAGACTTTATGTTTAGCTCCACTTACAGGTCTGGTGGAGTAAAATTATAATTTTGGAGCATTTTCTGTTCATCCGTGTGGATGAAATCATTTCTGTAAATGGTCCTCTGTGTATGCAGGTATTTTCGAAACCTGTCAAAACAAACTTTCCTGTGTGGATGGGGCCCACCTTTCTTTCCTTAAAAACCTGCTGTATCAAATAAATATGCTACTAAATACATTTTACACATTTTTCATTAAATTCAAAACACTCATTTAGTTTTAAAAATGTTACAATTCATAAATGCTGTTTTTTTGTTTGTTTGTCCGATGCATACAAAATGTATATTTTTGCTCATTAATAATGACAGAAACAGCTAATGTGTCAATCATGGTACAAAAAAAATATAAAACTGGACAATTATAAAGTATTTATTTTTTTTAAACTAGCCAATATACACTAATTTAAAAAAAATCTGAACTTTCTAACAAATATTTTTGTAATAGGCTTTAATGGGTTAAATGGCTCTAAGCAAGAGTTCTCACACTGGATTATTGTTCAGTTTGATAAAAACAGGCAGCTAGACATTAATCATCACCCCAGTCATCTATGTTTCATGACTGCCTGCTCCTGACAGTAGCTAGAATTAAGAGCTTCTCACCTTTCTCACTGTGTCTTCTGCTCTCTGAAAGCACAAACACGGCATCTTGGGAGAAAACAAAACATCTTTTGTCTATCTAACTGTTTTCGCCCACTTTCCACGGGTGCTGTGTATAATTAATATCTCAGCAGTGCCCGGGGTTGTCATTTTTCAAATGGTTTCCCTGGAAATGTTCTACACCTCTTAATGGCCCTGCTAATGCTGTAGCTGTCATGTTTTGGACAGCTGCACTTTCACAAGACAAACTCAGCTGTGCCACCAGCTTCTCTGCGGACTTACTTACTCAGTGGCTCAGAGGCCTGTCCTGCCAGCTGGTGATAGTGCACATAACATTTGATAAATCGGCGCCTTGTGTCCGTGAGTGGCCAGTCACCTTCCAGTCTACTGAATGTTTTAGCACTTGTTTGTGTGGAAATGTTGATCAAAATACTGGCCACAAATTCAGACACAGACAAATGTCTTATCAGATTTAGAAAAGATTTGTGAAAATGAAACATAAATACATTTATGCTTTATTGCAGTAGCATAATCTATAGTAATAAAACTTTTTTTCAGTTTCAGGGGAAAAACATGTAAATAACTATTTTTTATTTGTTTAGAAACTCTAAAGCTACAAAAAAAGGTTTATTTGGTGTCTGCTGAATTATTTATGTGTTGATCTAGCTCTAAATCATTATTCTGACCCAATGATGACCTATTTGGCAAAGTCCACCAAATGTTCTCCTTAAATTGCCCTGGTATTTCAAAGATCAAGATCCCAATATTTAAGGTTTATATGTCCTTTTGTAAAAGAAACTATGACTATGTATAGACTTTTCTTGATGAGTATTTATTATCTGGATTTTTCAACTGATCTTAACTTGAGTTTTTAATTCTCTGGGAACTGGTTATATTCATCTGCATTTGTTGATCTAAATAACCTATGCTGGTTTTATTTTTTTTATTTTTTTAACAGCAGATTGACATCAGGTTTGTTATATGGTATGTACGCTATACATAAAGTGACTTGACATCTCCGCCAATGGAGTTATCTGTGTCTGCTCTGAAAGAAGACCCCTTTGGTGGTTGGTGTTGAGTCATAGGGCTGAGAAAAACTGCAGTTCACAGTATCATTATTAGAACTGATATTTCAACCAGACTTTCTTTATTGTGGATCAAAGGGTTTTCAAAATAAAATGTAGCCATTTGTTCACCCTCGAAGCGATCATAAGATAAAGTGGAGATGTCACAAGAACATCAAGTTTCGACAGAGGGTAAAAAAAATAGTGTTACTTATTTTCAAATGCTTACAGACATAAGGTCATGTGCATCCTTAAAAAAGGGAATAAAAAATAAATAAAAGGAATCAGGGGCCATTTACACAACACTCTTTATTCCTGCTTTGTTTGTAGCATCTTAGGCTCTTTTGACTCACAAGGATGTGAATACTTTTTGAGTCCCCAAATAATTTCTTAAGACAACAGAAATTGCGGTGAAGAGTTTGTTTAAAGAAAGTGTGCAATGACAAAAAGAACAAAATTGATAATGTGACTTAGATAAACAACCTGCTTCTTCTAAATTTATGTGTGCCTTGACTTGTGTACTCAGTGCCATTCCCATTTACCAAAGATATGTAAAAAGCCTTAAAATAAATTAATATTTATTGCAGTACTATAGCCCAACAGAGAAAAATCCAACCTTTAACTTGACTAAATTTAATCAGTGGAAGAAAAAAACATCTACATTAAAATATATTTTTTTACTGAATCATAAGTGTGACAAGTTGTCTCACCTCTAACAATTCATGCAAAGTAAAAGCAATGGAAGCTGTTTTTAAATAAAGATATTAACTTTTAATTTATTATTCATGACTATCTACCTTCCAGCTGTATAAATATGGAGAGAAGAACATGTCATATAAGTAAAGCAGATGGAAAATGTCACTTTTACTGGTACTGAGTCCCAATAAAGTAGCAGGGTTGGAAGCGTGACAAAAAAAATAAATTAGGAGAAGAAAGTTAATTTTTAGGGCCTATTGTATTTAATGCTTTTTATTCCTTTTAATGTTCCTCTCTCCTACAGCATCCATTACAATTCTATGCACAAGGCCAAATATACTATTTATGTCAAGACATTACTTCTAGCAACTTGGAACAGCCAAAAGCTGCTTTACCTACCAAAAGTGTTGGAAACTGTGTTTAAGACAATTGAGAGAAACAAACTTGGACTGGGACTCATGTTTAGTTTGCCAATATGTGAAATGAGGAGGTTGGTAAATGATTCACGATATAGTTCCTACTTCTTTCCATCTTTCCAGAAGAGCATACAATTTTTAATGATCCAGATTTTTTTTCTCTTTTTCCACTCTTTCCACTCCTTCATTCCTTCCGCATATAAACCCTTATTAATATTGTCCATTGCAGCACATTGACAGCTAGATGGTCAGAAAAATCCTACATCGTGTGTTTGTCTTCCTATTTGTTTAAGTCTCATTTAAAACAATAATGTAAAAATACCCACAGTTTTAATTTGAAGCCCAAAACAGATTGTCATCCAAACAAGGACAGGAAATGCCCCTGTTTTTGCCCTCTAATTGAAAGGGATAAAAAAGACAACAAACTGTGTTTTTAAAACCATTAGCGTTCTTTTGAGCTCTGTAATCAACCTTTTAGCACATGTAACCTCTCCAAAAAGCTTATTTAATGTCCATTCAACATGAAGCACAAAAACAAAAGATCCACTGAAGTCCAAATCTGCCAGTAGTGATAAGTAAAATCATCATGATGTGTGATATAATCACTGGGTAAGCATACGAGCTGCTGTTTTTCTCTTTTCTAACACTATCTCTTTATTCCTCTGCTGAAAGCAGATAGTGTTGACTGTGTGATGACTATCATAATTCATGGGAGTTCAGATGGAGTTCAGGACAAACACTTCACATGCTTGTTACTTGTTAATAAAATGACAGAAGACAGATAAAGCCCCTGTTTTTGGACATGTGGATGTGTGTGGGGTATGTGTGATCGAGCTCAGATGGTGGAAATAAAGAAGTCATTGTAGCAGCCAGGCTACACTTGAGGTCAGAGGACCATGTAATAGTGTTAATCTTGAATCAAGAAGTGTGAGGTCACAGGACATATGATACTGGAACGCAAAAACAAGTTTAAGAAGAGGACACCAACTGCTACGACCTGAAAAACATGGCTTTTCATGTCTCTATCTTTGTCTGAACCTAGACATGCAGGTGGCCCCTCAGCCCCCTGTTTTCTAGCAGCTTAGACCTGGCTGTTTGATGAGGGCTTATCCCTCAGCTGACATATTATCATTGGACGGGCCTCTGGCTGAGAAAAAAGAACGAGCTACGCATGGGATTACCCTCCGCACTCGTGCTAATGCAGTCAAACTGTCAGAGGGATCAAAGCCGCTCGCTTCAGATTAAGACCAATTAAAGCAGGTGGCCCTGCACAAATTAATAGCTGGAGCACTCACCTGTTAAAAGGAGGAAAAGCACTGAGAGGCTTTGTTCTCTCGGATGAAGTGAGAACGTGTCTAGCTTTACTCTTGCCACTGATGCGTTTCGGCAGGCAGTCAGCATACAAAATCACTTGTTTCATGGTGCTGAGAAAAAAAAAAACAAAGCATGTGCTTGCTTCTTCCACATGAACTCCAGAAGATAGTGGCCATGTGCTGATGCAAGCAGTAAAGATGTCACTGAGGCTTTTAATAGATAGCAACATTTCCTTACCATGCTTTCAAAAGCATTAATACCCTTTGAACTTCTTTACAATTTGTTGCAATGTGTGACATTACAATCCCAAATTACAACATATTATTTGGGGAATATTAGTATCAGTATAAATATGCCTCATCTGGAAAGGTCTTTGAGGTTTATAAGATACAGATTTACAAACAAACACCACCATGAACTCCAAGGACCAGAGCAGACATGTTGACTATACTATCTGCTACTAGAATACTAGAATTTGCTGTAAGCCAAGATGCTCTTTTCAGGTACCAAAAATGAACCTTGTGGCCTTCTTGCAAAATCCAAAATGTGTTGAGGAAAACTAACACTGCACATCATCCTGAGTATACCATCTTCACAGAGAAACATGGTGGTAGCATAATGCTGTTGGGTGAAGTGATGGGAAGACAGAGCTAAATACAGACTAATCCTGGAAGAAAACCTGGTAGAAGCTGCAACAGACTTGAGACTGAGGCACAGTGTCACATTCCAGCAGGACAATGGCCCTAAACTTACACCCAGAACAACAATAGAATGGTTTGGATCAGAGCATATTTATGTGTTGGAAAAGCCCAGTCAAAGTGTAGACCTACACTGAATTGACAATCTAAGTGAAGACTTAAAAACTAATGTTCACAGATGCTCTCCATCCAATCTGACTGCATTTGAGCTACTTGTCAAAATGGCACAAACTCAGCTCAAGCTGGTACAGACCTCCTCAAAAGACGTGCAACAGTATTTGCAGTGAAAAGCGAGGGGGGTGAATACAAACTCACCACAGAGACTTTCCTTCTTAGAAAAGCTTTAACACTATGAAAAAATGATGAATAGTTCAGGGGGTAAAAGGATTGTTTTAGACAACAGTTTGGGCTAGACACTTTCAAACTGCTGTCCACAGCTACACAACAAGAGTATCTTATTTCAAAATTTAAAGACTGGTTCCTCCAGTTTACAAAAGATTTATCCTGTCTGAGAGTGTTTTGAAGAAAGGGTTAACAGTCCCGGTTCTTATAGAAATGTGAACATCTGAGACTGAGGCATCTGAACCACAGCTGGTCAGATAGGCTGTGGGGTCATCTGAGGGCCAACGGAGGCTCTGCTGATCAAGGCCTCTGCTCTCGACAGGGGGATGAATGATGACTGCAGAGTAAATGCCAAAACTATAAATTTCATCCCACACTGAGCCAAAGCTCCTCCAGAGTTTATTTACATTTTGACATAGCATCTACTCTCGAGCGTCAATGTCGAAGGATCTCTCAGGATGGGGGGAATTAGTGATGCCAATGCACGCGCTCTAAAGCACACATAGTCCAGGAAAGTTAATTTTGCTCTGACATGTCAGCCGTGCGCGGCGCTGCTGAGAGGACTGAAAGAATCTTTCATTAACTTGTCTTTTCTAGTTACCCTCCCTGAATCTTGCTTTTGACCTGATCCAGCAGCGCTGAGCAGATCCAGTCGCAGCGCGAAAACTGCTCCTCAAACGCCGCTTTGTCCCATTAATTACTAACATTAATGAGAAAGCGAAAAAAAGGGAAAGAAAATCTAAAGAATCCGAGGGCAGACGCATTTTTATATGTGGAAACTAAATAAATAACCTCAGCACCCCGTGGCTAACTTTCCAAAGAGCTTCGTAAAAGAGGCCTGTTTGATGTGGATGCCTAGAGTCGACTGTGTTTAGACAGTCATGAGGTGGGGCTGCCAGGCTTTTAACTGCTCTAGAGAACACAACCCACCACAGAGTGGCTCATAGGAGTCCCTCTGTCCTGAGGCTGGACGCAAACTATCAACAGAGAGAATGAGAAAGAGAGAGCGAGCCAGACAGAGACCCACACTGGGATTTATTTCTGCACAGACCTGCAGGCGAAG
This sequence comes from Valencia hispanica, assembly GCA_963556495.2. Classification (NCBI taxonomy): domain Eukaryota; kingdom Metazoa; phylum Chordata; class Actinopteri; order Cyprinodontiformes; family Valenciidae; genus Valencia; species Valencia hispanica. Next base: position 14,223,533 of record OY747721.1, read on the forward strand.
ACTGTGTAGCACCTCAAAACATTTGCAGCCAACTGTATCATTTAGTTTATACAGGAAAGCATGAAAAATAAAGATTTGACTTAATTTCTATTAGAAGCATTTTGTTAAATTTTTGTTCAAGGTAAAACTGTAGGATCTCAAAAGACTCAAAGGTAACAGAGTCATTCCACTGAAGATATATTCAGACGGGGTGCAAATAACTCGTTGCTCCCATTTAGTGCTGTGGGAAGCAGGGAATGTCTAATTTGAGAGAACGAGCGTGCTTAAGTTATTACTGCAGAAAGGCAATCTGTCAAAGGCAGGCTGTTTTGGCATGTCGCATACCACTGCTGAGATCATAGAGTCAGATTCTGCTTGCAATTACCGCCGAAGGACCTTGGGTACAGCCAGGCGGCCATTAATCCTCCTTCTGGCCCTGCGCATTCTGACATGTCAAAATCCTTACTGTCCTCCACGCCACGACTCTGGGTAAAAAAAAAAAGTAAAATGCACCCGAGCAGCCAAAACCGCACCAGCGGAGTAATCGTCGCCATCATCAGTTTAATACGGTTCCTTTAAGTCGGCAGTATGTTATTATGACTTACTTTGCCCTGTTATGTATGAGAATTATGTGAAGAAAGGAGACCACTGACATTTCTTTGATTAAGAGTTTATTAGAAAGTGGAGGAGGAAGAGTCCCAATTGTGAATAGACTGGCAGGTCTTTTTTAACGCCTAAAATCATCATATTTTAGAGCCAGAAAACAAACAATCAATCAATCAATCAATCAATCAATCAATCAATCAAAGGTATGTAACAGATAAATCGCAATCAGTTTTTCTACAGTTTATCAGAATGGATCATCTCTTTTCTGACACAAAAAAACCTATAGAGTCACACCCACAATGCATTTCCATATTCACTATCAATGATGACAGTGTCCAACACTATTTTGAAGCCTGTCATTCTGTTTTGCTCCAGAAAGATAATGTTTTGTTTTGTTTTTAAAAAACGAAAGGAAGAGAATAGTTAAAGAGGCCAGATATCCCCTCACACACCAAAAACAGTTCTCTGGTAAAAAAAAACGTTTTGCACCCAGGAATACGAAACACTTGAAAACTTGGATTTAAAGGAAGCAACAATCAAAAACCAGTATACGAAGACTCAACACAGTTTATGGCACAGGTAGAACAAATAGCTTGAGCAGGTTGCAAATCTTAGAGATACTTTAAATAAAATTAACACACAAAATGTTCAAGTAATCATATACACTGAAATATAAAATTAGATCACAGACAATTGACTATCTAAAAACCCTTTGTAAAATATACACCATGTTACTGACACAGCAGACGCCAAAGAGTGTACGACTGCAGTATCTCTTCATTTGTTTGACTAAGGTAGCTGCTGGTGCAACTTCTCCAGTTTGGGGGTCACTGCCCCTAGTGCTCTAATGACAACAGTTACTATTGTTGCCTTCACCTGTCAAGCTCTTTCTAGCTCACAGCTCAACTCCAGTCCTCAAGGGCTGGAGTTGAGTAACAAAGGTTACTATTGGTCCTGCAACATTTAAACATGTCTCAACACACCTGAATCAAATAATTAGGTTATCAACAGGACCCCAAAGAACCTAACTGCCTAGTGAGCAGGCAATTTACCCATTTGCTTCAGGTGTGTTGGACCAGGAACACATCTAATGCTTGCAGGACACCGGCCCTCTAGGACTGGAGTTTGTCTTCCCTGTTCTAGCTTTTCTCTAAACCCTTGGTACTTCCCCACTTTCTTATGTTCCTACAGTGGGGTAAAAAAGTATTTGGCAGCCATCCAATGTGCAAGTTATCCCATTTAAAAAGATGAGAGCGGTCTATAATTATTATTATAGGCACATGTCAACTGTAAGAGACAGAATGCAAAAAAAATCCAGGATATCACATTGTATGATTTTTAAAGAATTTATTTGTATAATGGTGCAAAAAATAAGTATTTAGCACCTACAAACAAGGAAGAAGTCTGGCTCTCACATACCTGTTACTTTTTCTTTAAGAAGCTATTCTATCTTCTACATGTTGCCTGTAATAATGGCACCTGTTTTAACTTGTTACCTGTTTGTTCACATCTTCAAACAGTCAGACCCCAACCTATACCATGACCAAGACCAGAGAGCTGTCTAAGGACACTAGGGACAAGATTGTAAACCTGCACATAACTGGGATGAGCCAATCTACAATAGGCAAGCAGCTTGGTGAGAAGAGATCAACTGTTGGACCAATTAATAGAAAATGGATCATTGACAATCTCCCTCTACCTGGCACTCCATGTAAGATCTCACTTCATGGGGTACAAATGATCTTGAAGATGGTGAGGAAACATCCCAGAACTAAGGGGGAAGTGGTCAATAACCAGAAGAGAGCTGGGTCCACCGTAACAAAGGTTACTATTGGTAACACACAATGTCATCATGGATTAAAATCCTGCAGTGCCCCTGCTTAAGCCTGCACATGTCCAGGTCCATCTAAAGTTTGCCAGAGATCATCTGGATGATCCAGCGGAGGATTGGGAGAATGTCATGTGGTCAGACGAGACCAAAATAGAACTCTTTGGTATAAACGCCACTTGCGTTGCTGAGATGCAGTGCTGAGTTGCATCCAAAGAACACCATATCCACTGTGAAGCATAGGGGTGGAAACATTATGCTTTGGGGCTGCTTTTCCTCAAAGGGGACAGGACTACTGATCAGTATTAAGGAAAGGATGAATGGGGTCATGTATTGACCTCCTTCCATCAGTGAGAGCATTGAAGATGAAACGTGGCTGGATCTTCCAGCATGACAATGATCCCAAACACACCGCCTGGGCAACAAAGGAGTGGCTACGTAAAAAGCATTTTGAGGTTTTGAGGTGGCCTAGCCAGTCTCCAGACCTCAATCCAATAGAGAATCTGTGAAGTGAGTTTAAAGTTAAAACATCACAGCTCTAGAGAAGATATGCATGAACGAATGGGCCAAATTGCAAGGCAATTTTACTTGTATAGCACACTTTCAACAGCAGGGTAATTCAAGGTGCTTTACATGATTTGGTGATTTAAAAAAAACACATAAAAGAAACACACATTACACATGATACACAATAAAGCAAGAGAAAAATAAAAAAAGCAAGAGAGCATGAACACATTTCATACATATGACATCAAGCATTTACTCAAAGGCAATTCTAAACAGATGGGTTTTTAGTCTCGATTTAAAGCAGTTCAGAGTTTCAGCAGCTCTACACTCGTCAGGAAGTCTGTTCCAGATAAGGGGAGCATAAAAAGTGAAAGCTGCTTCTCCATGTTTAGTTCTGAGTCTAGGGATGTTTAGTAGGCTAGAGTTGGAGGACCTGAGTGGTCTTGGTGGTTGGTACCATGACAACAGGTCTTCAACATATTTTGGTGTTAAGCCATGCAATGATTTATAAACTAGTAAAAGTATTTTAAAGTCTATTCTCTGAGCTACAGGGAGCCAGTGTAAGGACTTTAGAACTGGGGTGATGTGCTCTACTTTCCTGGTTCTAGTGAGGACGCGAGCGGCAGCGTTCTGGATCAGCTGCAGCTGTCTGATTGACTTTTTAGGCAGACCTGTGAAGATGCTGTTGCAGTGATCAATCCGACTAAAGATAAACGCATGGATGAGTTTTTCTAGGTCGTGTTGCAAAATCAGTCCTTTAATCCTAGAGATGTTCTTCAGGTGATAGAACGCTGACCTTGTTATTGCCTTTATGTGACCCTGGAGGTTCAGGTCTGAGTCCATTACTACACCTAGGTTTCAAACCTGATCAGTAGTTTCTAGCTGTATTAATTGAAGCTGTGTGCTGACTCTTGATCGTTCCTCCTTGGGTCCAAAAATAATCACTTCAGTTTGGTTTCTATTCAGCTGGAGAAAGTTATGGCACATCCATCCATTTATTTGGTCAATGCATTGATTTAGGGTTTGAATGGGTTCAGAGTCACCTGGTGACATTGTAATGTAGAGCTGAGTGTCATCTGCGTAGTTATGGTAGCTAATGTTATTGGTTGCTATAATCTTGCCTAGTGGGAGCATGTAGATATTATATAAGAAGGGCCCCAGGATGGAGCCCTGGGGCACCCCACATGTGATTTCTGTTCGTTCTGATGAAAAGTTACTACTACTACTACTCTTTATAAAGATCACTATATATATATATATATATATATATATATATATATATATATATATATATATATATATATATATATATATATATATATATATATATTAGTGGTGTCAAATTATCGCATTAATTGCGATCAATTAATTACAGTCATATTTAGCGCGCAATGTTTTTTAATCGCGTTAATATTACATTTTGTTTTAACCTGTAATACAGCTGGACTCAGAGAAGATATTTACCCCACTGCGTCCAGAACGCTTATGAATCGCGCATGCTCGAAGCAGAAGGTTGCAGGCGCCACTTGGGACTAGTCACAAAAACAGCAGAATGTAAATGGCTGGGACTGCATCTGTTCAAGTCTGTTAAATACAATAAATGACTTCATAAAGCCAGGTTTTTGTGCCTTACATATTGGGGCCATAACCAAAAAATACTAAAGACAACTCTATTCAATGTGGCATCAATTTCAATATTCTGTGGGTTTAAAAAGCTGGTATTGTCAGTAAGTCATTCCAACATCATCCTTCAAACAGCCATGAACACACAACGTCACTTAAAGGACGAGCAGGGCCTTCTGGCCATAGCACGCCTTCAAGTCAGTGGCAGGTAGTCAGATGTTGCACGTGAACTAGGTGTGTCTCAAAGTCTCATCAGCAAACTTGCATCAATACACAGAATTACTGGAAGAGTTTTTGACAGACCCAGGAGTGGAGCCCTACGAGTGACAGACCGCAACGATGAACAGTACCTAAGGACCTATGCACTCAGACATCATCATGCAACTGCCACACAGCTGCAGGCCCATTTACGAGATGTGAGGGGTGCTAGGGTTTCCAGATAAACCATTCACAACCGACTCCATTGCTTTGGTTTAAATGCCAGACGACCGTTGCAGGTGACTCCACTGACACAAAGACACCGCCGTGAACGTTTGCAGTCGGCACAAGACTATGTGACCTGGACAATGCAGCAGTGGTCCACCATCCTGTTAGCTGACACTGAGTGTCGGGTCACCTTGCACAGAAATGATGGTCGTCAGCATTGCTGGAAAAGGCGAGGTGAGTGATGCGCCGAGGTCAACATGGTCCCCAGGGTTAGCTTTGGTGGAGGAGGTGTAACAGTCTGGGCAGGAATCACCAGTCAGTGCAAAACTGATTTGGTTATTGTAGATGGCTCAGTCACTGCACGTTCTTACCTAAGAGACATCATAGAACCCATCATCATCCCCAAATTCCGCCAGCACACCCCCAACTTTCTGTTCATGGATGATAATGCTCCACCACATCGTGCCAGAACTGTCACAGCTCGACTTCAGGAAGTCGGAGTGCCTCATATGGTATGGGCAGCAATGTCCCCTGACCTGAACCACATAGAGCACATTTGGGAGCAGCTGAAGCAAAGACTGGATGATCGTACTCCACCCACACATGACCTGGCAGAAATGCGTATAGCACTTGTGGAAGTGTGGAACGCATTGTCTCTCATATGTCTTTTAAAAGTGTTATACTTCTGACATACAGTTTTATATATGCCTCACCTCATTTTATAAGCATAGGAATATTGCTGCTATAAGTAAATATTGCTTATACAATTTTTTAGACATTCAACAGTGTAGCATACATGATTTGATCACCAGCTAAGCAAGTCTGCGACTGATTTTTTCGCACATTACTGCCACATGTGCACCAGCAGTTCTCGCCTGTATACAGCACATTTACATCTCTGCAACAGAATTTACAGATATTCCACCATTAAGGCAAAGATAACATTACTTAATCTCATGCAGTAATATGCTAATGTCTGTCACTACTGATCAAGATTCACTCACCTCACAATGCTGGATGCTTGAAATTGAAGGTGAAATCAGTGGCATAACATACTCTCGTCAATGACTACGTTTACATGCAGCCAATATTCAGGTTATGGTCGGGTTAAAGTCACTATTCGGGTTTTTGAAACATTCGGAATAACCCGTTTACATGCGTGAGCAAAGAGAGTTACTCCTGTATATTTGGAATTTGGAATCAATTGGCATATCCCAATGTAAACGGCGATCCACGGTTAGCGTCAGGACGTAGGGACAACCATAAGACGCAATGCACGTCATTTCCGATTCTTCTTCCTGTTTTTCTATGCGCATACAAGAAGTTCCTCTACTCAAAAGACCAAGATTCCTTGCGAATAGAACATGTGCAGAACACAAATCAATGTTCATTTTGATGGGGATATGCCAATACGCATTTACATTACCAAATATTCGGGTTAGAAAAGGGGTACCCAGGGGTAATACTTGGGTTTTCGCCGGTGTTTACATGGCCGTGCGTTACCGGGTTATTGCTAATAGTCGGGTTTTGAACAGGTTATTGACTGCATGTAATCTGATCTGATCACTCTGGGCACTCAGAGCATTGTTCTTTTATTTTCAGACAGTGTATTCATAAATGTGGAAAAAATACAAAACAGATGACATCATGGAAAAAGTAACATTACCTGTCCTTACCCAGCAAAACACTGAGTTCTACAGCCCTGATCCAAATCCACAAGTACCATTCATTTACACTCAAGAGATGGAACAAAACGCAATGCAACACAAAATCTATTTCATTTCCTGATGCTTAGACCTGCATAATATGCATTTTTAATATGCCTGTATAAATTGTAAAGAAGGAAATAGCGTGACCGCAACTTTAGATTTCTATCCAATAATTGGTATTTTGAGCATTTATTCCCTTATTAGTCAGTAGTTTGTTGAAAATAATTAGTGTTGCTGAGTTTTATTTTGAGTTGATTAATAATAAATATAATCCTAGATTTCATTAATTACTGGCTCTCTTTTTTTCTTAAGTTTAAAGGTGCATTTAAGAAATCGACAGAAATCTTGTGACTTATTTTATGTGATTAAAATTACTCCTTGTAAAGGTCACAAATTTACCCAGGATTTTAATGGATTATGAAACTGTTGATTTATGAGCATTAATACAACCTAAATTAGCTTAAAATCACTAAAACATGCAGCAATTGACAAATAAATGAAAAATAAGCTTGTCAGAGTCCAGCTGACATTCCATGAACTATGGCATTACCCTTATTGTCACGCCTTCAAATATCTGTGTGGTGTGTCATGGTATCCCTGAGCATCTGTGTGCGATTGGAATGACTCCTGTGAAAATGGTCACAGGATGTGACCACCTCAGATCTCCTGTTCCCATCTATCCACCGCTAAATAGCTCCTTTGACACTCTGTGCCAAACGTATGCCCTAGCCACCTCGCATCATCACCATTTTGAAAATAACAAAAAAATGAGAAAAACAAATCCACAGCACCAAATCTAAGAACTTTGACCTTTTTTGCAGCAGGCTGGGTGTCACGAGTTAGTCCTATTGATGTCACGCTTTGAAATCTTAATGTCCAACTGCCCTGCTTCATGGCCTCTCGCTCAATCGCTAAACCAGATTTATAACTACTGTCAAAGGCAGGAATGAAAGATAGATTAATCTTCCCCTCACAAGTTTACATCTTGGACATCTGGACTGCTGATCTTGCCCTAACAAGCGCAGAGGTCCTGGTGAGCTGTCTTTTAATGTTGATGTGTTTATGTCCGGAGATGAATGGTGCTGTCATGGGAATCTATTTATACAGCAGTTATATGGCAGTGCCACCAGATCCAGGACATTTCACTTCCCTGAGATGGGCACCAGCATATGTTACAGGAAGTCAGCAAATAGCACTTTCTTCTTGGTTTGGGAGCTGTTCAATGTACTTTTTGCATGTGTTACTGTCAGTAAAAAAGAAGAAAAAAGAAAAAGAAAATTGCTGACAGTGTACATTTGAAAACACAATTTTTTTCTAATCTAGTGTGGATTCATGACCCAAATTAGACATCAAAAGAATTAACATGTCAATCCTAAAAATACACCCACTACATCCAATTCATTCTAATCTATTCTATCAAATATCGTATTTTACATTGTCTTGGATACATTTGTTAGAAATTTTTCACATTTTGTCATGTTACCAGTACATCGTGAGCTTGCATTCAAGGTCCGTACATTGGGGAATTCTGAAGTATGTCTATTTTTATTTTCAAAATACCGCAAGCTCATTCATATAGGACGATTTTTTTCAAGTCTTACCACATATTCTCTATTAGATTTAGGTCTGGACCTTCTGGACCATTCTAACACATTAATTTATTTTGGTCTGAATCATTCCATAGAAGTCCACAGTATGATGACATAGTGTTTTGCAAGTCGGTGTTATGTTCCTTAGGTGTTTGTGTTTTGAGTTGTAGTTATTTCATTTCCTTATTCAGTTTACCTTATTTTAGTTTTTTTTTCTCTTGGTGTTAGCTTTTGTTAACTTTTACTTTAGAATTTTAGTGTTATGAATTTTGGCTCAGTCTCCCTTCCATATTTTCACTTCTTGTCCTTAGATATTTTTCACCTTTGCTTTATTGTTATTGGTTTGTTTAATGTTTTACTCGCTTTTTCCTTATTTTATCATTTGAGTTAGTCCTTATTCTTCTTCAGAATATTTTTGTCCAGTCTCCCCTTCCTTTATTTCCTTTGTTTTCTTCTGTTTCCCCTGCCATTCTCCTTCCCTACTCATCTACTAATCATCTTCACCTGTTCTCTCCCTCTCCCCTGCACCCGTTTGTCTCTAATTGGTTATCAGGCTTTCAGTGTCACTCTTCATTACTCCTCAGTGTATTTAAACTATCTGGTTCTGTTTGTTCTTTGCTGGTTCCTCGTTGATACTGCTTGTCCTCCGGTCACTGTATTTAGATGTCCTCCTGTTACCATTTGTAATTCTTGTTTTTCTGTTTTCTTCATTAAATCTTGCAAACACATTTTGCTGCATTTGGGTCCTCAATCTACAAAAACATGACAGTCGGTCAAATTCAGCTTAAGTCTGATCTGACCAGAGCACTTTCTTGCAGGTTTACTGTGTCCCAAACATGGATTGTCTATAAAGTCCAAATTTGTTGAATCCCCAAATAAAAGTTGTCATGTCAACAAATTCTCCTACTTGAGCTGTGAACCTCGTCAGCTCCTCCAGAGTTACAAAGGAACTCTTGGATGGTTCTCAGATTAATCCTCGCCTTGCACGGTGCTTTCAGTTTAGGTGGACAACTATTACTTGGTAGGCTTGAAGTTGAGGTACATTAGTTCCAATTTCAAATGGTTTCTGTGAAATGCTTACAGCATGGAATATGTTTTTATAACCTAACTGCTTTAAGTTTGTCTGTGTTTTTTTTCCCTGACCTCTCAGGTGTGTTCTCTGGTCTTCATGATGCTGTTTACGTTCTCCAGCAAACCTGTGGGTCATTCACAGAACAGCTATATTCATACAGGGATTACATCACATACAACCAGATTCTATTTTCAATAAGATGACTTCAAGAGGGCAATAGGCTGCACGGGATTTCTTCTAGACGTATGGCAGCACAGGGACCTGAAAACAAGAGCACACCCCATTTTCAAGCTTTATTAAAGATTTGTTTTAATCTTTGCTGGTGGAAAGGTGAAATCGGGGACACACAACAATGAATTAAGTATTTTTCATGGCAGAAATACTGACAGGAAATATGTATTTACACAGCATACAGTATTTTAGGTATCAGCAACTTTCTGTCTGCTTGTTCCACTGTCATAAAGATTTTGACTCACTGAAAGATAACATTTAAACAGTCATTTCAGAAGGGAAAACATCAAAAGATCAAGATTCTCCTAATTTTAATTGGATGCATAGAAATAAATTACAGGCTGTTGATATTAGGGGGTACTTCCAAAAGTTACAAATCACAACTTGTGCTTGACCTTCTTGCTACTCCTACCAGAAAGGAAACAAACATAACGGAATGTGCAATTTAAAGGGGATCGTAAAAGGATATCTGTGCAACAAAGCCACCTCAGACTTTTATCTCTCCTGGCTCGTCTATGACCCTTGATACCGCCTTTTTTGTTTACACTGAGACCAATGCTAAAGCATCCTGAGATGCCGGACAGTGTTCTTATCTCAGCTAATCTCTCCTGGATCATCCATAAACCTCACTTTATTAGCTCATGCAGAAGGATCATCCATGTGGAATTAGAGCAAAAAGAAATTAACCAATGTAACTTTATTCAGATGTTCTGAAGGGAAACGCACAGCAACGCTGTTGAAATTTACTTTGAAAACCGTTCCTTATTATCCGTGAGGCATGTGAGGTTCAGGCTCAATGGAAGCCAGGTGATCCCCGATGGGGGTGGAGGTGGTCCTACTTCACACAAAATCAATTCTGGCCTTTGGTGTTGGCAAGACAGCAGGGTAGGGGGGCAAATAGAGGGGGGAACACATGTCTGATACCTCCTGACTTTTTCATGAGGAACTGTTTGAAGTTTCAAACCCCCACAGAGGATTCTTGGGGCGATGAATGCAGTAAGGTGCACCTTAGGACTCAGGCATATTATCATCAATGAAATCCGCGGCACAGCTTGATGAGGTGAGTCTAAAAATTAAATAAATTCTTTAGATTTTTACATCCTAAAAGTTTAATATTTAATGTTATAATTCTATTTGTATTTATTGTACGTAGAATGCTTTTTCTTTTATGATGGACATCCTTTCTTTATGAAGCACCACCTAAGCCATCAAGTTCTTAAGTAGCCCTGTTCACAGCCTGTGATGGGTACAAAGAAGAAGAGCAGAACCTCAAAGCATCTTTTGTCACAGAAGCAGTGAAGGGTGGTGACTGCGATTCATGTGATTGGGTAAAGAGGTGTGGTAGGTACTGAGGAGGGTGGGCTGACACTGAAAGGCTTCAGTTCTGCAGCCCTGGTGGTCCAGTCTTGCAGCTGTTTTTGCAATAAGAAAACCCATCCATTTCTTAAGAAGTCTGATAGTAACATGTTCATCGCCAGCTCAGAGAGCGGTTTTGCATGTTGTTAAACAACTTTTTGTTTTGCATATTTCTGTTTTCACCCTGGCATGACCTGCTGAACATCATGTCAGCGTGATGTGTCTTTTGTTTCACACACTCAGATTCCTTGGCAGACGGCTGTGTTGTTGGACCTCCATCATTCACACTGTGTTCTGCTTCAGTAGAGCATCTTAGAATAAATGTTTTACCTCTAACAGCAGGCACTGATTCAGCTAAGGGGAAGTAAGGGGTTGAACTTTAGAGTATTGTTGTATTCAAATTGTCTTTTCAGTTGATTTAATCTAAATTTTTGTGGTTTAGCAAAAGATCTTGAAAAGCACATTGTTCCTAAAATAAATAAGTACAACTCATTCAGAACTAGTTTTAAGGGATTTTACTTCTGTTTGTTTACACTGTCAAAAGAAAAGCTTTATAGAAGAAAACATTTAAAGATGCTTTGATCTTAAGTTTCTGCCAGACTTCCAGACACATGCAGTGAGTGGTCATTGAATATTGAAATTTGGAGACGAATATAAATCACTTTTAGTGAGAGGGAGAGCAGTAATCAGCATAATGACCAGCACCCACAGAGTCTAGCTATCTGTTGTAGCAGCCCAAATGAAAAACCAACGTACTCCCATAGAAAATAAGTTCCTAAGCATTTTGCTCCTCCTTAATTTTTAAAATCTTTTAATCATGCTGAAAACGTGCAAATTCAAATGTATTCTTCCTTCAGTAACCAATAACAACTTACACACCAAAGAGGGCTGTTGTTAGAGCAACATCAATAGTGTACATCCCCAAATTATACACCACAAAATAAAACATTGTAAACTGCCTCAGATATCTTAGTCGTGGTCTAGAATTTTAATGGGGTTTTTGTATTTAGCAACAAAAACAGTTATATTATGTCTATGTAGCTTTCTTCTTTTGGTACACTTTAAATAAAGACTGACTCTCATACTCCTCAGATTCTAAAACCACCTCACCAGTTGAAGTTAAGTCCATAGGTAATTGGCGGTGTGGGCGTTAAAGATTCTACTAAAGACCATTAGAAAAATATGAACATTAAAATGTGCACAAGACTCTTTCAGTGAATAATCTCATTCTTCGGTAACCATGAACTTTATGAGTCATACAGCGCTATGGTAACAGGATACCATCCATGAATACATTACAAAATCAAAGCTGAAATTCAAACATTTTGGCAAGTTAATATTTAATGGTGAGTTTAAGACCAATAACAAATGTATGCCCAGTATAATTTCATATCCAGAAAATAAAACTTTAATGCAGCCAATTTTACATTAATAAAGTGTAATGTTAATAGATTTAAAAGAATTTTACTTTTATGCTACCTACTGCAGACATGTGTGACTTATGTCACATAATGACCTAATAAAAGCACCACTGAAGCAAAAGACAAGCTGGTAAATGAGCTGCCAGGAGTATTTTTTGAAACAGTGTTTTAAAGAGATCCTGGCGTCTATCTGTGAGACATGACTTCCTTCTTTTTAACAGTGAGCACTTCAAGTGCTGGCTCGGTGTCAACCTCCCCTTCTAATGGACAGCCACAAAGCTGACAGGCCGTAAATCAGAGGAAGTATAGAAAGCCATTAGTCCAGGGATACACAATAAAAAGCGGTAATGGTCTCATAAAGCCTACAACACCACAGCAGACATTCTGATTCTGTCTATTAAGGCGTATGCAGAGTCTCAGATGAGTGAAAATAGAGAAGGCATTTTTCTTCTGTGCATTGTTGCCTGGGGTCCTGTGTTCGTGATCAATGTACAGTGAAACGCAGTGCCCTGAAAACTATTTATTTAGATTGTACGATTGGTGAGAGAATATTAGAGGAAAACGTTGTGATTATGAAGTGCTTGTACTGAGCTTCGTGTTATAAATGCTACTGACTTACTGAGAGCTGGTTAAAAATAGGTTTCTGGATAAAAAAGGAAATATATTTGCTTGATTAAAATGTAAAAACTACTTAATGTTGTCTAAACTATTTAAGAAAGTTGTTAATGTAAACACCAAAAGTTCACTTTTCCCTAAGCCAAATTCTTATAGCATCTGTTAATACAATATCTTTTAGCAGAAATTAAGACTGGTCTAGCAACTGAAAATCTTCATACAAAAAGATCATTCAGAGAGAGTGCTACTCAATAAATAATGTAATCAGCATGTACATTTATTTCGCCAATATTTAGTCCCCATCCCAGCTCTTCTAAAGTAAAATGGATCCTTGGGAAACACTTGTAGGTATTGTAAGGTTGTGTCGTTATTCAAATATCAACACATTGGGTGCTATTAGATCAATAATTTCTACTTTTGGAGACATTTTATCAAGTCTTATAGAACTGTTATGATGAACAGTATTGAATGCTTTAGTATCAGATCTAAGGGTCGGCAACACAGCAAAAACAATCAGGACATATTATGAACATATGAATATATTTTGGTTTAACTCAGTCCTGATTACAGCTCATTTATTAAAATCAAGAAAAAAATGCAGACTGAAATTGATACTTGAGGAAAACCTGTGGGAAGATTTGAGAAATGTAGAAAGATTTGAGAAATGTGCAACTGAGCAGAATAATTTATAAATATTAATTTGTGTATTTGTGCATTAAAAACATACTGTTTACAAAAACTGAAAAATAGAAATTGTGCAAACAGAGATGTGCAATAACAGAAGAAATGTTATTTGAACTGAGAAAAATAGTGCAAATTACAGCAGAGATGTAAACATTTATTAGGTTTATTGGGAGCAGTGATGTTTATAGAGTCTAACAGCTGCTGGGAGGAAGGAGCTATGAAAACATTCCTTCATATGCCTAAGATGCAACAGTTGTTGAAGGAGTTCTTCAGCTTAGCAACAGCTTCATGCAAGTGGTGAGATACATTGACTTTACACGAGGATGAATAATTTCTATAAATTCTGTTGTATAAATTACAATGTCATCAACATATGAATGTGTTTTGACTGAACTTAGTCTCTGTCCTCACTTACCCACTAAAATACAAAATAGAACTGTGACTAAAATGTATCCTTGGGAACATCTGTAGACTAATTAACTTCTATCAGATAAATTATTTCTAAACCAGTTCAGAAATATTCTATTAAGTCCTATACAATTATGATGGTCATGAATATAAAATGCTTTAGACAAGGGCTGTTCAGGTGTTCATTCTAATCATCAAGTGGAGGTGTGCGGAGCACAGCAAAAATATTTTAAAATATGATTTCGTAGTATTTAGGAAAATAAGTATTTCTGAACTGATTTTAAGCAGCTGTGTGTGTTTTCCCCCCACTGATGTCAGCTACAATTTATATTTAATAGGTAATTTAAATAGTGGAATTATCTCCCGTCAGCCAACAAATTTGTCAGTAACCTGCACTATTCTTGTAAATCAGGTGTGTTCACAACACTGGATCCCAACTGTCCACTAGTGACATACAGTCGTGGCCAAAAGTTTTGAGAATTATATAAATATTGGAAATTGGAAAAGTTGCTGCTTAAGTTTTTATAATAGCAATTTGCATATACTCCAGAATGTTATGAACAGTGATCAGATGAATTGCATAGTCCTTCTTTGCCATGAAAATTCCACTGCATTTCATTGCTGTCATTAAAGGACCTGCTGAGATCATTTCAGTAATCGTCTTGTTAACTCAGGTGAGAATGTTGACGAGCACAAGGCTGGAGATCATTATGTCAGGCTGATTGGGTTAGAATGGCAGACTTGACATGTTAAAAGGAGGGTGATGCTTGAAATCATTGTTCTTCCATTGTTAACCATGGTGACCTGCAAAGAAACGCGTGCAGCCATCATTGTGTTGCATAAAAATGGCTTCACAGGCAAGGATATTGTGGCTACTAAAATTGCACCTAAATCAACAATTTATAGGATTATCAAGAACTTCAAGAAAAGAGGTTCAATTCTTGTTAAGAAGGCTTCAGGGCGTCCAAGAAAGTCCAGCAAGCGCCAGGATCGTCTCCTAAAGAGGATTCAGTTGCAGGATCAGAGTGTCACCAGTGCAGAGCTTGCTCAGGAATGGCAGCAGGCAGGTGTGAGCGCATCTGCACGCACAGTGAGGCGAAGACTTTTGGAAGATGGCCTGGTGTCAAGAAGGGCAGCAAAGAAGCCACTTCTCTCCAAAAAAACCATCAGGGACAGATTGATCTTCTGCAGAAAGTATGGTGAATGGACTGCTGAGGACTGGGGCAAAGTCATATTCTCCGATGAAGCCTCTTTCCGATTGTTTGGGGCATCTGGAAAAAGGCTTGTCCGGAGAAGAAAAGGTGAGCGCTACCATCAGTCCTGTGTCATGCCAACAGTAAAGCATCCTGAGACCATTCATGTGTGGGGTTGCTTCTCATCCAAGGGAGTGGGCTCACTTACAATTTTGCCCAAAAACACAGCCATGAATAAAGAATGGTACCAAAACAACCTCCAACAGCAACTTCTTCCAACAATCCAACAACAGTTTGGTGAAGAACAATGCATTTTCCAGCACGATGGAGCACCGTGCCATAAGGCAAAAGTGATAACTAAGTGGCTCGGGGACCAAAACGTTGAAATTTTGGGTCCATGGCCTGGAAACTCCCTAGATCTTAATCCCATTGAGAACTTGTGGTCAGTCCTCAAGAGGCGGGTGGACAAACAAAAACCCACTAATTCTGACAAACTCCAAGAAGTGATTATGAAAGAATGGGTTGCTATCAGTCAGGATTTGGCCCAGAAGTTGATTGAGAGCATGCCCAGTCGAATTACAGAGGTCCTGAAAAAGAAGGGCCAACACTGCAAATACCGACTCTTTGCATACATGTCATGTAATCGTCAATAAAAGCCTTTGAAACGTATAAAGTGCTTGTAATTATATTTCAGTACATCACAGAAACAACTGAAACAAAGAGCTAAAAGTAGTTTTGCAGCAAACTTTGTGAAAACTATTATTTGTGTCATTCTCAAAACTTTTGGCCACGACTGTAGATGACAACCAATGCTCTGCTTTGGCAGATATTCAACACTTTGTAATCCTTCTTGTCCTACAATAATGTTATATAAATTATAGTAAGATTAAAATGTTCATTTCTTTCATTAACTCAGTTGAGTAAGTGAAGAGACGCTCTGTACATCAAATACACACAAACTGATGTTTTCAAGCTTTTTTTTTATCTCTAGCAGTACACGTAGGTTTTATAATAGTGCCAGGCCTGGACTTCTAGAGTGAATATATGTTAACAGTTTCAATCCAAAGCAAAGGTTAAATTAAATGTCAGTTTTTGAAAACAAAGGAAACACAATTAAATTTGACCAAATATGTTTTGTGAGTTGTATGTGAAAGCCAGATGCTCATCTGTACTCAGCAGGAATATAATTCTCAAAAAAAAAAAAAACTTCTTTAAACTATGCCAGCAATAGAACCAGCTGCCAGATGTCTAAATAATTTCACAAAATGTAACCCAAATTTCTCGTCCCAAGAGATAAGAAATTCCTCAGAGTGACATTTCAACAGGCTGTTCTGTTCCAAACTTACAGCGAGGCTGAACTCGCCCGAAGACAATGACAAGCTCATCTCTGTCTGATGTCACTTCCCATTTCCAGGCCAACCGCT
Source organism: Valencia hispanica (assembly GCA_963556495.2). Classification (NCBI taxonomy): domain Eukaryota; kingdom Metazoa; phylum Chordata; class Actinopteri; order Cyprinodontiformes; family Valenciidae; genus Valencia; species Valencia hispanica. The sequence continues at coordinate 14,240,204 of OY747721.1, forward strand.
ATATGCTGCTGGCTTCTGCCAATAATAGCTCATCAAAACAACACAACCCGTCTTGGCACAAAAATAAAGGCTGCACTCCACGTCCGTGCCACTCAGTTGTCAATTAAGACTCCTCTTCACACTGACACTTGTGACTTAAAAGAAACAGTCAAGAGTGTGATGAATCCGAGTCGACAGATGAGAAGGCAGTGAGCTGTGTTGCAGTACCATAATGCACTTGAGATATGGATAACAACTGACACCACTGGCAGGTCTTATGAAGTTTGATTTCATTTGTCAGGCCTCTTCAACTTTGTCTTTTCAGCTCACTCGCTCCCTCGCTTTTCAATCATCATGGTAATAGCTCATTCTGATCGCCTGAAGACACTCAACCTCATTTTCATTTAAAATACAGAGACATAAATATAGCAGGCGCCACTATGAGCAACATACATAGTCATGTGGGAAAAAGATACAAAAATTAAGTACACCCCTGCTGCTTCTATCAGATTTAAGAAAGAAATCGGCAGCCTCTATGAATTTTGGCCAGTTTGTTGATCTTGAGAATACAAGCCCCTGTTAAAAAAATGTTAAGGAGGAAGAGAGGCAACAGTTGCTGCCCATCAATCTTAAACTATGTTGATCAAACGGTTTTTAGACTCATCAAAAATAACGTCAATATAGCCCTTTAGCTTAACGCTGACAGGAAGCTCTTAAGCAGATCACATAAACATTTGCGGCTAACAGTTAGCTCGTTGTGATAGCTGCATAAAAATCTTTGGTAGGCTATCTTCTTTCTATCAAGCATCAAAGCAGGATGCTTGATAGCTTTATTGTTGCTAAACAATTCATGATAAATTATTCCACCTTTTTTGTCTTCTTTGAATCATACCCAAAACGTTTGATCCACGTCATAAACTTTAAAGGCAATGCTACTAAATAGCTACTGAGGAAATGTAAACTTCATTATCTCTCATTATTGTGGCATTTAGTAAATAGAAATAATTTTGGTAATTCTAGCAGACCTAAAACAAGAGACGTTTGGTCTGATTTAACTTCAGACAGTCTGAAATAAGTGTATGTGTCTTTTTATATGGTGTATGTAAACTTCTGGTTTCTATGCTTACTTCAAACTGTATGCATAAAAAATAGTTTCTGTTCATTTCTGGATAATTTAAATATGTACAAGCACATAAACACGTTGGCACTTTGTTCAAATGAAAAATATGTAAAAACTGTAACTGCCTTTGAAAAACAGCCCTTGAGCATTAAGGGAACATCATGAGATTTGCAGCCCTTTTTAACACTTTGAAACTGCTTAGAGAAACTGCAAAAAACCCAAGCACTACACCTCAGATTTTACATGCCTCGGTTAGCATGTAGAATTTCAAACAAACAAACAAAAGGACAATTACAGAAAAACTGAGGGGTTGCCAGGTGAAAGTATCTACAAAAGAGTTTAGATGTATGACTTAGGTTAGCAAAGCTGCAACTAAATGAAGACTTTTGGAACAAAGTCCTTCAAACATAGGAGATTAAAGTAGAGACCGGGCCATAATGTACAATGTAAAAGCAAAGCCCATCAGATCAGCACAAACACCTCATGACTACTGTCAAGTACGGTGATGAAGGGGTAATGATTTGGTTTTGCTTGTAGCCATAGGACCTAGATATCTTGCACTCAAGAGTTGTTTGTGAACATTTCTGTATAAGTTTTCTAGAGTCAAATGTGAGCCCATCTGTGTGACAATTTTATCTCACATTACACTGGTTTCTCCCGAGGACTGCTAAGTTTGAAGAAAGAAATCTCAATTATTCCAAACTCAGTGGAAAATCTAACAGAATGTCAAGAAGGGCGCAGTCAATGTTTAAACATCAACCTAATTTAAAATCTATTGGGAGACTTAAAAAAAAAAAAAAAAAAAAGCTGAAAAGGTCATGGAACTGAAGCATTGTTTTAAAGAGTGTACCGAAAAGCATCCCCAACAATGAGAGACATTTTGAAAGTCTCCAGTCTAGAAAAACTCACAAAGACTGGACTGTGCTCTTTTATATTTGAAATGCATAAAGACCAAAACCTAAAGACCACAAGAAAAACACAAATCACAGAAAAACGACACTCTACTTTTGTATTTGATCACTGGGAAGGCAAACTGAACAGTAAGTGTCCAAGCCTGTTTTGACAAATACCTTGCATGCTTGTCTCCAGCCAACCTAATGACGCTAATTCCTAACTGAAGCGCTCCTCCTGTGTATCTCTATAATCCCGACTGCGAAATGTGACAAGATCATTCTTTAGGCCGCTTTAGTCTGAATAATCTGCCCGTCACAGACGTTCATCCTGACCTGCACAGCGCTTCCAGCATCATAACGTGCTACCTGAACATTTTCACCCCCCGGCTTAGGCTCCAGAAATTAAATCTAGACGAACAAATGTAAAGGATCAGCATCTAGTGCTGGATATGTTTCGTGTTGATTTTACAGTTATTGGTTCTCTCACAGCACAGTGCTTAAAACTGATTTGAGGTATTGACATTAAAAGGCATGACATGGGCCAAACTTTATTTAATATGTTAATTAGAAGAAAATCGTAACTGTATAAGATAAAGAGTGCTTTGATTCTGGCCTTGTTGGATTTGTTTGTTTTATGTTTTATAAACAGCGAAATCAGGATAGTTTAGGGTAATCCAGAAAACTTTCAAGAAATACTTTAGAGCTTCAACCTTAAGTAAAATTAAGTTCTACGCCAAACTTTAATGTCAGCAAACATGAAAACATTTGTTCATATGAAGCTAAAAGACAACTGGCGTGCACTGGGTCTGACATGAGCCTCTTGGAGTTTCAGCAAAGTTCTAAACCAGTAATACGGCAGCTGTCAGCTCGAATCCAGCAGCTGGTTCCAGTGCTAACAGGGAGGTAAGGTGAAGTTAACTCTTCTCTACAGCATGACTACAACCCACGGGGGGGATCCTCACCCACCTGACGGCGAGTGGACGACAGCGCATCATCTCCGCAGGCTTTACTTTCAGCTCCTGACCAGCTTTAACTAATTGAGGAGACAAAGTGAATAAGACCCTTCAACCAGCACGATCTTGGCTGCACCTCAACTTTTCTGACTCTAACTGTCAGAGCTGAGCGTCGGCGCTCTGACTTCCGGCTAGACACTGTAAGTTCTGCGTGTCACCTTTGAGTTGAGCTCTTGCAAAATGAACTCAGCACTACAGTCTTTGACACGAGAAGGTAGGGGGAGAGAGAAAAATATCCTCAGAGAAAGTGAAAGAGAATGGGTATGACTTCTAAGTATCTCAAATGTCCTGTCTTGAGAACATAATATCTGTAATACTTCTTGACACATTCGCCTATAACCGCTTATTCTTTGCCGGCTTCTGTGGGGCCCTTTCTTCCCCCCTCTCTGGGCAGGGAAGAAAAGCAGTCTATTTTCTTGTCATATTTGGCTGAAAGGCAGGGGGAGGGAGACTTTCAACTTGGAGTCTAATTTCCTGCACTTTAAAGACAGTCCGCATGCAAGGTGCATTACCATGCTATCAAGGTGATGGGAACAATTTCAAAGTGTCAGTCAGTCATGGAAATATCAGAATGACTTAATGTCTGGAGCAACCTGTCAAAGGCTTTAGGGAAGCGGTGGTTTTATTCAGTCTGCTCCCTTTACTTAGACTTTAGCTCCTAGTTGCACTCTAAAAAGTAGTCATACTGCATGCGTGCATGTGGATGTATTAACAGGTGAACCAGGGGCACATCTGTGTAAATTTGAGAGTCAGGGAACAGAAACTTTACCGAATGTTATACTAAAGCTATCAGACTTTGCACAAAGCTGCTCCGCTTCATATGATCCCACCGTTCCCTGCTTCACAGACGGCAGTTAGTTAAGGCTGTTAATTTCCTGATAGACGCACCACTGTGGGTGACACACACGGGCTGTACTTAACCATTATTAATGTGACAGGCCTCAGCGCAAAGCAAATCAATTAAACAAGAGCAATCACCGCAGCCTTTTAAGGCTGTTTTTCCCTTGACAAGGAGGTCCTCGATCCAGGCCCTCCAGCGCCAGGGTCTGACAGGTCAAGAAAGCGCTGCGAAACAATAGCACCTTCCAACCATCATCTTGCCTTTTTACCTGTCACATCTAGTCGGCCTGTCTGGCTGCTGACGTGGCGCACCCTGTGCTGGCTGCCACAGGGGTGAATTTTCATGTCACCAAGAGGGAATTTCTTATTCTATTTGCTTGACATTATAATGCTGCCTTTATCATCCATAGCTCCCCCATTTTTTTTATTTGAAACCTGAGCGTTTGCGCCTACAGTACCTTGGGAAAATAATCATACTCCATAAAAATGTTCACATTTTTGTCAAGTTACAATCACAAATTTCCATGTATTTTATTTGGACTTTATATGATAGACCAGCCAGCACATGACTGTAAAGTGAAAACAAAAAAATTAATAACAAAAAAATCTTTAAAATGTTACAATTCAATTCAATTCAATTCAAAATTACTTTATTAATCCCAAAGGGAAATTAAATGTTGTTGTAACTCATTATGCAAGTTCCTTCAAAGATTTGTTGTAGATGCTGATGGCTGTGGGTAGGGATGATCTCCTGTAGCGCTCTGCAGATTCGAAGAAGCCTCTGACTGAAGACGCTCTGTAGTTGTATGACAGTCTGATGTAGAGGATGCTCTGGATCTATGGCGTCTTCTTTTCAACTCATCAGGGTTTTGTGGCTGTAGCTGAGGTATTATTTGAGATTTTGTGATGTTAATCAGCTGCTGCCAGTTGTAAACCACCTTGTTGCCATGGTTATGCATCATAACAAATGTCCAAAAATAAAAAGTATCAGCAAAAATCCTTCCAGCTGCACAGCATTCAAAACCAGAGAGAACAGTTGTCCACAAAAACAATGTTTCTACCAGAAATGGAAGAATAAAAGTTTTAAAAAGAAAAAAATATGAACCAAAGTAACAGAGCTACTCCAACATGCTGCCACCTTGAGCGGCGCAATTCCGGAATTACATGTATTCACCCAGAGCTGTATCTTTAAGGAAGGTGAATCTCCACCCCTGTCTCAACATTTTACTGCCTCAAACAGATTTTGATCCTCCATCCACCTCCCCAGTCTTCCTGTTCATGATGAAGAAAAGCATCCCCATAGCATGATGCAGCCACTGCCATGTTTGATGGTGAGGGTGGCATGTTCAGGGTATTAGATTTCCATCACAAATAGCAAATATCTTGCAGGCCAAAATATTTCATTTTCAGGTCACCTGACTAGATCACCTTATTCCAGGTGCTTGAAGAATCCCTTAGATGGCTTGTGGCGAACTCCAAACAGGGCTTCTTATAGATTTATTGTTGCTACTGTTCTGTGAAGGGAAAATTTGTGGAGTGTTCCCCCACCTGAGCTGTGGATTTCTGCTCCTCCTCCAAAGTTACCATGGACATCTTGGGTGCTTCTCTAGTTAATTATCTCATTATTCATGCTGTTAGTTCAGTTAGAAGAGCTTAGCAGGTTTCTAGTTGTGCTCTAATATTTCTGTGAATTAATTGGGTGACTTCTGGAGGTAACTGGTTAAACTGGAATTTATCTAGGGATATGAGAGCAAACAGAACTGGGCACAAATGTATATCTTTTTCAAAGTTCTAAAACAATGTATCAACAACTCTTCTTTGTGTTTCTCACATATTAATGTGACTAGATGTGAAAAAGTTAAAGGAACATTGATACCTTTGCAAACTGCAGTCAGTTTTTGACATATTTATAAAGATTTAAGTTGTAATAGATGTTAAAGGCAGAGCAGATTATCAAGAGTGTTGCAGGGGCTCACCTTAATCTTAATCTTCCACCGCTGCTTGCAACCTTTAAAATGTCCACAATTACATTACTTTTATGTTTAATCATGTATTTAGTTGCTGTTAAAACAAGCGCTGTCACAATCTAATTTAGACCAGACTGATCTATTATCACGTACATGCATTTTACCAATCAGACCAGCAGCAGTAAACCTTCAACACCGAGTTACATGGTTTTAATGGCTAATATGTTTTAACTTCCTCATCAATCACAATGACAAAATGAAAGGCTCCCCAAAAATCGTCATTAAAGGCAATTGTTTCACCACAAAAAAAACATCAAATGAATTGATAAAATAAAGAAGCAAACATTATTGAAATCTTACCACAAATTCAGCTTCATCAGATAGCTAGAATGAAATAAAAAAGTATCTTTGTTTTTTAAGAGCCATGACCTGTTTGTATTGGATCTTCATTATAGCTTTACATTGAGTTTTGTAAAACACAAGGTTTTCAGTTATGATAAATGACTTGTCGACTTAAAAAAACAACCCATGAGCTTTAAACATTCCTTAAAGTTTGAAATTTGGAACAATAGTAAAGACCAATAATATTCTACAAGTCACAGATAATCTTGTATTGGATTTTTGCTGCTGGAGGGACTGGTCATGAGGAAAGAAAAATATGTGCAAATAATAAAGAAACCTCTGAAGAAATCAGGCAGGAAGTTGAACCTTGGATGCAAATTGATCTTCCAAATGGACCATGGGCTGAAGGACAATGAAGGGAATGTTCTATTGTCAGGAAAAATGGGCCAAATTCCACCAAATTATTGTAAGAAGCTTGTGGAAGAAAACATGAAATGTTTGATCCAAATCATACATTTTAAAAAGGAAAGTATACCAAATGTTAAGGAAATACATGTAAACTTCTAACTCTATGGAAAGTAATAGCAGCCCTTTTCTTTTTCCTACAGCTATTAGTTTTGGTGTCCCACCCAAGATTATCAGTGGTCCCAATCAGGCCACCCTTCTGAGGCACCCCTTGCTCTTGAAAGTTTAATTTCCTCTATAACCTTTATGATTAACTATTACCTGTCATAAAATTGTTTGACTGTCATGAGTGATGGCACCCAAATCTGTATTTGCATCAGGATACGTGACAAAGCCTTTGTGGTAGAATATTCTACTTTGAACTAATGACTTACCGTAGAAGCCATTTAAGGATAAAGCTGAGAATTTGGTGTCTGCTGCTCTGAGCCATCCATCACGTCCACAATAAAAGGAGTTTTTTTGCCTGACGGTTGAAATTTATGGTCGCCCTTCTCTGCCCTAATAACTCAAAGCGCTGTTTCAGAGCCTGACAGCACTTGCCGAAAACAGCAGCCCTGTTATCAATCAAAAAACACTTGCATATGTTTAAACTTTCGCCTGATCAGCAAGACATTTATAGGCTATTGAGTAATAAGATGAGTGGGTCTACTTCAATGGGGAGGAATGTAGAAGCTCTAATGATTAATAGTGGCAACAGGAGAAATTGTAAAGCACGAAACGAATAAAAAGGAAAAAAATGTGTATGGGGGGGGCAGGAATTTGGAGGAATTGGGGTAGGCTATATTTACAGTTTTGATAAATACTGTATTCAATCAGTTATAAGTTTTAAAGGCAGAAATGGAATAGAATGAAGAGAAAAAAGGACATCTCACTTTTCACCCAACATACATGAATCCATTTTTAATCCAACATAGAAGTGACAAGACAAGAGAGAAAAATAGCAGACAGCTGACAGATAGGCTGTCAGTGTGCTGTCCTGTGTGGCAGCAGTGATTTACAGGGCAAAGTTCTAGCAAATGTTTGAAAAAAAAAAGTGAAAGAGTAGAGGTGCCACTAAAATGGGGGAATAGGCGGACAACAATAGCCACTCCTTTAAATTTGCAGTTTCCTGATGGAACAGTTTTATATGCTTTTTTTTTTTTTTTTTACAGAAAAATTTTCTATAAGTTAAAGTATTTATTTGTTCATTTTAATATATGCTTAAGTCTGTTTTTACCCTTTACAACATGCCACTTCTAAATCTACCACTCACTCCCGGCACTGCCTTACTACGTACCACCACAGTATAATTAAACTCAAATTAAAAAGGTATTATGGCTTTTTGGTTTAGGTGTGCCACTCTGATTGTCATTGGCCCTCTTCTTGCCATCATGTTGAAAACTACCTGGAGGTACCCTTTTTGAAAGTTGTTATATGTTAAAGATTTTTATCTACAATGGTGTGTCAACTCTCTTTTTTAAAAATATTTGTATCATACAGGTATATCTCAGAATAGTGGAATAGTTCAATTTAAAGTAATTTAATCAAAAACTCTTTGAACAACTTGTATCAACTCCTTGTATGTTTCATAGCTTGACTTCTGTTATTTTTTTATTATTATGGTTTACAAATTATGCAAAAAACCCACCATTATAATATATATGCAATAAAAATAAACATATTATTGGAATTGTATAATGTTATGTTATGCCCATGCTATAGGCTATACACTCATGGGGGAGACTTTTGACGTAACAGCTGTCCAGCAGACAGTCATTAACACCCTTCTCAAGAAGAGTAAGCCTGAAAACGTAATTGTTAAACAAGCTGGTGTTTCAGAGACTAATGTATTTAAGCATATTAATAAAATGTTTAGTGGAAGGAAAATCAGCGTGACAACTGCAGCCTTAAGAGGACTGTAAGGGGAAGTCAGTTCAGCTGTTGTGGCCTGCAGCTGGAGTCAGAAGTGCAATTGCCACAACAGATAGATGGTTCCAGGACATGAGCCCAAACTGTTGTATTCAGTCACTCCCGAACCAGAAAGAACATCAGAAGTGTCTTACCTAGGCTAGAAAGAAAAAGGACAGGGCTGCTGCTCAGAGGTGAAAACCCCTATTTTAATATGACAGTAAATATTGTATTTTATTTGGAAACTAAGGTCCAAAAGTCAGGAGCAAGAGGCACAGGATGTAAAGTGCTTGAGGTCTAGTGTGAAGTTTTTACAGTCAGTGATCATTTGGGGTGCCATGTCATCTGCAGCTTCTAGTCCATTTTGTTTGATCAACTCCAAAGTCAGCACAGCTGTCTACCACAAAATTTTAGAACACTCCATGCTTCCCTCTGCTGACAAGGTTTATGAAGATGCTGATTTCATTTCCCAACACGACTTGGCACCTGCTCACACTGGCAAAATAACCAATTTCTGCTTTATTTATCATAGCATGACTGTGTTTGACCGACCAGCCAAGTCCCCTGACCTACTCCCTATGAATAATTATCAAGAGCAAGATTTTTAAAAAACAACAGCAAAAACAACAATGCATATGTCCACTTTGGAGTTCTTTAATAATGTATTTAATAGTAGATTGTCCATTTTCAGTAGATTGATATTTATTCTTTCATGTATAATATTCTAATTTTCATAGAAACTAATGTTGGCCAACTGAAAAGTTTGTCCATGTACTTTTTAGCAACTCAAGGTTAGCAACTCAGTTGTTGCTCACATGTAGGTGTGTGGTGGTTCATTAAGAACAGAGCTCATCTGCAGTCCAAGCCTTGTGAATCTCCACACTCTTGAATAGGCTTTAATTCACATTCCTCTCAAGGCTATGGTTATCTCTGTTGCTCTGCACCACACATTTCTTCCCTCCACTCAACTTTCCACTAACATGCTTGCATACAGAACTCTTGGGAGTGCTTTTTTAGCAATGACCTTTTGTAGCTAACAATCCTTTTGAAAATGACTGTCTGCTTGACAACTGTTGAATCACCGCTATTGTTTGGCTATAACATAATAATTCTGTTCCATTCTTTTTGTTTGTGTTTATTATTTATGAGTCATAATATTCACATTTTCCGAGAAGCTAAAACATAGTTTTTCACTAGCTTTAGGCCATGATCTTAAAAATTAAAAGAAATAAAAGTTTGAATGAATGTCACGTTTTGTTATGAATATAAATGAATTTTACTTTATGAATTGAATTACTGTAATACGTATGTTGATAATGTTCTAATTTATTGATATGTGCTTGTATGTCAGAAATTGTTCTTTGTGGTCTATTGACGTCCACCCTTTGAAGTGTTTACATGCATGAACTACAAAAAAGTTCAAAATGTCACACATAAGAAGCAGGAGGCAGCGCATGCGTCAAATCTCCAATTACGCAAATACGCAGATAAAAATCTCCGAATTAAAAGGGCACATGCTGGTAAAAATTGAACCAGACGTGAGTGTGAGGTAGGAAACGTCACAGTACTTCCACCTTCTATCACATTTGGTGGGATCTCTTTTTGATTGGGAGGCTGCGGACTGATTCAGACGCCGCTCAGGAGGAGGAGGAGGCGGAGTGATCCCTCCTGCCAGTTAAACCAAGTTCTCCTTGGGACCTGGAGCCCACACTGCTGAAGCGTCGCAGGGGATGAAGACGTACGGATTCTGTTCACTCATTCCGACTCCGATTTAAGGATATTTATAATTTCTTTGTATTTTTCCCGGGCGAGGCTTTAATTAACGTTAAAGAAAATCCTGACAGCTGGCTTTCTCTGATCTCCACATGTCTTTTCCGAGCATTTGTACGAGAATCGGGTCATGATCACATCGCCCTTGGTCTCTGTTCTAAGAAATAGCACGAATCCAGCGTGGGAGACCGGCTCCTCGGTGGGGGAGAAGGGAGCAGCGAAGATCAGCCGAGTGTGCGTCCACCACTGCGTCTCTCCCGCGGATCCCTCTCGCCAAGCCGGCCGTCTTCCCATCAAGGTGTTAAAAATGCTCACCGCTCGGGCAGGACACATTTTACACCCGGAGTACCTCCAGCCTCTGCCGTCCACTCCAGTTAGTCCCATCGAGGTAAGCATTAAAGTAAATTAAGGGAACGTTTTTGCACACGAATGCAATGAAATCACTAAGTAAAGCTTCCGATGCAGATTTTGGCCAAAAAAATTGCCTTCGAGTTTTAGATTTGTTTTTATTCACTTTAAATATTCAACTCTGCTGTTAAATTGGGAATTGTTGCCGTACTGATGTCTATTTAGCAAGCTGGTGTCTATAAAGTAAGATTTAATAGCGAGCAAACCTGCAAGTAGCTGAGTTTGTTCAGTTATCTCCGAGATAACTCCGTGCGCAGTGCGTAAAATACGCAGAGAGCCTTTGCTGTCTTATGAAAATTTGCACGTAAATGTGTTTTTATTGATCTATTACATCTTATTTTTATTCTGTTTCCCAGTTGGATGCAAAAAAGAGTCCGCTGGCCCTTTTGGCCCAGACCTGCTCTCAGATCGGCAAGCCGGACCCTCCGTCATCCTCCAAGGTTTCCTCTGGGACCTCCAGCGGATCCAGCGACAAGGAGGCCAAATCCGGTCCGCTGAAAATGAGCGACATCGGAGCTGACGACAAGTCCAGCTTTAAGCCCTACTCGAAATCTTCAGAGAAGAAGGAGTCGTCGAGCAGCAACATCAGTGGAGATAAAACTGGTTTTCGGGTGCCTAGCGCCACCTGCCAGCCGTTCACGCCCAGGACAGGCAGCCCCAGCTCCTGCACCTCCGTGTCGCCTCTCCCGTCGGAGGGGAAAACCGGAGATAAGGAGGAGAAGAAGGACTCTGACAGCAATAAAGGCAGCACGACTGACGGCAGCGGAAGCCAAAGGATAAATGGAATTACCTCTGACGACAGCACATCTGGATCCAAGGTTGCTACATCTGATTCCCCATCTGTAACCTCCTCCTCCGTTCTCGGATCCGGACTGGTAGCCCCCGTCTCCCCCTATAAACCGGGACACACAGTTTTTCCTTTGCCGCCCGCAACTATTTCCTATCCTGGAAGTTTAGCGGGAGCGTATGCAGGTTACCCGCAGGCGTTCCTGCCGCCCGGAATGACCCTGGACCCCACCAAACCCAGTAGCCAGCTGCTGAGCGCGCAGTTCGCGGCTGCCAGTTCGCTGGGCTGCAGTAAAGCGGGATCGAGCCCGTTGGCTGGAGCTTCTCCTCCGTCTTTAATTACCGCCAGCCTGTGCAGAGACCCATACTGCCTCAGCTACCACTGCGCCAGCCATCTGTCCGGTGCGTCAGGCGCAAACTGCGGGCACGACTCCGCTCTGAAGTCTGGATACCCGCTCATGTATCCAACGCACCCGCTGCATGGTGTCCACTCCTCGGCCCCGTCTTTCAGCGGACACCCCCTCTACCCCTACGGCTTTATGTTGCCCAACGACCCGCTGCCGCATGTTTGCAACTGGGTATCTGCTAACGGACCCTGCGATAAGCGTTTCTCCTCCTCCGAGGAGCTTCTCAGCCACCTGCGGACTCACACCTCCTTCGCCGGGACGGAGAAGTTGATATCCGGGTACCCGGGCTCCACCACACTCGCGAACGCGGCCGCAGCCGCTGCCATGTCCTGTCACATGCACATCCCTTCAAACGGCAGCCCGGGCAGCCCCAGTGCGCTGGCCCTCAGGGGCCATCATCACCCACTCGGACTCAGCAGCCGTTATCACCCATACTCAAAAAGCCCCCTGCCCGCTCCAGGGGCCCCGGTTCCGGTGCCCGCGGCCACGGGGCCTTATTACTCCCCGTACGCCCTGTACGGACAAAGACTGACAACAGCTTCTGCCTTAGGATACCAGTGAAGCCAGAGAATTACACATTTATAACAGAATAATTTAGGCCCAATGAGTTTTATATTGGGACTGAATCCATGTCGGGATCAGTGTATTTATTTGCGATAGCTTCAAGCGTGACTAAAATAAAAAAAATATTATAATATACATTTTGTAAGCCTCAACGTGCTTTCTTTTATACATGGGTTTTTTGCATTTAATAAATTAAAATTTGATTTTAAATTCTAAATGGAAACTTAGTTTTTAACGTTTAGCTGAATGTTGTCTAAAGCCCCCTTTTTTACCTGATCACGAAACAGCTCTTAAAAAGCCTGTGTTTGTGTTTTGTTTTGTCTTTACTTTAAATCAAAGATTTGATTATATTAAAGATCAAATTAATTGGGTCCAGTCAAGCTCTGGAAAACGCATCAACATTTTATAAGTTGCTCTGCTTTTACCATTTATACATACGCATGCATATGAGTAAAAAAACAACTTTTTAAATAAACTACAGAAATTCCCAATTAAAACTTTTTTTTTTTAAATGTATTTGCAGAAAGTGAAAAAAGATCCAAATAACAAAAAAGTGTTTTCATACATTAAGTAGAGAAAAAAGTTAATATTTGTATTTCTATAACATAATATTAATATTTTAACATAAGAAACATTTAGAAATCTATATTTGGTGAAAAAAAAGATTTTCAGTCTTAGCATGCTCTCCATTAGTCTTTCACATTGCTGTTGGGTTTAGGTAATCCCCTGATCCGGACATCATTAATTACAATGATATTTGCTCCTGTTGGAATTCAAGAGACACTGACTGCTACACTTTTACTGATTTTTATAAACAAAACAAAAAATCCAATTTACTTTCAAAGCTCTATGCATAAAATAAAAAATTTGATTTTATTGTATTAATTTATCTGTGATTTGAGGTTATAAAAGGAATGTAAAAAATAATCATCGTAGTTCATGTACAATTGCAGCTATGATTTTAAGTTGGTATCAGGCATGGTTAAGTATTCTCATTGTATCTGAACAACCAAAACAGCATCCTTTAATTGTTGTTTTTTATTATTTAAAAAAGCAAACGATTATTGTTTATTGATTATGATTTAATTACTATTATCTTACATAAATAGACAAAAGTAAAACAATATAATAAAAAACATCTTAATTAATCCTAGTTGTTAAGTGTTTATTCAACCAAAAATAACCTATTTTTCTGCTCTTCACAGAGTACCACAACAGTTAGAGGCTGATTTTACCTTCTTAATCAGTGGGGCTATCTGCTCCAGTAGAGTTTGCCGTCAGCTACAGAAGCGTGTAGCTTGTAAACTGTATGTTTGACCAAGGTTGGTTGTCACATTGCTCGTTAGTATGACAGTGGAATTCAGTTGATGTCACACATTTGAACTCACAGTCTGTCCATTTCAATTTGTGGTAACTTTAGGGTGAAGAGACATTTAGCAATTTTTTAAAAATTAAATAAAAATCAGATATTTATAAATAGGTTGAAGGTGACTGCCTTGATTTGAACTAGATTATCAATAGCAAATTAAAACCATAGGGTTTTCAACTTAAAATGTTCTCAAGAGCCAATTTGGGATGGGTTAGCACACATATAGATATGAGTAAAAAAAATAAAAAATAAAATGGTCCTTGGGATGATGAGTTTGCTCTCAGTTGTTTGGTAGTTTGAATTACTTATCTTGAAAAGCTCTTAATATCTTAATGCCATTGCTTACATACAGAATAATTCATAGTAATTTACACAATTGATTCAAATGTGTTTTAAATTAAAAAAACGCATTAGCTGTACCCATTTCTAAACTTTTGCATGTCTCTTTCTGCAGGAAAAAAGTTATAATATAGAAAATGTGCTTTTTAATTGTTTTTACTAAAACTCAACTGATAACTTTGGGGAATACCATCACCTGTATGTCGTTAGTTGTCACAAAGTGTCAGAGTGTTGTTAATAATTAAACACTTGTACAATTAACTGCAAAACTAACCAATGTACCTTTTAAGGCAGCGTCCTCAGCTTTGATTTAATGAAGAAATTGTTATTGGAAGAAGGGTCAGTGGTGAACGGCAAGAGTAGAAATGCATTACAACCAACCCTGACCTATAGTTTTAAAGCAGCAGTTCCTTAATAAGACTGATATGAGGCACTCCTTCAGTTTCTATGACATTACTGTTCTTGTTTGTTGGAACTGGAAATATTTCCAAAAAGCGGAATTGTGAGCAAGGAAAATGTGTAGGAGGGTGTTTTCAGCCAGCTGACCAGCAACGAGTGGGGGAGGGGCTAAACTGTGCCACTCTATTTTCTATAGAGTCGAGAAAATTTGTGATAACATTGTTAAAAGGATTTCAAACCATTGGGAAAATCTTGCCGGTTTGGAAAATGTAACCTTTGTATATACCGGTGACCATGCCTAGTTGGTATGCTGACGAGAAGCAACATTTGTATGTTTTATATCAAAACTATTTTTTTCTCCACTTCAAATGTATATTGTGTTTTTAAAGCAAATCTAGTTGACTAAAACTCTCTGAATCTCCTTCATTGTGCTGATTATCGATTCCCCTTAAGGCAGACAAGCGTCTAATATGACCGAGTGGCAAACCTCTAAACCAAAATTTACAGTGACACAGATGTAAAATGCTTCCAGAGCATTTTCTGATTGCTCTAATGAGGCCGTGAAGCGCAGAGCTTTAACAAGTTAATCAGTCCCTTAAAACAAATCAGCTAAATCAAGCCAACAGTGTCATTATCCATCCTCAGTAAATCAGGCTGTTCTCCAGCATAAAAAAAAAGAAAAAAAGAATCGGCTCGGTCAGATGTCGTTTTCATCAAATCCACCCATCCGTCATGCAGATGAGGTCCTAAACATAGTCCAGTGATAGATGGCAATAAAGGAGCAATTCAGCACTGCAGCCAGCCAGCCATGCAGCCAGCTTGGGTCATAGACGTGATGCATTCCTTTTTTACTAAAAACAGCACCATTAACATGATGTGAACAAATGGAGCAAAGATCTCAGGAGGCATTTCTCAGAGGTTAATTGATGTGTGACGCTGTGCTATTGATTCACACATGAACCAGCAAATAAACTTGTCAACTATTTATTCTGTAGATTTTACTCACATTTATCAGAGGAAAAATTATTTTAAACTGAGCAACTGAATGTCAGTGTCTGCAGGATTAAATGGTCTCAAAGTGAATATTTACATGGTAGTTCTGATTTATGTACCGGTAATAACATTTAGTCTGGAATCATTTACAGAATTAGGCAACCAAAGCTATATTAACACTGTTTAAAGTGTTTTAATGTAAGACACAATACAGAAGCAGAACAAAAATGCCAAATTGTTGAAGTCTTCCTAAGCATCAAGATGTGTAATTATTCCAACACAGAGTTCCCAGTCAACTACAGGGACATCTTACAGCAGCAAACGTGCGTATTACTCAAGTAAGCTTGCATTGTTAAAAATAAGCTTAAATTGTTTAAAACCTGTCGGAGAGGAAAAACTTCACCTGTAAAGACTGAAGGCAACAAGTACACGAGGGCAAATGATTTCTGGTCTTAAATTCTCAATTGTCCTGTAAGTTAAGTGGGCTCGGGAACCCAATCAGCAGGTCTAGAGGTTACTTTTGATAATAGCTGATCGCTTTTGGTCAGTAGTTATAAACTGATACATGTATGTGTTTAGATTCCACTCCCACTGTTTTTGTTGTGGATCACAATGGAAAGGTGTGGAAGCACTACTGTACGGTATGTAATGTTTTAGGGATAAAGAGAAGAAATAAGCTAATCTTAGTGCAGAGTATTAGTCTAACATAGTAATGGCCAGAGATAGGATTTGACCATTTTCTTTCATTCATTTCAATTTATTTAAATGGCATCAATTCACAACACACGTGATCTCAAGGCATTTTACAAAAGACGTAATTTCAATCCAATCATACAGATTCTAACTGATTCTAGTGATCAAACAGTGCATTAATTGCTGATCATCGGGTCAAATTGTGAAAAAATATACTTTCCCCTTTTTGTTATATGAATCAAAAATACCTTTCACAACTTTGTGTATAAACATCAACCAACAGCAAGTAGTTTGATGCATTTTATTAGTTTGATAAAAAATCTTATGATAGTTTAATGCATAAATGGTGATAATTTTGCAATTCTTTCATTTTTGGATTCAAATAATTACCTCTTTTAAAGAACATTTTTTGGTGCTATAGTTCTTAGAGGAAAGGAAAACAATCAGCCGTTTTGGACCTCAAGAAAAACTGGAAATCAGTCAGGAATCTCATTGAATTGGAATATCATTAATTTAGTTGAAGAAGTGAAACTTAAACAGATTCCTTACACACAGAAACATCTGTTTTACAGCTAATTAAAAAAAAGTCGCTGAACATTTTTATATTATGTAAGACCAATAAAAAGGGTTTTAAATACCAAAATGTTATGTTGTGATCACATTATGGTCTACACAATTCTAGGAAAACCATTAACATGAGAGTCAGTCAATGGACCCCGAGGAAAGGAAGGTGTACGACAAAAGGTAATTACAAAAGAAGATGGCTGTTCACAGAGTGCTACATCCAAGTATATTTCTGGAAAGCTTTACTGGGAGGTCAAAGTGTGCCCAAAAAAGGGTGTGGAAGCAACAGGGATAACCCCAGCCTTAAAGGGAACATGAAAGAAGATGCATACATGGATATGCTTCTCATTTGATTGCATTTGGTTAAATTTGTTTGGACCCCTGGAAAAGATATGTAAAAAGCAGCCATGAGCCCCTTTTTAGAAAATCACTGGTTATAATTGTTAGTTGCCTGTTAGAACCCCCTTTTACCAATTGGACAGCAGTTAGGTCACTGAGCAAGGTTGGTTTTGTGACAAGTGAAACATTTCTGTGTTGATTTGGACATATGTTTTGTATCAAGTGTTGATTACCTGGGACCTAAAACTATCCACAATGCCAGCAGATTGAACACTGACAACCCAGATTCAGGTTTTTGATTGAGTCTACTAGCTTTCTAATTAAAATGCATTGAATTACCATGAGATTATGATGCCATGCAGTCTAGTCAGGTTCCTAGGACCTTTGGAAGAGACTCAGCCCCACAGAATCACAGACCTTTCACTTTGCTTAATAGTCATAAGGTGTCACAAAAACTCTATGGTATCTTAGCCCCAACCCTGTTATGAGTTCTGCAGTTCTGCTAGGTTTTTTTTTCTAATACGCTTTCTTCTGTGCTGCAGATCAACTTTATCATCATGAGATCATCATGAGTATCTAGTTTATAAGTTGCTGTTTATTCTATTACTTTAGTGACTGTGTTAAACACTATCAATCTTTCTACTATTCATGGATCTAAATGTTTACAGCTATAGCATGCAACAATATTCAGCTTTGTGATGGCTTTTTATTGTAGACTGAACACAATGGGTATTTTTTTACTTGGAGAAAAACAATTCAGTACAGTGTAGCCCTTTACAGACATGGGTTTTTTTGTTAAAATTAGTGGTTTTGTCCAATCTGCGAGGCCATGTGTTTCTCCATCTATGGCCTCCTGTGAAATAAGGCAGTGGATATCGCCAGACCAGTGTTTCCTCTCAAAAACGCCCCCGGTTCTGTATGAAGAATCATGTTTTCCATATGCATGCAACACATACATCAAAACACTTTCAAACACTTGTCACTGATGTTGCAGTCGCATAATGAGTTTAGCACCCTTTTGTCAGTAATATTAATGATGCAATCACGGGATTTCCCCCAAAGTTACACAAACATTTGCTGCTTTGAGTAAACCTTTCTCCGTGCTTATGTTCTCTGCAAAAGCAAGCAGATCTCTGTTTAAAGACACAAAGGGGGGGGATTATGACCTTTTGGATGTTCACTCAGCTGAAAAGCGTGTCTTCCATCATTTGCTGAAACATGTGGTTTATTTTCACTGGAGAAAGGCTTTTTGCTTCTCCAAACAAGTCCCCAAATTCATCATCGGCCCATCATTTCCTCCCTTTGACGGAGCAAGTAAACGCCAGGAATGCAGAGTTAAAGCTGGGTTTCAACTGAGCTGCTGACCTTTGGAGCTTGTCCTCTTAAATTAATGCTGCATCATAAACCGGAGGAAGTTAGCCTGGTATATTGAGATTATCCTCAATGTGAAGAACTGTGTGTGCAAAAAACATAAAGCCCTCCGATTGGGAAGCACAGTAAAGGGGTGGGGTGTTTCTTTTTGAAGCAAGCTTGTCAACACACAAAGCAAAGGAAAGAGCAACAGTGAGTTAAACAGTGGGCTCTTGTCTTTCAGCGCTCGACATGCCCTATAATTTTAACACCGCTGACAGGGGCCATTTTGAAGCCTGTCATAGGCGGCAAACTTTTTGTCTCCAAACGTCTTGCTCACAGTGAAGTCGACTCCTGCTACAGTTCAGGGTGATTAATGACTTATGGCCTTATTGTGTGGAGGTGGCTAATTAACTACAGGCTGACTGAAGAGACATGCTATAAAACCCCGGCTCTGATAACCCCTAACTTTTTCTCTTTCCTTTTTACTTGGCATGTGGAAGCTCTTACTGACAAATTTGCAAGAAGCAGACCAGAGTTGAGTAAGATGAATGGCCTCTGCGAACGGTAAACAGCCTTTAATTTAGCCGTGTTTAAATGTATGACACGCTGGTATTGTGCTTCTTTGCCGTTCGTGCTCTCAAGCAGGGAAACGCAGCCAAACATCCCCCTCCATCCCCCTGCTGTTGGGTTAAATTTAGGCTTGGCATATTCATGAAGGGAGTTTCTTCTGGCAAACATGTGTTCGTTGCCTCATCAAGTTTTCTGCAATCTCTTCAAACTGACATCTAAAGACAAAGACAATCAGTTTCTTTAACAAAGTAGCCTTAAAAAATACCAGGCAGGAGGACCATTTTAAGAAGATTTTGTGCTCTTACTTAAGCACATCAACAATGGGCCACTGTGTCTTGTATAAGTATTTTTACACCTTGAAATCTTTCACATTTTATCAGGTTGTAACCACAAATGTCAATAATTTTACTGCTACTTTGTGTTATGTGCTTTACTTTCTGTTGGTCTAACTGTGAAGTGGAAGTAAAGTCATGGTGTTCAATAAAAATGTGAACATTGGAGCATACATTTGTATTTACCTCCCCTGAGTCAACCTCTAACAGGTTTTGTTCAAGGACTGCCTTTTATATTTAGCTCGAACCATCATCTTTTCAACGCTGACCATTCCTGTGTCAGCTGAAGAAAAGCATCTCCATGATGCTGCCACCACCATGTTTCAAGATAAGAATGGTGCATTGAGGGTGAGGCACATTATTCGTTTTCCACCAGTCAGTGTTTTTGATTTTAAGCTACAAAACTTCCCATTTTGGTCTCATCTGGCCAGAACACCTTCTTCCACAGGTTTTCTGTGTCTTTTATGTGAGTTGTTGCAAACTTTAAACAACATTTTTTATAGCTTGCAACCCCAAAATTGTCAATTATCCTACAATGGGCTACTTTGCTGCTTCCTTAATTCTCTCCTTGCCCAGCCTGTCAGCTTAGATAGATATTAAACCTTAATAGGTTTTGAGTTGTGCCAATAAACTTCTTTACAACTTCATCCCTGACCTGTCAGCTCTCCTCTTTGGTCTCCATAATGCTATTTGCTCCCTGATGTTCTATAGTAAATACTTGAGCCCCTTTCAGAACATCCATCCATTATCTGTACCTGTCCATTCTATGCAGGGTTGATGGGGGAGGGGGGGGGGCTGGTGCCAATCTCCGAGAAGTGGGGTACACCCTGGACAGGTGGCCAGCTGTATTTATATTTTATTTATCAATTACTCTCAGATACAGATTTTATTCAAGATTTAGGTGATTTAGGTTTATTCAAGATTTAGGTGATTAAAGGCAATTAGCTGTTTCTGATTTTATTTAGGGGTATCAGTGCATCACAGAACAAAATCACGGACATAAGCAACCGAAATTAGATAACTTCGTATTGGCTGGAATTATGAGCTCAGTCCTCTGCGTGGAACTCGAAATAGAGCCACTGCTCTTTAGCGTCGAAAGGGGTCAGTTGAGGTGGTTCAGTCATCTTATCAGGATGCAGACTGGGCACCTCCCTTTGGAGGTTTGGGCATCTCCCACTGGGAGGAGATCTTAGGGAAGACCCAGAGCAGTTCTCCCCTGGACCTGTTGCCCCCTACAACCCAATCTTGTATAAGTGGAAGACAATAGATTTATGAAGCACAAACAGGTCTGAATACAAGTGCATGCCACACATTTTAGATTTCCATTTGTGAAAAGCTTTTAAACCGATGCATCTTTTTGCTTTCACACTATAATTACATAGGATGTCTGTTATTTAACATTCTAATAAAACATGTGGGAAAAGGTTACAAGATTCAAGCTCTATGAATTTGTTTCCAAGGCCCTCTAAACCCACATACACGTGACAAATGACCTCCAAATGATGTGAGCAGGCTTTCAGCCATTTTCCCCTTTCTATAATTAGGTTTGTTAACTTACGGTATTGCCATGTTTGCAGTCATGTCCACAGTCTAATAAAGTTATGATCAAACTGGTGCACCTCGCTCAGTGTGACAGCTTTAGTGTGAAAATTATTGCTTGAACCTTGATGAGAAAATTAGCTGTGGACACAACTTGGGGAGGTTTTTCCCTCCCAAGTGAAAAATAATATTTACCATTGGAGTGACAATGATGGAAAATCGGGAGGAGAAATTCCCCTTCAATAACGCTGCATATGAAAAATGCCAAGTGGACCCAAAAGAGGGGGAGCGGGGAGCACAGTACCAGATGGAAGAACATTACAGGTGATGGACATTTAACTTTCCTAAGTCAAATATAAAATACTGCTGTCCATTAATATACAGAAGGGCCTGCAGAATCGAGCCTGCCATCTGGTTGAAGACAGAGTAATCTACAGCTCGTAATTATAGCTGAGGAGCAGAGTTTCTCTTTAATCTCTTCCAGCTTTCATACAACAGCAAAAAAGAGAAAAGAAAAATCCATCTGCACCGTGTAGAAGATCATTTTTCTTTAAGACAAATGGGTTGTTTTTGTATGATCCAAAATTAGATCAGCAGAAAAACTATCAATCTTGGAAAGGGCCTGGGAAAGGTATTGAGATTTGGATTCTGTTTTTCTTCCTCTTGTCTTTAACATTTCATCTCTCACTTTCTTTGCCTGGCTGGATGGCCCTCAGCATTCCTCCCATGATGCTCTCTGCCATCACTCAACATACACTCAGCTAATGATGAATATGACAGTCAGCCTTAATATAGTGATCAGTCCTTAGCTTTTGCTTGCCCTGTGGTGTTCCACAAACAGATGGTGACCTGTGAGAGTCAAAATCCACATTGAGAACAAAAACAAAAAGGAGGACAAAATACTTCAAATCATCCTGTCTGCAAATTAGAAAGATGATATAACTGTCAGATGCCAGCTTCCTGTGGCAGCAGACCCCTCCTCCCTCTGCCAGTTACAGGAGGACTGATGCTTTCACTACATGACAAAAAGGGAAATGGGTGCATGCTTTTTTTTATACGAGACCTGTCTGTCAGCTGGCTCTAAAGTCATAACAAATCACCGGCACTCAGCTGAGACTGAACATTCGGGGCGTCAGGAGGAAGACGGATGACCCGAGGCTTTTTGAAGTGCTCTGGCAGTTCAGATGGCTCTGCAGCGCTGACAGAGAAATATACACAACAGAGCAACCAATAATGAGAACATTAAACATTCCAGCCACCTGACAGGCTGAAAAAAACAGCCTCGCCCCATATCAATCATCCGCCGAGTCATAACCTTGACAATTAAGTCTCGTCTGATACTGCCCTGTTATACCTTATGGGCTCGCACTGCAGAGAGCGTTATGCGTCTCAACTCCTTTAAGGCTTTAATCAGATTCCTTAATTCCGATTGATAAAGATATAGGAGAAACAAAGCAGAAGCAATGAATTGAGAATATGTTGTGACTGTCCCGTCTGGTGGTGTTGGTTGACTGCTTGGTGGGGGAACCTTTCCTTATAACCAGTTTTTAAATTATGAATTAAAAAAGCTATCCAAACTAGCCTGACCCCATGTGGTTTTTACTTGGGAACTATCCAATAAATGCCATTTTGTCCAGTTTATTTCTTCCCTTTTCTGCCTGGTCTTCTCCCCTCCATCTTTTCTCTTTATTTTCTCCTTCTCGTCATCTTGGTGTCTTTGTAATTGTCACAGCCTATGATTGGTGCTTGCACCAGAGGGGGTCTGTCGCACCTTTAAATTATTCAGATTCACAATGCGACAAGGCGACCTTCTTTATTCCCACAGCTGTAAAGCAAATCTGCCCTGACACGATAAGGAAACCAGACCCACAATACTCCGTGGCTAAGATGTCAGGACAGGACACCTCTAAAAAATAGGAATGATTATTCTTCAGAAGGTAAAAAGAAATGCCCATACTGATGTTAGATTATTTTTCTGTGAGGACACCTCAGTTAAGAGCACCAAAATGAATTAAGAATATTTTTACAGCGCTGGCTTTGTGTTTTAAGAACACCCCGCAGGCATTTGGAAGCTATAAAAATACTTGCAGTAGAGCCAACACATTTCAATAGGTGTAGATCAGCATCACTAGTCCTTCTTTCAAGACCTTTTAATAAGGGTACTTCCAGCATGTATCTGAAATAATGCCAAATGTCAGATCTAGTGAAATAGTATATACATATTAAAAAGCTAAATTTAGTTAAGATTCCACATAAGAATTATTTTTTTTAAGTACAGCTTTCTTTGAATGAGCCCCATTAGCCATGTTTGAAATATTTATTAGCACCAATTCATAGTAAATTTTATCTCAGGGACCTCTACGAGAAAAACAGGTCCAATTTATATGTAAATATAGAGAATCCAATTAAGTTAAAATTCAATTCAAAATATTATATTTCATGTCAATCCAATCATGTCAGATTCACAGTAAATTACATACAGTCACATCTAAAAAAAATTTATATTGTGAAAAAGTTCCATGTTGTCACTCATAATGTGCCACCTTAATGAGCTAATTTACTCAAAACACTTGCAAAGGTTTCCTGACCCTCTATATGGTCTCTCTGGGTCAATAGGCTGCATAATCATTGGGGAAGACTGCTGACTGGACAGATGTCCAGAAGGCAGTCATTGACACAATTCTCAAGGAGGGTAAGCCACAAAAGATCATTGTTAAGGAAGCTGTTTGTTCACAGAATGCTGTATCCAAACATATTCATAGAAAGTTGAGTGGAAGGAAAAAGTGTGGTATGAAAATGTGTACCAGCAACAGGAATAACCAGAACCTGGAATGCATTCTCAAGCAAAATCAATTCAAGACCATTTCTTGGTCACAGAATGTGAAGGAAGAGTAAAGAGGCACAGAATCCAAGCTGCTTGAGGTCATGCGCGAAGTTTCAACAGTCAGCGATGGATTACCCCTGCTTTCCACCGGACGCGTAAGTGGCAGGTATAATGTCTGCAAAGCATAATATGCAGCTGATAGCTGCCATTATAGTCAATGGGACCATTTCCACCAGGCGCGAAGCAGCGCAAATCGGACTCGTCTCAGAAGCGTTGTTTCACGGCCCTTTCCTAAATTTACGTGACGGTTCTATTTGGCTTTTCATTAAATGCAAACGACAATCATTAAAATAGCAAGAAATAAAGGCTTGAAATATTTCACACTATGTATAATGAACCTAATATATGAGTTTCACTTTCTGAAATGAGTGGCAAAAAATATTGCATTTTTTCATGACATTCAATTTTTTTCTGCGTTACTTATACTTGCTATGCTCAGAAAAATAGAGTGCACAAATTGTAGCAAATGTTCCACCAATGGCTCCATCAAAGAAAGAGACAAAGCTAAACACAGAAGCTCTATGTCAGGGAGTGCTTTCTATGAGTAGGAAAATAAAGAGTTGACTAAGTTAAAAGCAGACAAAGTTCTGTTAGTCACTACATCTAGGAAAGACAAATAGTTTGTTTTTAAACCAGGGGAAAACCTTGAAAACCAACTAAATGAAAAACCAGAGAAAAAACACATTGCTATTGGCAGCAATAATAACAAACAATTAAAAAATAAACAGCAGCACCTTAAGACTATAGAAGCCTTACAAAAGAAGTAGCTCAGAATAACCTAATCCACAAAAACTATATGTCTCTATATTGTCTTAAAAGCAGACACGGTGTCTAACAGATAAAGGCTTCAAATTTAAAGCTGTAGGTCATGCTGTCATCACATCATATCCATTCTTAACTATGTAGTTAACATATGACAAATGAACCATGAGAAATGACATTTCCTTTTTGCCTTCACACCTGTAGAGAAAAAAGCAAAGCAAGTGACAGAAGGATGGATGGCAGAACCTCAAAACTACCGTATTGCCTTCTCATTTAGGGAAATGGAAAGAGCTGAACCGATGACTGTTTACAAAACCTACCTGAGATGGAGCAGCGAAGCTCCAGGCCCTCAGGATGATAAATGGCTTTGCTAACCTTGCGAGATTGCAGACCCAAATGAGGACAGAACTAATTGCCATGTGAAACACTTTGGCACGAAGGAAAAGAAAATGCAGGCACGCCACTGCCAAAGAAAAAAAAATGGGGCCATTTGCTGCTCTGAACTCCAAACGGGCTTTTGCTTACAAGAGTTCAGTTGGTGTCCATAAATCATGCACTGCTTGCAGCTGAAACTACCCTTAGTCATCAACATGCAGTAGACTGAATGACAGATTTCATCCTGACTACATTAGTCCCGGATTCAGGGGGGCTTTTTTTAATCTCCCTACATCTTGACCTCATAGGAAATGAAAACCATCTGTCCAAGGATTGTTATGTATAATGTAAAGCTGTACTTGAATGAGAAAAAGACAGAGCTTACAAGTTAGAAAGGGGAAACGTCTATACATTGTTAAGAAAACGACAACGGTCAGCTCTAGGTATTTTAGGCTTTGATTTTCTCCAACTGTTGCTTCAGACATGGCTCTGTCCAGAGGCTGTGATTTGCAGCATATTACTCATTTTCAGCTGACAGGAGAATTGAGATGTGATTCTAGTTGGTGATACACCCACACAGAGGAGACCAAACTTTACAGGTGTTCTCAGTTTTGGTTTAGATTTATAGACGGAGAGCTGGACTGACACAAAGCAATGAACTTTCCCTACACAAGGATCCAAAACAGCATAAACATTCTGGCACTTTGCAAATAATACCAATTACTTCATCAACATACAAAGATGACCAATTGCAAATTTTAGAGAGGACTGAATGAAAAAAAAATGTCTATATATGTTTAGGGAACACCACTATATATATAAGTTAAAAATACTCAATACTCTATAATATTTTACACACTGGTGGAAAAAAAGATATATGGTTACTCTAATTAAGATATAAACATAACCAACACAGCTGATTCTATTGTCCTAATTAGTGCAAAACTAAGTTTCAATAGTCAAATAATAATTTTAACCTATGTACCAGAACTGTAGACATGATACCACCATCAAGAAATGTAAATATCCATAAATAAAACATGTTGGATTCAGTTGTTGATGCTTTTGGAGACCTGGTTCCACAACATTGTAAACAACCGGTCCACACAATTGTTTTCATTAATAGCATTATTACATTGTTTAGCTTCTGGTGATTTTTGCATCATATTTTCATTGATGGTCCAACAGAGTTGGCAAAGTGGATTTGCATGGTTAATAAATAGTTTGTAGTCAACTATTAAGGTCTTCAAAAAACAGTAATAAAAAAGTATAAGAATTAAATTCTTGTTGAAGTAAAGTTGTGTAATAATAAAATGTGTAGCTTGTATGAATGTATTATCATGTATTATCGGCATCATTGGCAAAATACCTCCAATCCAGCATTCGGGTGAGCCGCTGCAAAGGAGGGGTGAGGCTGAAAGCCTCCGTTTCTCCAGCACAGCTGTGAAATATTTTGTACCAACTTGGGGAGATGAAAACAAAGATAATTAAAAGTTTCATTTTTAAGATAATCGATTATAATAAAATAATAGTTTTTTCATCAACCCTATTCCCAAATTCACAGCTCAAACACCATTTTTAAATGTTGAGATGACACAGGCCTGATCTCCAGTAACAACGTAGCAGCAGTTAGGGAGGGAGTACTGTAACACCTCTCATGTTGCAGATACAATCAGAATTTCAAAATGAAGAAAGCAAAAGAAAACATCATTATCCTGTAGAAAACAAAACATAATTGGGAGAATGGCCAGAACATCAACATCAATTATTTGGCATACACATATCAGAAGTCTTTGGCTAGAGCATGAATACCAAGCAGCCCATCACAAGAAGCTCAATAGTGCCTCAACTTCCTTGGGATCCTAAAATCCAATAAACTCAGAAGAAACATTGTGAACAACTATAACTGCTGCACTATAGAAAGCTGAAGAGAACTACCAACAGTGGATCGTTGACTCCCCCTCACTAATGTGAAAGACCTCTACCCAAGCTACCTGTGTAAGTAGGCTGTAAACACCGGATAAAGGCCTCACAACCCACAACACATGATATTATACATATATATATATACATACATATACATATATACATACATATATATACACACACAAACATACATACATACATACATACATACATATATATACACAAACACATATATATATACATACATACACACACACACACACACACACATATATATATACATATACATACATACACACACACACACACACATATATGTACACACACATATATATATACATATACATACATACACACACATATATTTATTTATTTATTTATTTCCATTTCTATTCTGCTGGGGATTAGGAATAAGCCACAAAGTTTTATTAAGGAACAGACTAGAGTAACAATTGAGTTTCTGCATCTCGCAGCTAGAATTAATGTAACATTCACACCTAGCTCTCAAAAAGGAAAAAAATTATGTATTTCTGATAAAACCTCAACTACGATTATCCATTATCTTTTGCTTCGTGTGTGTGTGTGTGTGTGTGTGTGTGTGTGTGTGTGTGTGTGTGTGTGTGTGTGTGTGTGTGTGTGTGTGTGTGTGTGTGTGTGTGTGTGTGTGTGTCAAAACAAAGTTAATATTTAGGCATATACTGAAATATTTCTTCTGCGATTAAACTTTCTCACATAATTTGTGATGTTTGTATTAAAAGGCCACAGAGCAAACACAACTGGTATAAAATTTCTTCTTTTATTTTAGCTCATGCATTGATGTGTGCTTTACTTTTAATCAGAACTGACCTTTGAGTCAAGTTATACGGAAAACAATTTCAGGCCCCCAAAACTTTCTAACATATAATCAACTACAAACTTCAGAGTTTTCTTTTCTTGGATCATGTGATAGGCAAACACAGAGTAGTGCAGAATTTTGAAGTAGACTGAAAAAAACATACATGATTTGTTAAACTTTGCTAAGTGTAGTGCGAATTTGTATTCAACTCCTTTATTATAACTACTGCAAAGCTACTATAACATGACCGTCCACCCAAACTTACAGGCCGGGCATTAAAAGCATTAATCAAAGAAGCATGCATCCACATCATCCACAGCTCAGGTGGGAGAATCTATTGACACAACAATTAGTCATGCACTCCACAAATCTAGCCTTTATGAAAGTTTTCATGGAAAAAAAAGTCATGTTAACTCCCATTTGGAAATTCGTTCTGGTCTCATATAAGACCAAAAATGAACATTTTTCACTTACATGCACAATGCTATGAGTGACAAAAAACTGATTCCCTTGGTACACCATCCCCTTTCACGAAGGACGGTGATGGCAGCATCATGATCTGGGGTATACTGAGACATACCCAAAGGACTTGCAACTGTATCATTAGGGAAAATTCAAACAATACATTTTTCACAAAGATTTGCAAAACAATTATATAATACATTTGAAAACCACTTTATACTGTAGTCAATTGTTTTAATGTGACAAAATATGTAAAAGGCTGAAGATGTATGAATACTTTTGCAAGGTACAGTAAAAAGAAACAAAAAAAAACTGAACAACTTGACAGTAAATATGTACTTCCTATTTTGCATTCTGTGACATGTGTCAAACAGTTTTCAGTTTTAATGCTGCTAATTCAGTGTCCTATATAAGTACATAAAAAAAGAATTAAGTGTCGAGGGATAAGAGGGTTATAGGTGAAAGAGTAGGGGTAGGTTTATGGCTAACCTACAAATCCCAGTTTAAATGTTTAACTTGTTTTTTTGTGTGTGTTTTTCTTGGGTCTCAGCCGTATGGAAATCTGCTTTAAATCTAAAGCAGATTTAAATTTACTGTATAGTAAAACCCTCACACCGACTGCATAATCACTGAATTATTTTCTTCCAGAGAAAGTCTTCAACCCTCGGTCGAGTGCCAAATAGGTAATCAGCATTTCTCACACTCCAAGTCTTATTTATTATGAGTCATGCAATTACCTCGCACAAACTGCGACTCCCTGGAGATTCTTTCAAGAAACATGTAATTAATGTAATTTATAAAGCGTAAATCCAACAGCTACAAACATTTGCAAGTCAAATATAACGCCATGGTTAGCCGTTTAAAAGGTTTCATTTGTAATGCGCAATGTTGAGGCTACAGAGCGCATTATGCTCAGATGGTTTAGTAAACATCAAAGAAGCGCAACAAAGAACCTCATGTGGGCATGGAAAGCTGCACAACAGGAAGGGGTGGCTGCAATATACTGAGCTGCAAATCGAGCTGTGGTTTTTAATAACAATGATTTATATACTGTGCAGTACATGTATCTCAGGAGTCTTTCCTTAACAACTGATTCCCTGATGAAATCTGCTGTCAGTTGTGTGTTTCTTGTGCCCAGCTGCCCCGAATGCCAAGAAAATATTTGCGTTTTTATTATAGCAGCATGTGACTCAAGTTATTCAGCTGCATGGCCTGCTTTTCATGTTTTACAGCTGAAAACAGTTGGCCTAATCTCACAGCAAATATGTTAGGTGAACAGATGTTGTGAGGTCAGCCTTTAGAGAGCAGAATTTATAGACTGGAGGGGATCAGAGGCCAGAAGAATAAGGCCATTTTTGGTCTTGATAAATCATATATTAGAGGTAGCAGATTTTTCTTTAAAAAGATCAGCTGCCAACCACAAAGAAAGTCAGTTAAACTTTCTTTCTGGAAAGTGAAAAAAGCTGAAATCTTTTATTTGTGTTTGCTTTTCAGTCATTGGCGGAGATCAAAGCTTGCGCTCAGGGCCCTCAGTGTCAACGCACGACATCAATGACATCTCCCATTCACACCACATCTTCTCCTCACATCTCACATGCACTCCGTCGTCACATCCCCACAACAAAGAGAGACGCCCCGAGTTATCATCCATCAAACCGAGCCTTTTATGGTCCATCAAAAGACAATGAAGTGCCAGGGTGAGAGGAGTGTTTGCAACATGAAGCGACGGTAAATACTCCAGATGCAGATTAAACATTGCTGGAAATGAGACGGCTGCTGAGCGTTTTGGGTAATTTGTGAGGATTAGACATATTATACAAGTAATCTTTATGTTGGAAGGGGAGCTTGGATAAAAGCTGATAGTTTGTATAGTTTAATTTTCTTTGATTCTGAAGTAAGAAGGCTTTTTGACAGTCACAGAGCGAGGACTTTGTTTTCAAACCATGTCTCGTCTTTAACGCGTCTACTGTTTGGTGAGGGCTACATGGAAAGGTATAAAACAGGCCGTTGAGGTGTATTTTCTTTCAAAGGCAGCCCATTGACAAAGAAAGCCTAGGAGGTTTAAAAACAGGCGAAACACTGGCATCACAGAATGTGTACAATATATGACTTGTGAAATAAACCATCATCAGCTCTTTTAGTTTGCCTCTATAAGATTTTCTTTCCAGGATTGTCCTGTTATTAGCTCCATTCATCTTCAAATCAACTCTGAACAGGTTTCCTATCCTTGCTGGAAAAAATAATCCCACAGCATGATGCAGCCACCATTATGTTCCTATGTTGGACACTGTGCGTGCAAAGAGATACGTATTGATAGTTTTTGGTCACATTTACATTTTGCATGTAGCATTTTGCATATTCTTTTATGTACTTGTTGTATGTCTTACATTAGTGGTCCCCAACACCGGTTCTTAGGGCAACCTGTTCCTGCATGCTTTAGGTGTTCCCTGTTGCAGCACACTTGACCTTAATGAATGGGTGCTTAACAGGATTCTGCAGTCTTTGGTGGGATGCTGATGAGGTTGTTTGCTTGGAGTACACACCAAACATGACTTCTTATGATTTTCTTTCTCCAGGATTGCCCTGAATATCGCTCCATCCATGTTCAAATCAACTCTGACCAGCATCCATTCCCTGCTTAACAAAAGCTTTCCCACAGCATGATTCTCTAGCACCATATTTCAACATAGGGTCGATATGTTCACTGATGTGCAGTGTTAATTTTCCACCACAAAGTATTTTGAACTTACACCAACATGTTTGATTTTGGTCTTCTGATCAGAGCATCTTCTTCCACTTTGTTGTGTCCCCTACATGGCTTGTGGCAATCTCCAAACATTACTTCTTATGACTTTCTGCTTGCCACACTTCTGTAAAGGCCAGATATGTGGAATGCACAGTCTTGTCTCGTCTTTATTGCCTAAAACTCAAAGGCTACATTGTGAGACATAACAGAGGTCGTCAAGACGGATTTCTGTAGAAAGGCAGCCCACTGACAATCAAAGCAAAGGACGTATAACAAATAAGCAAACTACTAGCATCCCAGAACATCACAGAGTACAATAAATGACTTGCATTATAAACCATCAACAGCTCTTTGTGTTCCATCACCCATGGATTATTTCTCTCCAGTCAACCATCAACCACTGTGGGTACAGCGGTGTATGTGTAGTGCTTAAGTCAGCAGAAGCAGAGTGAAACAGGACACCGGGATGATTATACTGTATCCTGGCTATTACTGATTTATTGTGACAGCATTAACTCCCAACAGAACCCACGTTGTCAAGTGTGAGGACTGGTGTTGTGCAAGACACTTGATCTGCCTCAGCCTTTTCCAACAAAGACCTTGTGAGAAAGTCTCCAGGCACTGCCGAGAGCCCTCAAATCTTCATTACTAAATATACAATTGTGTTTTTGCTAAAGCCTGAGGAGAAACAGAACTGTCATGTTTGCCTTGCAAAGTAGCAGCTGAAGTTTATTTTTACCAATATGGGCCTCAAAATGTACATGCATCCTGTTGATTCTACTTCTGAAGCCTTCCATTATTTTTCTTCATGAATATTACAGAGACAGAACTAGAAAAAACACATTATATTACGAATCAGAGCATTACTAAAGTACTATACCCTTTGAACTACATTTTATCAAGCTACAACCACAAATAGCTAAGACAGATCAGATGGAAAGTGCATAAAAATTCTTTTCAAAACTTTGCAACAGCTTCTTAATTGGATTTGGATCTGGACTTTGACTGTTCCGTTCTAACACATACATATGTTTAGATCTAACCCTTCCATTGTAGCTCTGGCTATATGTTTAGGATTGTTGTCAAACTGGAAGGTGAACCTCCACCGCAGTCTCAACTGTTTTGCAGCCTATACCAGGGTTTCTTCCAGGGTTTCCCTGTATATCAACTCTGACCATTTTCCCAGTTTCCTGTTAAGAAAAGCATCCCCACAGCATGACGCTACCGCCACCATGGTTCCCCTGTGTTTCCTACATGGCTTATGGTTACAAACCAGCGCCCTTGTGGCTTTCTTTCAACAATTGGTTTCTACTTGCCACTCTCTTATAGAAAGTCAAATTTGTGGATTCATGATTAAAAGGTCTTTTTTCTGAGCTCCAGTTCCAGAATTACCATTGGCAGTTTTGGATGCTTCTTTGACAAATTCAAAATCATTTATTAGCTGTACATTCCTGCTACAAACAGAAGTTTGCATATATCACAAATGTCATAGGGTTCCTTAGCCTTTACCTGCTTTTGCTTTTTTCCAAAACAAACATTGATAACTAGCAAGCATTTGTTCATTCCACTAATCAACATAGCTGGGTATCTCACAAAACTAAGATATTTCTCTACAGTTTGGCTGGTCATCCACACGAAAAGGCAGATTTACGGCACTGAAAACTAATCTTTCTAAAAGCTCCGGCCAAAGTGAAGATTTGCGTTTTCTCCATTTTAAGCATTTGCGTGTGGACAGAAATAACTGGAGTTTTAGGCTCCCCAACGTCACTTTCCGCGACAAGCATGCTCCAACATCACTTATGCGACCTGTGTTTCCACTCAGAAACAGCATTAATGCCCCTGTGTTGGCATCCTCGATTTCCAAGCGATTTGCTTGTTTTTACACGCTCGATTACTGCTCTGTGTAAGAAGTTAGAACATAGAAAGTTACTTTGAGTGGATAGGATTTGGGGGTAACTACTGCCCCCTACAGTTCTGGCATGTCTATGAATGTGGTTAACAATGCACTTATGCGATTAGGTGTGGACGGAGTATTTTTATTTTATTTATATTGATTTTATTTAAACGAGGTGGTGAGGATTTTTATTTTTTTTTAAAACAGCTACGTGTGTACATGGCCTGTGTTTCAGAAACTATGACTCAGTACTTTTTTTTACTGGTATGATCACTTTACAGCAAAATAAATGTTTCGCCTCCAGTATAAGAAACTGAAACTTGCTAAAATCTTTCAATTTTTATGCAGTTATTTGCTTTGCGAGGTTTATGGGATTTGTGGGATCAGGCTTTGAGAGATGTAAATATTCCACTACCCATCAACTCTTTTTAGAGATACTTGGTTCATATTTCAGCAGAACTGCACATTGGACTAAAGTACCAGCTAAATGGATAGAATACTGCTTAAAGAAGCAGCTTACAGTTTCTATGCTCCTCTATTCCGGAATAAACTACCAGACAACTGCAAAGTTCTTTTAAATCACAACTAAAAACTCATCTGTTTAGAGCTGCCTCTGAGTAATGTTTTCATGTATCATATGCTTGTGCGTGTGTGTGCTTCTTGCTTTATTGCTGTTTTTACTTTATATGCATTGTCTGTGTTTTACTGCTATTTTTATTTTACCACCTAATCATGTAAAGCACCTTGAATTACCCAGTTGTTAAAAGTGTGCTATACAAATAAAATTGCCTTGCCTTACCTTAAATGGGTATTAGGGCATCTGCAGTCCACATGTTCCAGCTAACCTTTTAGGAGGCTCTGCAGAGATATTACAAATATTAAACGCACATAAATGAACAGCTGGTTTTTCAAAATTTGGTGTACTGTATGCAAATCATTTACTTGAAGGAAACACAAGTTCTTTGAAAATAAAAGGTTGTTATTAATTAACATACAGCAGATTTTTAAAAAATTTAATTTGAAGAGTAATTGAAAATATATTAAAGCTTCATTATACAAATAATTTTTTTAAATAATGCACTCAATATGCTGGGATAGGACTGAAAATATTTAAGAGTTTCATGTACCACATGAGCACAGCAGCCTGAGCATGAAGAGAGGCATTATTAAGAATAAATGGATAATAAGAGAAACCAGCATGAGCAACTCAATAAAAACGGTTTAAGCAGCCAGCGAGCGGAGGCCAACATGATTAATCACAGGCGTTCCAGGCCAGGATTTATTTTGTCTTTTATTTCTCCTTTAATGACTGGCTGTGAACACCAGTCTTAATATATCGCCCATGTTTCCGGATTACGGGTGACTAATGAGGATTCGAATAGGTGTTATCTGCATTAATGTCTTTGCATTCAAGTAGTCAATACTGCCCATGTGTGCGTCACGAATGTTTGAGTCAGGGCGACCGGCGGTAATCTGTTATAAGTCTTGCAATTAAAAAGGTTTTTGGAAGCATAAATGAATCCTGCCATTTTTAAAGTACATGGTACATTCTGGATGGGATGAACTCATTCAAATAGAAAGGATCTGTTTCTCCACTTAAACATAAATTTATTACCCATCCACCTGCATTTGAATTATTAAAAGGCTGAGTTGTTGCTTATTTTCACCACAAAGGATCGATGTGCTGCATCTGTTGGGTAAATGAGGTAATACTTCACATGTTGCTGTTTTCCAAGACCGTAGAGGTACAGTGTTGATAGATAGTTCCTAGCTGCCCTTGCGTTAAAGCAGCTCAATTAAATGAAAAGAGCTGAGTCCAGCTTGGTAACGACCCCTGTGATTCATACATTCAGAACTGAAATCAATTCTACATCAGCTTTGCTCAGAAACAGAATCCTCTGCAGCGTTTAATCTTAGTGCCGAGCAGTCCGCACAAAACGTTGAGTCTAAATGGGGAACACTGCATTGAGTGAGACAGATGAAGTTCATTAAAGAGTCACAAACAGGTATGAAGACAAAGTATTATATCTAATAACTGGTTTTTGAAGAGAATGATAAATAAACGCATACAACGACGCCTTGTCAGACCGTTTTACAGCTGTGTCGTTGTTATTTCAGTCCATGATGTACAACAGCTGAGCCAAGCATGGCTAGATGGCACCCAGGAGAGGACTTGAGGTTCATGTTTGCCAATCTTTCTTTGTTCCCGCCCCTAGTGACCGTAAATACACTTTTATGCCTCCCAGAGAAATGCTTAAAGAAGCAAGTTGTCCGAGTCCTGGAGACGTTCGCATGGTAATATCCTTGATTAATGATGGCAGCAAAGTTCAGAAGACACCCTGAAGAGTTTCTTAGTCTCATTCATTTAGGAGTTTTTCATCTAAAAATATTTTCATAGTGAACAATTGCAATGAAAATAATTAACAGAGGTGTTAAAAAGATTTTTTTTTTAAAGAACACATTCTAAGACAATAATAATAAAACTTGTTTTTTACCATTGAAATTGAAGAGCCTTCAAACATCAGACTAGGGGCAGAACTTTTGGTGTGTATTACAGAAAAAAACAATTCTAACTAAAACTTATATAAAGGGGATTTAATAATCTTTTCAAAGAGTCCTTCAATGTATTTTCTTATATAACAAATTTGCAATAAAATACTTATATTACCACAAGAAGGAAATATTCAGTGTATTTCATAAGAACTGACAAACTGCAGAGCAGGAAGCTGGAAAACTAACTACAACTTTCTGATTGTAAGACAACAACTTTTCCCATTGAACCACTGTTTCTCTCCAAAAATATATGCGGAGCTGATGTTAAAAAGAGTGGCTGCACATACGTCCTCAACCTCCCTAATGTTCTGAGCAAAATGAACATGACTGAAGCCTGGCTGAATAACTGGCCCACAATGTTACACACATAACCCCTTTGTAACGCAGCAGTTAGAGTCACATTACAGCGTTTCCAGTCAATAACGAGATGATTGGCTGGCAGCGGCATGTCTAGTTAGCGGCATATTGTTGCGCTTGACATTTATCACAGCTCTGGGGTCGTGAACTCGAAGCTAAACAGCGGCTGAATCATTAAATCTGAATGGTCGCAGCTTTGCAGACTCTCTGAGGCACTGACATGAGTGACTAACTTCCGCTAAGCTAAACACGACTTTGTTCAAACTGGGACATAATGCGTTAAGA
Organism: Valencia hispanica; assembly: GCA_963556495.2. Lineage (NCBI taxonomy): Eukaryota > Metazoa > Chordata > Actinopteri > Cyprinodontiformes > Valenciidae > Valencia > Valencia hispanica. Next base: position 14,276,214 of record OY747721.1, read on the forward strand.
GGGAAATGTACTCATAGTTTTGGTGGAACAAAGACTTCTTTAAGAGGGAATTTTTTTTCTGCATTTGATACAAAATACCACTGACTGTTATAAACCGTCAATGGTATTTGCCAGGAAATCAAGTCATGTGTTTTGTCTAAGTAGTTTAAAAAGGAAACATCTTTTCAATTTGGTAAAAGACTCATTGTATGGTAAAGATGGAGCTATCTAAAACAACAGGTCCTGTGTTTTAGCACATCCAGATCAGACTTGAGTGGATTCTATAAAGATTTTTTGGACAGATTGTGAAGAAGTTGTCAAATGTTTTTTGTTTTTTTTATAAGGTGGGGTGGTGGGGGGGTTAAAAGTATGGTAGTCATATGAGTTCAGCTCACTGTATCAGACCCGGCGCCAGAGAAATTTAGCTGGACAGGGTGTGGCTTATTTTGGGGGGGGGCAGTAATCAGTCTTTTTATTTAACCCCTTAGGATTTTTTGGACCCGTTGGCGGTACGTTACATTCTCCAGGGTCAAATCTGCGTTTTTTTATAACACCTTTGCTATGTACATACATATATTATACATGATTGGAAAGTTGAGATTCTTGAGATTCCAATAACGTATAGCCAAAAAGGATACAGTCATAACTGTAGACGCAGTAAACGCTTTTGTCAAACTGCTCAGAAAGCAAACAAAATGTGCAACTCACCGTTAGAAGCCACATATATTTTACAGAATTCAACAATGTTGAATAAAAACTTGTTTTTTTTTACATCCACAAGGGTCCAGTTAATGTTCTCCAGTAAAATGGCTACTCCACAACAAGTTTTACGTGCACAATTCAACATAATTTGCCACTCAAAACCTTGATAATTCCCTTCTTTGGGTGGATTTCTCACAAAGTTTTCATTATAGCTATAGTTAAAGGGCTCGTATTAGCCTAAAAATAACACAGCGCCCCTTTCCTTTTTGATTTTGCACATGTGGTGTGCCCCAGGGTTAAATTTTAGGCCCAGTGCTTTTTACCCTTTATATGCTCCCTCTTGGCAGTGTCATCAGAAGACATAGAGTTAACTTTCACAGTTATGCTGATGATAAACAGTTGTACATCTCCATGTCTCCCGATGACACACGACCAATAGATGCACTTTTTAACTGCATTTTAGACATTAAATCCTGGATGGTAGAAAACTTTCTCCAGCTCAACCAGGACAAAACTGAAGTTTTAGTCATTGGTCCTGAGACTCTTTTCTTGCATGGTTCATCTTCACTCGGCCCAATTTCCTTTTGTATAACTGTGACTATGCTTTTAAATCTGTGGCAGAAGGATGGGAACGTAGTTTTATGTGGGGTCAATTTTATCTGTAAAGTACTTTGTGATGCAATTTCTTGTATGAAAAGCGCTTTATTAATAAAGTTGGATTTGATTTGATTCGATGTTTATTTACCAAAACTACAATTACTGTCTTTTAATCCTTCTTTACAAGAGAAGAACCTGGGCGTGATTTTTGACTCTGAGCTGACTTTTATCCCTCACATTAAAAATATTACTAAAACAGTTTTTTATCAACTAAAGAACCTTACCAGATTCCACCCTATTCCCTCTTGGGCCAACACGGAAACACTGATGCATGCTTTTATCACCAGTAGAATTGATTACTGTAATGCCCTGCTTTCTGGTCTTCCCAAAAAGAGTATCTCAGGTTTACAACTTCTAAAAAAATTCAGCAGCACGTGTCCTGACGAAGACCAGGGGGCGGGAACACAATACACCTGTTTTAAATTCATTGCATTGGCTCCCCGTACGTTTTAGGATCGATTTTAAAGTTCTTTTAATGGTTTTTAAGTGTCTCAATGGTCTTGGGCCTTCTTATCTCTCTGAACTGCTTTTACCATATGAACCTTCGCGGTCTTTACGCTCTTCTGGCAGTCATCTCCTTGTCACCCCAAAAGTTAGGACACACACTCATGGCGAGGCGTCTTTCCATTATTATGGCCCTCACCTCTGGAACAGGCTTGCTGGAGGACCTCAGGGCCGTGGAGAACATTAATGTTTATAAGAGCAGGCTCAAGACTCCCCTTTTTAGCCTAGCTTTTAAATGATTGTTATTTAGTATTGTCTGTTTAATTGCTCTGCATGTTTTATATGATTATATTTGATCAGTGTTTTACTATTTAATCTTATCAAATTTATTTACTGCTTATTTTTCTATTTTAATTTGTTATCTTTAATCCCCGTGCCAGTATTTCCTCTGTGGCACCCCTCTGCCCTGGGAGCGGTGGTTGGCTGTGGCTGCCTGGGTGCTCTCCAGGTGGAGCTTGGGTGGAGGTGGGGGTCTTGGCCTTGCCTCCACTGGGCGCCCTGTGTCGGTGCCTCGGCTGCTGCTGTTGATCTACCGCTGCCGGTGCAGATGGCTCCTCTGATGGCGTTTTCTTGCATGGTTCATCTTCACTCGGCCCAATTTCCTTTTTTACTGTTGCTTTTAACTGTGTGTGTGCATGTGAGTTGGGTTGGGGGGGAGGGTATAACTGAGACTATGCTTTTAAATCTGTGGCAGAAGGATGGGAACGTAGTTTTATGTGGGGTCAATTGTATCTGTAAAGCACTTTATGATGCAATTTCTTGTATGAAAAGCGCTTTATAAATAAAGTTGGATTTGATTTGATTCAATGTTAATAGGCCACTGGCAAACAACCAATTGGAACATTACCGCCACCGGTATGGAGTGAGGATCAGAATGTCACTCAAGGTTGCACTTGCCTCTCTAAGACTGGTGATGTATTAGCAGTGGTGTAACTTTGCTCTTGTTTTTATTAGGCAAAGCTCCAATATCCATTTTGGCATATAACTCTCTTTATAACTTTTCTTTACTGCTTCCAAAAGTCCAGATTAATAGCCTACAGCACACTCTGCTGGTTGTCTTGGATCAATACATTGCATGGTTGCAACCTAATTTCCTGGGGGGTGTAATCTGTCTTGGGCGGGCCTGATACCTGAATGGGTGGGTCCAGCCCCCCAGCCCAATGGGGGGGATACAAATGCACACCACACTTTTCAGACCAATTTTCCCTAATATGCACTGCTTTTTGTTGGTCTATCACATAAAATGTTGATAAAACACACTGAAGTTTGTGGTTTTAAACGTGACAAATTTCTACGAGACTGCCCTCGTCAAAGTTTTCAATGACATTTGCATAAATACAGACTGTGGTAGAACCACAGTGCTAGTTCTGTTGGACCTCAGTGCAACATATGACACTGTTGATCATGAAATACTATTGGAACGACTGGAGAGCTGGGTCGAACTCTCTGATACAGTACTTGGCTGGTTTGAGTCTCCTGGGGCCCCTCTTATTTAATATCTACATGCTCCCACTAACCCAGATTATAACAACAAATAAGATTAGCTACCATAACTGCAGATGATACTCAGCCCTACATTACGATGTCACTAGGTGACTTCGAACCCATCCAAACCCTAATGAATGCATCGAGCAAATCAATGGATGGATGTGCCAGAACTTTCTCCAGCTGAACAGAAACATAACAGAAGTAATTACTTTTGGACCTAAAGAAGAACAATTAATAGTTGGCACACAGCTTCATTTAACACAGCTAGAAACTACTGATCAGGCCCGAAATCTAGGTGTAGTTATGGACTCAGATCTGAAGCTCCAGGGTCACATAAAGGCAATAACAATTCCAACCTTCTATCACCTGAAGAACATTTCTAGGTTTAAAGAACTGGTGTTGCAACAGGACATCAAAAAACTCATCGATGCGTTTATCTTTAGTCGGATTGATTACTGCAACAGTGTCTTCACAAGCCTGCCTAAAAAATTTATCAGACAGCTGCAGCTGATCCAGAACGCTGCTGCTCGAGTCCTCCCTAGAACCAGGAAAGTGGAGCACATCACCCCAGTTCTAAAGTCCTTACACGGGCTCCCTGTAGCTTAGAGAATAGACTTCAAAATACTTTTACTAGTTTATAAATCATTACATGGCTTAGCACCAATGTATGTTGAAGATCTACTGTTACTATACCAACCCACCAGACCACTCAGGTCCTCTACTTCCAGTCTATTCAACATCCCTAGAATTAGAACCAAACATGGAAAAGCAGCTTTCAGTTTCGATGCTCCCCTAATCTGAAACAAACTTCCAGACAACTGCAAAGCTGCTGAAACACTGAGTTCTTTTAAATCACAACTAAAAATGTATCCGTTTAGAGCTGCCTTTAAATAATGCTTTGATGTATCATATGTTTTGTGCATGCTTCTTGCTTTATTGTCGTTTTTACTTTATATGCTTTGTAATCCCTTGATGTATTTGTGCATGCTTCTTGATTTATTGCTGTTTTTACTTTATATTCTTTGTTTGTGTTTTACTGCTATTTTTATTTTACCCCTTAATCATGTAAATCACCTTGAATTACATTGTTGTTGAAAGTGTGCTATACAAATAAAATTGCCTTGCCTTGCCTTACATTTCAAACATTTATATTACAGGTGGAGAATTAAACAAGAAAAAGCATCATTTATTTGTTAAATTAATTCAGTGCACCTTCTGCAGCCCAATAAAACAAACTAGATAGCTTAATTTCCACTCTTAAGCTCAGAGAAAATAAGGTGCTCAATAAAATGCGGCACAGTGCCTCTTGGTTAAAAAAGAAAAGGAAAAGGAAAATCAATGGCAAGAGGACGAAGAACCTATAGCCATTGCTTAATTCTCTTATCAGTGTGATTTAGTGGGCAAGGATGATGTTAAATAACTGTAAATCCTTATCTGTGACTTTGTGTGTGGTTTATGGCAGATTCAGCTGCGGCTCAGAGACAGAATGTCCATACCTTCTGCCGGATTTGTGATTTATAGCTTTATTACTCTTTGTCTCAAAGAGCAGAGAAACATAATTGAAAGGAGGAGATAGCAGCTATAGTTGCGGAGCAGGAGAGGGGGCACGCAGGAATTGAAGTGCATCATTGCTGCAGACACATCAGAGCGACAGCTTTATGGCTGAAGAGCTGACCCAGTGGTTTCTTTTGGGGCTCTTTTTTTATGAAATGAGCAAGATCCAATTTTCTGATTCATCTGCAAACGATCCAGAATGAGCTTAGCATTCTCGTAGCGGGTGTAAAGCTGGCTTACATGAGTGCAGAGGTCAACAAGAGGACTTGTGGAGCTGAAGTCATGAGTTTGTGCTCGTACTGTCACAGGCCTGCTCATATTTCTACCCTCAGTGACAACAAGCCTATTGTTTTCCCTGATAAGGCTTCAGTGTGCACAGTAATGGGAATTAAGCAGGGCATAAGTCACGGGAAAATTGGGTGACAGCAGATCAATAGATAGTGGTAAAGCCTCCGGGAGCATTAGTGAAGGGGACTCCTTTGTTTGTCCAATGCTGGAGGAAGAGTTAATGGTTAATGTTCGCCTCTGAATTAATTGTCTGAACTAAGAATACAACAAGCTCTTGAGACGAGGGGGGGCTGACCTTTGTGTTTTTGTAAATCATTTAACTGTAGCAAAGCTTATAAGCTTATAACCACTTCCATTAAAATGGATCTTTGCCTTGGGTTGGTTTTAGTTTGCTTATTGTGCTCTGGGGCCTCATTATAAAACATTGCGTAGGAAAGCACACTACCGGCAATTGTACGTACGCAAAAATGGAAGTGCGGCGCACAAAAACTTTCCGATTTATAAAACAGTGCGCACGAACGTCCTACTCCTGCTTCCGTTTATAAATCAGAATCAACTCTAAAGTTGGCGCACCTGGGGAACGCCTTTCCCCTCCCATATGATGACTATAAAAGGTCAGGTGGACGCCTCTGATAAATATTCATAATTTGATTTCCATGATGGCTCAAGAGAGGAGAAAAGCAAAAAAGCGTTACTTCACTGAGTGCGAAGTGGAGGTATTGGTCGACAGATCGCAAAAGATATTATTTGGTGGGCACAGCCGGGGCATCACAAATGCCAGAAAGGCAGAAGAGTGGCAACAGGTGGCGGATGCTGTCAACGCCGTTTCATCGGAGCAACGGACTGTGCCCGAAATAAAAAAAGAAAAGTGGTCCGACATCAAAGTGGATGCCAAAAAGCGCCTCGCTCTCCACAGGAGAAGTGCAACTGCCACAGGAGGAGGAAGGGGGATGCCCCAGCTTATCCCCATGGAAGAGAAGCTGGCAGGCATCATAGGAGAGTCCCTCCTGAGTGGTGTGGAGGCGGAGGGGGACACGGTCACGCCGGTGTCCTTACCTGAACCACACACGCCAGAGGCTCCGGATGATGCAGGTAATTAATTTTGACATTTAGAATGAACGTGTAGACACAATTGATGTGACACCATTTTATTCACTGTGCAATATTATGTCTTTTTATACTTCCTGGATGTTCCAGCTGGGTCAGTGGTGCAGCTGAGGTTGGGAAGGCCAGTGACACAGCTCCTCGTGTGCCTCCCCGTAGCCGTGTCCTGACGGAAGAGGTCCTGCAGGTGCAGAGGGACACGATTAATGCCATCCATGAGGTCGCGAAAGAGCTGAGGGAGATAAAGTCTGCTCTCGTAGATATCTCAGAGTCACTGAAAACCCGTGCTAATAAAAATATTTCATTGTGCTGTACCTCATTTCCATTTTTTTATCATAAGCGTCGCATCACTTCAAGACGCTGGTGTAGAGCATCATCCTGTGGCTCTAACAAGGGACGCTGGGGCTCGATCTCCGGGACAATAATTGGCTCCGGTGGTGGCACGTTCTGGGTCAGTGCCATGTTGTGCAGCACAGCACATGCCCGAACAATCTTACACACCTTTGCAGGTGTGTAACACAGGCTCCCTCCTGTGGCATCAAGGCATCGCCACCTGCCCTTCAGCAGCCCAATGGCCCGCTCCACGACAGCCCGCGTCTGGCTGTGGCGCACATTATACAATTGTTCCTCTGCGCTCCGAGGGTTGAGGAAGGGAGTGAGCAGCCACGTTTGGAGGGGATATCCACTGTCCCCTGCAAGGTTAAGGAATGGGTTAGGCAATGTAGTGTGCAGAGATATTTAATTAACGAGCCTTACCTAAAAGCCAACCATCCTGCAGAGCTCCAGCCTCAAGTCTGCGCCCCACATTGCTGTGTCTCAAAATGAATGAGTCATGGGTAGACCCAGGCCAGCGAGCCACTACATTAATGAGGAACATCTTTGCATCACATATTATTTGCATGTTTAGAGAATGAAAATGCTTTCGGTTTATGAAAGCATATTCTCACTTGGTGCCCTTATTGCAACATGGGTGCAGTCAATACTACCGATTACATTGGGGAAATCAGACATTGCTGCAAATTGCCTTTTTATGTTGGCCTGTTCACCCACAGTGTACGGGAATTTGATGTACCTGTGTGACAGACGAATTATGCCATCCAACACGTCTGGCATGATGCGGCTGAAGGTTGGCTGTGAGATTCCCGACCTGTCTGCCACCTCCCTCTGGAAGGTTGCCAGGAAACCGAGGGTGGTCAGTACTTGGAGAGGGACTGGGATGGCGTGGTTCCTCGCCGTGCGCCTTTGCAGAGCCGGGCCTAAAAAAAGGACGCTCCAAAAGCAGGGCATGGGGCAATCGGAACCGGCTCATGAGCCATTCATCATCATGGGCTAGTAAATCCTGATGGTCTCTAAAGACCCGCTCAGTCCGGAGACGTCCTTGCGCCATGTCCTCCAGCAGTGCCAATTTTGCCCAAATATCTCCCATTTCTCATCATTTCTTTGGTTTCATTCTTCTGCCGTTGGTGTTGCAGTTTCCCGTTCCTCCACATTTCGAGCGTATGCCAGGGTCAGAGTTGCCATAAATTTAGTGAACTTTCCCGGCAAGTTTGTTTTTTATAAATACCAAAAGTTGACTATAATTGGCGTACGCCAGTTTTTGTACGTTTGATGGCTTTATAAATGAGGCCCCTGGTCTTTAGAGGGATGAGGAATGCATATAAAGGTTTTAGCTAATTTACTAATGGCTAAAGAAAACACTTCCTCAAACCGAGATTCAGGTCTTCACAACAGCAGATAGCTAAAAGTAGTATATTATAAGCAAAAACAACTACTTGAAAACACACTGTAACTATTCATGTGTGCATTAACATTTACAAATAATATATTTAATTAATTTACTAGTATTGAAAAATCTTGTGATAAACCAGCAAATAAATAAAGATTCCAAAATAAATATGAAAGTAGAATATAGAATAAAAAAAGTAAATATTTAAATGAAATAAAATCAAGAGGTATACTACAAGTTGAAAGGAATAGTTAAAGCTGCAGAATATAGAATAAAAAAAGTAAATATTTAAATAAAATAAAATCAAGAGGTACACTACAAGTTGAAAGGAAAGCTTAAAGCTGCAGTCCGGAGAATATATTTATGTATCAAAGTTTGATCAATCTTTAAAATGATAGTGGGGTTCAACACTATGAAAAAAGGCTAGTGCTCCGTAACATTTGTTATTCTCCTAAGTCCCACCTTCCACCCACAGACCTCTTTCACACTGCATTTCACACTGACCGCCGAAATTTCTTTAGCCAATAGAATTCGAGTTTCTGCCTTGTCGGCTGTCAATCAACTTGCATGTGCATTGTGAGGATGGGGCCACGCACACAGCCCGCTCCTGTTTAGGGTCCCCATATTGGAATAGAGCATCAGTCATGGAGAAGTCGCTCACCTCTGGAATATCCATGACAAAATACAATCGGGTGATGCTCAATAGCGCTTGCTGCTTTCCCCCTTTGAATCACTGGGAGTACACAAGTGATGTTGTTGAGGTGGGGCTAGAGAGAGGAAGGAGGGATGTTTTGGGAGGGGCTTTGGTAGTGGGATTCAAAAAATCTCTCTTGGCAAGACAATCCATACATTTACATGCACATCTAAATTGATCTATGGCAATAATCGAACTAATACCTTTATAAGAGTATGCATGTTATGTAAGAAAATCGAATTATTGAATGAAGTGCATTCGACTCTGTAATGATAGGCGGCAATGTACCCTGTCATGTTGCCAGTTTATGGTTGGACTATAGCGTCAAACAAATAGTAAATAAATGCTGATGACAGTGAAGCAGACAGAGTAAAAACAGGATATCCACAATGAGTTGTTGTCGTGGCGGTGTTGGTATTCCCACTTTTGATGTATTCCCACTTCCATTAGCTTGTCACTTCTGTGGGGGAGCGCCCAGGCAGGGAATAGCTCAACTAACCAGAGATGTCGTCTACATGTAGAGGAATTTAGTTTTCAAACCATATTATCTGGGTGTTTTAGCTCGATTAGGAGCAGGCCAGTTCAGTTCGACTTCCGCCGGACTAAGATATATATATGTATTTCCAAAAGTCCAATTTGGTTTTCTCTTACTGCATGTAAAATCCACTGAATGATTTAAATAAAAAATAAGAATTAAAAATCAATAAAATAAAATAACTGGTTTAAAGATGGCAAAGGCAGTTTAAAATGTATATTTGCTTAGTTTACAAATAACATAAGAAATAGTTTTTGAAAAAAACATGTTTTTTGCCAGTGTTTTTTTGTGCCTCTGTCTGTTAGTTAATTTCTTTACATATTCTAAGTGCCGTATTGACCATCAATAACTCAAAACATGTAAAGGTTGTTTTCTTCAATTAGTTTGTATACTTTTTTCTTATAATACCGCAAATACAGTTAACAAACCTACCTGCACAACAAGACAAATGGTGAATACATATACGTGAAAGTTTTAAATCCTAGTGTATACTTCTGGCTTTATCTTCAAACTTATATTACATGGAAAGTATTAAAATAATATTTTTACATTCCAAAAAAAAAAAAATAGGGACACTGATATTGTAGATGAACATTTCATCACTACAGACTATTTAATAGTAATTGAAATTATTTTATGTAAATCTTTATTTAAAACAATCAATGCTGTCAGGCTGTTTTTTTATTTTAGCTGTTTACAGGATAAAGTGTGTCAGAGAGAGCATGTGTGGTTTACAGTGAGGGTGACTGTGGGAAATGTGTAAAACACCATTAAAGATGCCCTGCAGCCCTGTTCTGGAGCTAGAGGATGAAAATGCATTTGCCCTATCTACACGGTGTTCATTATGATTAGACGGAACATGTGACAACTCTGATAAAACCGATTCCCTAATTAAGCTCTTTAGGCAAATGCATATTGTGGCCATCACTCCAGGACATTCCCACTTAAATGCACAGATAATTTGTTGCTGCAATGTATTATTCCTGCCCCAGAACCAGACCCCAGCCAAGCGAGCAATGTGCCAATGATAAATCGAGGTTTTTAATTAGTATATTACAACAGTGGCATATTCACTTTCACTATTAATAAATTCCAAGCCATCAGGTTGTGATTTAATTATAAATTATGTAAATGGTTGCCATGAATCATTAAGGTTTATACGTTTTACAAGCTAAATAGGAAGGTTGTATATATAGGCAAATCACAAGTATGAGGATTAACACGCCCATGTGATGACAGCACATTTACAATTATATTTAGTGAACAGATCTTCCTGCAAATGGTAGAAAATATTAAAAAATCCATTAATAATTGACAAAAACATGTAACTTTGTTTAGTAATTACTTTTAGGTGAGTCCAAGGTGGTAATTAAATGGAATTTCTAGCTCAACAATAGATAGTGTCAATAAGATCATTCAAATTAAATATTCTATACAATTAATCAGAATCACGATCAGCTTTATTTACCTAGTTTGTGCACATGAACAAGAAATTTAACTTCAGTTCCCCTTTGCTCTCAATAAATACTTTTAAAAAATAAATTAAAAAAATTGTTGGGAATTTTGTTTAAAAATATGTGTACATACAGTGTTTCTATAAAAGATGACGATATGGTTGAATTACTGCAATATGAGTGGCAATCTGAGCACTTTGACTCATAAGTGTTCATAAGAGACCGAGTCTGAGGAAAGAAACTGTCTCTGTGGCGGCTGGTTTTTGTAAATAGCCCTTTGTAGCGGTGACCTGAAGGTAAAAGTCTAAACAGTTTGTGTCCAGGATATGTGACAATCCTTTTTGAGGAACTGTTGGTTGCAGTGAAAACCACAATCAAGTCAAGACAAAGTAAAAGGAGCAAAGACGCACCGTTTTGAGTGGTTGCTTCAAATTAGACACCATCTTCGTCTCGGTGGAAAACAATAGAGAATAATCCAATGAGCCCAGGAATTATTCTGTTTCACTCTGGGTGCATGTTTAAAGTACCTGCAAGTAGTTTTGCTTTGTCTGATTATTACTGCAGGTATGACGTATCCCTTCAATTTTACATGTGACCAAAACAACTCAGATACAGGGATTGTTAGGTAATGTTTCACATGTGATAACAACCCAAACAACAGACATCTCATGCCCTAGATGACTGACAGTAGGCTACACGTCAATGTTTTTAATGTTCTAAATGCAGCAGCATGCAGCACAAAAGTAGTCATGTTTGGACATGCCAAAGTTTTGCAGGTCCTTGTTGGTAATTGAGTCTTTTCCTTTGATGAGAGCAATGCATAATGACACAAACCTAGCAGAATTCACTCACATCAAGTTGGTTCCACAAATTTGCTGACATTTCATAACATACAGTTTTGATTTTCTAAAACTTAACAAAGGGCAGAAGCATACTTGGAGAAACAACTGGATGTGTTTCTTCCATAATTTCACAATGAAATCTGCATCAAACTACTGATAGCCAAATGAAAATTTTAAGCACTTTTCTTCTTGTCAGGATGATGTAGTGCCAGGAACAAGGAGTATATTTGGTCTGAAGAGGTCTGTCATATCAAACTGTCAGGCAGCACTTTTTGATGGGGCTGTATCACTCGCTCATATGTCAGTCAAAGAGAGAGACTGCTGCCAAAGTCAAACTCCAGAGCTGAGACAAGAGGCATACATGACATTTCATTGTCTGGCAGGGAGAAAAAGCTCAGCAGCGGAGTTTGTGGGGGCATGTTTGGTCAGTAATAAAGTTTAACAAAGGGTAAAGATGAGGACAGCTAATACAGCTTGTCACAGAGTAGCTGTCCTATGCCAAGTACAAAGACATAAAGTCTTCGTCAACTAAATGACAAAAAGTATATTGCTTCATCAGGCCTATAAAGCATAGACTTTTAAAGGCAACATATTATATTCCACATTTTTATGTGAGATCATAAAACGAATCAATTCATCGACATTTTTGACATGTTTTTATTTTAACATTCCAGATTTGTTGTTAAATTTTCAACTTCGACTGTAAAGCTTACCTGTAATTATTTTTATTGCATTGCTTTGACATGACCAACAAGGTCTAGATATTTTGATTGAGCATGTCATAAGTTTGCCAAGCATTTATTGGCAGTCAGGTGATAATAGTTCTAGTTTCTACAGAGCAGCAAGATCAACTCGGGTGCCTTGTAACAGTAACTATAATCTTTGATATTTATAGATTTTGTCACAATACAAGTATGAACATCACTGGTATTTTACATAACAGACCAACACAAGCTGGTGCATATTTGTAAAGTCCAATGAAAGTGACTTTTTATTAAAAACAATACAAATTTAAAAGGTATAACATCAACCCAAACTGACAGGCCAGCCAAAAGTTCCATAGTAACTCTGGAGGAGTTAAAAAGATCCACAGTACAGGTTGACAGAACAACAATTAGTTGTGCACAACACAAATCTGGACTGTATTGAAAAGTGAGAAGAAGAAAGACATTGTTTATCAAATCATAAGGAAATCTCATTTTGTTGTTTACTACAAACCATGTAAGGAAGTGAAATGTAGAAGAAGGTGTTCTGGTCAGATGAGACCTAAATTAAATGTTATATTAAAAATGCTTTGTGTTGAAAAAAAATAACATCACACATTACTCTGAATACACTGCCCCCATAGGGGTGGCAGCACCATGCTTCATCATATGATAAACTCAACCAGCAGTTGAATACTATTGCAAGGTACTGTTTAATCAGAATTTTGTTACATCCATAAAAATGTGTGTTACATAGAACAACTGTCTGCTTTAAAAAAAAAAGTTAAATCTGCAAACCAGTTTCAGCTGTAAAGCTGTATCTCTGTGGTCCTTAATCCCTTCTCTTTTTTCCCCATAGTTCTACAATTTTAGAAAGTGATGAAAAAAACACTGAATTAAAAAAGATTTTCAAGACTGCAGAAAACTAGACACTACTTAAGGGTAATAATAGTTGGTCATAGCATCAAAGCCGAACATTTGTCGCAGAACCGGACATTTGTGTGTTTGCTTTTGCATTTACTCACAGCAGAGGTTTACCTCTCCAGTCCAGATGTTATTGTCCCAACTCTCCTGGGGGGTTACTCTATCCTTTCCTGCTGTCTGGATTCTGTCACTGCATACCACTGGCCTGCAAACCACAAGTCAGAAAGCAGAGTGAGAATTCAAAAGTAAATACCCCACAATGAACAAGTGGAACATTAAATGTTTAATTGCTGAAATCAACACGATTAAATCAATAAAATATGTTCAAAGCTAATCGGTGTGTCCAGGTTTTCCTCCTTCATTGTATTGTTAAATAAAACATTTAGGAATCAAACAGAGTCTTTGGTAATATTAACCACGGTCACTTATGTCCTATTTGGTCAAAAGTATGGAGCTTTTTCTGCCTTTTTTCACATAAACACTAATGTCAGGACAGTGAGTAGTGTGACTCAAACAAACAGAAAGAAATCATCTTCTATTAAATTATATACTGGTTGTGAATGAGCTTTAGATTCAGATGAACAACTATTAATTACTCCAGAGGTCTGAAAAACAGCTCTTTGTGAAACAAACCAGCAACCGAGTGGCTGAAACATATTTAAGTTTCATCACCATGAAAACACTGCCCCTTTGTGTATGAACACCGGCTTTACAAGTGGAAGGAAAGGACAATGTCTCACCAAATGTTTCACACCTAGGAACACCTTATAGCACTTTTATAACACACCCTTTTAACAAAAGAACATATACACACATATTGTTTTTTTATCCTGTATTTTGTTTTGTCCAAAGTTTACATATGTATACTTTATGCCTGCATGTTGTGAGTTTGTGAAACTGAAGCCAAATTCATTGTTTGTGCACAAAATGGCCAATAAAGAAGATGATTCTGATTCTGACAGATAGATCATTAAATGTATCCCTTCTTAAGCTATGAAAATGTATTAACGTTTTAGGGGTTGATTCATTCTCATTAATTAAAATGTCATTTTCTTTCAGCCTTAAAAATCTATGAAAATTGGGGAACCTTTACTGCACACTTCACAGAAAGGGAAGAGAATAACATGTTATAAACTATATTAATTCTCAGAATCACAGTATTGACAATTCACTTTTAATAGAATAATTATGTTGGATCTAGTCACATACAGAATCAATAATCATACCTCCTATAAACACGCAAATACATTTTAAAGATTAAGTAGAGAACCAACAATATAACATAAAGACACAAATATGTAACTTAAAATACTAAAAGGGAAAATTCAGAAGGAAATTAGGACAAAATTATTTAGTTGATTAATAATTTATCAAGTTATCAATGTCTCGCTCCTTCTCTTTGGCTGAAGTCTGTGAAAAAGTATGGCGGAAGAGGACAAAAAAAGGGAATTCAAAAGGGAGGCAAGTCTTTGACATTCAGCAGTTTTTGATAACAGAAACAAGTTCCCTGCAATTGCGGTTCTGTGCATCCTATTCCTCAGTCAGTGGAGGGGGGATGCTCGGCATAAGTCTGACCCAGCTTCAAGGTTGTCTCTTCTCTTCTCTTTAGGGAGGCATCGTCTGATTTTTATCTGGCAAAAAAGTTGAATTGGTGGGGTTCTTCCTCTCTTTGTAATTCAGAACTAAATCGCAGACAATCCTGAGGTACTCTTGTTAGATAAACTGGGTTTTGGTTGATGCCACAGTTGGACTAAGGCAAACAAACAAAGCTGGTTGGAACTTTAAAACTAGACGATGAACAAAAACAGTGGTGGTTATGGTGAATAAAGACATCACAACCAAATTTTAAAACAAGTGGATCAGGCTTGCCTTATTCAGCTCAGGTTCTTGCTTGGTCCTGGTTGTGTGTCTTTCTCAGTCAATTCATAAGTCCCTTGAAAATAAACTTAACATTAGCATATTTTACACAAAGAACATTTTATTTTTGGTTGAATAGAGGAGTATTAAAGGTCAAATACTTATAAAACACATTCATAAACCTGATAAATTTGTGCTTAAAGTTATTTTAATTTAACGAAGACTTTTTTTTAATCAAAGTTAATAGCTTAGTTAAGCAGAACATTCTCAAATGTAAAGCCTTTATGCTTTGTTGTATAGACATTGCCTTTTATGACTGTATTTTGTTCTGTACAGTACTAGTCTCTTCGGATGTGTAAAGAACTTTAAACATAAAGATTATGATTGTTATTATTAGTATTATCATTATAGTGATAGATCTGATAAGCTCAAATTTCATTAACGTGTTCATGTTCACCATATTTGTCTAAAAGTGAAATACATTTTATATAAAGCTCTCAAATTCTTTAATATGATCTTCATGTGTCAGTAATTAAGTTAATGCAACAAATCAATCAATTGATTACCAGATCAAATCAGGATAGAGAGACATGACTGATGCACATAATCAAAGATGATGTGATAAAGAAGGTGCAGTAAAGTCTACTATTTGTTTAATATGAGAAATTCCTGAATTTTAAAATAACACTCAGTTTGTATATTTAACCAGATGGGGGCAGTGGAGCTTTAGAAGATGGATCTTAAGGTTCATGTCATGACCACACTTTGCTTCGTTTGAACTCCTCGTCGTTTTCATGGAGGTATTTAACGGGCTTCGTGGTGAGAACTATTTAATCTTTTGTTATATATTCAAGTAAATACTTGCGGATATATGTTATATTCAGTAGGTTTAGAAAATGATGGATGAATATAATAGTTTGTGGATTTATTCTGTTCTTTTCAGATTGTATTGCCTAGTTTAGTGATTCCGTTTGTCTTTATGTAATTTATTGCGTCGGATTTATTTTATTTTCTTAACAGCCCAGAACACAGTTTGTTTCGTTCGCACCTGCTCTCAATTACTAATCACATCACCTTGAGTGTCAGTCATTATCTTAACTTCGTTTCCACCTCCCGCATATTTTTGTCCTGTGCATAGATTCTATCGGATTTTTTTCACTTCTAGTCCAATTTGTTTCAGTTCCTTTAACTCTTGACAATAAAACTATTTAAGTAACTTACCTGCCTTTTGCCTCTTTGCCAAACATTCGTGTGCGTTCCAGGTGGAAGGGCTGCCAATACGGCAGCTCCCCCGTGTGGTGGTTGAAGGGTGTAGCACCTCAACCTAATGTTAAAGAGCATAATTTCGTTCCGCAGGGAAGATCTTATTCAATTCAAAAAGTTGAAAATATTCTATAGATTAAATATACGTGAGAAATTCTGGTGTTTTGATGATTGTGGCTTATTGCTAGTGAAAACACGAAATTCTGATTCCCAGAAAACGAAAATATTACTTGGGCAATTCCAAATAAAAAAGGATTTCTGATACACCAATGTAATGAGCTAAACAAGTATAGAGAGGACCTCTGATATGACTTTTGTTCAGCAGATCAGGTCAGTGCTGAAGGAGCTGGCTGTTCAGGGCAGGGGCGGAAATCCCATTTCCTTTTCAGGGGGGACAACAATCAGAATTTCATAGAGTAATTTTTAGGGGGGACTTGGAAAAAAAAAAGCTCTCTCCTGCTTCTTCTCAGCTTGCCTTGCAGGGTTGGCCTTCAGTATGTTAAGTAACGTTATGGAATGTCACATAATAGTAGCTATAGCATTATTCTGTATTAGTCCATATTCTACCTGTATACAGGTTTTTCTATGTACAACCAGCAATATAAACAATGGTATTAGGTGGAAGCTGGCATTGATACACCTTTATGACCACATCTAACTACATTTTTTGTAACCTATAATTTCCACTATTGTCCATCAAAGTTACTTAAAAATTATAATTTTTTTAAACTTAAGCTCAAAATAAAGTTCCAAAACTATTAATGAAATACTTTCAAGAATAATCAAACATCAAACATGACCTGAAATTACATGGCTACTTTTACTAGCAGAGCTACAACTGCATAGATCAGGTGTGGAGAGATGTGAAGCCTAAAGGTAAAGTTCTACAACATCCCTGTAATCTTTTAACAATAAAGAGAGAAGACGCCATCTAAAAAAATAAAATGTCAAAATGAAATGTGACTAAGTCACATGATGTGGGGGCTATAAAAAAAATCAAAAAATGTTCCATCAACATAACATTAAATCTGAAAAATTATCTGTATAGTCTAGTAGAATGATCCTGGAGTGACCAGGGAACATGAAGTGAAATCTGCTGATCTTCTTCTGTCACTAAGCGACCTGCTGTGATCAGCAGCAACACAATAAGATAATCAGACCTGCTGGATCGGTCACAACTTGGTGAAACATTTAAAACTCTCTGCTGAATGAATATCTGTCAAATTTACAACCTTAAACCAACTTCAGTGTGGTTTCACTTGGCTTTTAATGGCGCTGAATCAGAAGCCGTGTTAGACTATTCGTCATTTTGACCGACAGGGTCAAAAAATCACAGAATCAATATTGTACGAGGTCCAGTGTGAGGTTTCCTTAATGATCATTTAGGGCGCTATATCATTCTCTGTTGTTGGTCAGCTATGTTTTATCAATTTATGTCTACCAATGATACTTCCTTTCAAAACCTGGTTTAATTACTATTGTATCATTGTGGCTGATTGGCCGATAAATTGGCAATGAATGAATGGAGGCTAGCATGCTAGTATTTGACCCCTCGGAGTCATTAATGGCGGCTGTAGTTCAGTGGTAGAATTGTCAGCCTGCGACCCAGAAATCGTGGGTTCATTTCCAGCTTCCACCTGCTACATGTCGTTGTTTCCTTGGGCAAGACACTTCACCTACCTTGCCTACTGGTGTTGGTAATATTCTAGAGGGGCCGATGGCGCGATATGGCAGCCTCGCTTCTGTCAGTCTGCCCCAGGGCAGCTGTGGCTATAATCATAGCTTGCTTCCACCAGTGTATGAATGTGAGTGAATGAATAATGGAGTTGTTGTTGTAAAGCGCTTTGAGGGTCTCGAAAAGCGCTATATAAAAGCAATTATTATTCTTAAAGATGGGATATTTGGACACCACTTGCCAAGTAGCTGACCCTCATTGCAGTTGGTCATACTGGGTTTTATTTAAGGGTATCAGAATTGAGGGGCTTGGCTACAAATGAATGCCACATTTTCAGGATTATGCTGAAAAAAAGCCAACCAATATTTTCCTTCCACTTCACAATTATGCCCTACTGTCTGTCACATATACTACATAATGTTATATTTACCTTTTTTTTATTCATCAGAGAAATGTCACAAGCCCAAACATCAATGTATTTAATGTGTCAGACAATTACAAAGTAATGCATAATTGTTAAGAGTTAAAAATAATGCATGGTTCCTAATTGTTTTAATCCTGAAAAGGAAAAACATGTATGTGTCAACGTTATAACGGTTTATAATAGGGGTTGTTGTGAAGCATGAAATGAAGTTGCTGTGAGAATGCATGCAAGAAGCAATTTACCCACCTTAAACTGAACACAATGAAAAATGTATTCAGATTAACACATACTGTTAGTTTTTCCATAATGAAATTGACCATGAACGGCACTTTCCTTTTTTTTTTTACATTCCTTGTTCTTAAGGTGCTTAACTCTGAATATCTGGACAGCATCCTCCAACATCAAAATACATTTTCTCTGAAACGGGTCAATAATTTGCAGAGAACTTCGGTTATGACAGGGGGCGTTTGTTTTCACAGTCCTATCACAAAAGCTGCAGCGGATCACATGATAACTCTTATGCACACATGACTGACTAGCTTTTCAGGGCTCATTTGAGAAGAAATCGCCTCAGTAATTGTCTGCAGACCCGGAAACAAGTGTTACTGCCTTTTAAAGTGGTGAGTTTGTTTCTGTTAAATGACCGAGGTGAATATTATATATACGCTTAGTATCATGCCTTTGCAGTCGATAAACGCTACCGTGATCATTCTATTGCATACGACGTTCCTATTTTTATTCCTTGTAATGAATATGCCTGGGCATCATTTTTTAGCACATTTTATGTGGTTTATGTGTTTTGCACCCTATGCGCGTCCCTTTTTTCCTGACAGTATTACGGTACAGTGCCCAGGCAACGCGGAAGAGCCTGCGCTGCCCTGCTGTGTAATCCTGCGTGGATATTATCGCTCGTTACAAACATGTCTTATCGCAACGTTTCCAAAGAGGTTCTGGTTGGCTCTCTCGCCGTTGGAGTTGTTTTCGTTGCAGGATATTTCCTTGGTAAGACCGAAGGAGTTCACATCTTTCTAATATTCTAATGCAGTCTGAGATTTATAAGGCTTTCAAGGTAACCTTCCAGGAACAGGTGTGGGTGGAGAATCTGTTTCAGGAAATAATGATTTGTTTTGTCTTAAAATCAGATTAGAGTCCATTTAGAATTTCCATTTAGTGTACTTAATCTTTTCAGTCACAATACTTTTTAAAACTGTTTTTAAACGCATCTCTCTGTCAACAAACCGTGCATTTGTAGCAACACCTTAAAAACACTTTTTGTCACACTTCGTTTCATGATTTCAACATCAAAGATAACCTGTAAATACAAAAACTCATCTTCAAATATTTTCATTTATGAAGCAGTGGTCTTTTCAAACCATCTTGCTCCATGTGTGGAAAAAGTAATCGCCCTCTAATCCTATTAACTGGTTATGACTGACTGTCGCCGTGGAAGAATCTTCGGGCCAATGTTCATTGCAGAATTGTTTTAATTTAGCCACATTGGATGGGTTTTGTCCATATTCAGTCCATTTAACATGAGGCCACTGCATCTCAATCGGATTAAATCAAGACGGCCAATCCAAAGCCTTCCGTTTTATTCAAACCGTTGAGAGGCATGCTTACTGGTGTGCCTTAGATCTTTGTACCTGGGGTAGGGTTTTATGGTTTAATCAGTTACAGCAAGTGATCTAGGTTCTGAAACAGGAAAGCGGCCCCAGATCATCACACTACCACCATCAAGTCTTGGTGATCATCAAGATGTTTTCTGACAAATGTGAGACAGGCTTTGCGTTCTTTTTGGTCAGTTGTGGTTTTCAACTTGGAACTATGTGGATGGCATTTTTTCCCCGCATCTTTATTATTGTTAAATCCTGAACACTGAGGTGAACTTGGACAAGTTAGGCCTGCAGTGCTTTAAATGTTTCCCCCTGGATGAGTCGTCAATGCACTCTGAGTAATTTTGTTAGGCTGGATGCTCGTCGGAAGATTCACCACTGTTCTATGACTTAAAACTTGAATTTGTATTTATTCTGGTTATATTTTTCATATATACTTTTTTTATATATCGGAAGCAGTAAAAATTGAAGAAATCGTTCAGGGTGCAAATTCTTTTTCACAGCACTACATATGTGCAATCTGGGTGTGTATGAGTGCATGTGTGTTAAAGCTCTTCAAAGTAGTAAATTATAACAGAACTTTGTGTTAAATATGGAGAAAAGGTTGTTTTAGTGGAGCTGAAATCTCAGTCACTCATTTTTTGTTTTTTGACTCTTCAAACTGATACGAGTTACAAATACATCTGTTTAATCTTTGATTGAATGTTCAGTTTGCAAATAATTATAATACCCTCTGAATTTGTCCATTTGATATGCGAAACTGTAATTATTCTAGTGAGTGTATACATTTTCACCTCTCAACTGAACCTTTTCTGTTATGTCTATTGTTCTAGGAGATAATTATGTGGTCCTAGTAAATGGATTTGAGAGCCAGATCTATACAAACAAACGATCTACTTGGGATAAACCTAAATTATTCAGTCAAGTCTAAGTGTATTGTAGGTGTGGGCTGGTATGACGTACTAATGTACAGTACAATAACCTTTAAGGAAGAAATATTACAGTTTGACACTAGGGTAATGTTTATTAAAAAACAAATGAAGTAAAAATGCACATTATAATTTTTTACTAAAAAAGAAATGCAGGAATTATCCAATAGATTACTGTAATATTCTGACTTGAGCAACATTTTAGAGGGCACATCAGTTCAATTTAGTAGTTTGAAGATCTGCTCATTATGGAATAACACTGGGAGTCTTAACAAGCTGGTCATAGTAACTGCTCAGGTAGTCTGTTGGAGGCTTAAGAGGTATACAACTTGTTTGCCAACTGTGTCTTCAAAACAATGTTATCTTAAAGAGTAATAGATGATGCATGTTTAGTTTCCACATCACAGCTGTTTGTTTTTAATGACTGGAAGTATTTCAAGACTGCCGAATTTGTCTTTTATACAAGCAAATGGAAAGTGTGGGGGCCTTCCTCCAGCCAGCGGACCGACAAAGTTCAGCAACAGAAGGGGAAGAGCTGTGTTACTTTATTCTTCATATAATTGAAGAAGACTCTTATCACTTAGTTTGTGGTTTTTAAACAGTAATTTTTAAAACCTTGGTATACCTTGATACGGGTAACGGGCCAGTGCCTCATTTGTCATTTTGCCGTCCATACCTGTTTGTCTTTATTTTGTCTTTAACATGCTACATCTATATACTACCTGCCTCGCAGTTGGAGGGAAAAATAGTATGCACATAAATGTATCCAAGTCACTGCATAACCCTAAGAAAGATAAATTGAACCCCCCTTTCAATGTCTGTCTCTAATGCTTTTGTATGTCTGTGACTAATATGGTTTTAACTATTACTAATATTTCCCCTCTGATATAATTTGATTAGTTCAATGGTATGGTTTGTACATACAAGGACATAAGGTACTAGGAAGTAAGGCAGCGATCACTGTAAAAGAATTTGAAAAACATTTGTACAAATAGGTGCTACACTTAGTAAACCTAAATTATTCAGACAAGAATACTTTCATGTGCCAGTGTTTATCAATAAATTATATGATTTATTGCGTACAGTCCATTTAGTTTTTTTCTTCATGGCTCTCTACAATATTTTATATCTACCTCTACCTGATTAAAAATCTCTTTATTTATTGTACTTAAAGACGCAATGTTAAATCACATCACAATTTCCTTTTGTTTCTTATAGCGGCGTTAATTTAAGTATTGCTATACTTAAATTTCATTTCCCCTCTGAGGTCATTTAGCCAGGATCACATCTAAATTTAATAACAGCCCCCTATACCAGACTGCAGTTGCATGAGGTCTGGACTCTTGATACACTTATTGTTTCATATCTGCCCTCAGGAAAAAAGAAATCATTCAGAATGAGCATCTCCAAAAGTCATTGTGGGGGGAAAGACAACCCACTGATGCAGTATGTGCTCAATCATTCGCTGAGAGAACATCCGGTGCTGAAAAACCTCCGGCTGGTGAGTACTGTAGGTCTGGAATACTGCTTCTGTAGCTCTGTGTTGTCAGATATGATCAGGTTTCGAGAAATTTTATGTGATCAGTTTCCGATTGCTGCTTTTAGAGGACGATGCAAGACTCATGGAACATTATGATGGTTGCCTGTGAGCAGGCGCAGTTCATGGCCAATTTGGCAAAACTAATTCAAGCCAAGAAGGCACTGGAGATTGGTAAGTAGGCTTACAAATTATTTCACTTTCTTTTGCCTTGATGACAAACAAGCATTTCTTTTTTTCTTTTTTGCACAAATTTTGTCTTGCTATCCCATTCTTAGTTTTGTCCAAATTTTATTTGACCTAAAAAATCTTAAAACGTTTATTGTATTAAGTGTGTGAAGCACATCAACCACTGTTAATTCCCAGAAGTACAGTGCCTTACAAAATTAAGCTTTTTGACATGTTCTTCTCATTAAAACCACAAACTTTAATGTATTTCACTGGGATGTTAGAGACCAACAAAAATGGTGGATAATTAAGTAGAAGGAAAAACTAAATGTGGTTTCCAATTTTTTTTTTTTACAAATATAAATATGAAAGTTTTGCATGAAATTTTTACCTTTGTACCTTTTGCTGCAATTAAAGCACAAGTCTTTCGTCATATTTTTCTACTAGCTTTCCACAACTAGTCACAGAAATCTTGGTAGACTCTTCAATTACTTCAAGCTTTGACGTAGATTGGATGGAGAACATCCATGAACAGCAGTTTTTACAACTGCCATAGATTTTTTATTGGATTTGGGAATGGACTGGATCAGTTGAGCACATTAATATGGTTCAAGTTTACTTATATCTTAACCATTCCATTGTAGCTCTGGCTCTTTGTTTAGAATTGTTGTCCTGCTAGAAGGTGAACCTCTACCCCATTCTCAAGTCTTATTCTCAAGTCTTTTGCAGCTTCTAAAAATTTTTTGTTTGTTTTTATTTTTTGTTTTACAAGATTGACGTGCAAACAGCGCCATTTTCTCATCTGATATGACTAACTTCCCTTTCCCTGCTGAAGAAAAGCTTTCCCACAATGTTCCCAATGTCTAGTATTGATGATACATTTGTTATCCACATATTTGCTGTGTGATCTACAAGGTTTGTGGAAAACTATTTCTAATGGCTTTCTTGCAACTGTTCTATGAAAGGCCAGATTATGGAGTCCAAGACTTGTCCTATTGACAGATTCTTCAACCTGACTTTGGGATCTCCAACTCCAACTCCATTTAGATGACTAAGCTGCTAAGCCCCGCCTTCCTTAGTTAATGTTACTAACTCGGACAAGCCATAGCAGTTTGTTGCATGTTTACAATGAGAGGGGTCAGTTAGGGCTGGGCGATATGGCCTCAAATCTATATTGCAATATAATCTAAAGCATGTGTGATAATGATATCTATTGCGATATATTATTTTCTTTAAATTTGTCAAAATGATACTTTATGAACATTCTCATTTTCCAGATGCATTGAAGCAGAACAACAACTTCAAAAAAGTTTAGAATACCATTTTAAGAACATTGTGCATAATGCATTAAAAATATTAAAATCTTTCCAAAAATTCTCACAGCATGAACATTAATATATTTTAAATGAATTAAAAGCTAAATGTCATTTGAAAAAAAACCAAAGTTCAAAATTATCTCCTTTTCTGGTTACTTATTTAATATCACACAAAAACAAACCTACATATTTGAATTAAAAGTGCTTCAAGTTAAACAGTAGTTTTTTTTTTTTCATTAAATGGAAAACAACAAATTTTGAACTTGCAATATGTAGTGTAAAGATGAACACTGATCATCAATATGTATCCTCCTTGATGACCGCTTGATGACATGTGCAATGGCGGTACAGTTAAAATCTCTACCTTTGGCTAAATTTATATCATTTCTACCTTATACCTTTGATATTGCGCACCACTGGGGTCAGTGCCGAAATAACTCCTAAAGAGGCTCTTGACAATTTTTGGAGCCAACAGCAATGAATCTCTTCCATGGACCGTTAGTCGACAGAGGCCGACTCTTTTACAAAAAAATCAAAAAAAGAATTGGAGTTCTGACGTTCTTTAAGGATTAATAATGCTGCTTGGTATTGTTTTCCTTTTGTAGTGCTTTTTTATTCAGTATTTATGGACCTTTTTAGCAAGAAGAAATCCCTTAAATGGTTCCTGAAAAATAATTATATATAAAAAAGTTTATTTCGGTAAATTAATGCCAATTTCTTTTAGGATTACTCCAGTTTTCTGTATGGGTCTGCTCAGGCTTCTTCTTTTATTCAGAACATAAGGAGGAAGGGTCATGCTGAACAGACAGGATTTTATTTAACTTTCACTCTTTTCTCTATTTAATCTGTTCTTTCATCCTACTGCTCTGATGTTGCAGCTTGACCAACAGCACTGCACACATTTCAAAAGCCGATTAAATGCCTGTTTGTATGTATCTGCTGCCAGGAAACCAGCTTTCTCCAGGAGAACTGTAGCTGCTGAATTTGGGTCACAGGATGAAGGGTCACTGTCTGCTGTGGCATACCTCAGCAGACAGTGACCCTGCTGATGACTAAGCTTGGTAGCAACATGGAATATGTTTTCACCTCATCAAACCATTTAACTCATAAGTTTGGCACAAAAATATATTTAGCCCCCTTTACTCTAATACCACCAAGTGAAATCCAGTGCAACCATTTGCAATCTGTAATCCAAACATTTATGGAGTTTATTAAACATAAAAATATTTTTTTTATGTGAGCAGTCTAATCTTAGTATAGCTACAGCAGTCACGTGAAGGCAAAAGGTTTGGAGAAGTTGAAAGCAGGGTAAGGTGATAAATTATTACCCCAAGATTTTAACATAAAGAGCTCATGATCAAGCTATCATTATCTGAAAATGAGAACAGCGCAACCACAAACCTACCAAGACATGGTTGTCCACATTAATTGACAGGCTGGGCAAGGAGAGCCTTCAGAGAACCAACCAAGAACTCCATGGCACCTGTAGAGGAGTTGCAGAGATCCGCAGCTTAGGTAGGAGAATATGTTGCCACGACAACTATTAGCAATGTACTCCACAAATTTGGTCTTAAAGAAGAGTGACAAGAAGAAAGAAAACAAACAGAAGGCTTGTTTGTATTTTGCCCTAAGCCAGTTTAAGGGGCTGCAGAAAACGCTGTAGATTTTACTCAATATCCCAACCCAAAGAAACACAGTAGTGACAGTATCATGGTGTGGGGATGCTTTTGTTCAACAGGGAAATGGAAGCTCGTCATAGTTGATAAGGGAAAGTATACTGAGATTTAATTACACACAGCAGTACTCTGTTTACCAATTAAGTGAAATAAATTAATTTGCAATAGATGTTTAGGGGTATCAGAGTAAAGAGGGCTGAATAAAAGTATGCACTACACACCTTTTTTTTCTTTTTAAGAAAAACAAACGCCATGTTTTTTTCTTTCACTTCACAATTGTGCTCTACTTTGTGTTGGTCTATTATATAAAATCCTAATAAAATACATAAAAGTTTGTTGTACAATGAAACAGTTTTGAATGT
This sequence comes from Valencia hispanica, assembly GCA_963556495.2. Classification (NCBI taxonomy): domain Eukaryota; kingdom Metazoa; phylum Chordata; class Actinopteri; order Cyprinodontiformes; family Valenciidae; genus Valencia; species Valencia hispanica. Next base: position 14,302,189 of record OY747721.1, read on the forward strand.
GTTTGCAAGGCGCTGAAGCAGAAACACACTGAATGTAAAACCAGGAAGTTAATTAGTCACTTCTGAAATTCGTACCTTTTTGTGTCATATTTCAACATTCCGACTGTGTCCCTGTATCCACAGGAGTATACACCGGCTACAACACTCTAAATATAGCGCTGGCCTTGCCCGAGGATGGAGTCATGGTGGCGTGTGACATCAGTGAAGAATACACTAACATCGGCAAACCGTTCTGGAAAGAGGTACAGTAGCCATCTAACCTGATGGTTTAAATAAATCAGGTGGTATTCTGGTTCTTGAACAATAGTTTATGCCTTGTTTTTATGTTACATAATGCAAATGGGCAAAATTTCAGTTTGACATTGATCAGCATGTCTTAATGAGAAACCGTTATCAGGCTTGTTGTGATGAGACTGCTGGAAGTAAGGAAGTGAACCAAAGTACATCTGCCTGGTTATTTCATAACTGAACATGTAAAATGAAAGCAGAAATCATTTGAAAATATTTTTTGAAATAATAAGGCAAGAATTTTTAGAGCTTCAAATAAGTCAGATAAATCACTTCTGATTCATTTTTTTTATACTTATTAAAAATCGATAGTCTTATTCCCTCAATTAAAGTAAATTATTCACAACATATTAAGCCAATCGCTCAAATAATACTAGTTTATTCTTGTTTATGTTGTCAGAAACGTGGTTGGTTCGAATTACATTTTTATTTTATTGTATTTTCCTTTGAGATTAGTAAAAGTATCTTTGAGTTGAATGACAGTAGTTAAAACTGTATAGTTTCCTCAGAGCACATTTAAAACGGCTTTTCAGAAGTAGACTCATTAGGTGCATCCTAATAAATTAGAATATCATTGATCGTGTATTATGTTCAAGTAATTCAAAATCAAAAAGTGAAAAATATCTAATTAGATTCATGATACACAGTGAAATACTTTTGAGTGTTTATTTCTGTTCATTTTTAGGATTATGGCTTACATCTAATGAAAACCCCAAAGTTGGGTCATCAAAAAGATTTACAATATTACATACAACCAATAAAAGCGATTTTTAATGCAAAAATGTGATGTCTCTCACAATCATGGGAACAATTTGGTCATTGAAACTTTTCACAAAAAGGGAATTCACTGTTCAGATTGTTGTATCTAATGAAAGTTAATGGAAAGTTGAGTAGATGGGGAAAAAGTGTAATTTTCTTCCCCTTTATTTTCCGTCTCCGTGTCCATAACATCAGGAAATAAAACCCACAGCAATTCATAATAAAGATTTTTCACACATATATCAAGTGTGATATACTATAGCAAAAGCTGTAGTGCTCCGCTTGTGAAAGTAAATCTGTTGGGCTTCTACTTGGTACTCAGACACCAATTCTGAGCTCCACACTGCCAAACAGGACACGTAAAAAAGAAAAGAAAAGGGTAATTTACACAAGCAGCAATGATAACTATCTTTTTAAAAGGACTGATTGGGTTTTCATTTGCTGTAAGCTATAATCAAAAAATAAAAACTTTTGGAATATACCAATCTGTGGGAAATAAACTACAGGTGTTTCTCTTTTTGAAATAAACTTTTCTATAATAATCTATTTAAATTTCACCTGTATGTTTAAAAAAATGTATTTAGATATAACTTCAAAAAAGAAACCCAATATAGTTTCTGACTGCTGATTTGTTGTATTAATGTTTGTCTTTTCACTTATAGGCTGGAGTTGAGCATAAAATAGATCTCCGCATTCAACCAGCCCTGAAAACTCTCGGTACAGTACTTTGATAACATTTATGAATTTGAATGGAATTGTACTTCCGTGTTGGGAAAGTCAATGTGAATTATTCTACACCTCATTTCCAGACACTGGACATCTTAATGTAATTTTATGTTGTGGTGGGCAATATAAAAGGTATAAGGTAGAAGTGATATAAATTTAGCCAAAGGTAGAGATTTTTACTACACCAGCCTACAGCGATAGCGCATTTTGATGATGTCATCAAGGAGAATAAATACTGATGTTCAGTGTTCATCTATACTACATATTGCAAGTTTCAAATTTTTTGTTTTCCATTTAACAGGAAAAACCTGTTGAACTGGAAGCATTTTTAATTCAAATATGTGCACGTTTATTTTTATGTGATATTAAATTTATAAATAAGTAACCAGGAAGGCAGACAATTTTGATGTTTAAAAGAAAATAACTTTTAGCTTTTAATTTTTTTTTTTTATATCTTAGTCTTTATGTTGAGAATTTCTGTGTTGCTTCTTTTGGAAAAATATTTAAATATTTTTTAAATGCATTTTAAATACATGTTCTTTGAATGGCATTCTATACTATTTTGAAGTTGTTCTGCTGCAATGTATCTGGAAAATGAGAATGTTCATAAACTGTCATTTTGACTTACACAAAGAAAAGAAAAGAATATATCGCAATAGATGTCGCTATCACAGATGCTCTAGATTATATCGCAATATAGATTTGAGGCCCTAATTTTATGGTATTTTCACTGTTTGTTGACATATAAAGATATGCTCAAACCTAAGAAAAGCCAGTCTGAGTTAGAAGCAGCATTCAAAAATAACTAAACCTGTTACTTATTTGGTTTAGTGTAAGTTTCCTTTTATGGATGTATCTATCAAAACGCCTGGGCATGCTCCTGGACAGTCTGTGGTGCAACGTGGTGTTGGTGGATGGAGCGAGACATGTTGTCCCCAGATGTGCTAAATTGGATTCCGGTCTGGGGAATGGGTGGGCCAATACATAGCATCAATGCCTTCCTCTTGCAGGAACTGCTGACACACTCCAGCCACATGAGGTCTAGCATTGTCTTGCATTAGGAGGAACCCAGGGCCAACCACACCAGCATATGGTCTCACAAGGGGTCTGAGGATCTCATCTCGGTACCTAATGCCACTCAGGCTACCTCTGGTGAGCACATGGAGGGCTGTGCGGCCCCCCAAAGAAATGCTACCCCACATCATTCCTGACCCACTGCAAAACCAGTCGGGCTAAAGGATGTTGCAGGCAGCAGAACGTTTTCCACGGCGTGTCCAAACTTTCTCACATGTGCTTGGGCTGTAAGCACAACATGTGGATGTCGGGCCCTCATACCACCCTCATGGAGTCTGTTTCTGACCGTTTGAGCAGACACATGCACATTTGTGGCCTGCTGGAGGTCATTTTGCCGGGCTCTGGCAGGGCTCCTCCTGTTGCTCCTTGCACAAAGGCAGAGGTAGCGGTCCTGCTGCTGGGTTGTCGCCCTTCTATGGCCTCCTCCACGTCTCCTAATGTACCACTCCATGCTACCACTAGAGTGAAAGCACTGCCAGCACTCAAGTGACCAAAACATCAGCCAGAAAGCATAGGAACTGAGAAGTGGTCTCTGGTCACCACCTGCAGAACTACGCATTTATTGGGGGTGTCATGCTAATTGCCAATAATTTCCACCGGTTGTCTATTCCATTTGCACAACAGCATGTGAAGCTGATTGTCTGTGTTGCTTCCTAAGTGGACAGTTTGATTTCACAGAAGTGTGATTGACTTGGGGTTGCATTGTGTTGTTTAAGTAATCCCTTTATTTCTTTGAGCAGTGTAGATTATGGTTTTGAGTCAAAGTAGCAGCCTGTTAATAATCTGTGGTGATCTGATCTAGCTTGTTCAGAAAATGGAAAAAGTAAAAACGGTGTAATGTTGCCCTAAAAATGGCAACCTGGAGCAGAGCAGCACAATCTGCAATATTGATTCTAGTTCCCCTTAAATTCACTCGTTAGTGAAACTACATTGATTTCTGTGCCCCATCTTTTTACATCACAAAGGTTTTCAGTTTTAGATTAAACTTAGATTTGTTTATTAGACACTTTCAATGTTTATTACTAGGATGATGTACAATACAGCATACCATTAATTGGGAGATCCTTTTACCAGTTAAGGCCTTCGTGAAACCAAACCTTACAACCTCAGGATTCTTTGGTCTCCTAGTAACAAACCTATATGTACTATTAGGAGACGTGTGTGTGGCAAACGTCTGAAATTGTAAGCCCTATTCCACAATAAACTCAGTATCTCTGTGTAAGGGGCCTGATCATTGTCATGTGATTTTTTTTTTTTTCAGCTGTTTGGTGAGATTTGTCATCGAGTCATGCTGTGGTAGTGTGGCGTGATTAGGTTGTAGCCTTGGTGAGCATCACCAGGTGTACGCGTACTACCACTGATGCAACTATGACTTATCCATGAAGCACCCAGAACCTTTAATGTATTGCCACCATGATCATCAACCATCACAATCTCACCACGGAAGTGTTTTGGATGCTGAAAACAATTGGATCTGTTGCACTGCAGGAGTTTCCTAAAACACAATAAAGAGCAATAAGTGTTATGAACAATATAGGCTTCGTCTTGACTAAAAATCAGGAAGGCCTTGTTGAATTTTAGCTGACAGCTACAAAGCCATTAATATTTCTCCTTTTATTTTTTTGTTTTTTTTACAGATGATCTCCTCTCTTCGGGCCAGGCCGAAACGTTTGACTTCATCTTCATTGATGCAGACAAAGTTAACTATGACAATTATTACGAAAAGTCTTTGTTGCTGTTGAGGAAAGGAGGCATCATTGCCATCGACAATGTGAGAGCTTAATCTAAAATAGGTGATTAATTTTTTTAAATATGTTTTGGATAATAAATGTTTGTGGCGTTTTTAGGTGCTGTGGGGCGGAAGGGTGCTGAATCCATCTCCCAATGATGCCGACACTGTTGCCATCGACAAGCTGAATAAGAAGCTGCACAGAGATATCCGGGTTACTTTGAGCATGCTGACAGTGGGAGATGGGCTGACACTGGCTGTCAAACTTTAGATTTTTCTTTGTCTTAGCGTAATATGAGCATTTTAAAATGAGACATGTTCTATGAAGGATGTGATTATTAAAAATTTTAGATTTTCTGGATGACCTGATTCGGTTACTGCCTATCCATTATTTTCAAAGGTTTTGACCTTAAACCTCTGAATGACGGTCAATGAGTTTGATTAAAGTGAAACATTCCATTACACCAAGTTGCCTAATTAAGTATTGTAATAAAAATTAGATGGAAAATACAGTCGGATTTCAGGACTTTATTTTGCAGGTAGACACGACAACATACGGATTGTTCTTTGATTAGTGTCGCAGTCTCCAAACTGGAAGAATTGTTTTTCATTCAGTTTTCAATCGATTCACAATAAGGAAAACTTATTTAGCATTGCTGAGCAACTAAAGGTAAACTAAAAATTGTGATATAGCACAATAAAAGGCTCTAATTGAAATAATATAAGTGAGGAGCAGCAACTTCCACCAGGTAGTGTAATACTACCAGAATATCACCAAAAATATGCAAAGATAACAGGATTAAGAGCTTAAGTAATAGTCTACTGTGCAAAGTATCAGTTGTACATTCTAAATCACATATCAGCAGAATATTATGGTTCTGAAACCACTCGTGGATTGTCAAACAAAAATAAAGCAGGGGCATTTGTTAGTCATTATTGAGGATAAATTGGCTGAAGGGAAAGTAGCTCATAAATAAATACATGTGGCTGAATCACAATGACAGGAGGTTGGTGGAAATGTTTGTTTCCGTCTCATCTGTGCCTGTATATTGGGATTCTACTTTGTTTGGCCTCGTCGTTAAAATATCTGTCACCGAGCGCACAGAATCTGCTGATATTCTTGTGAAACGCTGGAGCGGATCTTTACGCCTCCAGTTCCAGGCCTAGACCGAGCTTGTGACCGCCAGCGTTGATGTTCTTCCCATCCACTAATGCTGAGAGGGTTAGCTTCATACCTGCAGAGACAGCCGCAAGTTGAATGACATTTAATTTTGAAGGGGTTTCTATTTTCTTGTTTTGAGATGGTTCTTACCAGGCCGCAGAGTCTGGGTGTATCCAATTCCTACCAAGCTGGAATTATTCACCTTAGCCTGAAGGAAAAGCAGGATATTTTCTTAATTTCAAATAAAATGAAATCCAGATCAAAGACTGGAGCAACTCAATAAATTAGATCACTGAGAAGTTACTTTATTTAGGTAAATTAGTTCTAATTCTTTGTATGTGGCTTCCAGCTAAAGAAAACACTGTAATATTGCATAAGAATTAAACATATTTGATACAGAAACGTTATATCCTACATATTAACTGGGAACACTGCTGACTTGGCAGTTGTTCAGCAGACAGCCGTTAAAAACATCAACAAGGAAGGTAATCCATAGAACGATATTTCTGAAGAAGCTGGCTGTTCAAAGTGCTATATCAAAGAATATATTAATGAAAAGGTGAGTGAAAGGAAAAGCTGATGTGTCCAACCAAAAGGGATAACCACCGCCTTGAGAAGATCGTTCATCAAAGCTCATTTCAGAATCTGGGAGAGATTCACAAGATGTGGACTAAATATGGAGTCGGTGAGGGCAGTGGTGAGATCAGGGCTTTAATTTTTATGGCTATGGTTTACATCAAATGATAACCCAGATTATGACAGGGCTGTACAGCGCGACACATGCAATGGAAAAAAACTGTGATAAACTTTTTTTCCATATGTAGCACTCGTGCGACAGCTTTGCAAGCTGCTTGGGATTTTCAGCGGTGCATTCATGTCAAAACAACTGGAACGTGGTGGTATCCGGAGATGATTACCTTCACGGGAGAAATGAAATCTGATCTGGCGGAAGATACTGTATCAAACGAATTCACTATATTTCGGTCATCATTACAGACGCTTCCAACAAGGGGTGTGATGTTTATATGCACATGATTCTAAATGAAAAACTCACAAAGAAGCTAGTTGAGCAGCAAGAGCTTAAACACAGCCAAGCAGTTGGTGAGTGACATTTATTTTTATAGCAGCTGTGAGATTGTAACCACCATCACTGCTCCCAACAAACAATAAGTGTTAACATGCTTGCTATTATTTGCACTTTCGTCTCAGTTCAATTAACATTTCTGCCGTTATTCAATTCAAAAATGCTTTATTGATCCCAAAGGAAAATTAAGTCTTGTAGCTCATACTATTCAAATTTCTTCAAGGGGTTGTTGTAAATGCTGAAGACTGTGGGCAGGAAGGATCTCCTGTAGCAGTCTGTGTTACAGCAAAACTGAAGATGCCTCTGACAGAAGACACTGTTAAGTCTCACAAGGAGGATGCTGAGGGTTGTCCATTATCACAAATCTGTTTGCACAGTTTGTCACTTTTTGTAAATAGTCTGTTCTTTAATGCACAAATAGACACGTATATTTTGTAAATATTTTTAAATTATGCTTAGTTGCACATTTCTTGAATCAGAGTATGATATTTAATAACTTCACAGTATTTTAGTGTTGTAATTTTACCCTTACTGTATCCCGCGTTCACACCGCACGCATTGTTGCAATCAAAAAACCGCTCAGAAAGCGACTAGTTTGAAGCCTATAAATTTTTAAGCCTGAAGCTTGCAAAGTCCGCCACTTGCTAAGAAAAAAAAGAGAGAGCGTGTGGGCGGGGCTTCCTCTGTTGCCAGATGTTTTAAACAATGGTGGATCGTATTGAGAGAGTGGCTTGGCTTTATTTGCTATATAAAGCTAGAAGATGTCGGGCGCTTCAGCTGCGTTTGTGGATACACCTCATTCTTCAGAGGCGTTCTGAGTTTGGGGAGTTTAACCATTTGCTCCAGGAGCTGAGTATGGATGAGGATGTGTAGTGACGTCACTACAGTGAGATGCTTTGATTGGTTGATGCTCAGGGGACAACGCTGAAAGTTCAGCCAGCTCAACTTCTGCGTTGCTGGCTTTTGCTGCTTTGAAGCTTGGAAAGCAGCAAGTTTCAAAAATTGCCGTGGCCAAAGCACACAAAGCCCCGCAGAGACTGACGGCCTCAACCATAGACTTAACATGTAATCTTGCCGTTCTGGGCGTTGACGTTTGGACAGTGTGGACGCGGCTTTATTCCTAGTTCAGTTTTTATATTTTTTCTTTTTAATTAAGGGAATTTCTATTCTATGTATTGCATTTATGACCTAAATTGCTCACATTTCTATATGCACACACCTATGTATTACATACATCCAACCTAACATAAATAAAGCTCGTATGTTAGCATTTTCCCTGAAAAACACTACTTTAATATCACAAACAACTTCTTAAACTGCAGTAAATATTTGCCAACTCTTTAAATACCACGTCATGAATGCAATACATTTGCTTATTGCAGTAGCAATTTTTTTAGGAGGGCATTAAGATGCTCTGGTAATCAAAAAGAAACAACTAATGTTTATCCGACAGAGCCGCAAATGTAACCAGATATACCTTTTTTAATAAAACGATATTCTTGATTTAGAAATATTTTTCCCCTTAGATTGACTTATTATCTGGGGTCTATATCTACACTGCTTAGTTCAGTATTCATCACAATTCATATAACTAATGTGACTTTAACCAACACTATGAAACATTAGATGTTTACCTAATATCATGTACCCCTACATGTATGCCACAATCATCATAATTATCATAAATAAAACTTTCAGCTGAAATGAATCAACTTTGATTTGTGTAAGTAATGGTGCACTTACTGATATGGAGGCACTGGAGTCTAATTGGTATTTAGCAGCAATTCCAAAGCGAGTGCCGTTGCTCCCAGCAGTCCAGGCGAGATTCACGGCTGTCTCCAGGTCCTTGTTTACCTTCTGATAAATAGATCCACCAAACTCTGAACCATCGTTTCTGTGTCAGGGGAAATAAAAGAATGCATCCCATCACTTCAGAGTTAAAAACCCTAAAATATTTACATCACTGTATCTGAAAATATGATTCATTTTTTGACCTACACATTGGTGTGAAGCTGGAAGTCCCCGGTCTTGTACCCAACAGCAAAGTTGCTCTGAGTCATCTTAGATTTGGCCGAGTCAAAGGTCATCTGGTAGCCAGCGAGCCATCCCTCGTATCCGGCCACCACCGCTCCATGGATAGTAGGACCGGCGAAGTCTAAATCCACGTCGACTCCAGCGTTGAGGTATTCCCGTTTATACGCCGTCTTGACTTTACCGCTCTTCTTCCTGTGGAAATTAAAACGGAAAATAAACACTGAGAATATAAACAGAAAAGAACTTGAGTTGAATAACATGCGATTAAGATCTGACTTGCCCAGTATTTGGTGAAAACGTGGTTTCAAATTGAAGTTTTAGTCCTTTGGTAATCTGTCAGGAGAATTTACCATAAGTAAAACCTTTTTATATTGGTGGGAGAATAAAGAGGGGAGCAAAGTTTTCCCCATTTACCTTATCCTCAACACAGACTTCTGTCCCCAGAGTATTTTCCGTTGTCCACTTCTCTGTAAAGGTCAGCCCATACTCAGCCAACTTATACTTTGTTTCCAGGGTGCCAGTAACCTTGCTGGTGTCTACGTTCGATGAGCCAGATGTTTTAAATTCCTGAAAGGAGCATAAAAGAAAATTACTACAACCTGGAGACAACACACATTGAAAAGTCTCTCTATCTTTCAAGGCTGACTGATAATGTGTAGATCTGAGGCCAGCACTGACAGCAGTTATTACAGGAACTGTTTTTTGTGATAAGTATAAGCAAAAAAAGTACAATTTAGTAAGATTCAAAAGCTCAAATCACCTCGAACTGGTTTCTTAAAACTGAAAATGAATACAATGGCCTCCACGGTCGCCAGATCTCAATCCAACAGAGCACCTTTGAGATGTGTGCAACTGAAAACCTGCAGCAACTGTGTGTCATCCCATCAATACAAATAAAAAACCTCTAAGAAATGTTTCTGGCATCAAGAAAAAAAGGGCAGTTCTTAAGGCAAAAAAGTTGAATGCATTGGGGGAATAGTCCTAAATCCCCAGTGCAACAGTAACTGGCACAATTAACAATTCTTATTAAAGAAACACATTTTTTAAGGATGTCAAAGTTTCTAGAATCTTCTAATTTATAATGCCAACTTCCTGTTTCTCTGGGTTGTAAATATGACATGACAGAGAGATCTTCTCATAGTCACAAGGCTGGACAAGGACCTATGTTAATCTTGCAAGTATGTACATTGAGGATGATGATAAGACAGGTTAAAAAGAAATTCCAAAGCTCTTGGGAGTTACCTGGATTCTATGAAAACCCACCATCTACATGACATATGGTGGTTTAGGTTTAATGGCAGGAAAAAAAAAACATTTTCAGTCCAATTGTTAACCTCACCATGTAAAGATTGCTCAACTTTGCTGGAACTTTAATTGGAAGCAAAAGCTTTGGTCAAATGAGAAAGAAACTTAGGTTTTTGGCAACAAACAACAGGTGGGTCTGGTATAAAAACAAAGAAAGCCCACTGTCAAGTACAGTGGAGAATCTGCCTTTAAAAGCACTTGAAACCTTGTTAATAGTTTATAACAGGGCTCTGTAAATCAGACCTTCATGCATACATGTATGCATAAAAAAGGAATCAAAAGGAATGGTCAACAATCCCTTACTCTATATACTCCACCTTGTAAAATATCAAAGAAGAAAATTAATCACTGTGCACTTTAAAAAAAAAAAAAAGGGTTGCACAAATCACTGACAGCTGGGTGTGCCAAAGGGTGGCTGCACTAAATTATACCTACAGAAATAGTTAATCTTACCACTCCATTCGAAGACTTGGTCTTCACGTCGAGCTTAACCATCCCGAACCCTGCAAAGACAGAGAGAGTGACAGTGAGCAGCTGCAAACGGCGCACACTTGCTGAAAAGACATTTATCTTGCTTCTAGTTACCATATCCTTTATTGAAGATATCCTTTGCTGATTTCCCAAGGTCTGCATACGCTGGAGGAACTGCCATTATGTCTGTAGGAAGAAGGTTTCAGAAAGAACGGTAGAAAAAAGTAGTAAATAACTAATAATTAATTTGTGAGCTTGCATAGATGGATTACCAAATATAAAAATCATAATTCAAGACTATATTTAATAAAATACTCTTTAAAGCTGCTATTTTCTTTAATCTTTATTCAATGTCTAACATTTTTAGAAAGCTCTTCAGTTCTGTTAAGGGTAGAAGAATATATACGAGCAGCAGCAAGATTTTTTTTTTTTAAATCACCTAAACAAACATTTTTATCCGTCTTTTTGTTTTTTGTCCATGGGTGTCACATCCATCTAGAAAACCCTTTGTAATAGCGTCAAGGATCATTCAGTGTTGGGAAATTGAGACACGCCAGGGAGGAGGAGTTTAAACTTTTAAACAAAACACACCTGATCGCTCCCCACATTTTCTGTGGCCAACTTCTAGCCCATGGCATAATGAACGTGACCTTATTTATTCCATAAAGTTTATAGCTGTCGCCTTAAACATGGCTAATGGCCTTGTTCTGGGCTGCAAAGTTATATGGCATCAGTTTTTACTTGAATTGCTGCTTCTGCTGCAAATACAAAAATGTGAATAAGATTCAAGTAAGATTCAGACATATTGTGCAGGGAATAATTAGGACTCCTCCACTCCTATTGGTATGGAATAATGATGGATCACATCCTTTATGTCGTATCCTGACACGTTTGAAACACTAACGTTCCATCCGTGGTGCTGAGAGCATCAGGTATAGTATGTGTCATTTGTTTGCAATGATTGCTGTTTGACATTTATCTGTTTTGTTTCTTTTCAGGCTCATTTCTTTTAAACAGTGTATAAAATAAACATTGTACGTACAGTGCCTTGAAAAGATTTCACACCATGTGAAACTTTTTCACATTTTTGTCACGATACAACCACAAATTCTGTCCACTTTATTGGGATTTCATGTGATAGACCAACACTATGTCAGGAAAATGATGCATGGTAATCAAACTACAGCCAGAGTTACTCTAGAGTGTCTCCAGGGTGATGTGCAGAGTTAGTTTCCTATGACATATAGCATAATGCACAGAGGTCATAAATTGTTCAATTTTATTCCAATCTGACCTGAGCCCCTTCTTCCATATATATGCTGTATCTGCAACATGGCTTGTGGCAGACTGCAAGCTAGACTTCTTATGCCTTTCTCACTCTTCTGTTAGAGGAGGACCATATTTGTCGAGTGCATGAGTAACAGATTCTCCCACCTGAGCTATGGATCTCTGCACCTCCTCCAAAGCTCTCCCCACCCACCCCGTCAGTTCAAGCGGACGGCCATGTTCTGGGAAAGTTGCAGTTGTGCCATAATTCACAAATGCTGCAATACTTTATGTTGGCTCATCACACAAAATCCAAAAAACATACATGGACGTTTGATGGTGTCTAACGCGAAAAACAACAATAACAGAATAGATTACACAGAATTATAAAATAATTTGAAAGTAAGGAGAATACATATGGCGAATAATTATAAAAGCTTCATGAGTTAAATAGTTTGAATCGAAGTGGTAAAGCCTGGCTCTGACTAAGTCAAACAGTCAAGGTTAAACTGAGAGGTTGTAGCTTCGCACAGCCTGCTGCCATAAATACGAAGTCACACCTTGTTCTCACGTTGACTAATGTGCTACTTTAACAGTAAAAGTAGAATATTCGCTGGGATTTTACTACAGGAAGAGCAACCGATTATAGTGTTGGAATGAAATGACCTATATGGAAAGTAAAGTTCAAATAAGTCCGAGCCGGGTTGGTTTATAGGGACATGTTTTGTTCATTTTCAACGTAAATCAAGCTAACCTTCGCCCACGATGATCCGCAGTTTGAGTATGCCGTGCCCACTGTGTATGGAGTTTCAGAAAGTGAACCGGGGAAGGGCGGAATACTGCCACCAAATTAGAAAAGTGATTCCCACAGTGCTTAAATGTAAACCAAACACGGCAAAGAAAAGCAAAGGAGCGAAGGACTTACCGAGAATTAGGACAGTTCGATCTACCAAAGTGAGATTAGCAAAAGGTTGGAGCCAGCCGGTGTAAGGACGATATGGAGGAGATACTGCATTGACACCCTGTTGACCTCGGCAACGAAGGACCCTGGAATGAAGCAGTCTATTTACTGCCTGACGAAAATAAGACTAAGATAGAAACATTATTGCCCTTTCTCTTGATAATTTGGGTATGTATTTGACCAGTTATCCAATATAAAATAAAATAGTTATGCTCTGTGTTTAGTAACATCGTATGACTAATTTGTACTTGGAGGACACAGGCAAGTATAAAACACCTATATCACCATGGTAACCAATATGCTAATACGTAGCCGTAAAGCTATCTGCATGAATCAAGATTTTAGGTCGTTTGAATAAAAATGCTAATTACTAAATGTTCATATTTATAAATTGTTTTAAGCGTTAAATCTTTACAAATCCCCACTCGAACAAACTTTAAAATGAAGTTTAAAATAAATCTTACCTGCTTATTAAGGTTAAGCAGCTTGATAATATGAAGTAAACGAGTCTATGGTGGATGGATTATTCCTAAAAAGGTGCTCATCTTTATTGGCTCAGCAACACTGAACCCTGCTAACTTACAACAGAACCACAACATCCATCGGAATCAGCTCCTTTACTCTTAAAAATCCAACCAACAATCTCCAGAATTCACATAACTAATAAATCGTGTCCTCCGGTGTGTAGTTTTAATTTTCTGATCATGAATAGTGCTGTTCTGTAAAGGTGTAACAGGTTTGTTGTCATGAAGGCCGGGGAACACAGCAGACATATCAGGGATAAAGATGTGGAGGGTTAACGCAGAGTTAGCTTATAAAACAATGTCCCAAGCTATGAACATGTTAGTATTTTTATGCATTTATTTTATTGCCACATTTAATTTTTATTACTGAACTTGCTTCTATGGGGTCTCTGAAATGTTCTTGCATCTTACAATGACTATAAAGAATCTGAATCATGTCACACAGCACTGTTCGGTCCATTATCTGAATTGCGAACCTATAAAAACGTGGCCATCCACCTAAACAGACGAGTTTTGCGAGAGGCCCATGGTAACTCTGGAGGAGCTGCAGCAGCTCACAGCCCAGTTGAGATCTACAAACTTCACAAATCTGGCATTTATAGAGTGGCAATAAAGCAATTGTTAAAAGTAGTTTGATTTTAAATTGGCGAGTATTTAATCAAGACAGTGATTATATGGGAGGTGCCAAAGTGTGGCAGAATAATAGCACTACACATCATTTTGAACATACAGTCCTCACAGTGATTGGTTGTGGCAGCATTATGATGTGGATGCTTTTCTTCAGCCAGTACAGAGAAACTGAGTTGACAGACTGCGAAATACCTGAGAACAGGAAAAAGGTTTACCTTCCGCCAGGACAACCATAAACACACAGCCAGAGGTACAGTGGGATAGATTAGATCAAAGCATATTTATGTGTTAGAATGGCTCAGCCAATACCTACTGTAAATCCAATTAATAATTTATGGATAAAAATGCATATTCTTCCATAGATTATACATTAGATGAAAACCAAAAACTTTTTCCAGTTCTTTAATGAAAGAAACGACTGATCAGAAAAAGAAATTAGGCGTTGAACACATCAACCTTTCTGAAAGAAAGAATATTTTGGATTGTTCAATCCTTCATGTTTCTAACAATCTGCAACGACAATGGCAGCATTCTCTCAATTAATCGAAGTCTACACATAACACACTGTGTTTCAAACATACTGTTCAAAGCAACTGTAAACATATCTATGTACATGTTTCTGCAACCATGTATAGGGGGAAGTATAAAAATATCTATTGACATTTAAAAATGAAAAATAAATATGCACAAATACAGTACAATTTCTCTTAAGCGTCAGTTTAGTACTGATTAAAGTCAAAGGAATATTGGAGAAAGAACATAAATTGGTCTCAAGTTTAGTACATTTTAGTGCACGGGCATCTCTTTCAGCTAAAATTACACCATTACACAAAAAGAAATCTGGAAACATTTCTATGGAGTGAATTCTCTTAATTGGCAAGAAAAGGAATACTTAAGATTTATTTTAGAGACAAAAAAAGTTTTCTTTTCAAGTACTTGGCGGATAATGACATTTCTCAATAAATTAGGCTGTTTAACAAGAGTGAAAGAAAATATGAGCTCAAGAAACGCAGATGGCATTGATGATTTCCATGTCTAAAGATCACAAAAATTACTTTACTGCATGATTTCTGTGGGAAGCTACTGAAAATGTGACCCATGCTACATGAAATGTTATCCCTTTTGGAGGAAAAAAAAAGAATATTTAGTGTGCTGTAAGTCCACTGTGTTCAAACACAAAATGATTGAGTTTGCTGTGGATTTTGTCTAATCTGTCGATATGACGAAGCAAGTTAGAGGTGAGCTCCAAAACTAACTGAAGGTTTGGCTTTGAGCATCACATCGGGTGTCTTTGTCGAGGATGTCACAATTGGCAACTTCACAAAACAGCAACGAAAACAAAAACATCAAGCGGCTCGCAGTTTGTTATCCGATCAGCCGTTTCATCATGGCAGGTCTGGAGAAGGGCCAGCAGTACTCGTTGGGGACGGGCCCATTGACATTGGACTCGAAGAAGGAGAACATGGGGAACCAGATGCGGGCTCGCCGACTCTGCTGGTACGCCCGGGTATTGGCCAGAGTATGGTAATACAGGAAGAGTCTGGTAGTGATATAGAAGGCAATGAACACGTCAATGGAGTAGTGTTCGTGGGCAGCCAGGATGAAGAAGATCCCAAAGAGGTTGAGGACCCAAGACAAGGTGTGAATGAAGTTCCAGCTTCGTGGAGTGTCTGTGAGAACGAAAAGAAAGAGATAATTGTTAATAGCAGCCGTACATGCTTCAAGTAACTTGTATTTATTTCCACTCCCAGTGGATACTTTGTAGAAGCGCATATGGCCATAGTTGTCACAACACGCCCAACAACGCATCTACTACCTAAGGAAGTTGAGGGGCAGCTACATCTCCAGACCTCTGATGGTGAACTTCTACAACTGTACAATCAGTAGCGTTTTTACATATGGATTTTTACTGTGGTTTACCAGCGGCACTAAGTAGGACCACTAGGCCCTCCAGCGAGTGGTGAAAACAGTGGAAAAATCTTGAATTAAAAATTGAAGTGAAAAAAGATTGAGAGTCTGTCAACATAAATTTTCAAGTCTAGCCACAAAATCTCAATTGGATTTTTGTCTGGACTTTGACTGGGCAATTGTAACACATAAATTTGGTTTTCATTGCAGCTCTGGCTGTATTTTTAGGGTTGTCGTCCTGCTGAAAGGCCAACTTATGCCCAGTCTTTCATTGGCAAATTTTAAAAGGTGGCAGGTACAGTGTAATGTCCTGGCTCCTGAAGATATGAAAGTTTAATTTATTTTAGTAAATCTTAAATAATTTTGTCCGGCAGTTAACATCATGGTAAGAAGAAAGTGCATCTTCTGTCAGTTTAAAGGTTTTATCATCTATAAATGATCAGACCTTTACCAGGCTTGAAAAAAGAAGTCAAAAAGAAAACATCTTGTAAATGAGTACAATATGTATAACTGTACACTTTATTTTCAATTAAAACGATAAACAAATGTGTAGTCATGGCAAAAATAATCTACCTAAAAGATGTATTGTAGTGCAGTGTAAGGTGAAACTGATTTGTTGACTTAAAAAATGTTGCTAGTTGCCATTTGCATGACTGGATAATTATCCAAAATAGCATCAATTTATTTTCATGTGAGATTTCACTACTGTATTTAAATATTAATCTATTTTAACGCTTTGTACACGTCTTTACCAGAGGTGCACACAATTGTAGAGGGCATTGTTCATTAATTATGTTTTGTATAAAAATAAAAAAACTCTGAAGCGCCCAGCATGAATCTATGAATATGAGCCACTCACACTCTGTCACAAAGAAGTTAAGCATTGTGAGGACTACAGTATGGCCGCTGAACATGTAGTCCCCGCATGTATGCACCCCGGTCAGAGTCATCCCAAAACCACTCCAGATGGCCACCGCCCGCTGCAGTTTGGCCCACATGTCGCCATACATCTACAATCACAGAGGAAGTGAGACAATTTAGTATTGTCATATCTAAGACAGGACAACAATGGATAAAAAACAAGCCAACTTTACCTTCCCTGTGCACTGTAGATGTTGCCCAGGCACGGACAGTGAGGTGACAAACATGGTGATGCATCGAAGCATGAAAACTGTCCCCATCAGGCTGCACATGCGTCGCAAAAGGATGGACCTGCAAGCCATTACAAACAGCGAATTAGGGTACGATCTGATATCAGGAAATGTTCTTAGGTCTTTATTGTGGAATTGAGGAAACTCAATTGTGTTCATGTGAATTTGGGAACAATGCAAGGTGAACAAACATAAGACACAGGCTAAAATCCTGATAAAAGTGTTAAATCTGGCACAAATAATAAAATGAAATTAAACAAATCTATATTAAATTCAAACAACTGGAATGAAAGTTAATTAAACAGTAAAACATAAATAAATATGGAAATAAGATCTATTTAAAATCAATATTAACCCAAACTAAAGGTACAATAAAAACTTCTGATTAAATTAACTCAAGATTAAGTTATAAACAAAAATAAATAATATCACAATGATAATAATTTAAGGAGCACCGACTAGAAATTGAATTGTTCAGCTGACCTGATTATATTACCTGTGTTTGTGCAGCAGAAGAACAAGCAGCCAAATGTTACAGAGAATCACTCCACACGCCTCAGCCATAGCAAAGGCCCATGGTATCCTTGGCACGCTGTAGAAAAATGTAAGATTGATTTTTTTTTTTTTTTTTTTTTTACACAATACATAAACATTAATAAAAAAAAACTAACATGACATAAACACAACAATACCCCCAAGCTACAAGAAATCTTGCTTCAAGTGTCCCACAACAAACATGGGGAGCGATCTGATGTGATAAGATGTGACCAAAATGAAACTTTTAAGCCACCTTGTAGAACATTACGTCAGGCGTAAAACCAACAGTGCAAATCACCCTGAACTCTGAACACACCATGCCTACTTTAAAACTCGTTCCAGCAGGACAACGAAACCCTAAACATACAGCCAGATCTCAGATTAAATGATTTCGATCAATCATGTGTTGCAACGGTCCGGTCAAAGTCCAGACCTAAACTCAACTGCAAATCTCCAGAAAGATGTTCATGGATGCTCTTTATTCAATCTGACTTAGCTTGAGTTTTTTTACAACGAAGAATGGTGAAACATTTCAGTCTCTAGATGTGCAAAGGTGGTAATGACATAGCCCAGAAAACTTAAAGCTGTAATTACAGCAAAAGATGGTTCTAAAATGCGTCGACTCAGACACAATGAATAAAATTTGGCATCAAATTCATGGCAGGTGAAAGAAGCGGGCAGGAGAGCAGCAGCAAACAGTCAACAACAGAAAACCTTGAAACTGAGTCAGACTGCCTGGAAAAATATGGGCCATGAAAGTCTAGCTTTATTCAAACAAAATATTAAGAAATTAGGGTGTGGTTTAAAACTGAACAGTACTGAAAACATACATTTTCAAAGTATTTTTTTCCTTCAAGCAGTCAAATCCGTTCAATAAGACAAGAATCCTGTGACTAAATTGAGGAAACCTGCTGGACAACTGACCAGAATAACGAATCTCAGCAGGTTTTGTTTCCCCAAAGGCACCCTGATCACTTAAAAATCAGCCGTCCTCTGATCAGGCTGAGTCATTCCATGAAAACTCAAAGCCGGTTTTAAACAATAGGTCACACATCGAACTAGGTCAGTAAAAAAATAAAAAATAAACTCTCCATGATTTCTTTGAAGCCAGGTTTCCTCATCAGGAATTTGTGAGGACAATAGAAGGTCAAAGGTCAAGGTCAAATTTATTTGTATAGCACATTTATAGCAGTCAAGGCTGCCCCAAAGGCCTGAACAACATAACACAATTATAATAACAACAACACAGGATATTACAGATAACAAATAGACGGACATCAAGGAAAAATAAAACAAGCACAAGTAGAAACCATTTAGTCAGTACTGTAGAGCGAGTAGAAACTCGCTTTAAAGCAGAAGTGAAGTTCTAACGTCAAAAATATGTATTCCTGTTAAACCCACTCTGCTGTATTATAAAGCTGATTATTCCTTTGTGGCATAATCAGGATTTGTGAGCACTAACCTGTCGAGGAAAATGTCAGGCAGTGGGGGGTATGTGCGCATGTCAGGCACTCTTTCGTGGACTATGACCATAACAAAGGACGTGAACCCGAACACGAACACCACGTAGACGGAGCTGAGCACCGTCTTCCAGTATTCGGGATCCAGGCGCCTCATCTGCTGCTTGTGCTTCCCGTTGGTGTACTGCTGGTACTCCTCCCCCACCGGTGCAGTGTTGGTGCTGTCACAGTCTCTGCCGGGGTCTCCGTTACACAACCACTCCAGGTTGCTGCCAGAGCTCGACGGAGAGAGGCCGTCGAAGGGGACGCCCAGCTCCTCCAGCACGTCGATGTTCTGCTTCTGCAGCTTGCGGATGGACATCATCAGCCTCTTGATGTCGCCCAGGACCTTGAGCTCCAGAGGCGGTGAGCGGAGGTCGTATTCACTGAGGGCAAGCAGACTGGTGCCATCCAGTCGATGCTTGTTGCACAGCAGGTCGACATAATCGCAGAAGCCTTCCTCCTTTAGCCACCTGGCAACGTGTTTAGGTGTCCAATGACGGACGCTGAGCTGGGTCATTTTCGTCTCACGCCACAGGCTGAAACATACGATTTCGAAGTGAAATACAGTGAATTCATATAAACTAAAGTTTTCTTTTAGCTGGGATCAGTAGTCCTTAATTTATTTTACTGTATCTGCAACACTAAACAAGGCCCAGAAGAAGAAATGCACTGATCAGGTTATTTAGGGACTGATGCTTAGTAACAAGTTTCTTTACCAACTAGGAATGTAAGAAAATATCAATACATTGATATATCGTGACATTTTATTTCCTGATATTGTATAAATATTCAAAAGCAAAATATCGAATTAAAAAAAAAATGGAACCATTAATGATGACATTCATTTTCCTTTAAATCAAGAATAAAACCCTATTTGTTTAGAGTTCCCTTTAATTAATTATAGGTGGGACATGGATTAATTCTTGTCTGAGCTCCAACTTGCTATTACCTTTTATTTTTGCCACTGCAAACTAATGTTTTTGCTTATTGTGTGATGTTTTTAATCACATAAAGAACTTTGAATTGCCTTGTTGACAACATGTGCTATACAAATAAACTTGACTTGAGTACACATTCCACCAAGGAAAAGAACAATTCAAACTAATCATTCAGTCATTAGGAAACCAAAACTCATGCCCATGATGAGTGAATGTAAACTGCCATGTTCTTTTTGTTGATTATACCAATAAAGTCAATTGCACAACATGGGGAATAGTCTATTCCCCCACTTCTGTAGTGAAAATGACTTTAAAAAACTGTAAGGCAACAAGACTGTTTACCAAGGCAGCAGAACAGTGGACGTGTTAATAAAGGAATACATTTGAGTAGGAAAGAGTCAAAATTGGTCAAATTTGAGACAAAATGTAATGGATAAACAATACTTTAAAAAAAAAAGAATTACACGATGGGCTATCATTTAAGGCTGCCATTCTGTAAAATCCCATCAACAACCTGAACATACTCAGAATATCATTTGTTATCCCTTTCTTACCATTACATTTAATACTTTATCATCCAGGATTTATTGTTGAAGCTTCTGTTGCCTTTGGATAAGGAAAGATTTTTAAATCAACCATTTCTTAAGGGGGATGTTAAATTCAATTTGTGATTCTAATTTCTATGACTGCAGAATAATCAACAAAGACATAAAATATACCAAAGTTCTGTATATTTAGAGCGTTGCATTTCCCTTAATTTCTACATATTTTTGCTTAAATAAATGTAGATTACTACGTCATACTTCTACTCCCAAGTTTTAATATAAAAAGATACCGTAGTTTCATTTATTTATAGGGCAGTTCAGTGACTCTGCTTGCCAAAATCCTCCACCCACAACAGCTTAAGTCACTGGTAAGCAAATATGATGAAGAGGAGGTTGAAGCCACCGGTTCTGTTGCTCAGCTAGTATCCTGTAACCTACCCTGTCAGGTTGTATGTAAACGCAATTTCTGTCTGACAAAGAAATTAGAAAACAAACCTAAGCAGACTGCTTTCTTTCCCAACAACCCATGTTCTGGAGGAAATCTATCCTAGCTCAGACGAGCTAATGATAGCTTGCTCGGTACACGTCCTTTAAGGTTCACTCACCAGTTTGAGATCCACCTGAAGACAACACGGAGCTTCTTTACTCAGCTAACTAGCCAATCGGCATCTCCGGAAAATTAACAGACACCCTGCCAGCGGAGCCTGAAGCAACAATACTAGCTCTGTGAAAATCATTTTGGCCAAGATTCGCGCTGACTAGCTTACTGCTGACAAGCCAATGCGCTAATGTGCAGAATAGCTGCGCACTTAAAAAAAGGAGCTTCAGCTAAAGCTAAGCAACACTGACACCTTGTGGTCAAACTTAGTACTGTAGTGTTTTTTCAATGTCGGGAGAATCCTGAAAACCTAACTACATGTCATACAGTCAGAGGTGGGCAGTAACTGGTTACGTTTACTTGAGTTACGTTTTTTGGGGAAAAAAACATTTACGACTAGTTTTAATACGCCATACTTTTTATTTTAACTTGAGTAAAAATATATTGAAGTAGTGCTACTCTTACTTGAGTATAATTTTGGTTACTCCACCCATCTCTCCATACAGTGGAATTACAACAAAATGTTGCAATCTAAAGATTTTTGGTTTCCATTTGGAACTATTACACAAATACAAACTGTTGCACCTTCACATTAATGAGTAGAGTAGCCAAAAATTGTACTCAAGAGTAACACTACTTCAATATATTTTTACTCAAGTAAAAGTAATAAGTAGCCAATCCAAGAAATTACTATAATAAGACTAAAATATTACTTGGTAAAAAAGACTACTCAAGTACCGAATAACTGATAGTTATATCTGATTTAATATTAAAAAATGATGTCAACAAATGCATTAAATGTTTTTGAATTGCATGCAATTCTAGTAATAAAATATAATACATATAATATGTATAAAAATACAAAAGTACAACATGATTACTAAATAAATTCAGGCAAAAGGAAAACCTTTCCAAATTTAGTTTTTTCAACAAGTGACAATATCTGTTTACTTTATGTTCACTGTCTCAACAGACTCAGTAGATAGAAAATAACATTTAAACAACTAAGCTTGTGTAAAAACGATACTTTAATGTAAACTGTAGGCTAGGTGTTTTTCTGTGTCTGGTGCATTTTTAGTTAAAACTTGTTTGTTATTTGTAGTTAGTGGAACATCCAGAAAGTTTACTCAAGTAAGATTAACAATACGTCATACTAATTTTACTCTTATGAAAGTAAAAAGCGCTGTGTATTAAAACTACTCCTAACAGTTTTTTTTTTCAAAAAGTAAATGTAACTGAGAAAATGTAACTAGTTACTACCCAACTCTGCACCTCATACATTTACATGGGTTTGAAGCCTTCTTTTGGTGAGATGTAATGAATATAAAACAAACAACATCAGCTACTTTAAAAACAAGGATTTGGTGCTTACGTTTGAATTATTTGATGATTTTCTTTTAATCCTGAAATATAAAAATAGACGCCCAGTAATAGTTGTTTAAATCTCTCTAAGCAGGTTACAGAGAAACGCTAAAATTCTTGCTGAATATTTGAGCTTTAATTGGTATAGATATTTAAACTGGTTATTTTCTTTCCTCATAAAGAGCTAGGGAAGTAAGAAAATATCGATATGCCGATACAGTGATATTTTATGTCACAATATTGTATCAACATTCAAAACCATTGTATCGATTTTTATGTTTGTTATTTTTTAGAATTTGAATGGAACCATTAATGATGACAGTAATTTTTGTAGTAAAATTAAAAGTATGACTGGTAGTTGGTGGCTGTTTTCACCTTCTTCATTCCAGTGCCTTCACTAGATCTAGTAATAAAACTGGATGTGTTAAAGTATGAAACAGGTTGGAGTGTTTAGAAGGCTGTGACAGTTTATCAACAGTTAAATACAGTTCTAAAAATCACAATATATTTTCTTACTCATAGTATCGCAATATATCGCAATATATTGTATTGTCCCCCCCTGTATTGTGATACATATCGTATCACCAGATTCTTGTCAATACACATCCCTACACAGAACCGTAGTAGGGTTGGTTTCCAGAAGCTTATTGTTATTCTGCTTTATTCATTCCAAAACCTGCTTTGTCATTTGTTTGGGTTAATAGTCATATTGGAACATCCAGTTCTGTTAAAGTTTCCACCATAAATCTGTTTAGGTTAAGGAGTTTTGAGGTAGTCCTCTTCCTTCATAATTCCAAAGACATTTCCCATGCAGCAGTTCCACTGGCAGAGAAAGTGACCCTCAGCAGGATACTGCCACCACCATGCTTAACAGTTGGGACAATGGTGTTCTCAGGTTTAAGAGCTTCGCTCTTAAACCATACAAACCATCCATACATTCTTCTTGTCATTGTAGCCAGATAGCTCAATCTTTGTGTCCTCTGAACACAAAATCCTTCTCCAGAGGACATGTGGCTTCTCCATGCAGATAGCTAGAAATTAGACTCAAGCTTGATGGGGGCAATTTTGGAACAAGTACTTCTTTCTTGGTCAGAAAGTCTCATGTTGATCGAAATGTGCTTTCACTGATGACTGTGACACTGGTGTTCCAACATTTTGCAATTTAAGATAGGCCTTGGTGGTTCCAGGATTGTTTTTGAATTTCCCAACCAGTTTCCTTTCCTGCGACTCAGAGTGCAATTGCAACTGCTTTTTGTGTTCCAGATTGACAATGATAAACACTCAACACTTGTTTTGGAATGTGTAATGCAGGCTAAATTTAAGCTTCTTGAATTGTACTAACTTGAAGTGTTTTGAAAATGTATGAACCATATTCAAAGGCCAGAAAAACAAAGTAACTTAAAGGAACTCCAACAATTCTGATAAAAAAAAGTAAGATTTCGCCATATCTGGACAATCCTGCACAACAAACAGTGTGAGCACAAACTACTAGTTACATTTTTAACACATTGGATCCATCTTAATTACTGTACAATTCAGGTTCTCATTAAATAAAAATTTAACCCAGTTTTTTGGCATTAAAATATTATCATATATTTCTATATTTGGGATAAATATCTTCAGATCTGATGTGTTATTTATTTTGTTTCAGTTTTATTTATTTATTTGCTTTTTTATTTCATAAAGAAATTCTTAAAATGTTTAAAAACCACAAAATTGTTCAATATGTATCTAGAATTGTAATGTTTTATTGCTGTCATTTTTATATTATAATATTATAATTAATGTATTCTGTTAATCATTTATTTATTTATTTTTACTGCAGTAAAGTAAGTCATTAATCACAGTGGTTTAAACTTGACATTAAGAAAATAGGTCAGTGTTTTAATTTTAGAACTGAGCCACCTGTCTTTGTCAGTACAAACATGGCTGTAGTAAAGCCTCAGCAGTTTAGAAATACATTTTCTATCCTTAGGCAACCAATAGGATAATCATCTGAAGTGGTAGTTTTTTGAGTAGTATTTTTGTGGATGCATATTTAATATTTGTGTAGACCGAATTTATCAACATGCAGGATAAAAAAAGCTGTGCAATTTCTTGTGTTGCCACTTCTCTAAAAGAGCTGCAGAAGGTTTTGTATGGAGGTAAGAGATTTGGGAACCACGTAGATGAAGTTTGGCCAAACCTCTTCATTGGGGACATGTAAGTGCTAACCTTCACAATATTTTTTTCTCATCCACTCCATTTCTAAATATCATACCTGCTTGCTTTCTCCTCAGGTCAGTTGCCATCGACCGCTACAGTCTGTGGAAGTTGGGAATTACTCATGTTGTGAACGCAGCTCATGGGAGAATGTACTGCCAGGGAAGTCATGACTTTTATGGAGCCACAGTGGAATATTATGGAGTCCCCGCTGATGACTCACCAACTTTTGACCTTTCTTGCTATTTCTTTCCAACTGCTGAGTATATTCACAACTCACTCAACACGGATGGTGGTAAATACCTGTCAAGTTGCCTTAGTTTCACGTGTTATTAAGGAAAACAACAAAATGTCCTCTAATTTATTTTCTTCTACTGTAGCCCGGGTGTTAGTGCACTGTGCAGTTGGAGTGAGCAGGTCGGCCTCACTGGTCCTGGCCTACCTCATGATCTACCATGCCTACACCCTGTTGGAAGCCATCATTAAGGTCAAAGAGTGCAGGTGGATTTTCCCAAACAGGGGTTTTCTAAAGCAGCTCTGTGCTTTGGATCTGAAACTACAAATGACACCTGCTGAAGGAAATTAAAACATAAATTTTCTTTAAGATGAGGGATGCAGTGCAGAGGAAGACAGAGAGCTGGCCAGGAGCAAAAGCAAATTAAGCTGCTGCAGGGCACCTCCAAGCAAGCAAGGGTTCCCCAAGAGTTCCTGAATTGCTAACACATGTTAGATATTTCTTTATCAAGACTAAGCCTTCTTTGCAAATTCTTCTAATAATTTCAAAATTGGCATTTTGATAATTTTTTGTATTGTTTTTATCTTAAAAGTGAAATTCACTTAACATTTAAATACATTT
This sequence comes from Valencia hispanica, assembly GCA_963556495.2. Lineage (NCBI taxonomy): Eukaryota > Metazoa > Chordata > Actinopteri > Cyprinodontiformes > Valenciidae > Valencia > Valencia hispanica. The sequence goes on from OY747721.1 coordinate 14,327,801, forward strand.
AAAAATTTAGAAAATCTTCATACCTTATACCTATGTCAACTGTCATGATGAATTTAGTCATTTCTGCATCTTGTGTCCATGCTGGAGTCACAGTGCTGGTAGTTGCAAATTAATCTAACAACTAATTACTTACTTAACAACTAAACAACTCAAGTAAGTAATTAACAATTAACTACTTATTTTCTGGTACGCACGACCAATTAAACTCGTCCCGTTGCCTGACTCCACTGGGTCTGCTTGAAACACTGAACACCAGAACAAATGAGTTGGTCAGAGAAATAACCATATCTCCTCAACTTATTTACAGCTGTCAGTTCATGAAACATTTTGTCCCAAATACATCCATCCATCCATTTTCTCTACCCGTCTATCCTATGCAAATACATCCATCCATCCATCCATTTTCTCTACCCGTCTATCCTATGCAAATACATCCATCCATTCATCCATTTTCTGTACCCGTCATTCCTATGCAGGGTTGCGGGGGGGTGGTGCCTATTTCCAGCTGTCATAGGGCGAAAGGCAGGGTACACCCTGGACAGGTCGCCAGTCCATCGCAGGGCAACACAGAGACACACAGGACAAACAACCATGCACGCACACACTCATACCTAAGGGCAATTTAGAGAAACCTAACAGTCATGTTTTTGGACTGTGAGAGGAAGCCGGAGTACACGCATGCGCAGGGAGAACATGCAAACTTCATGCAGAAAGACCCCAGGCCGGGATTTGAACCCAGGACCTTCTTGCTGCAAGGCAAAAGTGCTACCAACTGCCCTCCCAAATAGATTTGATTTAATATAGTGCCTTGCGCTAATATTCATTATGACTGGAATTTTTCATATTTTATCATGTCACCATAAACTTAAATTTTATTTAATTGGGATTCTACATGATAGGGCAAAGGTAACATTTGAATATTTTTTTTTAATATATAAATTTTTATCAAATTTTTTTTAAATCTGAAAAGTGTGGCATTGATTTGTATTCAGCCAACTTGACTCAATATTTTGTCAAAACCATCTTTTGCTGCGATTACAACCGTGAATATTGTGGCGCATGTCTCCAACAGCTATGCACTCGCAGAGACTGAAATGTCTGGCCATTCTTCTTTGCAACATAGTTCATGCTCCAACAGTTTGGATGGTAAGCACCTATGAATATAAATTTCCATCTCTTGTTAGAGATTCTCAATTAGATTTAGTTCTGGACTTAGACTGGGTCATTCTTTTAAAGGAATATTGGAGACTTTTAAAGAGGAGTTCAGTAAAATCAATTCATTTTTAGACTAAATGAATTTCAATACTGAGACTAGGCAGTATTACTGGTCTACATTTGAAGAACGTCTCATCCATGGTCAGATCAGTCTACAAAATATTTATTGATTCAACAATATTGTACCATGAATACACACTGATTGCCTTATTTTAACAAAAGATTGAAATTTCAACACTGAATTATTACAAATAATTTTTAGCATTTGTGTTATTACTGAAAGGGTGGAGATTTCATGTTGAAGGGGAAGTTTTTGCTGAATTATTGCTTCAATACCTGCAGGTGGTAATTCTGTTTGATGGTGACCATCATTAAGCGGCTTCTCTAGTTTCATCTCCAGCTGATGATGGTTGTTCTTACTCAGTACTGTCACATCAGGGAGTTTAATTTGAGAAACCCTACCGTTCAAAAAGTATCAAACTAACATTTAAGTTGTAACCTGTTTGCTGGTTTTGAGCAAATAAATTAGGCTTCATAATGCTGTCAGCAGATGGTGGTATAGGCTTTAATAAGCAGTGTGGTACGATGTGATAGAAACTGATTTGTCAAGTAAAAAAAGCAAAACATGTTGGCTCTGTAGGTATATTAAAAAGCAAATCTTGCTTCAGTTTAAAGGCTTTATGAATGAGAATGACATAATTAAAGAATACACAGTGACAGTATTTATTGCAAACTAAACAAAAAAAATAGAAACAATGGATTAAAAGCTAGATGTACTTTTATTGCTTTTACAATAATGAATCTTGTGGAAACTCCCCTTATTGTGCTCTGCCTTTTTGGATATAAAAATTTTTCTTTTAAAGATAGCATTTTAAATATGTCAGCACTTTTTTTTTATTTTCTGAATCCCAATATTAACTTCTGTCATTGACCTTACATAAGAAATGTTCATAGAATTTCTGAATTTTTAACCCAATAAACACCAGCTTTAGACATTAAAATCTATTTCTTATCCATTCCACATATGCAAATGTGTTGTTTTTTTTGTATAAATGAGGCTATTATCCATGCAGCAATATGGATTCTCATAAATTTTTATTTCTTGTATAACTCTGACTTTTTGTACCCTTTCATGCTATTTTGTTAATTAAAGCAAAACATTTTTTCTCAGTGTCATATAATCAATCTTTTGGAACCTATTACCAATTTTTACTTTTTGTGCAAAGTTGTAAAGTGATCAAAAATTTTGTTTAATTTCCCTAACCTATATGCACAAATGTAAAGATTTACAATACATGATAAACATATCTTCACTTTGTGGAAAGAAGTAAGAGAAAAATACATTTTGAAGGCATTCCATCAGTAGGAAATTAACAATATTTCCAAAGGATTGTTCTGTTTAGGTTAAAGGCGTGTGGACGTAAATGATTAATATACTATATTAAATAATTCGATTTTCCACATAATATTCAACCCGATTATATTATATGCAGTTTGCATGAACAAATTTGAAAGCAAATACCGAAAAACAAAGGCAACTGAACTCAGGAGAGTTACGGCTTTACAGTAAAATTTAAACAAAGACACTAAACGGTTGAGAATGTTAAATAATTATCTTATTCTCTCTTACTCTTTGGCATTTTACCCAGAACTGTTAGTATCGTTTAATACGAGAAAAAAAATCTGAAGTTACTCTTGCTCCATAAATTCTGTGAAATTCATTGCTAATCATTTATTTCTTAGAAGTCTTGTTCTTGAAAGACAGCACCTCGGCTGCAATGTTCTTCAAGGACACGGAAAAGTTAAGAAACATATTCACATAGAGGTGTACTGAATATAGATCTGTCCCGTTACACAAATTTGACGCATAAGCCTGGCTTTAAATAATCAGTCGATAAATTGCTGCAGGTCAAAAATGACCCAGAGATATTTATTGACAGACACTTGCACGCCACAAGTCATTCCATAAACATTTATGATGATAAATCAGTATATTTTATGGAGTTAAACTGATCTAATCAAGTTTTTTTACTCTCACTTTGACAGCTAGAATGAATAAAATTAACCTGCAACCTGACAGGAGAGTTGAAAATGACATAAGTGCATGTCAAGGGCTTTAAACAGCAAAGCTTGTGTTTGTTTCATTTTTTTAAATCCAATCTGCTGAGATGTTTGCACTGCAGCATTTAACAAGCCACATGAGGTTTCTGCGGAGTGATTAGGTTTCATAAATGCTGAGTTATACCCAATATAAGCAGTGCTCTTAAACAGTTTGACCATAATTATGCCCAATTATCACTGCTTTATAGAATGATCCATCACTGAGCGAGGCTGATTAAATTAGAGTCCCATGGTGGTGTGTGAAAAGCAGAGCCCCCTGCGGAAGCACGGGTTGTTCTGCCCTCTGCATGGGTAAGACTACACGCTAGGTTAAGCACCAGATTGGGTAACTGTCCAGCGACAGCACCTGCTGGAACTGATCATCCTGAGCTGGAGAAAGACTGGGACTGCTTTGATTACAACAAACATTTTGGCCAGCAGTCGATCCAAGACTGGACTTTTGGACTTAAAATGCCAACTGCGAAAGACAAGGCAAAAGAATATCCAACTGTGAAGGAGTTGCAGAAGGTTTTGGACTCTTGTAAGCTTCACCTCCACCAAATTGATGAAGTATGGCCAAGTATATACATAGGAAATGTGTAAGTATGTTTTTAATTTGATTTTTTATGGAATTGCATTGCAACTATATGGGTTCTTTTAAAAAATGTTATATTATTTAAATGTAAATTTTTTTCAGTAATACAACTCAAAAAGTGAAACTCATGTCTCATATAAATTCATTACACATTGAGTGACTTTTTCAACTATTTTTTTCTGCTTATGACGATGATTATGGCTTAAAGCTAATACAAATGGAGAATTCTGTCTCAAAAATTAGAAAATTACATAATTCCAATTAAAACATATATTATAGCACAAAACTGTTATGGCCGACACATTAATGAGGAAGATTGCTGACAGTCATTGACATAAGCCACAAGGAGGATAAGCCATAGAGCTCTGTGTCGTAACATATTAATGGAAAGTTGATTGGAAGGAAAAACCAAAAAGCGGCTCAAGCAACAGGGATAAGTTTAGCCTTCGGAGGATTAAGTGAAGCATATTAAAGGTTTCGGAAAAATTCCCAGGGCGTATCAAGGTGTAGGGTTGCAACTGGACTGGAGTCTTGCTCAGTAGTCCAAAGTCTTTTTTCAGATGAAAGTACATTTTGCATTTCATTTGAAACTCAAGGTTCCGGATTCTGGGTGAGGGGTGAAGAAACAGAGAATCCAAACTGCTTGAGGTCCAGAGTGAAGTTTCCACTGTTAGTCCCTTCCTTTTAGAAGGGAGTTGTTCCTTTCACATGTCGCCACATGCTTGGTCCCGATGTTTTTTTTTTGCTAAATTAATGACCTAATCCAATCAGCTGGGCTTCGTTGCATAAAGAAAAACTTGTTATCAGTTCACATTATTAACTGCATTTCACATCTATGGCATGTATTAAAATGAATTTCAGTGTGTCTGTAAGATTGAACTGTTATATACTATACTATATTTCTGTGTATAAAAACTGGATCGTTTGCATCGTAAACTGCTGTGAGATGATTTGTTGTAAATTAGCGCTATACAAGGAGATTAAAAAGAAATAGAAACTGAATTGATGATTTAAGGAGCCATCATCTGCTTGTGGTGATCCACTGTGTTCAACCAAGTCTTACGTAGGCACAGTAGTCTACTAGGAAATATTAGAGCACTTCATGCTTCACTCTGCTGACATGCTTGATAGGGATGCTGATTTCATTTTCCAGCAGGACTTGGCACCTGCCCACACTGCTAAAAGTACCAGTACCTGATATAATGACCATGGTATCACTGTTCTTGACTGGTCAACAAGCTAGTCTGACCTAAATCCCATAAAGAAGTATTGGAGTATAGTAAGGAGGTAGATGAGAAAACACCAGAACAAACAGTGCCAACAAGCCAATTCTGACCTGCCTATGGAGAATCTATGGAGTTTAGGTCAGGTGAGGAAGATGAGAGACACCAAACCCAACAATGCACACGAGCTAAAGGTCACTATTAAAGCAACCTGGGCTTCCTTAAACCCCTCAGTGAAGCCACAGGCTGATTGCATACATGTCAGGCTTCTTTGATGCAGTAATCTGTGCAAAAGTGCTAAATACCTATACTGTACACTACAAAAACATACTTTTCAGTACACCAGCATCTCTGTATTAAAAGTATTTTTTTATTAGTCCAATGTGTTATACAAATTTTCTAAGAAACTAAGTTTGGGTTTTATATTAACTGTAACACATAATCAGGAAACACAGTTGACCAAAAGCACATTTGGCATGACTCTCCAAATTCCTAAGTACCTGTTTACCTTTTTCTACATTTTTCCTTCCACTCAACTTCTCATTAATATGCTTAGATACCCCACCCTTTGAATGACCAGCTTTATTAGGGTTACATTTAATTGCTTACCCTCATTCTGAAAGGTGTCAGGGACCTTCCACAGGATACTTGTTAAGTCCTCTCCCAGACTGTGTACTTCATTGTCTCTACATAACATTTCGGTATCAAAATATCGTTTAATAGTCTTAGGGAATATTCATGTTTTCTGAGAAGCTGATCTTTGGGTTTTCATTAGCTGCAAATATAATCATCAAAATCAACAGAAACAAACACTTGAAATATATCCATCTGGGTATAATGTAGACTAGCCTACAAGTTTGAAATGAATTCCTTTGACAAATCAACTTTTCTTTCAGTACATCCTCCTATCACATTTATTTGAACCTTTGGTGCATAATGTCATTCTGACATAAAACCAATGTGCTGTGATCCATAGCTTTCTCCCAAATCTTGAACCTCTCTCTGTCTCTGTGTCTTGCTAGGGCAGTAGCCCAAAACAAGGCTGTCCTGCTGAATTTAGGCATAACTCATGTGTTAAATGCTGCTCACTCCAAGCAAGGCAGCCCAGGGAACCAAAGATTTTATGGCAACGACTTTGTGTATTTTGGCATTCCAGCAGATGACTCAACTTACTTTGATCTGGACATTTACTTCCAGCCTGCAGCGGATTTCATTCATAAAGCTGTTAAGTCACCTGGTGGTAAGAACCTTCGAATAACTTGATCCAACATGAACAGAAAGAAAAGAAGTTTCCCCTTTTTTCATGCCTACACATCAAATCATTTATTTCACTCTGTAAATCCTTAATAGAGTTTAAAAAAAACACATCTTACTGCTCCTTCAATGTCACCTGGCACAATGTAACAGAGCTTGTACTAGTATGCAAATGTATGTTCAACCCGTAATAATAAGACTCTTACCTTGCTGAATTTAGGTTTGCAATTGCTTCTTTCAAAGAAACTATCAAAGAGAGGATGAGTTGGGATTAAAGAGAGTTGGCCAGTCAGTTAAAGAACTTCAAATGAACAAAGATGATGAATTGTAGGCTGTATTTTTAGCTCACAACCAGAAAAAAAGAGAAACGAGAAAGGCCACAATGTGAGACGAGCAGTCATGTATGATATTAATAAGTCTGAGGCCTCACTAATCCTTCCCTCACACCTCTCTCTGCCTTTGTCTGGTTCTTAAGGGAAGGTTCTGGTGCACTGCATCATGGGAATGAGCCGCTCATCGACTTTGGTGCTAGCCTACCTCATGATCTACCATCACCTCCCGCTCAAACAGGCCCTGCAGAAAGTGATCCAGAAGAGGGCCATCTATCCAAACAGGAATTTCCTGGCTTTGCTGCTGGATCTGGATCTTCAGCTGATGAGGAAAAAGAAAACCTGTCAGATACTGTAGTCCTTTTCAGCCTCACAGCGTCGTAGTTTCTTAACTTCAAGAAGTCAGACAGGCTGTTGATCCAGCAGTCTGGACTTTGATGTTTCTGCAAAAACTCTTTTCTGGGATGTTCATATTTATGCTGACATTATGTAGGCTCAAAAAAGCTCAAAAGAGAATCTATCTACTGTATGTGTGTTTTAAAAAAACCTATTTGTCAGAAAAATAAATAAAAGTTATAAAAGTTTCTTTCTCTGCAATGACAGCAACAGATCTTCAGAGCTATAGGACAATATGCCCCTTATCATTGCACTGCCGTTTTGCCCTTTCCTACTTCTGTTTTGTACTGGGGGAGTAGAGCATAAACTTTAATCATTGCATATCAGTTCATTTCTCATTATAGTGAAGTATTTTCATGAATTATAAATTATCCCAGAAATACTCAAATAATTGAGCTCTCCTGTGACCCTGCATGGAGAGGTGGGTATAGAAGATGGATGGATAGATGGATGGATGTTACCTGAAAACTTTATTTTGCCCTTTGTTCTTTTTTATTTGGGTTCATTTGGACCAATTGGTTTTTGGAAAAGTTCAAATAAATCTAATAGATCTTCAGCTGGTAGATACAATTTCTTGGCGAACATAACCAAATCTCATCACAGTCGACGGTGAGTAGAATGTAAAATATCACCTCAAATCTTTTGTCAAAGGCGGTATGAAATGTCCCAATGATGGTTACAAATTGACAAACTGTTGGTAAAAATGTCTTGCTGAAGAGAGCAAAGTTTTGTTCAATCAAAACTACAAAGGTGCAAACTGACCAGCGCCCATTTTCAGATGGTTAAGGGATTTCTACCCCTCTTTTCTGAGGTTTTTCATGTATTTTCATATCATTAGAGACAGTCATGAACATTTAGTCAAATATGATGTTTTTAATAAACTCTTAAGCAGATTTGTTTTGTTCAGCTTCAGCAAACTGTTTTTATTTATCCTCAATACAATACTGTTGTCACCAGGCAAATCATCATGATAGTTAGTTAAAAAGTTGTGTTGATGGTACTCTTGTTCCTCTGGAAACCAGACTTAAGTCATAAGGATTCATCTTCAGTTCAGGGTGTTGGGTTATCACAGTCTAAAAGCCATAAACAAAACACTTGTCAGTAAATTGTCCCATTTACTAAATGCTTACTATTGTTTTGTCTCCAAGTCCATGTAGATATGTTTATTTGAAAATGTCCTTACAGTAGATTCTGTGAAATGATAGGATATCATAATAAATCTCTGGTCTTTAAAACACCGTTGACGGGTTGAAAAATGTTCATTATTCAACAAAAGGAGTGTACAGAAAAAACAACAACAGCAAACATATAAAATTAGCATCACCATTTTGTTGGGACTTTCAGTTAGATGTGGAGCCCCTCTGTTAAGACATGACAACATTAAGCCCTTACAGTTTTTAGATTAAATCCTGACTGAAATTTTTAATTTGTGCTACCTATGAAAAGCATTAATGTTATCTCATTTGGAACAAGTGTACATGAACTTGAAATAATAAATTGAGTCAAAAGGTAATGCATAGAAATAATGATGCATTTGATTTGTCTTTGAGGTCTGAGTTCATATCTGGTAATTAGCTCACTCCCCAGCTGATTGGATTCCTATATCATTGTGCTGATGTGCTAAGTGTTTGTGGTGCTACCTATGATAAGCAATTCAAAAATGTAACAATCTTGTGCACTCAGACGCAAAAGGAACATGTTTAAGAATAGAGGTTCAACAGCACTCTGTGTCTGCCATTGAGTTAGACTGATTTGATATATAACCATAGATTGCATAAAAAGATCATAAAAAATACAACCTGCTTGAAGTGCTAATAAATTAACAAAAACACCTACACTTTATACATGTGTAGCAACCTCCAATTTCCCCAGTTAGACTTCCAATTCAGGAAGCATTCCTATTATACGTACATTATTAGCTATCTATGGAGGAAAACTCTTACTAATCCTGTGAAATATAAGTGTGGATTTAAAAAAAACGATTTTTTTTTTTGTGAATGACAGGGGAAGTTGGAATGATCTTGACTGAATATTTACCCCTGCCTGAAGTGATTTCTGAACATTTTTCAATAGAAACTACATATGCTAATTAGCAAATCGGCATGCTAACATTGGCATGTTTACTGTTGAGAAGTGTTAATTGCATGCTACAGAATGTTAGTTGTTGACCAGAGACTATGAACAGAAATCTTTACATTAATGTTCATCACATGACTGAACTTGAGAACAATGAAAACGCGTCAACAAAGGTTTCGGTTAAGATGCAACCATGGCATATAGGCTATGTTGTAATGTACCCTTTTCTTAGTTTATGAAAGTTTGGTGAGAAAAATGTTTGCAATAATGGATCAAATGTAAAAAGTTCAGTCACTTGTTACCTGGTGAACAGAATCTTCTATGGCACAGGTGGCAAAGATTGTGTTTAAAATAAAACAAATTGTAGAACATTGAAAGGTATAACAAAAATAACTGCTACTCATATTTCATACATTCTTGTAAGAGCAAAAAGGACCAAATTACTCATAACCATGTTTAACAAGCATTGTTCATTTAGTAAGCTCCTTTGTCTCTGAAAAGAAAGAATAAATCAGAAACATCTGTCCCGCACATCACAGTGTGAACTTCCTTTGTTGTATTAATCATAGCAGTTGAGTTGATCACTGCTGTGCATCAAAAGGCATCGGTTCTTTTGGCCGTCTATAAAATCATCTGCAAGCATGTCAGATACATGAAAAGTACGAACATTCATCTTATCTGCTGCAAAGCTCTGCATCAAAGATTTACAAATGTTATTTATTAGAGATGTCCCGATCACATTTTTTTGTCCCCCCGAGTCGAGTCATTTTATTTTAAATGTCTGCCAATACCGAGTCCCGATCCGATTCTTCCACAATGCATTAAAATAATAAAAAGAAAAAGGACAACACATCCAATTTGTTCTTTTAAGTTTTTTAAAGTATGTATATGATGGTCTACCGTGTGAGATTCCCTAAAATGTTGTGCATGCAAGGGCACTGGTTGTAAATAAAACTTGAGTTGACCCATTCTGCAGTAAAGCTTGGCAAGGACATCGGACAAACAGACAAACTCCATACATCCATGTGTGGTAACCCTAAAAGCAGACACCTTTGATAAAGAACTAAGTTTGTCACGTAGCTTGTTGTGAATCAGTATGATCAGTACAGTTTAGTTATGATCTTTTTGACCTTTCCGATATCCATAGGCAATTTCCTCTTGTTTTTTTAATGCATCTTTTGGTGTTGGCTGGCCCTGTGTTTTTGTCAGGATGCCGTATGAGATTTGCAGTGTTGATTGCAGCTCAGTCTTTTCTACCACATGAAATGCCCAATTTGCACACATTATATGTGGCTGCTGCGCTGCCTTCGCTGATCAGCTTAAAATACGTTTGACGTTTTCGCTCTAGTGAGGCGACACGTTTGCCCTGCATTAGCCTACTAGCTAACAGCTTACTATTGTGTTGTCTCAATTCCCCGCCTGCCGTAAATTGTGTGATGTTATGGTGTTGTTGTCATCCATGTAACAGTAAATATTGAAGTGGTGGAACTTGTTGGAATTAAAATTAAGCCACTGTCCATCCGTTTGACAATATCTGCCTCAGGATGAATTTAAGACGTCATGCTTGTTGTTTTATGAGGTTATATGCGATCATTTCCACCAGATTCTGATCATTTAAAAATCACATGATCGGGCCCAATTTTTTAACACATAATCGGATCGGGACATCCATATTATGTATTGCAATTTTTTCCTAGAGAGCACAATCACAGTAAAAAAAAATGCATGTTAAAATTAAATACAAAGGGCTTTCACAAGATAGATTAACAGATATCACAGAACAGTAAATATAGATATTTTTTATTTTTATTTTGTCAAATCGTCACTTTCAGCATTTATGTACTTATATATAAAATACATGTATGCATTGCTTTTGTGCAATGTTATTTTCAGGTTATTTTCTATTTATGTAATAATCCTTAAATGACACAAATAAAAAAAAAGAGACAAGCCCTGTTGAACTAAATACATAGATGGATGGAAGATTGTCAGAAAAGCTCAAGCACAGCAGCACAGATCTAATTTTCCTCACTATTAAAAAAGCAGCGTCCCATCCCCGCTCCTGCACTGGCAGCTCGGATAACCTTTAAGGAGTGTAGAGGGTGACGGCAGAATTATTCTGGGCTGTGATTCAGATGTTAAAATTAGCAAAAAAGGTTGCAGGGTAGATTACCAAGGAGAACACACAGACAGTTGTGCTCTCGACCTAGATGTAGCTCTTATAGCGGGACCATGCAAAGCAACAATTTCAGCCAAGGCAAGTGTCTGCTAACAATCTGTTCTTCTACATTTACTGCACATATGGTGTGTTGGGAAATATCAGAGTAGTTATTGTGTGGCATAAATCTACCTTTCATCTTAAAAAGACTATTTGCTCTACATTCACTTTGGCTAACCAGTTAAAATTTTGAATTTAGGGGAAATTAATTCTTACTTTAGCCAGAATAAAAACCTCTTTCTCAAAACAATAACCCCATTTCTGACATTCCAAATTGTTGTTTCTGTTTACATGAAAGTAATCTGCAGCTGCACTGGACTCTGTTAAATGAGACAAAGCAAGGCACTATAAAAGGTTAACTATTGTTTTTCCTTTTAGTTAAAATCATCTAAAACAACTCATCATATCATGCATTAGTGAATGTTTATTATGTCAAAATTCTAAACATGAAACTTTTTCACCATGTGAAAGCATTATATGTTAAAAATAAGTTTCTAAGTATCACATAGCAGGCAGCTTAAGATGAAATTTTTTGGGATAAAATCTATTTTTGTTCCCTTTAGCTCATTTGCAGCATGAGGTCATGCAGGGGTGTGCTGGTGTTGAAATTCAGTCCTGGAGCTTGGTTTGGAGAGGCCTTTTATCTGATTGCTTAAAGGATGCAAGTGGAAACATAATTTTAACAAAAATACTTCTATTGGTAGTATAACAACATTATAATGGTGTTATACTACAAATGACATCAATAACATGTTTAAGGTAAATAATAGGGTACCTACTACCTACTCTGAGTTACCTGAATCAAAAGAAGGAAGTTTTAAACAAAAATGCACCAGACAATGACAGAAACCTACAGTTTATGCTAAAGTGAGACCTCTTGTTTGTACACAAGCTTTGTTGTTCTGTTATTTACTAGCGGATGAGCAATTTGGAGAGCAATTAAATGTACAGCAAACACTTCATATTGTCCTGGAACCCTGTTCTTATACAGATACATTACCTATTGTATGCATTAATTTAATCAATTTTATGTTGAATTTTTTTTGTGAAAAAGTCTTTATGCTTTAAATTCATTTTGTAATTATATGCATGTGTATTAATTATTTCACTGCACATAACTTTATATTTTTGTCTGTCAGAGTAAGTCATTCTAAATCATTATCCAATTAAGCTCCTCCTCCTGCTGTCTTGATATCCTACCCACAGCTTTTCTAAAGAAGGTTCTTCCTGTTATTGGTTCTGATCTTGTTCAAATAGTAAACTCATCACTGCTATCAGGTGTCTTCCCTCAGGCTTTAAAAACAGCAGTTATTAAACCACTGCTAAAGAAGAAAAATCTGGACAACACGTTAATGCAGAACTACAGGCCAATCTCTAATCTCCCATTCATCAGTAAGATTATTGAAAAAGCTGTGTTTCAGCAGTTAAATGGCTTCATAACAATGACAAACCATTTTGATGCTTTTCAGTCTGGTTTCCCCGCTCACCACAGCACCGAGACTGTCCTCTTCAAAGTATTTAATGACATCCGCATAAATACAGACTGTGGAAGAACCACAGTGCTGGTTCTGTTGGACCTCAGTGCAGCATTTGACATTGTTGATCATGATATTTTATTGGAACGACTGGAGAGCTGGGTCGGACTCTCTGGTACAGTACTTGGCTGGTTCGAGTCTTACCTAAAGAACAGGGACTTCTATGTTTCAATAGGAAACTTTTCATCAGAACGAACAGAAATCACATGTGGGGTGCCCCAGGGCTCCATCCTGGGGCCCCTCTTATTTAATATCTACATGCTCCCACTAGGCAAGATTATAGCGACCAATAACATTAGCTACCATAACTACGCAGATGACACTCAGCTCTACATTACAATGTCACCAGGTGACTCTGAACCAATTCGAACCCTAAATCAATGCATTGACCAAATAAATGGATGCATGTGCCATAACTTTCTCCAGCTGAATAGAAACAAAACTGAAGTGATTATTTTTGGACCCAAGGAGGAACGATCAAGAGTCAGCACACAGCTTCAATTAATACAGCTAGAAACTACTGATCAGGTTCGTAACCTAGGTGTAGTAATGGACTCAGACCTGAACCTCCAAGGTAACATAAAGGCAATAACAAGGTCAGCGTTCTATCACCTGAAGAACATCTCTAGGATTAAAGGACTGATTTTGCAACACGACCTAGAAAAACTCATCCATGCGTTAATCTTTAGTCGGATTGATTACTGCAACAGCATCTTCACAGGTCTGCCTAAAAAGTCAATCAGACAGCTGCAGCTGATCCAGAACTCTGCCGCTCGCGTCCTCACTAGAACCAGGAAAGTAGAGCACATCACCCCAGTTCTAAAGTCCTTACACTGGCTCCCTGTAGCTCAGAGAATAGATTTTAAATACTGTTACTAGTTTAAAAATCATTACATGGCTTAGCACCAAAATATGTTGAAGACCTGTTGTCATGGTACCAACCACCAAGACCACTCAGGTCCTCCAACTCTAGCCTACTAAACATCCCTAGACTCAGAACTAAACATGGAGAAGCAGCTTTCAGTTTCTATGCTCCCCTTATCTGGAACAGACTTCCTGACGAGTGTAGAGCTGCTGAAACTCTGAACTGCTTTAAATCTAGACTATAAACCCATCTGTTTAGAATGGCCTTTGAGTAAATGCTTGATGTTATATGTATGAAATGTGTTCATGCTCTCTTGCTTTTTTTATTTTTTATTTTTCTCTTGCTTTATTGTGTATTATGTGTAATGTGTGTTTCTTTTATGTGTTTCTTTTAAATCACCAAATCATGTAAAGCACCTTGAATTACCCTGCTGTTGAAAGTGTGCTATACAAATAAAATTGCCTTGCCTTGCCTAAATAATCAGTGCAAATAGAACTGATCTGATGTTCTCAGTACTTGAGTAGCCTTTTTAGGTATTTTTACTCTTGAGTAAATTCTTGGATAGCTACTTTATACTTTTACTTTAGTGCTACTCTAACTTGAATACAATTTTGGGTACACCATACCCACCTCTGTTCACAACATAAAAACATGCCTGAATATTCCAAACTCTGTGTCTTGATGGCATCCAGCGAGAGAGAGAGAGTTTTCCATGGCTGATTTGGTGATTCAAGAATGGAGAAAACATCTTAGCCCAGGGACTGGGGACTAAATTTTGTTTTTGTAGGAAAGACTTTTGTTTAGTTTTTTTCCTGCAACCCTTTGACATGCTTAGCATCACTCAGAGACTCTTTTAAACCATGTCATCCATTTCAGCCATTCCACTAGTCAGGCTCTGTCAGGGAAGATACCAGATGGACTGTGATGTCCCTGCTCTGGTAGTAGCACTCAGTAGGTCATTCCATCATCATGAAGTGACTCATGAAAAGAGTCTGGATTGTCTTGAGTGTGCTGTAGGCACTACTGGCTGACAATCCATATACAACCAGGGATCATGTCATGACATGAGCCTTTGTGAGAGCATTAAGTAGATGTTAACCATTCCGTTACGCTCTTTGTAGGCTAATGTCATCGATTGAATTTGATGCAGGCGGGTAAGGGTAGCCAGGTAGCCTGATTGACGTATTGGGTTAGGTTAGATATTGTTCTGGGTTCTTTTCTGAGCTCCTGGGTGTGTTCTTTATGCAGTCTTGGAGTAATTCGGTAGGCCAGCCACGCCTGGGGAAGATTTTCCAACTGTTTGAGATTTTCCCCATTAATATATAATGGCATCGTTGTTAACTGGGGTCCAAACCCCTTTTTAATGGCTTTTGTAAGATGTTAATGACTTTTCTATCCATCCATCCATCCATCCATCTATCCATCTATCCATCTATCCATCTATCCAGCCATCCATCCATCCACTTCTACTTATCCGGGGTAGGGTCAAAGGGGGCGGCAGCCTAAGCAGAGGGACCCAGACCTCCCTCTCTCCAGCCACTTGCACCAGCTCACCAGGGGGAATCCCGAGGCATTTCAAGGCCAGCCGAGAAACATAGTCCCTCCAGCGTGTCCTGGGTCTTCCTCTGGGTCTCCTCACAGTGTGACGTGCGGAGAACACCTCCCCAGGGTGGAGTCTAGGAGGCATCCTAATCAGATGCCCGAGCCACCTCAACTGACTCCTCTTGATGTGGAGGAGCAGTGGCTCTACTCTGAGCCCCTCCTGGATGACTCAGCTTCTCACCCTATCTCTAAGGGAGAGCTCAGACACCAGAGGAAACTCATTTCAGCTACTTGTATTTGTGATATCGTTCTTTTGCTCGCCATCCAAAGCTTGTGACCATAGATGAGGGTAGAAACCTATATTGAATGGTAAATCGAGAGCTATGCCTTTCGGCTTAGCTCTCTCTTCACCAAGACAGACTGATACAGAGGCCACATCACTGCAGATGCGAACCAAGCTTCGACACTGGTTATACAGGGACCTAACAGCCCGTATCAAGGGGTCTGGTACCCCACACTCCCTGAGTACCCCCCACAGGACTCCCCGAAGGACACGGTCGGATGCCTTCTCCAAGTCCACAAAACACATGTATCTATCCTCAATGTCCACAGAATATCACAGAGCCGTTAACCAACACAGCCCCACAACAACCAGAGCCTTGAGGAACTCCGGGCGAATCTCATCCACCCCCAGGGCCTTGCCACCGAGAAGCTTTTTAATCACCTCTGTGACCTCAGCATTAGAGATTGGAGAGCCTGACCCAAAGTCCTCAAACTCTGCTTCCAGACTGGAAGGTGTGCTGGTTGGATTGAGGAGGTCTTCGAAGTATTCCATCCACCGATGCAGGACGTCCCAACTGAAAGCCAGCAACATACCATCCCCACTATAAAAAGTGTTGGTGGTGTACCGCTGCCTCCCCCTGAGATGCCGGATGGCGGACCAGAACCCCCTTGAAGTCATACGGAAGTCCTTCTCCATGGCCTCACCAAAGTCCTCCCACACCCGAGTTTTGCCTTAGTGACCGTCTGGGCCACATTCACTTGGCCTGCCTGTACATATCAGCCCCACTGGCCAAAAAGACCCGTAGCACTCCTACTTGAGCTTGACAGCATCCCTCACTGCCGGTGTGCCTCAGTTGGTTTGAAGTTTGGCTCAGTGACAGACACTGACCACCCACTTGGGCTCAATGTCCCCCCACCTACCCATCGGAGCCAACTCACCTCCAGGTTGTGGTCAGTGGATAGCTCTGCCCCTCACTCGCACGTTTTGGACACCGGTCCAAAACACGCGGCCGCAGATCAGATTAAACGACAACAAAGTCGATCATCGAGCTACGGCCTAAGGTGTCCTGGTGCCAAGTGCATTTATGGACACTTGCTTTGTTCCTTTATTTCTTTAAAATATAGCATGCTGTGCTTGTTTGTGAGATTATTTGGTGTACTTCATGTTGTCAAACTAGTTCTATTTCAGTGATATCTTGATTTTACAGTTTATACAATAATCAGAACTAGGTGTGGCATGTGAAAATGAACCCAAAGCATGTGTTTATCCACACTTAGTTCAGGATTTAACAAAGAGGGACATTATATTTTCACATGGGGATAAATTGATTTGGATATCTTGATTCTGTTATTAACTGAAATTATCTTTTTTTAAACTACTTTTGGTCTTTTAATTCAGAATATTTTTGACTGACATTAAAACATATTTAATGATCTGAGTGTGGCAAAAGAAATCTGAAAGAGGCAAAAAGTTTTTTACACTGCTTGATCTAAAAAAATGACTTTTCTTTCACTGTGTGCATGAAGGATTACTAGAGGTGAATATATGCAACACGGATACAGTATTTCCTAACAGATTTTTAAACATTCTATTTTTTATAATTTGGCCATAAATCCAGAGGAACCGCAAGCAGTGTGATTCTTAAAATCACCAGGAAAAGGGGCTGAGAAGGTAAAAAAAAAAAGAAGCCATTTTTATTTGCCCTCCATGTTAACTGCAGGCACTTTCCCATAGAAAGTATCTTTAATTACACAAAAGTGGAGCAGGAAGGACATCTTAGCCTGAGGGGGGTAGGCTGTGAAAGCAGAGCTGAAGCTCAACATATGCACCAGGGAAATCAGTTCTCTGCCCCTGACTGGGAGGGAGGGAAAAGGCTGCACTTCTAGATCAATGAGGAGAAAGAAGAGCCTGCAGGTACTTCTGGGTTTATATTGTATAAAGATGCACTTCACCCTGCCTTCAATGTTCACACACTCATGGAGCATGCACTAGATCATCTGCAGCTTCGTGACACTTAGGCAATCAACAGAGATGGATCAAGCAGTCATGATGTGCACCACCCTGCAAACCCTGAGAACCACAGCATGTCCCCACGCATGAGAAAGGCTGCAAATAAGAAGAGGAGCCGCAGCAATGCATGTAGATCAATTGTACACTATCAGCCTTAAGCACAGTCACACACAAGGCTAAACTGATGCTAATGTATACAGCATGTTGAGTAAAAGTCTCTCTGAAGCCTGGCATATAAATTGTAAAGGCACAGGTTAGATCTGCCTACAGGAAATCAAATCAGTTTACAGACCTTGAATACAAAATTTTTGTTTCTCTGGAGATAAATAAATTCACTAAGAGCTGCTGACTTATAAATAAAATAAAGAGACCAGCATAAGGTCACCTTATAATTAGGTGATGTTGTGCTTCTGTGCCAGTTTGGAAGCATTTATTGTAGTAATTGTGGTCTATATTAAATATATGTATATATATATATATATATATATATATATATATATATATATATATATATATATATATATATATATATATATATATATATATATATATATATATATATATATATATATATATATATATATATATATATATATATATATATATATATATATATATATATATATATACTTATAATGGATGTTCTACGTAATAGTCTTTTCTATAACCCTGCATTGCCTTTATCCTTTAGAAAGATGATGCCCTCATTTGTATTGTATAATGTGTTCTTATTGTAATTATTTAGCATCTTAGTGTAAACTAAAGTATATTGTGTCAAATGATACATGAACATAGGTGTTTAATTAATGGAAACACTATGCAAAGAAAAAAGCTAATAGATACATATTTATTACTACTTTTAGCTACTAGCATTTCATTTTTAGTTAATTTAGTTTATATCCACAGTGACAATCAACATTAAAGTCAGAAAAGGGTACTTTACAAAGAGAAGTAATTCAAGATACAGTTGGTTACCAAATAAGCATGATAATCAAATTCAGTGCAAGTAATTTACTTAAATAGTGTTAATAAAATAGAAGCATTACAGCACAGCTACCTGCTACAGGAAGAAAGAAAAGAAGCACTTTACATGTAAAAGATCAGAGATCCTACCTCTGCTCCAAACAAATAATCTTTCGTCATACCTGGGCATAGATGATTTGAACACATATAGCAGTGAATAGCAGCTTACAAAAGTTCTCAAACCACTTTAGTTTTTCCAAGTTTTTCATATCAATACCCAAAAACCTTTAAGTATTTTATTAGGATTTCATGTGACAGATCAACCAAAAATACCGAATAATTGAGAATAGAGCCATTGTGTTCGCCACCCTTGGGTCAAAACGTTGTAGAACCACCTTTCACAGCAACTACAGCTGCAATTCTTTGATCATGCCTTTATTAACTTTGCACATCTAAGGACTATGTTTTCCTATTATTTTCAAAATGGCTTAAGCTCAGTAATATTCTCCATTGGCTTCAGGACTGGACTTTGACTAGGCCATTCTAACTAAAGAAAAACCTTGCTCTAAACCATTCTTATATAGTTCTGGCTGTGTATTTATGATTGTTGTCCTGCTGGAAGATGGCCCACCATCCAGATCTCAAGTCTTTTTCAGCCTCTAACAAGTTTTCATGGCTTTCCTTAAACAGGAACTTCCTTCCTGACAATTTCTATAGGCCAAGATACTGTGAAGTGCATGAATAATAGTTGCCCTGTGAGTAAATGGGAAATACTCTCCCACCAAAGCTTGAATATTTGCAGCTCCTCTTGAGTTACCATGGACCTCTTGGCTGTTTCACTGATTAATGCTCTCCCAACCTGCCAGTTTAGGCCGAGGGTCATGTTTTGGTAGATTTGCAGTTGTGCTATACTCTTTCCGTTTTCAAATAATAGATAAACAGAGCTCTGTGAGATAATGAAAGCTTGCAGTATTGTGTTTCTACCCTGACGCTGTTTTAAACTTCAACTTACAACTTTATCCCTGACTTGCCTGATAGGTTTCTTGGTCTTCATGCTGCTTTTTTATCATTAATGTTCTTCAGCAAACCTTTGATGCCGTCACAAAACACTTGGATTTATAGAGAGATTAAATTGCAGACAGGTGAACTCTTTCTCCTAAATAGTTGACCTCTCAAGTCAACTGGTGGCGCTGGATTTTATTTGGCGGTATCAGAGTAAAGAGAGCTTAATACAAATGCAAACAGCACTTTTCAGAATTGTATTTATACCAAAACTGTAAGAAACATTTACAGTTTTCTTTCCACTTAACAATTATACTCTACTTTGTTTTGGTCTATCACATAAAATCTCAAGAAATGATTGTTTCAGTTTTAGTCTGTCAAATCTGAAAAGGTTTAACTGGTATCTTCTTTCAAGGCACTATTGAGTTCAGAACACTTCATATATCATTATTTAAAGTGTCTTGGTACTTACTTTTCAGTTAAGTTGTAGTTTAACATATTTAAGCAGGTCAGTCGGGTTTGTGGAGTTTCGTTTTACAGCTAAGAAATATGATTTAATTCAGGGAAAGCTCTTGACCTGGACCTCCTGACATCATGGCCCTGAGGAACTATATAACCTGCAGGCTTGTTCAGTAATTATTGTATGCTTCTCAGCAGTAATTGTTGTACAAAGATTATTACCAGTTCTGTTCTTGGCAACAGAGTGAAGGTAGCACAAGTGGAGCATCAAGATATGCCCAGAGGCCTCAGCAGCATGGCGAGCCCTGAGGTGCAAGCGGGCAGATATGAGACCCCCACAGCTTCTGAACTACACAGACTGATGTGGACAAAGAAAGGGGGCAACAACCATATGGACGAAGTTTACCCCAGGATCTATATAGGAGACATGTGAGAATGAACCACCTGTTAGTGTTTTGAATTAGTTATTAGTGGTGTAAAAATGCATTTAGCTCACGAGATGGGATGCAAAATTTGGTTCACAAGAATTAGACAAGGATTTTTTGGGGGAAAATATGTTATTTAGCCAAGAAAGACCTGGGTCCTTATTTATCAGTATTCCAATTAATTCCAATTCCAATTTTGCACCGCAAATAAATTGTGTGAAGGGTGTGTTCCTGATTTGATCTACGAAGATTGTGTCCACAAATCACAACAGGTGCAAAGGGCAGTATTCAAATGAGGACTTTGTGTCCACTGCTGTGTGCCAGCCTTTCTGCCCCGTGCACTGCGCCACAGCCAGAGAGAGAAGGAATTGGCGCAGTGGATTCATGATGCGTGTGTCTTTGGAAAGAGCAAAGCTTTGATAAATCAGGCCCGAGCTGTACTGGAAAAGTGGGTGAATGCCATGGAAATAAACACTGGCAGCAAAGATGAATTTATCTTTATATCTTTATTGATTTACTGATCAGCAGTTGTGTTTTTTTTGTTTTTTGTTTTCTTTTTACAGACAGAGAACATATAAAAGGTAAAAACCACCGACTATGTTTATGCTCACAAATCCAGCAGTTATCTCAGTGGTCTGGCTGTCGATTCCCTGCTTAAGGTATCTGTCAAGAGGTGTGGCATGAACTGTTGTGTCCTCTTCTCTGAGCTTTGGGTTGTTCCTTTGCATAAATCTACTCTTCAAATCATTTCATAATCCTGGGGGAAAAGGTTTTTCCAATGGAGACAATGTTTTTGGTTGGCGAAGATAAATCCATCCTTGCTGCCAGTGTTTATTTTCATGGCATTCACCCACTTTTCCAGTACAGATTGGACCTGATTTATCAAAGGTTTGCTCTTGTAACAACGTGCGCAAAAACATGCAGCAGGGGATTCACTAAGCAGCTGCAGGGAGGACTGTGCCTGTTAAAACCACAGCAAGATGTGTGCAATCCATGCAGCGCTTTTGCCCTTGATGAATATGCAATGTGGCCGTTTCTGTCAGAAGGCGCAAAATATTGGGAGGAGAACAAGCAAATAAGTAGGCGTTCCACACGCAGTGTGATTGATCAAACATGAAACTGTTTGCTGCAGCTGTTTTTGCACCTATTCTTACCGCCTCTGAAAGGCATGTCTTAACTTTGCGCCACCACAATTCAATATAAGTTTATTACTGACAAACGATAAATATCATTCACACACATTCTAACCTAATAGTAATTAACACTCTAATGACCATGAACCTGACAGTAATGTCAATTTTTTTCCCATTTGTTTCCAAAGATGCGTCATAACTCACTGTGCGTCTGCATGGAGCAGAAAGCATCATATGTACATTGCACGCATTAAGTTTATTTATATCAACGAAAAATATAATTCACAGACATTCTAACCTTATAGTAATCAACTCTTAACATGAATTCACTGCACCTATTCCTCTCTCTGTGGCACAGTGCATGGGGCAGAAAGGCTGGCACACACAGCAAGGGACCCAAAGTCCCCATTTCAATACTGCTCTTTGCGTCTGTTATGATTTGCGCACACAATCTTAGTAGATCACCCGCAAATCAGGAACACGCCCTTTGTGCAAATTTTTTTGCGGTGCAAGCAATTTTGGGCTCTATTTGGAATATTGATAAATCAGACGCATTGTGTTTGTTGCATGTGCTATCTTTGTCTGTGTTGTTTATGAGCGACCAAATGTCCATTCAAGCTGCAGTGCCCCCCTTTACTTGGCCCACAAATAAAAATCTGGGGTTACTTAAGACCCCTCTGAAAACGTTTATAACTGCTCATTTTAATAGTTTAAATACCAAATAAATCTTATTTTGTACCACAGTGGAAACCGTCTTGATACTACCACAAAGATTAACCTAGAGTCTTCCTTATTTCTGCTCTTGGTCTAACAGCCAATCAGCACCAAGCAAAAATAAGTGCCACTCCTGAATTGGCTGCTTCAGAAACGGAAATCTTAGCATATCAAGTAGCACTGCTGCTAGGTATTTCAGTATCACAATCCGCATCTGCATTTTCTGTCAAATATTTTAGAAAGAAAAAATTGCAAATAGGTGAATTTCCTTGATTAATTTGGAGATTCTTTCACAGAAAATTACGTGAATAGGTGAAACTGCGAATACTGAACAGCAAATAGGCAGGGGTCAACTGTATTACTGCAAAAAAGGACATTTTTAATGAGAAAAACTATCTATTTTCTGCTTACAGCCACAGACAGTGACCGGCTTCAAGAACATAACTTACAAAGCATCATCATCCACATATGGAAGTTCATATCTGGTTTTGGAGCATGACTCAAAAGGCTCTTTTGTATTGGAAGAATCAATTATCTGTTTTGAAAATGTATGGGCAGAAAGACTGGTTTTTAGGTTTTCTGGCCAGAACATTTGATGACATTTGCCATTTCAAGCATGAAGTCACATGCTGACTGTAAATAGAAGGCTCTTTTTTAGAGATTTTACTTCAACATGATGTTTTTATATTGTAAGACCTTGTTACACCCTTGTCTTTCACAAAGTAACTAGAGAAAGCTTATTTATCATGTTGATAAAATGGGAAACAGTAAAAACCTTTTTGTTTGTCTGCCTTAGGTATGCAGCTAAAGACAAGAGGACACTCCAGGCTCACAACATCACCCATGTGCTCAATGCTGCTGATGGAAAATTCAACGTAAACACGGGACCCAGCTTTTACAGGGACACCACTATCACTTATCATGGATTGGAAGCTTTTGACATGTCGTCCTTTGACTTGAGTCCCTTCTTTTACCCAGCGGCCAATTTTATCAAGAGCGCTCTAAGTCTCCCCACAGGTGAGAAGGCTCTTGTGGCGCTTAAGGTGTTTCTCATTATCCACACATTAACTTGGGGAAGACAAGGCAGATTGTGGAAACATTTGTCAGTCAATTCCCATCACAGCAACCCCCAGTTGTGTTACTCATTAAAATGCAAATCAAACACTAAACATAATATCAAGCTAATATCTTCCCCCACTGTAATCTTCTCATGGGCTCAGACCTTTGTCGGGGAAATTAGTTTTAAATGGATTGCCCTGGTAATTTGTAAGCTAGACTTTTATTGGACATGGAAATTACACAATTATGTTTGTGGCCTGCGTCTGCATGGCCTGTTATGCAAAGTGAAGTCGGTATCTGACACGACAGTAATAAGATGAGGCCTCCTTCTTCACATGCCGGCTGATCAGGGGGCTCCAGTGTGTGGCGGGGCCTGCAGTAATCCCTGGCAGAAATACACGGAAGCCAAGACAGTTCAATTACTCGCTCTTCTGCTCCCTAATCCTCAGGCCTGATAAGAAACCAGGGATTAACGTGTGTAGAAACATTTGTTGCAACATTGTTGAAAACTTTTAGTCTGGAGTTAGAAGTGCTCTCTTTTCTGTGATGTTCATGGTTTTTAATCCACAGAGGAGTAACAAATTGGACATTTAGAATGCCTGACACAATAATCCCTTGATTGCATGGTTGTAAATACAGAAATAAAGCTTGTAGGGGATACCAGAACAAGAAGATCATCCACTGGGTGTGTGTTTTTTGTTTCTGATGGTCCACAGGTAAGGTTTTGGTCCACTGTGCAATGGGACTCAGCCGCTCCTCCACCTTGGTTCTGGCCTACCTGATGATCCATGAGAACATGACTCTGGTGGATGCCATCAAAGCAGTCAGTGCCAATAGGAATGTTTCACCTAACGAGGGATTCCTGGAACAGCTCCGAAATCTGGACAAAAAGCTACACAGCCATTTAGCAGCTGAAGCGTCAATGAGTTAATTAAGCTTAATTATATTGTTGCCTCCTGCTGGTATTAAGGTGTTTTAGCAAAGATATTATGTAAATTGTTTTATTGTGTTTTCTTTGTAAGATAACTTATGTCTTTGTGTTACAAATAAAAGCTGATGTATAGCTAAAAAAATAATTACTTCAGACAAAAACATGCAATAATTTCAAAGAGAGCTGTAGTTGAAACAAAATGGCCTTAGGCTTTTGAAAGAGAAACAAAAACAAGTGGTAGCACAATCCAAATAGCTTTGAAAGTGAAAACTGTAGATTGTATGTTGTTGAAAAATATTGTTTGACTAATTTAAAACTAAATAATTTATAGATAGATGGCTATACCCATGAAAAAAATGTGTATTTAGTGCTAGGACATGATCTAGTGTAAAGAAATAAATACTAACACAACAATAAATATTGTAAACTCCTCTTATGTTTTAGAATAAAATTGTAGGAGGACAAAGCGATTAACATCCTATGTGTGTTGCCAAGTAAAGCAAAGTCTGCAGAAATATTTAAAGGCTGAGGCAGTTTATTTTACAGTTGTAGGCTCTCTATCAACTCAAATTCAGAGAACAATGTGTTCATGAAAGGGCCTAACAACATAAATGATTCACAACATGGTTTTAAATTGCTTTTCCAGAGCAGATCAGTACAACACACATTTCTAAAACAGTGGGGACTTTTGGAGGCAGGTATGCATAAAATGCATTATCATATATGGAGTGTTGATGTATTTTAAAAATGGCGCAGGGGGTCTTGAGCACCTATTTATCTGACCTGTCTCAAATAAGACTCTAAAACAACCACAAGTCAGACATTGAAAGCAAAGACTGGCGAGTACCAGCTGAGGTGGGATCCCAGGTTCCTTGGATGCATCATCAACGTGACTCATCGGCTTCATCGTAGAGGGGGAGCATGACCATCTGAGATGCAAATAAAATTATTGTAAGCTATGCATGGGCAGGGCAAAGCTAGAGGAAACTCTAGTGGTAGACCGTAGTTGTCCTAACTTGCAAGTTGGTTGCCCAACCTGGGTACAGGGACAAAAAGAGAAATTTTATCATCTAGAGGCAAGTTTACTCCGAAGTACTCCTTGGGACAGATGGCACTCAGCCTCACAGTTGTCTGGTACAGTGGACCCCCTTATTTTTTGGTAGATTATATCTAATATATTCAACAGTAAATCCAGCTTGAGACACTGAAATACCTATGGGCAATGCTATTTTACATGCTTTTGCTGGTATTTGCAAAGCAGTCAACCCCTAGAGTGGCTTTAAGGAAGTCGATAGGTGTTAGGTTCTGTAGTAGTGCCAAAATGCTTCCTAATGTGCCTATTAATGCATATAACAGTACATTTGGTGTCTGGATTATTGAATCAGGAAGTTGTAAGCATTTTTAGAGGGGGTCTCATGAATAACAAAATCTGGAAATTACATTTTATGGCCAAATCACATGTACTGTGAGAAAATAAATTATAAACAGACTGATATTTTGACTGGTGTCACAGGCGGTGTCTTCAGATTATTGTTTTGCCAGATAGAATACCATACTATAATGGTTAAACCATTACAAGTAAAATGTTGACTGATTATGTGCAGAAATGTGTGACTTTCAGCAGCTTCCATTCACTACAGCTAGGTTTTACAGTGCCACTGCACAGCTCACTATTAGAAAGTATTCTGATGGCTTTCTGAATTACAATTACTGTCACAAGCTGTCATTTGCCACTGTGGAGAACGACAGGCAGACTGGCCTTGTCACATTGTCCATCTGTTTGGTCTCCAAGCTGGTGCTTTTCAGATAAAATTTTAACTAACTTTTTTCCTCATCAGTGGATAAATAACATTATACAAGTTCTGAAGAGAAATTTTGACTTTCTTTACCCATCTTAATAGATCGGGTCGATGATCAATAAGTTATTTAAAACTTATGACAGACAACTGGACCTGAGATGGCAAGACCAAAAAGTTAAGGAAAAACAAAAGAACAGTTGTGATATTTGGACAAACTAGAAGTTGTAGTGGAAGGCAAACAGCAGCAGCAATTACCTTGTTATGAAAAACAAATTTGGAAAACAGACTAAGGTCACAACAAGTCTCAAGAACGCCACAAAACTCTGAAGGAATAAGTATATCCATCCATCCATTTTCCATACCCGTCCATCCTATGTAGGGTTGCGGGGCGGCTGGTGCCTATCTCCAGCAGTCAAGGGGCGAGAGGCGGGGTACACCCTGGACAGGTCGCCAGTCCATCGCAGGGAATAAGTATATTGAACAGCAAATCTTCTCTACTTGAAATATAAATGCAGAAAGAAACCTAATCAACTAAATTAGGGCCAAATTATATCTTTGAAAATTTTTTGTTTGGATGAAATACAAGTTAAATATACAACTCTAGGTTGTGAATTTAAAAATGAACGTGTGCAGTAAACATCTCTTTAGTAGTAGTTTTGCTTTTATGATTAATTAATATTAATACTTAATATTCTAATTCTTCATCCACATTTGAGATCTTATTTTGAACATGTGTTGAGGCTCTGATGGCAGGGTTGTGGAAACCTGAGAAACAGGTTTGCTGTGAAGGGTGAATGGGGTTTTTCCTATCATCCTGGGAAACCAAAGAACAGCAGTAGCTGTTCTGTTGAGCTCAAATGAGATCAGGACCTACATCCACAACCAAGCCAGTGATCTTTGGGTTGTTTTGTGGAGTGCTAAATCTCAGAAGCAGAGTTGTATTAAATCTTATTTTAATTATTTAAATATGTTGGTTTAAAATTTTTATATTCAGTTTTCCAACAATATGCAAAAAAAAAAAAAAAAAAAAAACAAGTACTTAGCACAGGAATAAATCTTTACCACATGTACACCGGGGACCACAATGGAAATACCGCCTAGGGCTTTATTGTTTCATCCTGACTTTGATTTTGTTTTTTTATGTATGGTGTAAAGCTGTATTATATTTTAGAACGAAAATGGTCGAATAAAATCAATCAACCTAAAACCTGTAAAATATCTAATTTGATCATAAGTTAAAGGTTTCTTTAATTCACTTTGGTGAATGCTTCATGTGACCATTTTCACTTCAATCAGTTCCAAACATCCTGTTTGGAGTTGTGATAGAAATTCTTTTTATTTCCTTGCCGTTTTAAAGCAGATTAATGCAGTTAAAATGAACTTCAAATTATTAGTAAATTTCCTGCTTTTCATAGGGACAAAAATGTAGGAAATGTTGCTGTAGAAAGGTGAAAGATAAATGCTAACAGGAGCGCGAACCAGAGCGCAACCAACCAATGAGTATATATACACTTGGAGAAGTGATTATGAGAATGGGAATCAGGTGAGACTAAAGAACTGTTTGGACCAGTGGTGTCCAAAGTCAGCTTGCATGTTTTAGTTCTTTCCCCAGTTAAACACACCTGAATCAAATGATGGTTCATTAACAGATCCTCTGCAGAACTTTGACATACTGAAGAGTTAGTTGGGCCATTTGAATCAGCTCTGTTGGAGCAGAGACTCGTCTAAAACTGGCAGGACAACATAAGCCAACACAATACTTACCCAAACACAACATTTTTATTTCTGGTCCAATGAAATCAAATGCATATATCACTGATCTGAGAGAGTGAACAAGTTTAAAAGTTTTATTAAGTAGATTGAAAAAACTATAGCCTTTTCTTTCAAGCCCACAGTTTAAGGAACAAAGTTTGTGTCTTTGGATTTGAACTTTGTCGGGTTTTTTGTTTTTGTTTTTGATGGAAAGCAAATAGGCTGTGCATGAAATAGACCGTACAAATCATTTTTGACTAACACCAGAATCCAATCAAAATACAAAGATAAAATGAATAAGACGAGTAATTTTCACCGAAACAAATACTGTACACTAACCATGTTCCTGTTCAAACACATTTTTTTTAACTTATGATAATGATACAAATAACTAATTATATGCCAATAGTGTAGTATTCACACCCTTTTAACTTTTACAAATTCTCCATAACAAATACAAAACTCAGGGATTTGATGTGCACAAAGTATACTCCATAAAATGTAGTCCAACCAATTGCCTATTTTAAGTCATACTTTCTTAGATGGTAAATAAATTATCAGCATGTAATTTAATCTCATAAATATAGCTGTTCTCTGAAGACTTCAAAAGTTTGGGACAAAACAATGAAAAACAAACATAACGAAAAGGAAGGTAACACAGCAGACAGATCAGGGATAAAATTATGAAATTTTAAACTTTTATAAGTTTTAAGCAGGGTTAGGTTCTAAAAAAAATATCCCAAGCTCTGAACATCTGAAACCATCACCCGATAATAAAAAAGTATGACATGATTGCAAACCTACTAAGATATGGCCATACACATAAACTTTCAGGTTGGGCATGAAGAGCTTAATTAAAGAAGCCCATCGTAACTCTGGATGTGCAGCAGAGATCCACAGCAGGAGGGACAATCTGTTGAAAGGACAACTATTAATCCTGCACTCAACAGATCTGCCTTTAATGAAATCGAGGCAAAAAACGGTGCTGCTTTTCTTTAACAAAAAAATATATATATTTATATATAGTTAGTCAGAATTGATTGGAAGAATATTGGAGCTAAATACAGCGCAAACCTGAAGGAAACCTCTCAGAGGGTGTAAAAGACGTGACTGGGGCAAAATGTCACATTCAAGCAGAGCAACAACCAAGAACATGCACCTAGAAATACAATAAAATAATTAAAATCAAAGCATTTTTAATGGCCTATTCAAAGTCCAAATCTAAATCCAGTTAAGAATTTTACAATAGAAATTCCTACAAGCAGAAAAAAACCAACCTATCAAAACAGTTTTATTAGCCATCATAAGAAATCTGCAGTGCCACTTGTTACTCTTCAAAGATTCTGTGTTTTAAAGGTTTATAGATCAAATTGTTTTGTGATTTGTGAATTAGTTTTAGCCTTTTTAGAAGATGGCTTAGGTGTGTTTTGACACCGCTTTGAGTCACTACTCCAACATTAAAACAGACATTGTGAAGATGCAGACTGGCTTCTGTTCTGACACACAGGAATAAATAGTCCACGCTGCCTCAGTTTAGCCTCTGGTATGTTCAGCTGTCCATTACCAGTGGGTTAACCCTGCTGAGTTCCAGCTAAGACTCAAAATAGAGCCGATTGCAGCTGTTTGATTAAAGTTTACTGCAAGGTTTACAGAGACAAGAGTTGTGGAAAGTTTTTTGTTGTTTTTTTTGTTCCTGGACCACATTTGGGAAAGTCATCTAGCTGTTAGGGTGCATATCAAGATGAATATTAAATCGTGGTAATCATATACCAACACTGAGGTGAGAATTAGCGGGTATGAGCTCAGAGGAGGAGTCAGTGGATCAGACACCGCCCACCTGCGATCTGCTGGGCCTTCTGCTGAAGAACAGGCGTCCCACCGGAGCTGTCAACGAGGTCTGGCCCGACCTCTTCATCGGGAACGCGTAAGTGACATTCTCACTTTGGGGGAATGTGCTGATCTGATTGGGAAACTGTTTCTGCAAAAACAAGTCGCATGCTTGACCAACTGATGGGACAAATATAGAAAAATCTGTACATTTGAGTCACCAGAGATGCATTTGTGCAAACATATGCTGCAAGAGATGGCTGAAGGCGCGAAACAACAGCTTAAAATCACAGTCATCATCATCTCTGGTGCTATTTACAGGGCGACAGCTCGGGATAAGACACTGCTACAGAATCTGGGAATAACACACGTGGTGAACACTGCAGATGGCCCACAGCACATTGACACCGGACCACGTTTCTACAGAGGCACCAATATACAGTATCATGGAGTAGAAGCAGCAGACTGTAGAGATTTTGACTTGAGCCCATTCTTCTCAGAGACTGCTGATTTCATTCACAGAGCTCTGAGTCAGAAAGGTACGATTCAGTCAAACTACATCAGGACGGAGGCGTGGAGGTAACTCATGAGGCACAAATGTGATGCATCACAAAGATGGATTAAATGTCAACAAAATCTGCAAAATCATGACTAAATAATTCTCAAATCTGTTGCTTTCTTGCTTAGCAAGAGGGATCGTATAAATATTACTTAATAAGACTAAACAGTCAGATGCCTCCTGTATTTTGGAGTCTCCAGCTGAATGTTTTGTACGGATAAATTATTTTGAGCTTACATTTTGCTACATCTTATATGAAAATCAATAAGGAAAACAACCTCAGTTAAAGGTTAATCTTTTATTCTACATTTGTAATAAACAGTTAGTTGGATAGAGATGGACCATTTTTGCAGCCTGAGGTGTAAATATAAATTATTGATGTATTGAATGTCAGGTTTATGGTGCTGGATTAAGGAAAAGTGTAAACGAATATCATTTTAACCGCATGGCTTTGCTGTCACGTTTGCTTATTAAAGGACCCAAATGCAGCAAGTAAAGTTAAACGGATTTAATTAAAACAAAACAAGGAACTTGGACTTACAAACTCAGGAAGGCAGCAACGGGGAAAACAGGACCAGGCAGTAAAGATAGACGACGAACCAGCGAGTAGTGAGTGAATGAGAACCGTTTAAATACTGAGGAGGGAGTGAGGAAAGGGCAGAGAAACTAGAGGACCAATCAGTAGGAAGCAGTTGCAGGTGAGAGGGAGAGAACAGGTGGAGGCAAGTAGCAGCTGGGGCAGAGAGGGAAAATGGCAAGGAGGAAACATAGAGGAAGGCCTAGAACAAAACCTAAGAAATTACTAGACAGAGAACTATACTGAAGAGGAATGAAGTATAACAGAACTAACGGGACAAACAATGAGAGGAAAAAGCAAATAAGACTAAACAAGGAAGCAAAAGGTGAGAATCTCTAAAGATAGGAAGTGAACATATAGAAGGAAGTCAAAGCACAAAAAAAGTAATACCATGAACCTAAAGTATGAAAGATGAGAAACCTAACATAAGAGCACCTGAGGGTAAAAGAGGGTGAGAAAACGTAATGGAAGGAAAAACTCATAACGCATAACAAAACACCAAGAAATAAACTAAAATGTTAATGTAAACTCAAAACCCAAACACCTAAGGAAACTAACATTTGTATTAGTGCATCTTTAAAAAGCTCACTGTGCCTTGGAAAAGTATTAATTTCACATTTAATGTCACAACCACAAACACAAGTTCTTGATGGACACAAAGTAGAGCATAACTGTCAAACGGTATTGTTAAAAGAAAATAAAGCAGTATTTGCATTAGCGTCCCTGCAGATGTAGAGACTAAAAATCTGGCCCATTGTTCTTTGAAACATGGCTCAAGTTCAGTGAGAATGGATAGGGATCGTATTAAAACAGTACATTTTTTAATCAAGGTTTTTAGCTGGTCTGTCCTTTCTCTGCGCAGGGAAGGTGCTTGTCCACTGTGCTCGGGGAATCAGTCGCTCTGGAACACTTGTGCTGGCCTTCCTCATGATCAAAGAGGGTCTTACCCTGCTGGAAGCTGTGGAGGTTGTTTGCAGGAGCAGAAACATCCTCCCGAATGCTGGGTTTCTGAACCAGCTCCGTCAGCTGGACTCAACTTTAGCTTTGCAACGAAGAAAAATATAACAGGTGTGGATGATGTTCTGCAAAAGGGAGTATCAACTTCATGAATCCTTAATATTTTTTTAAAAGCAAAACGGAATGATTCAGTGTGGGATTTTTCATTTTTTTATTTGCAGTGCAACACATTGTTATTCATTACCTCTTAAAATGATTACAAATCTGTGTAATTCAGTGTTAAAATTCTCACAGCATTACAGGCTTTGTTATTAGACAGCATGCTGAAAAGCTTGGCAAATGTGTGTTTAAAATATCCTCAGAAAAAAATACTTTTTTCAAAATATTTTATTTCAATCAAATATCTAAAGTGAGTAAAGAACAAAAAGAAAAACTATTGGTGTACTGCGCTTTGTAGAAGTATTCCCACCCCACGGTAACTCTGGAGGAGCAGAGAGGAGATCCACAGCTCAGATGGGAGGATACTATTAGTCATGGACTCCACAAATCTGGCTTTATTGTAGGAAGGCAAGAAGAAAGCAACTACAGTATATGTCCCACTTGCAGATTGCCACAACTCATGCAGGGGACACAGCAAACATGTGGCAAAAGGTGCTCTGCTCAGATGAGGTCAAAGCAGAACTTTTTTGCCTCGTATGTGCGGCCGAAAACTAACACTGCACACAATCTTGAACACTCCATCTCCACCAGGAAACGGGGTGGTGGCAGCTTCTCTCTGAGGAGACAGGGACAGGGAAGTTGGTCAGATACAAACCAGTCCTGGATAAAAACCGGTTGGTGGCTGCCCAACACTTGAGCTCTTCCAGCAGGACAATGACCCCAAGATGTTTTGATCGTCAGGTAGAATTTCACAGGATAAACGTCCCACCATCAGTATACACTGCTAAGACCCCTGCTGCATAGAAACAACACAGAAGCAGCTTATGCCTATAAATAAATAATGCCCTACCTAAGTATTCCCTTCAGTCCAGTGAAGTATGGTTAAAACTGTAAAATGTCTAAAAATGCTTGATGCCAAATGACAAAAAATAAAATAAAAAATGCTATCATGGTTCTGAGAGAGTATACAGATTCAGGTCAGACTTTGAAAGAGAGATGAAAAGCCGAAACCATCTTAATAAGAAATGCTCTCCAGGGCTCGCTGGGAGAAAGATGCTGTCAAAATAAAAGGAATTGGATATCACAGGTTTAATGATTTCACTGTCAGAATGAATGATGGCGGGGTATGAAGATAGAGGGGGGGGGGATAAAGGGGGCCTAATGGTGTGAAAACTCAGTCTGACATGTTAGCAGCTTCATCCCGCCATCCTGCAACGTAGCCATCACCATGCTCCCACTTTTGGGGGGTTCACGTTTAGATCTCTGAATGGACCGTGCATATTATATAATGGGGGAATCAAAGGCATGTGCCATCCCAGCGAAAAACCTCATCTGTCGAACCATCTGACGCGTTTCAGCTCTAGCCCTACGGCCCCCTCAGAGGCTGCTGGGAGATGCAGAACATCCTTAACGGGTGATGTAAGGCTGCACTTACACGCTTTCTCCCTGCATCTGAAGAAGGGCTAAGAGAGACTGACGCGATTTCGAGGAGCAAAGCCTCAGAGTGCCCTGTTCACTCCATTGCATGTGGGTATCCTCTGGCAAGCTCAGAGTTTGGATAAGCACAGCTTGCTGCCAGCAGCGGAGATTAAAGCTGTGTGTTTAGATGTGGATGGCAGGGACTGGCTGGGTGGACGCTTTTCCCTACAGGCGGGAACACATGGCAGCTAAGGTCAGGGGGCCCTGCCACATCACAGCCCTAAAAATATCCTCTGCATTTGATGCCCCGTCACAGAGAAGGTTACACAATCTGCGCCCCAGAACTAACCCTTCCCGTGTTCTGCCTTCAAAGCGTTGCTTCACAAAAAGCTGGCAGAGGGATGAAAACAAAGGTCCTCCATACCTCGGAGAGCTGAGCCAGAGATGCACGTTGAAGATAAAATCCCAAAGGTGTGCTTTTTCACGACTTCAGGCAAAGAAATCATGTGTGGAAGGAAGCCACGGTGAGAAAAATGGCTTCTCCTAAGTCAAAGAGCGGATCAAAGATAAACGTTACAAAAGCAGCAGAGGAGTCCAGCACAGCAGATGATTATGTCACACCTGGGGGCTACGAGCTGGAGAAAATCCTCAACCGTGGGAGCGTGGCTTACACTCATGTCAACGAGGTCTGGCCTAACGTCTACATTGGAGATGAGTGAGTAAAAAAGAAAAAGCACCTAACAGTCTAAAAATAGACAGTGCGGTGAAAAAGTGTTTGCCCCCTTACAGATTTCTTCTGCTCTTGTTTTTTTTCTCACACACAAACATTTCAGATCATCAAACAAATTCAAATTTGAAAGATGAGCAAATACAAAAAGCAGTTTTTAAATAATTATTTAATGTCTTGAATAAAAAAACACTGTTAAACCTGCCCTGTGAGAAAAAGTAATCACCCCGTTAACCTAATGCCTGAATGCGTCACCCTTGGAAGCAGCATCTCCCATTAAGCTTCTGGTAACTAGCAATGAGTCTTTTAGGGACATTGTTTTAATTCAGTGACATTGAAGGGTTTTCCTGAATGATCCGCCCGTTTTAACGTTACGCCACACGTCCAAATCAGATTTATGTCTGGATTTGCTTCACTTTGTCTTCATGAGAGGATATCAAAAACTGATGGCCCAACCTTTGGCTTGAGAGCAGACTTCATGGTTCCATCAAATACAGCAAGTTGGTGAGGTTCCAAAGCAGCAAAGCAGTCCCAGACCATAACACAACCACCACCATGTTTGACTGTCAGGATGTTCTTTAAGTTTTACAACAGATGTAACGGGACCCACGTTTTCCACAAAGTTCCACTTTTGTCTCGTTAGTCCACAGAAACCCAAAGCAGTAGGTCTTACTTTACTTGGATCTCACCAGTGGATGCAATTTTTGTGATTTAGATATTGTTCTGGGCTCTTTTGTGACCTCCTTGTTGAGATGTGGATGTGCTCTAGGACGCCTGGGAAGGTTCACCACTGTTTTATGTGTTCTCCATTTGTGCATAATAAACTGAATGTGGTTTGCTGGAGTCTAAAAGCCTTA
Source organism: Valencia hispanica (assembly GCA_963556495.2). Taxonomy (NCBI): domain Eukaryota; kingdom Metazoa; phylum Chordata; class Actinopteri; order Cyprinodontiformes; family Valenciidae; genus Valencia; species Valencia hispanica. Next base: position 14,362,761 of record OY747721.1, read on the forward strand.
GAAATGTCTTTGTAACCCTTCCTGACTTGTAAATGTAGACTTTGATTCTGTTCTTCAAATTATTTACACAATGTGTTGCTTTTTAAGCTTTTTTGGAATACTTATTGAAATCATAGGTTCTATTTAGGTTGTTTTTTTAATTCTACAGGTCAGGTAGTAATCAGGGCCGGGTGTGGCTCATGAACTTGAACCAAAGAAATATCCTTAACCACATGATTGCATCATCAATTAACAAGGGGGACAATTATATTTTCACACAGGGCAAAGCAGGATTGGATAGCCTTTGAAACCTACTTTCTGCATTGACTCTGATTATCTTTAATAAACTTTATTTATAGAGCGCTTTTCATACAAAAAATGCAATTCAAAGTGCTTTACAGAATAAAAATCCCCCCCCCACAAATTTAAACACAATTATACTACCCTCCCCCCAATCCTATCCCCATGTGCGGACACATAAAAGAGCAACATTAAAAGGAGATTAAAATAGAACGTGGGATGGACAATGGGCCGAGTACAGATGTGCCAGGAAACGTCATCAAGGGAGCCATCTGCCCCAGCAGCAGCGGGTCAACAGCTGCAGCCAAGGCACCGACCCAGGGCGTCCCGAGGAGGGGAGGCCAGGATTGTGACCTCCACCCAAGCACCCCCTGGAGAGCACCCAGGCAGCTACAGCCAACCACTGCTCCCAGGGCAGAGGGCTCCCATAGAGGAAACACTGGAATGATGTGTCTATGTTTTTTTGTTTTTTTTATCCGTGTAAAACAGGCTAACATGTTAAAATACACAAAAAAAAAATAGATCGATAGGTAGGTAAATTAATAAATAAATTAAATTAAGTTAATGAGATAAGTACAAGACCAAGTAGTAAAACACTGATCAAAAAAAGCATGAAAAGCAAATAACAGGCAGTAAATAGTAATCAGTTAATTAAAAGCTAGGCTAAAAAGGTTAAAAAGGTGAGTCTTGAGGCTACTTTTAAAACAAGAATGTTCTCCGCGGCCCTAAGGTCCTCAGGCAGCCTGTTCCAGAGGTGAGGGCCATAATAATGGAAAGACACCTCACCATGAGTGTGTTTCCTGACTTTTGGGATGACAAGGAGACGGCTGCCAGAGGAGCGCAGAGACCGCGAAGGTTCATATGGTAAAAGCAGCTCTGATAGATAAGAAGGCCCAAGACCATTAAGACACTTAAAAACCATTAAAATAACCTTAAAATCGATCCTAAGACACACGGGGAGCCAATGCAGTGATTCTAAGACAGGTGTAATGTGTTCCCGTCTCCTGGTCTTCATCAGGACACGTGCTGTTGAATTTTGTAGGAGTTGTAAACCTGATAGACCAGAAAGCAGGGAATTACAGTAATCAATCCTACTGGTGATAAAAGCATGCATCAGCGTCTCCGTGTTGGCCCGAAAGAGAATGGGGCGGACTCTGGCGATGTTCTTAAGGTGATAAAAACCTATTTTAGTGATATTTTTAATGTGAGGGATAAAAGTCAGTTCAGAGTCAAAAATCACGCCCAGGTTCTTCACTTGTAAAGAAGGATTAAAAGACAGTGATTGTAGTTTTGGTAAAAGCTTCTCTCTCTGAGCCTCAGGACCGATGACTAAAACTTCAGTTTTGTCCTGGTTGAGATGGAGAAAGTTTTCTGCCATCCAGGATTTGATGTCTAAAATGCAGTTAAAAAGTGCATCCATTGGCCGTGTGTCGTCGGGAGACATGGAGATGTACAGCTGTGTATCATCAGCATTATTGTGAAAGTTAACTCCATGTCTCTTGATGACGCTGCCAAGAGGGAGCATATAAAGGTTAAAAAGCACTGGGCCTAAAATTGAACCCTGGGGCACACCACATGTAATCCTGTGGACCCTAGAAGAGCAGGTATCTAAACTTACCATAAAAGTCCTGTCTGTGAGATAGGATGTAAACCATTTGTGAACATCACCAGAGAGGCTGATCTGTTTTAAACGAGTTAAAAGAATAGTGTGGCCTACTGTATCAAAGGCAGCGCTTAGATCCAGTAGAACCAACACTGTCACCTTCTGAGCGCCATAATTTATTCTAAAATCATTTAAAATCTTCAAAAGGGCCATCTCTGTGCTGTGGTTCACCCTAAAACCAGACTGAAATTTCTCCAGGACATTGTGCTCATTAATAAAATCATTAAGTTGAACAAGCTTTTCTAAAACCTTGCTTAAAAATGGTAAGTTAGATACCGGTCTAAAATTATAAAAATCATTAAAATCTAAACACATGTGGTGGGCCTCATTGAGGAGAAACCTTTATCAAGAGTATCAGCCTCTAACAGGACAAAACTGTCCAGTGTTTCCTCTGGTAGAGACACACAATCAAATTTGTCTAAACACATGTGACTTTGAGAAGATAAAATAGTACATCTGATGGTGTCTACCTTCCCTCTGAAGTGGTCTGCGAACTCCTCACAAAGATTGTTTGAGGGGGTTTTCTGAAATGCATTAGTAGTACAGTTAAAATTTTTATCAATAATGGAAAAAATAATTTTTATTTTTATTTATTTTTTTATTGTCTGATATGATTTTTGCAAAGTAAGCATTTCTTGAATTTCTTACAGCATTATTATAGGATTTGAGAAGTTCTGTGTATAATTGTTGGTTTATCGTGGTTTTGTTTTTTCTCCATTTTCTCTCTGCCGCCCTGCAGTCCCTCTTTAATTTTTTAAGATTGTCATTTCTCCATGGCGCTGCAAGTTTTGAATGTGAGCGTTTCACTCTAAGTGGAGCCAGCAGGTCAAGAGCGGACTGAAGTCTTCTGTTAAAATCACTGGCGATAAAATCACAGGGGGCGGGTAAGAGAGTAGGAGGAAACTTTTGGAAAACTTCTAGAAAACCTGCAGTCACTTCAGGGGTTAGATGGCGCTTCCTGACAGTTCTCACAGAGGTCTCCTGCTGGATAAAACTGGTGATGTTAAAAAACCCACAGTAATGGTCAGAGACAGCCAAGTCAACAACAGAGGACACACGGGTGGACAGGCCATGCGTGATGACCAAGTCCAGGGTGTGTCCTCTTTTGTGAGTTGGCTGCATGACATGCTGACTAAAATCCATTTAATTCAAAATATTTAAAAATTCTGTTGATAAAGGGTCTAAAAGGTTATCCATGTGTAGATTAAAATCACCAGCTAAAATGATCCTTTCAAAGTAGATGTACAAAATTGATAAAAACTCTAAAACAGGTTTGGCAGAAAGCATTGATGAACTAATAAAAGCAGTTCCGCCTCCCCTTTTGCGACTCCTCGTGGAGTAAGTGAAGGTAAAATTTGGTATGGAGGCCTCTGTAAGAACAACAGGGGCATATGTACTCACCCATGTTTGTGTTAAAAATAAACAATGTATATTATGATCTAAAATTAGGTCATTTATTATAAAAGTTTTATTCAGCAGAGAGCGAACATTTAAAAGTGCCATATTAATAGTGGCTGGAGATGGAGTGACTGTATGATTTACTGGGGGTAGGACTTTTGGTAACTGTTTGAGATTATTAGAGTTGCATTTGCTACGTTTTTTTACTATTTGTCCGCTCTCTGCTGATAACGGGTATAGATGATTTAGGGCAAGGTCCAAGTCCGATATTACTGTTAAAATCGGAACTGAGTTCGTAGGAGCAGGGACCAGCTGCACACTCGTATCAAAATTGTTTATGAAAAACAGAAATTTAAGTAATGTGGAAGGGGGTAAATAGTTTTTCACAGCAGTTTAGGGTATTAACAGGACTTTTTGTTTTTGACTTCCTGAAGGCAGACTGCAAAAGACAAGTCTACCCTGAAGAAGCTGGGGGTTACTCACATACTGAACGCAGCAGAGGGGACGTGGAACAACGTGGACACTGGGCCGGGCTACTACAGAGACATGGACATTGTTTACTATGGTGTGGTCGCAGAAGACGTCCCAACGTTTGACCTCAGCCAGCATTTCTTCTCTGCTGCCAAGTTCATTCAGGAGACACTAGAAAGTCCCCAAAGTAAGACAATTTGACCAGATTTACAGAATGATTGGTCCCTCTATCGTGCTGACAGTGTGTTTAAATAATTTTATTAGGCTTTTTAAACAAAACCCTGCTGGTTCTGTAAAGCTGCTGTGACTATTTTTCATCCACCACTTCTGAGAAGAAAATGTACCACATGTGCGAAATTGACCCTTTATTTATCTTCAGATAAACTGCTGGTGCATTGTGTGATGGGAAGGAGTCGGTCCGCCACCCTCTTTCTCGCCTACCTGATGATCTACGAGAACATGGTGGTCGTGGACGCCATCGAGCACGTAAAAAGACGCCGACGGATCATCCCTAACTGGGGCTTCCTGAAGCAGCTGAGGGAACTAGACCAACAGCTCCTGGAGCGAAGAGGAGGCCGATTGTGACAAATTTAAATCTCAAAAGCAGGCATTTGAAACAAGCAGTAGGGAAATCAAGTCACCTACACTTAACATTTCTTAAAATGTCTTAATATGAATAAGAATTTTGGACAATCAAATTACTTTAAAAAAAAACAAATTCTTGTACAGCATTTAAATATTAACTGTGTGGCCATAAAAAGTCAGTCCACACCATTTGTTTTCACTGTTCTGGTCCAGATAACGCCTTGACACTTTTTTTTTTAAAGAAAACAAAGACAAATTCAAGCTGTGCTTCAGATTAAAGGATAACAATCAACTACATGGTCAATCATAATTTATTCTTATGCTAAAATGTACAGCATTTTAAGTGACTCACAAAAGGAGAAAAGTCATAAATACAAGAATGTCATTCTGTTCGATTTATGTGCACATAGCCAGATATTTCCCCCCTTTTCTTAACAGCAACTCTGTACAGGTACAAAGGCTACAAAAGAGCAATATTAACAAAAACACAAGTACAAGTTGCGTTTTACATGCAATCCATTAGCTTAGTTTGGTCTATTCACAGGCTCTATTCTTCTACAATTCGGTAAAATATAAATCCAACATTTTATAAAGATAGAAAACAAATCTACACATGGAATGAAAACGTAGCTTTAAAGGCATTATGTAAAATATCAACTTTGGACTAAATTTATATCATCTTTATTGTTATTCATCATTATAATCATTTAAAATTCCGCCACACTTCGGGACATTTTGAAATGCTTGAGAATTTTTTTTTTTCAGGGTACAAACACTGAGATATGCTTTATTTTCTGACAGAAATCAGTCTGTTTTATTAAACAGAAAGCTGCCTTGAGGAGATCTGTTACAAAAGGCTTCAGAATTATACATACATCGCAATAAAACCTCTCAAACCAAACAGAAAAACAGAAGACTAAGTTTACATTTTTTTACATTATTAGATTTAATAAAATATAGTTTCATCTTTCTCCCTGTGAGGGGAAACCTAATAAAAGGCCATATATTTTTTTAAATGGCTTGCTATTAAGCACAACACTTGTACAGTACTACTCAATGCACTGTCACTAACAGAGACTGAAGCATGCTTTTTATCACTTTACAAAATAAGTACAATAATTTAAATATACAAAGGCATGAGTATAGTACAAACTAATTGTCAGCACTGTTAGACAGGTACACTGAACAGCCACTATTTCCACTGGCAGCAGGCGCATTAAATGGCTTCATTTGAGGCTGCTACACTGATGAAACTTCTATGACTGAGCTCCAAACCCGCCTGGCCTAAAGACACATCAGAGACACTAACACTAATTAAATAGATTTTCATCTTAATGATGTAAGGCTTCCCATCTGGAGGAACAAAAATACTTCTTAAAGTTAGCTTTAAAAGTTACCTCACGGATGAAAGTTTTTGCATTCTTAACAAGTGCTGCTGCTGGTTTTTTTTTTTTTTTCTTTTTCTTTTTTTAAGTAACAAACATAAGAGGAAGAAAAAAAAGACACCAAAAAGAAGAAGAAAAAAAGCAAGGCCTGATCAGTGCATTTTTAAAACCAGCCAAATGCACAGGAGAAGAAGCAGCTCAGTCCTGCGGAGAGTTACCGCCTGATTAAGGGACCTTTCAGGGACTGCTTGGACATGCCCGTGTTCATGTAACCATGGTGACCAGCTGGAGGGTACACCATGTTGCCATGTGGCGGAGCCTGCATGGACTGCTGGGGGTATGGCTGCGTTCCCATCATGCCCATCTGCATAGAGTACTGGGGTGACTGGTTCATATAGGCGTGGTTGCCATGGTAGCCACTGTTCATCATGGGTTGGCTCATGCTGTAGCCGTTCATGGCGTTGAGGGAGGGCATGTTCATCGAGTTGACGTTGTAGCCCGGCGACGGCATGATGTTCATGCTCATGTTCATACGGGGCATGGCGGCCAGCGTCCTGGACGGCGCCTGCATGGCGACGGCCTGCGGCGGTCGGGCGTACATCTGCTGCTGGTGGTGGTGGGACAGCGGCGCCGACTTGGAGCGCGCCGAGATTTGGCTCTTTGACGGCATGTGGGGCACGCGCTGCGAGCGCGAGATGCCCATGTTGGGTTGCAGCATCATGGATGAGGGGGCGCCGAGGTTTGGGGGAGGGGTCATGGTGGCCTGCACCTGTGGGTTAGGGACTCTGTGAGGGGTCTGGGGTAAGGACACCAGGCTGGAGTGCTGCGACGACAGCGAAGGATTGTTTGCATACGATGTGATGGGGTGTGAGGCCGCGTGGTTGAATGCATGGGAGCGCGAGTGGTCGATGAACGTGTTGGTGAACTGCTGCAGCTTGGCTAGGCTGAGGCCGGATGACTGGGAGTAATGTCCGCTGCTGTACTCCCCCTGAGGGTTGATTCTCTCATAGAGGGTGAAGTTGGGGTTGCCAGACTCAGGGATGTCTGCCAGCTGCATGGTGGTGGTGAAGTTGGGGGGGATAGAGCACTGGGCCATGGGCAGCTGCTGCTGCTGCTGCTGGCTGTGAAGGCCATGCTGAGCGTGCTGATTGTGCTGGCTGAGCTGATTGTGCTGCGGGTGGTGATTGTGGTGGTGGCTGTGCTGGTTGTGTTGACTGAGCTGATTGTGTGGGGCGTGCTGATTGTGTTGGCTATGCTGATTGTGTGGCGGGCCGTGCCTGCTGTGTTGACTGCGCTGGTTGTGCTGGGAGTTGCTGGGGGGCCTTTCCACCACCACACAGCCCTGCGGTGACTTGACACCGCAGTGCGGCGGCGAGCTCAGGCTATTCTGCTGAATCATCCCGCAACCACCGGGGTTAACAGCGGCCATTTGCTGGCTAATGGCGCAGCTGTTCTGGGGCAGGCCGCTAGGGGGAATGGTGCCGTATGAGCAGCTGTTCTGGTTGGGGCCCGCACCACAGATGCTGCCCCCCATGGTGGAGTCGTAGCTGCTGGGATTCTCGTAATTCTCTGTGGTGCTCTCGATGCTACCCAGGTCACTGAATCCGCTGTCTACCACCTGCTGGGAGTGATCCGACACAGACGGCACATCCATCATGGGGCTGGTCTCCATGTTGTGGAGTGAGGGTACCGATATGGCACTATGGTCAGGGCTTATCTGGGTGTAGCCGCTCTCAAGGATGGAGACGGCTGGGCTGTTGACGGAGCGTACCGACTGGCTGGGATGGGACTGTGCAGAGGAGAGGGGGCTGCTGTGGTCCGACTGAGGGCAGTCGTCCAGCGGAGTGAGCTGAGGGCTCTGGGCCACGTGGGCGTAGGTCTGTAGATTCCTGCAGGGCTCCTGGCTCTCGGCACAGTCCTGGAACACCGTCTCTCCCTCACTTTCCTGCGTCAGCGACTGAACAGCTTGGACAGTCTCTGAGTCAAACTCTGTGCAGATGGGGGGATCCTCTCTCAGCACGGGGCTGAGTGCGGACCTTCCGACGGGTGGAAGAGGTGGGTGGTTTGGTACAGGGCTGGGCGTGCTTTCCTCCTCAGATTCAGAGTCTGCTGGATTATCAGAGTCTGGAGGCGCTATTGAAGCGACTGCTGCTGCCGGAGGCGGCAGTGCTTCTACTATAGTTTCTGTCGCCGCATCCTGCAGCTTTTCTGCAGCAATAACCGGTACCTCTTCACTACACGATTCTTTAGAAAGCTGCTGACTTAGTTCAGAGCTGTCGTCTTCTTTTGGATCTAAAAAAGCTGGGGTGACATTTGGCGTGTCTTTAGAATTTTGCTCTGACTCTTCTGCACCGCCCTCCGGCGCCGCCTTCTTGCTGTAACGTTCATCTTCATCGTCGGCATTCTGATCCTCTATCCGAGCTCTCTGCTCCTCCTCATAATTTTCCTCACTGTGGTTCTCCGGCGATGCAGCCCTCTCAGAACTGTCTTCCATATCTTTGGCTGGAGAGTCCGGCTCATGCCCACTGTCCTGCTTATCATCCCCTGGCAGTTCTGGTGAGTCAGTTCTTTCTACAGGGGGCTCAACAGAAAGGGCGGGGGAACACACCGGCGAAGCAACTGGTGATCCTTCAGGTGAGCTCGAAGTCTGGGAGCCAGGATCAGCGGGACTCGGGGGCTCAGAGTGGAGCCCCTCTTGGAGTAAATCCGGACTATCTAAGGATCCACCGGCTTTTCTTTCCTCGTCTCCGCTGAACAGCTCCCGCTCCAGTAGGTGTTTTGTTTCCTCTGTGCGAATGTGGTGCTGCTCTGCCTCCATAGGTGTTTCAGGGGGCGTGTAGAGGTTCAGCTTAAAGCCCATCTTGCGTTCATTCTTGAGCCTCCATTTAGGAGGGCCGCGTTTGACCCCCTTGGGCCAGCCTTTCTTCCGTTTCACTGGACGGGGTCTGCTGGATCTCTTTGAAACCAGTTCAGTTCCTGCAAATTAAAAACAAATGAAACAAAAACGTTACACCTCTGAATTTCAGACAGAACAAGATGTTTAATGTAGAGATGGAGACAATTTTTGTTGGCAAATAGTGTAAATACTGTTGAAATTTCTTTATCTTCCATATCAATAGCTTAATCTCATATTACAAAAATCTGAAAATCTAACCTTTAACAAACCACCAACATATTTGTCCACATTTGTAAATAATGATTTTTAAATAGATGCAAATACCTTCATTCCAGTGCTCAAGATTGTCTTTGTGTGCATTTTTTTCAAGCCTTGGACGACCTCTTCGCCGTTTCATTGGTGAAGCTGATATCTTATACTTTTGCATCTCCTCCTCCTCATCATCATCATCTTCGTCTTCTTCCATCTCTACCATCCTGGAGGTGTGCTCCAGTCGGGGCATTGGACGTTCATCCTCTGAGTTGTCGAACGGTTCGTTCAGAACCTCTGTTGTCTCAGAGATTGTTTCGGTCGTTACGCTGCTGTTGATTCGCTTCCTTTTACGCCCTCGCTTCTTGAGAACCACTGTGCTCTGAAAGACAAATAAAAACAATTAAAAAAACAAAAATATAAAAGCTGAGTAATTTTATTTGAACTGAAAACTATGCAACTAGGTGAGCGACTTTCGTTAGAATTGAACTAAAACTAACCTACGTTTCGAGACTAAATGTTTCAACAACACTGTACTGAATTAAGGTACCTGTAAAAAAAAAAAAACACATTTAGAAATGGGATTACATATCATCACTCCTCTCCGATACCTATTCCGAGTCCTAATATGCCAGAATTGTAAAATAGAAGGAAAAGCATACATTCTTTAGAAATTTTGCAATTACTTCAAATCTGAAAAAAAGGGTTGTATTTATATTTAACCCCCGGTTCATATTCGGGACTAAAAACATTTTTTATTTTCATTCTGCTTCACAGTTATGCACTACTTTATGTTGGTCTGTTAAATAAAATCCATTTATGTTTGTGGGTTCAACATGGGAACATGTAAGTAAGGTCAAGGGGTTTGAATTTATTTTGCAAGGTAACTTAATAAACATAAAAATCTTCAATTGTACTTAAGTATATATGCATGATTAGTCTGATTGTGAGCAAAGTTTTGTTTGTCGAAATGTTATATTGTTAGAAGAATAATGATAAACGACACGTAATTGAATCAACTGAAACACTTCAAAGAGGATATAACAAGGATTACAATAGCATTAAAATTATGTTAACTGAAAAAATAGATATATTTGTAAGTGCAATTGCAAGTGCAGTGTAGTTTCCAAGTGTGCCCCTTAAAAATCTCTGTTTTGTGGACTAGAGAACAATTTCCTTTCACCCTTCCCCCTACTTTGCAGAAAAAGAAAAAAAAATCTAGATGCCCTACCACATTAGAAGTGTTGGGTAAAGAGCTACAAATTATAGTTAAGGAGTGAAATGAGATCCAGCATGAAAAGCAATGCAGCAGTGTGGAAAACCACAAATGAGAAAGTCAAGAGTAAGCAGACCACAGTCTATATTTTACATTCTTTAGTCGTTTCCCTCCGACTTGTCTGCGACTCTTCTTCAAAACTCCTTTCACAAGCAGAATGTGAAATCAATACTGTAACTAAGGCACTAAATAAACTCAGTCGGCCAATATCAGTCCTTTTCCTGGTTTGGTGTAATATTATCTGTAGCACAAGGGGGCAGTGCCTTATAGAAAGAACAGATGTGAGGAGCAACAGAAGAGGGCGGTAAATTAACCATGACCGCTGACAATAGAACAAGGTTTAGCCTGCAAAGTCTCGACACCAGCATTGAAAACACAATCCATTATCTACTGCTGCAGGCACACAAGGGAGGCTTCACAAGACAGGATGAAGCTGCAGGAGCCTGAGCACAGTTTATGAGTAATTATTAAAACTTGCATGCAAGTAAACAAGATGCACTTTAATGAGGGAAATATCCAGCAAAAGAGTTTTCAATGTGATGATCACATGTGGGACAGAAGAATCACATGATCAAACACTAAAAGTCACCTTTCTCTTGGCTGTAAGCAGTTGGTGAGCTTTTGTCAGGATGGGTGGTGAGCCATCGGAGTCATCGTCGGCATCGCTCACGACCTCCGGTCGCTGAACGTGCCTGGTCCATGGAGGAGCTGGCCGGCGCTCATAGGTCCTGTAGGGAATCTTGCAGTGGACTTTGGTGAGAGGTTGCCTGTTTCCGTGAGTCATCATGTAACCTTCCCTCTCCTCCTTTTCCCAGCAGCTGGCTTGCTCCTTCAGCCGTTCGGCCTGGTAATTAAACAGACAAGATGCATTATCTCTGGGAAAGGAGCACGCATGGATAAAGAAGAAGGAAAAAAAAAACACATCTGAGCAACGAGGCTAATGGGAAAACAAGAGATTCAAATTAACATCATGACAAATGAATCATTGCAGGTTTCTTCTAGATAATATGAGCAGCATCCTGATTGGATGTCTGCCCGTCAGGATGAAAACATTTCCGTTAAGGAACCGTAGAGAGATTGCATTTCATGGTTTATTCAGTACTATCAATTATATTATGATTTAGGGGCAATTTTGCACAACATTAGATGCCTGGTGAAAATCAGAGGGAATTCCTCATTATTGGCCTCAATTGAAACTCCTCAGCCAATCTAACCTACATCTGCTAAAAGCATTTTAGATACGTGAAGACAAATAACTACAGGGAAATCCTAGTAATTTAGAATATCACTGAGAAGTTAATTTACTTTAATATAATTCTGTTCAATAAGTGAAATGCATATTACAGAGATTCATTATATACTGTTAAAAAGCAATGATGAGTATATTAATGGAAAGTCGAATGGAATGAGGAAAAGAGTTAGAAAAAGATGCAAAAGACATGTTTGAAGCTTGAAATATAACTATGTAAATAATGTACGTTACATTTTCTGAAATAAATGACATTTTTGGATGATATTCTAATTTATCGAGGTGTACATGTAGTTCCTCTTGCGCAAACAAACGTACATCCATCTCTGCCTCTCTTTCTTCCTCAGACAGGACAGCGTTCAGAGTCGTGGAGGGAGTCCAGTGCAAGGCGTCCGAGTCCACCTCATTCTTACGGGGGCTGGCCCTCAGCCTCTCCATGTGCCTCTGAATCAGCCTTTCCCTTCTGACCAACACAGTCCTACAACACAGAGGAGAAGAGGACATGAATTAGGAGTCAGAGTGGAGAGGGAAGGGGGGGGTGCAGTTAAACACAAGCAAAAAGACAAGCTCTTCGGGACGGTGCTCCATGTCCTTGGGGGTACTTAACCTGACTTACTTCTGTCAATATTCAGCAGCATTAACGGATATGCTGTTAAAAATACTCCCTGGCCTGGATAAGTCAGACGGCGTGCAGAAGCGGCAACTGAAGGAGAGAGCGGCTGTGAAACTGACCTGCCGTCCCGTCTGTCAATCATGCCAAGCTGCTGGAGAGTGGCAGCGATGTCATGCGGACACATCCCAGTGGCTCTGCTGATTCCTTTAACGCTGATGTGTTTATCTGGGTGCTTATAAAGGTGCTCCAGTATGACACTTTTCCAATATGCCAGGTAGGATAAGCGACCCAGTTCTGACAGTGGCTTCTCTGGGGAGCCAGCTTGTCCTTCTTGTCTGGTGAGGAGGTAACCTAAAAAGACACGATTCAAACACACACAAAAAATGCTTTAGTCAAGCTAAATAGTGCTGCTGGGTTGTTTCCTTACAGATCCAAGGAGCTCAAAATGTGACAAAGAAGTCATCTTTTTACAACTCTAACCACTGTTAGAAAGCTGACAGAGGCTGGTAAAGTTTTAGTGCCTTGCTAAAGTATTCACACCTACCACTTGAACTTGAACTCACGTTTTGTTGACTTACGACCCCTAACTTTGATGCATTTTATTGAGATTTTATTTGATAGACCAAAACAAAGAAGAGTATAATTGTGAAGCTGAATGAAATGTAAATATTGTTTTCAAAATGTATTACAGATAAAAAATGTTAAAGTGTGGCATGCTTTTTTATTCAACACCCTTTTCTCTGACACCCCCAAATAGAATCCAGTGCCACCATTTAGATTTAGGTCTGAGCTTTGACTCCGCCTCTACTGGTGGGTTATACTGATATTCAATTACACACAGGCTTACTTTATTTACTAATTAGGGTTATTGGAGTTAAGCGGTGTCAAAATAAGATGAGATCCTTGAATAATTCAATGGCAAGGAAGGGCCTGAGCAGTGGAGATTGAGTGGAAACAATGAATGGATATTGCTTACAAATCTTGTTTTGATCATTTCTTTCAGTAACTAATCATAAGAAGTTAGAATCATGGGAGAAAGGTAAGAACTGGATTTGGTTTGTAGAGAATGTAACTGACAGTAGAATTGAGTACTATTCACTAGAAGGATGTTTTTGATACTTAAAATCAAAAATAATAACCATTACTGATATCACTGACATACAGTGTTAATGATCGGGAAATAAGGTAATACCTTTTTGTGATATAAATGATTTCATTAAAAATGTGCAAATTTAATTCAAATAAAATACAGAAACATTTGTGGTTTTGAGGTAACGAAATGTGGAAAAAGCTGAAGGGATATGAATACTCTATCTTGGCACTGTAAAACAGGCAAACAGAGAAGCGACTGAATGTCATTGCTCACATGACTGCACTATGGACAGATAATGAACAAGAAAAAAAATCTAATATGTATGTGAGTGTAATTAGTTTCATGGTCGCCCTGTAAAGGGTCATCCATTACGAGAGACATTAAATTAATTAATGCCGTATAATGGCTCCCACTTCTGAGAACCAAACAAGCCAAACAAATTTAATCGCAGAACAGTGAACATATAATATTTCAGTGATTGCGACAACATGTATAACTAAAGCTAAGGTAATGAGCCTTTGATTACAATGAATACAGTAATGAAATTGTACGAGGAACCTTTTCTTACGCCGAGACTTTTTCTACCCAGAGTTCAAAGGAAATATTTTCCAAGCAAACACATGCTGTTGTAGCTACCTGTGAAAATGTGTTCCTCCAAAACCATCCAATATAACAGAAAATCTTAATCTAAACAACTTCTAGCACCAAAGCTACATTTTCCAATAAAGCCTTCAAAGAGCTCAGAACTCAGCTGCGTTCAATCTCCCTTAATCCCCGTCTTTGTTATCTCCTCACTCTCAATATCACAGATCCTCTCGCATCTCTGTGTCTCAATGGCTCCCAAAAGTGAACAGGAAATCAAATGCTCCATTACCGCCCGCCCTCCCAGCGCTCGCCCCCCCAGCGCTCGCCCCCTGTTTTCTCCTTTCTTACACAAAGTCAACAATTCTTGAAAAAAAAATTTTTTAAATGCCTATACGGACAAAAAACTGCTAGGCTAAACACAGAAATCCACTCAAGGTAGCAACTGTTTTCTTAAGTGGACCGCAGAGCTATAAATATTATATGTGCTGCATTTACTACCACTCAAACATAAAAGCAGCATCTACCCCCCTTCATAAGTCAACAAGAGAGAATTGGGGGCAGTTATTTTGTATAGAAATAGCTGTTTAGCTGAAAACACTACCAGGGATCGAATAACACAAGCAGCCATAATATTGTTTTTCACTCCTAATTATGTGTGATAGCCTAAGTACTGCACATGAATGCTCTTGATTAGACCCTTTGAAAGCCTTAACAAAATAACAGCACCTTGCCACAAGCTACGAATCCCCCCTTTAATCTAAAATTATCTGTAAAGAGCAATAAAATAGGCGAAATTGTGTTTTTGGTGGTCTAAAATCAAGCATTAAAGAAGAACTTACTGAAATCAATAAGGAACCTTCCAAATCCTTGCCTTTGGTACTGAGGCATAATCATTATGCAGGAGACATTGTACTTCTGCTGGCAAAGCTTTTCCTGAGGGAAGGAGAAACGGATCAAGTATGTCAGAGCTCTGCTGAAGCTGGCAATTTACTGCACCTGCCACTGTCCTTGTCTTTACACACAAAACACACACTCACACATAATGGCTTTCAATTTAAGAGCACGGCTGAGTGAGAAATTAGGTATGTAACCGATGATTATCAGTAAATCTGCTTGATGAAAGAATCTGTTATTTAGCTAGTCAGAAATGTTTAGCAAAGCCAAAATTATTAGAGAAATACTTCAAATCCTCCAAACTAATTTTCATGCTGGAAAAACAGACATATTGCACTGAGGTCTTTCTGTAATCGTTTAAAAAAATGAAGTGCCGTAATCCGTAGTTTCCCATAAAATCAGCCTGTAATCCATACCTTGGAGAAATAGCCCACAAGATGACAGCCCTTCTCATCATTCTTCGTAAGTATGTAGAAGAGGAAAGGCTCCACATCATAATACAAGGTCTTGTGATCCAGGAAAAGCTTGGCTAACAGGCAGAGGTTTTGGCAGAAGAGTTTGCTGACATTTCCATCAACCTAAACATGGAAAAACAGAAAGAAAGAGAAAGCAAAGGGGGACAGTGTTTAAACGGCTCATATTTTTCCCTCTGCTCATTCCTGACCTCATTCATTGATGAAATCTCATGCAGTACACAGTTGTTGCTCTGTTGCCATGAAGAAGAGCTGACCTCAAACACAGAAAGGTTGTCTTTTCTGTAGATTTCGTTGGCGGGAGGGTGAAACCAGCCGCACTTCTTTGTGTGTCTCAGGAGAATGTTTTTGCTTCTCATGTACTTCAGGCAGAACTCACACAGATAAAGCTTTTGTAATCTGTTGGAGACAATGTTTAAAGCTGAAGTTTAGACTTCTAGTATGCGAGATATTTATAACAGAACCAAGAAAAGAAGCAAAATCGACAAACTTCAGAAGTAAAAATAAACATCACCTTGAATATTCAGGCGGGTACGGTGACGAGTACCAGGTCTGGATCTCATACTTCCCGAATTCGATGACAGCGGGGCGCCGGACGAAGTCTGTGTTTGTTAGAGAGCCAGTTTTCTAAGAGAGAAAAAGATACATTTAGTGACCCAGATAACTTAAAGCTACAGTTTCTCTTATGATAGGTTAATGTAGCTGTATCGAAATAAATTTATGTTAGGTTTGTGCTTCAACTTTTTCATAGAATTCCAAGATACATTGAGACACATATGAGCAAAATGCGCCTTTTAAATAACACATTAAGAGCAGTTTTGTGGTCACCAGATCATCAGTCATCCTGATAGTCTAAACATGTGCCTGTTTCTGTCATCTAACTTAGACGTTTTCTGCGTTTTGATCATTTTAATCAAACCATAAACAGATTTTGTTGTATTTTATAGCTGAAATAACGACTCAATAAAACTAAATTGTAACCAATTACACATAACAATGTAACTAAAGCACTGCTGGGTCAAATTTCAAAGTTCTCTGTCCTTTTTAACCAGATAGATAGATAGATAGATAGATAGATAGATAGATAGATAGATAGATAGATAGATAGATAGATAGATAGATAGATAGATAGATAGATAGATAGATAGATAGATAGATACTGAGTTTACACAAGATAATTCAACAGAGCTTAGGGTTTACATACATATATGGATAGATGCATGAATGGATACATAATAGACAGGTGGTTACAGCTCTTAGAAAAATGTGATATGTGTTTGTATGGGTGGGGTTGGAAACTTTCCTAACCTTTGTTCTCGACTACCTTTTTCTTACCAAAACGTGAAACTATCTAGCACATCTAGGATTAAACTCAATTCACATCACGTCTCACACCTCAGCTGTAGATTTTTCCAAATTGCAGTTTTCTCAATAAAAATGTTGTTCTCCACACTTTCTCATCCTCACCTGAGCAGCAAGTTCCTGGACACGAGTGAATATCTCAAAGTCCTCCTCCATCACATGTTCTCTGGACATGGCCGCCATATCCGCTCGGGCCTCCTGCTTCACATGCAGCTTGCCGAGGTGCCCTGTCACAGGCACAATGGGAAATCAACACTGACGCATCAAACACCAGCCTGTTTAAAGCAGCCGCAGCTGAATAATCTCGTAAATGCATTCTATGCAAATGTTCTTATACTGTGAGTACTGCTGCTGAGTCTCTGAGGAATTTCATAATGTATTATCTTTGCATGTTGATATTAAAATCCCTAATGTAATGAAGTGAAACTAAATCACTCTTAATTGTGTAACCGCTTTCATGTGCTTAGTCATCCACCAAGACAGTTTCCCATGAATTAAGAAGCCGATGCAGTGAGGGGAGCGAGTGTCGACATGAAAAGCAACTGATGTTGGAAAGCAGGCGGTAATTTTATGAAAACATCAACAACATGACTTAACCACCAAAACAAAAACCCATTAGGAGTGGAAGTGAAGTGTCATCAGCATATTTATGGATATACAGTACCTTGCAAAAGCATTTATACTCCTTGAACTTCTTCAAAATGCTATCAAGTTACAACCATAAACTTAAATGTTTTTATGAGTATTTCATGTGACAGCCCAAAAGAGAGCACTGCAAAGCTGTGAACAGGAATGGAAAGGATACATGGCTCCCACAGCATTTTACTAATACACATATGCAACTTCAAAAAGTCGTAGCATGCATTAGTATTTACAGTACAGTGCCTCTAATCTGACAATGCTAAATTCAATTTAGTTGAATCATTTGCCTTCAGATGTCTTCAAATTAGCCGTATTTAATCTAATATCTGGAAATGGAAGAAGTATGGCAAAACTGCAGATTTACCACCTTAACTGACTGGGTGGAAGCAGCCAAGAGGTCCAGGGTAACTCGGGAGGAGCAGATATCCAATTATTGGTTGGACACCTACTAGCTGAACTTTCCACAAATCTGTCTTTTTTGAAAGAGTGGCGAGAAGAAACTCATTGTTGAAGGAAACCCATAACAAGTCCGGCCATCAGCCTTCATAGAATATATGTGTGGGAGAAAATCTACTATCCATATCTACTCCTCTCTGACTTTATCTCCAAAACATCTAACATGAGCTTTCCCTCTGATGTACTCACCCCTCAACCTAACCATCCTCGTCACTCCCGAACAGAACCTCAACATCTTGACCTGTGAAACGTCCAGTTCCTTTTATTATTGCCGATAGCCTTTTACTCACACATCACACCTAACACTTTTCTCCACCCATTCCAACCTGCTTCCATACGCTTCTTCACCTCTTTTCCACACTCTCCAATGGTCTGAATCGTTGACGGCAAATATTTGAAGTCCTCTACCTTCTTTACTTCTACTTTCTTTACTTTTACTCCTTGTAACGTCACTGTTCCACTTGTACCTCTCTCATTTACACACATGTATTCTGTCTTGCTGCAACTAATCGTCATTCCTCTCTTTTCCACGCTCCTCTTACTGCAGATTACAGCGTCATCTGCAAACATCATAGTCCACCGAGATTCCTGTATGAGCTCATCTGTCACCCTGTCCGTCACCAAAGCAAACCAGAAGGGGCTAAGAGCCGAACCATGACGCTGTCCCACCTCCACCTTGAGCTCTGAAGTCACTCCTACAGCACACCTCACTGCTGTCTCACAGCTCTCATCCATGTCCTGCACTAGTCCAACATACTTCTCTGCCACTCCAGACCGTCTCGTGCAATACCACAGCTGTTCTAAGATGCTCTCCATCTGAGCTATTTTGCATTCAGTCTGTGGGGACATAACCCATAAAAACCTGCATTTCTAACAGTAGCGAAAGGCAGTTCTACAAAATATATAATTAGAGCTGTACAAATGTGCATTAAAGTTTTTTTGGGAATTTTTTTTTTAAAACAATTCCTCCTTTTTCCTTCAACTTTAGATTTGTCCTTTGCATTGCTCTATCACATAAAACACATAAAAACCCCAATGACAGTTCAAAGTTTGTGGTTGTAATGTGACAGAGTGTGAAAAAACATCCACAGGTATTAACACTTTTGCAAGGCAATAAATGCAGCTGGTTGTTTGAGCAGGAGTTCAGAACTTCCTGATGTATGTATCCTTTAGTTTTTCTTCTGTCTTCCTACTAGGACTTAATTCTGGTGGACTGTAAAATGTGAGGGTGAGTGCACTTCTGTGTGTAATCATCGTGTCAGCTCTGAGTCAACTTGGGTGGCTGAATTACTGGGTTGTATGCGTCTAATGACCACTGGAAGTGAAGCTGAGAAGAGACGGTGGGATGAGGAGGAGCGCAATGTGACTACAGGCTCTACTGTGTGGTGATCACAATATGCGCACTATTGGAGAGGGTCAAGGACAGAGCAAGGAGCGGTATGAGGGAGTTAGTGGGCCATGCACTATGACAAAAAGCCAACGGGCGAGAAGATGGAAGCCACTGAAACTTCGCAGCCAAGTCAAAACGCAACGAAACTGTGTTAATGAACTAAAACTGATTAAAATCAGGAGGAGGATTAGTAGCCAGTTAGAATGTTGAGGGTGACTTCGAAAATAAAATATTAGCTTTACAACTTTTAGTGTCAAGCTTAACAAAAAAAAGAAAAAGAAAAAGTAGCTTAAAGGTGTGGAGACGCAGGTCTTTGCTGGTATTTTGAGCCTTGCTTACCATGATTATTCTCAGGCTTAATTCTTCCATCTGTCAAGTCTCCCTTTCCTGGTGAGGTGGCTCCGTTGTGAGCTCTCACTCTATACTTCAGTCTGCCTAGTGTCCTGTGATTTTTAAGGAAAGGGTTGCATTTGAAATGACTGACCATCTTAAAAGGGGGTCCTCTGAGCCGGCCAGACCCTGCAGAGGTGGGGTGTAACCTATTTTTGCTAAACTCGTTCTTTCCAAGGCACTGGGACAAGTCCTGCTTATGGGGCCTGCGCTTAGGTGGTGCGTAGCACGGTAGTCTCTTTTTCCGCGACTGTCCCTGAGTCGTGTAAATGTGAGAGAGTCCATCAAAGAGTCCCTTAAGTTGGCTGCTACTGCAGAGACTAGTCAGGGAAGGAACACTAGACTGGCTGGAAGAGCTCTGAGGCGAGTTCGCCGAGGTGGAGCTGCTGGACACCTGCGGGGGGGAGCTAAGTCCTGGTGACGTGGAAGCGGCAGGAAGTGCAGAGGATGTCGGGGTTATCTTATGAAGGGCATCAGCAGCAAAGGCGAACGACTCTGGACGCTGGGACAGTTTGGGCGTGCCCTTGTCTCTAGAGCTCGACTCTATGGCTACGGCCCGCGAGCGACGGCCCACAGGGGAAGGAGTAAAGAATTTGGAAAGCCCATCAATAAGCCCTTTGGTTTTCTTGTTAACAGTGAGTGTGGCTGGGGTGGAGGTGGGCGTGAGGGAGGGAGTGGTGGTGGTGGTGGGAGGGGAGGGGGTGAATTGGGTGGCGTTGACCGCACAACAAGGCTCTGCGACAGTCAATCTGTCTCTGGCGTCCTTCACAGATGCAGCATGACCAGATGAAGGTGTGGAACAGACGGTAATCTTTTGACCCCTACCAGGTGACCCCCTTCCTCCAAGTGCTACCATGGAGCCATCACCACTGGTTACAGACCTGCAGGGACAATAAGAACAAAGTCTGTTGTCAGAAGGCAACAGCACTACTTTACAAGTTTTCATATGCAAGTCTCTAACAGTAAATTAGAATATCACTCAATAGTTACTTTTTCCATCAATCAATTCAAAATGTAAAACTTTTATAGCCTACTAAAGTGTGTTTAGTATATGCAGTCAATACTTGGTCTGGGGTCCTTTGTATTAATTACTGCAGCAATGTGGTTCTGCTGAGTTATTGAGGAAGCCCAGGTTGCTCTGATAGGCGCCCTCAGCTTTTCTGCTGTCTTTGGTGTCTCTCATGTTCCTTGTGAAAATATTTGAGATTCTCTATGGGGTTTAGTTCAGGTGAGCTTGCTGGTGAGCAGTGATAACATCTTCATTAAGACATGTATTAGTACTTTTGGCAGTGTGACAAGACGCAAAGTCCTGCTTGGAAATGAAATTAGCATCTCCATAAAACTTGTCAGCAGAGGGAAACATGAATTGCTCTAAAGTGTCCTGGTAGACAGCTGTGCTGACTTTGGACTTGATAAAACACATTGGACCAACCCCAGCAGATGATACGGCTCCCTAAATCATCACTCACTGTGGAAACTTCACACTGGACTTAAAGCAAATTTTATTATGTGCCTCTCCAATCTTCCTCCAGACTCTGGGACCGTGATTTCCAAATGAAATGCAATTTTTACTTTTTATCTACAAGACTATGGGCCACTGAGCAACAATCCAGTACTTTTTCTCTTTCGCCCAAATAAGACGTTTCTGACCTTGTCTCCGATTCAGCATGGGCATGAAACAAGGAATGTGACAGCTGTTGCTCATGTCCTGACTACATCTGTGTCTGGTGGCTCATAAAGCTCCGATTTCAACCGCAGTCAACAATTTGTGAATCTCTTAAATGGGATTTGTTTCACAATCCTTTTAAGACTGAATGTTTTCATGGATCTTTTTGTACCACACTTTTTTCTTGCACTTAAATTTCCATTAACATGCTTGTGTAGAGCACTTTTAAACAGCCAGCTTCTTTAGAAATAAACTTTTTCGGCTAACACTCCTTGTAGAGGGTTTGTGCTGGACAACTTTCAAGTCAGAAGTTATCTCCATCATTGAGTTGGTCATAATATAACATTTTCTGTACAAAACATATTTTTATAGTGCCTATGTAATATTCTACCCTTCTTGTGAATTTTCATTAGCTCTAGGCCATTCTGATTTACTGAGATGTACCTATATTCCCTCTTTACAGGTCGCTTTAGAGAGAGCAACAATTTTGGATTACTTTTATTCATCTTTTCATTTTTTTTATTATTTCAACTTCTTGTTTCATTGTTTTAACAGTATGTGCCCTGAATTGCTTAACCTTGATGCACAGCACTTGAGTCCAACTTGCATGTTTTTAAACGTGCTTTTATAAATAAATTGACATTGACCAGACGGAAAATTAATCTCTGGCCAAATAAAATCCTATTATTTTGATTAGTGCACACTTACATTCTTTGTTTGAGCTTATTTTTCGGTCGTCCGATTGGCTTTGCATATCGACGTTTGATCTCGTCAGCCTTCCTGTGCAGCAGCTTTTTGCCATTCTCTTTCGGCCTGCACACTTGGCAGATCCAGGTTCCTGGAGGGCGTCCAAACAGAGAAGCACCATTTTATTTTTGGTAGGGTTCATCAACCAAGGGGACAAAGAGTACATTCATTTCAATCATTTCTTTTAATGCACAGCGCTGGCGAGGATCCCACCAGCTCACAATGAGCCATCAATTACTCAGCACATAGCGAAAATCCATAGGAAAAACATGGGGTCAATTCTCTGGCCGGTGAAATAGACTTCATGTCAGCTTGTTGAGCTAAGCTATGTGACTTGTATGCACTGTCTGCCAAATACCCAACTACAGTACGTGCGGCATCATTACAAGCCGTGCTGTAGGGTCAGTACTGTAATCCAGAGATAGAAGATCTCCCCAGGGATGCTGGGACGATTTGATATGCATGCAAAGCCCCTAATAAGCCACTGCTGCTTCTTGGTGTGCTGAGTGACAGCCCCAAACGGTCGTCTGTGAAGCGAAGGCTTTGAATTGACAGCAGAGGGGGGAGATTGGAGAAGCCAGACAGTGTAAACACCTCACCTTTTGGCATTTTTGAAAGCGGCGGATCGCAGCATTCCATGTGAAAGCCCCGATCGCACGAATCGCAGAAAAGCATCTCATCCTGAAAGGGAATAGCAGGCATGAGTAAGTGATGTCCCAGTTGCATACGTGTAACACCACTGTCATGTAACGTCTTTCGGAGAAATAAGCCCAGTTCCGCACACGAGAGGGTTTGCAAATCTTGACAAATCCTCAGAGATCTACAGTCAAGCAAACGGCACTAAAAAGGGTGTATTAAGATGAACGTGTTATACTCACAGCATTTTTCCCCTGTATTCGACAGGAGCTGCAGGTTTTGCATTCAATGCACTGCCACCGTAATCTCTTTACATTTGAGGTCAGCTCTGGGGAGAACTTTAGACATGATGGATGCCCTTCAGAAACGACAACAGATCTTAGTTTGACATATTTCCACCAGCACAGGCTGAGTCAACAAGCAGCAGCATCGTTTTCCATCCCTTCACACATTAAAGTTAAACATTAACACCAAAAATCATAGAAACAATGGTGTGCTGTGTGTCCACACCGCGCTCTCTCCTCGCCACAACTTCTGCCTAAAAACAGTATGATCAAACATCTGAGCTGCTAATTACAGATAATTTGATCTTAATGAGGCAGAAACAGCAGCAGAGCGCCTTCTAATGGAAGCCGATCCATGAAAGTCATGTAAAAAGCTCGCCTTCTCTCTCACGCAGCTCCCTCTCATGGTTGTAAAACAGCTGTTTTACAGTGAGAGCAC
Organism: Valencia hispanica; assembly: GCA_963556495.2. Lineage (NCBI taxonomy): Eukaryota > Metazoa > Chordata > Actinopteri > Cyprinodontiformes > Valenciidae > Valencia > Valencia hispanica. The sequence goes on from OY747721.1 coordinate 14,385,882, forward strand.
AATTTGTGTACACTAAAAGAGGCTAATGAAAACCACCTCGACGGCGCTCTGTCAAATTTGAGCTATAAAAATGTCACCGGGAGAACAATTCCTTATGGCATTTAAAATAATTGTTCAAACATAAATGACTCCTTGGTTGAGGTAATTTTACAGGAACAAAGGACCACTAAAAGAAATACCAACAATCTGCTCTGAGGGCCATAACTGGGACGTTCTACTCCACAATCTGAACTGAAGGAAAAATGACTTTTATTGATTTTGGATTCTGATGGTCACCCGGAATAGTTACTCCTGCTTGGCTCGCATGCAATTTGCCAGGTTCCTAAGCATTCTGGGAAAATAGGGAATTACATTTTTTTTCCGCATGTTTGGATAAGTATGGAGAAAAAAAAGTGAAATTATTTAAATTTCCAGATTGTATTCTAATTCAATTATCCGACCGCAATGTAACGGTACACTGATTATAAACACAAACCCACCAGTCGGTTTAAACACCGACGATTCCCATAAAGTTGACTTCAGCTGTTTTTGGTTGTGTGCTCAGTGATGACAGAGAACACAGGAATGCAAACTCGTACATAACCCGTTGTTAAAGTTTCCTTGGTAACTTAAATGCACATATTTGAATAAATGCCAATCTTGACACAAGCAGTATAATACTTTAATGCTGCCTGCATTAGTATTTGGCCAGTGCATCTTCGGCTGCATCTTTAATCACTTCAAATTAAAGAATAAGACAATCCCTTCTTCAGTCTGATATGATATGTTCTTTTTGCTGCATTGAACACAAACAGCTCCAAAATAATTACTTCTATGGATTGTGACTTGATTATATTTTAAGAAAATGATTTTTTTTATACTAAAGTTTGTTCTTGTGAGAAACTGTTACATTTTTTTTGCAAATCCATTAAAATATATGGAGATTTTTTTTGAAAATGTTTCAACTTCATATAACACATGACAATACAGAGCAAAATGATTAAAAGCCACAGCAGAGATCTAAAGTTCAGGTGGGAGAATCAGTCAAGCGGACAACTATTACTCTTGCATGCTACCAATATGGCCTTTATGCAAGAGTGTTGGATGTGGTGGCAGCATCATGCTTAAGGGATGTGAGAGAAGCTGGTAGGAGTTGGTCGGAATATGAACAGAGCTAAATACTGGAGGAAAACTTGTTAAGAGTCCACAAAACTCTTGAAGTTGTGACCGTCCTGCACTTCAACAACCCCAATCATCCAGGCAGATCTACTCTGGAATGGTTTAGATCAAAGCATATTCATGTTTGAATGGCCTAGTCAAAGTCCAAACCTAAATCCTAAACACACATCACTCTATTGTTCTAACGCATGCTTGTGCTTGCAACCTGACGACATGTAAAAAGATTCAAGGTTGTGCAAAACCCTACTGCAAAAATAGGCTGGTTTCCTTAACGCCACATGAATATTCCAAACATTATCCCCGCCTCTAAAACCTAAATCCATTACAATCCCAGCTTCTGTGCTAGTTTAACATCAGTTTAGTCTTTGTAACAGAGAGCAATGGTTCTGAAAACGTTTTGCTCGCTGAAGCGTTGCGGAGGCTCACTTACCACTGCTTCCACAGTCTGCACAGGATAGCAGCTCTTCCGGCCGCTTGTCCCGATTTGACTCTTTTGTCCCGAGACAGAAACTGCATATTGGGATGGGGTCGACCCGAAGCTGAGCGAAGAAAAAGAGCAGAAGCAAACTATTTAAAAACACATGAATAGGAAGTGGCTGTTTGCATTTTTTTTTTTTGGTGTGAGCTTTTAAGAAATGACTGATCTTATCTCTAGTTGAGACAAAGACAGTAAAACTAGTCTGTGGGTTTAATAAAACAGTGGCAAAAATATCATTTAAAAAGCTGAAGCTCAGAGAATCGTCAAAAAAAGAAAAAGAAAGGAGTTCTCACAGTCTAGAAATGAATAATAAATGACTTTCATCCTCAGAGATATGCTGCGTTTGAGATCCACCTCCTTTTATCCATTACATCTGAATGTGTAAGCGATCTTGGTAATCATAGTTAAAGGGCTTAATCCAACTCTTAAAGCTTGCACTCGAGTCTGAAAGGATTAACCAGCACGTAATCAAATTACCTCAATAATATAACATGCTCTCATTGTCACTGCCGTGATCCACTGTAAATGTTGCAAGTCTCAGAACAAACACTCATTTAAGGGCTTACGGAACAGTTCAGGAGAAGTAAGATATGAGCTCAAGGTTTAAGAGGATTTCTCTCCATTGATCACTCAGAAGGCAGGAAGGTGAAGGAAACTTAAGTGTCACAACTTTACACAGCAGTCTGTCTAAACCCAACCAGCATAGGTTGAAATCAAGATCAAACAGAAAAGGTTCACGCTGAGCAGCAAACAGACTACTGGGAGGAAGTTCATAATGGAAAATAACACTCTCTGGGTGTGACCATAAATAACCCACCTCATCATCACTTTACACAGTAAGGCCTTACCAACTGACTACAGCTCTGAATGGCACTCTGGGGATGCCTGTAATTAGTTCCTGGTTTCTATGACGCAGATCAGTGTCCTGAATCAAACCAAGTTTGCATCTTTCAAATCTCCCCCAGTGCTGACCTTGAGCTGACCCCCTGTCATTCATATCGAGGTGGACGTTTTATCAGTAATTTCATTTATGTCGACACACGCAGACGAGGAGGAGCCAGAAGCGCCTTCGTTTTAATCCGTCACACCGTCCAAATGACGCCCCGGAGGGTAGGAAACACGAGGATGTTCTGTCATTGTTCCCGGCTCTATCAATGTGTTGTTGTAGAGAGGGGAAGCAGTTTACTTCCACATCGATGATTGCTCTATTTTCCAACCTGCCAGGTCAATATCTGGGGCATTAGGTGAACCAGAAGCTACTGGAAAAAAAAAATCATCAAGTCTGACTGACAAACTATTTTTATAATAAAGTTTATTGTATTCAATGGTATTCTTCAGTTATTTTCTGATAGATCTACAAGAAACCCTACTTTATTTAATATAATAGTTAGACCCTTTGGCTTTGTTTTCACAAGATTGCACTCAATTTGTTGGGGTAAAAATACCTCATCATAGGTCAAAAGCTATTCCTGTACCTATGGTGAGAGACAAAAATTTTTTTACACTAACAAACTAGCTGTGGGTTGTATATACCAATGGTATACCAAGGCTTAAAATACTTTTTCATCATACCACTTCGACGTTTTGCAGTGCTTTTAATGAGATGCTGGAGAAAGTTTTTTCTGGGTTTATTGAGCACACATTTAATGAAGCATTCCCTTTCTCCCCCAGTTGTTGGTGCCCACTGCCTGTCAACTGGGTTAAAGAGAGAAACTACACTATTGCCTCATGAACAAGAAGGAGAAATTAAGCTCTTTGCAAACATTTCTGGTCATAAAAAGACACTAAGGAACGTCAGCTATCATGTGACAGTCTGTAGGTTTACACGCACATCTAAATCGAGCTTTTGAAAAAAAGCTGACGAATAGCTTAACCAGTTTACATGTTTCTCAGAAAATCGAACGCTAGGTGGCGACGTTCGCCCTTTAATGGTGGATTTTTCCGGCTTTCCGAGAGTCACACAGATTGTAAACAAATGCTGGCAGCAGTGAAGCAGACGGAGTAAAAGCTGGATATGCATGAGTGAAGAAATGGACGACAACAATGTTGCAGCACACAACATTTTGTAAGTACTGTACTGTTTGATTGTGTTACACTTGTTGCTGCTGCTGCTGTCGTTGTTGTCGTACCAGTGTTGTTACTCCCGCTTCCGCGGTCTCATCACTTCTCGGCTGAGGCGGGATTGGAGTTTCCGGAGTTTCTAGCAGAGAAATTTGATTTACCATCGCATTATCTGGGTGCTTTAGTCAGATTACTCTAACTCTGCCCCATGTCTAAACAACATAAAGAGCTACAACGAATTAAATAACAATAACATAACAGCCTTTATCTGATTTTTATTAAAAGTTAATCAAAGTACATCCTCTCAGCTAGTGGTCGGTGATATAAAAGGTGGAAAGTAGAAATTATATAAATTTAGCTATTGATAGAGATTTTGACTATATCGGACTACTGCAATTGCAAAATTTGATGATGTCATCAAACTGTCATCAAGGAGGATAAATACTGATAAAATACTAAATTTGTTGTTTTCCATTTAACGGGAAAGAAAACTGTTGAACTTCAAGCATTTTTAATTCAAATATGCGCAGGTTTTTTTGTGCAATACTAAATTTATAATTAAGTAACCACGAAAGTGGATAATTTTTATTTTTGTAGGTTTAAAAAAAATACGATTTAGCTTTTAAAATATATAATATAAAGTTAAAATATCCTCATCTTTATTAATGTTGTTACAATTATTGTGTTGCATTTTTTGGGAAAAAGGTTTGAATATTTATTTTAATAAATTTTGGACAATACAAGTTCTTTAAATGGCATTTTAAACTTTTTTGAATTGCTTGTTCTGCTGCAATGTATCAGGAAAGTGAGAATGTTCATAAACTGTCATTTTGACATATATAAAGAAAATTATATATCGCGACAGATATCGTTACAGCATATGCTTTAGATTATATTGCAATATAAATTTGAGACCATATCGCCCAGCCCTACTCTCAGCTGATACATTTAAGGATATAAAATGCTGAATTTAGATGTGATGCGTTCAAAAACAAGGAACTAGATCGATCAGAATAGGAGAAAACTTTCCAATTCGGATCTTTGGCCAATTGATTCATTAATATCTAGTGCATCCTAGGCGCATGAAGGAGCGTTTTCGCAGGTCCTTCCTCCCTGCAGCTGTTAAGACTTTAAGATGTTAAGATAATGTTAAGATAATGTTAAGACATTGCTGCTTCCAACAAAATCAATAATGTTTACATCACTGCTGTAACTTGCACTATCTGACTCATTTAACAAACATTTCTGTGACTGCTATTTAGCACTATATATAGCACATATATATGTGCACATCTGTTTTTCTCAGTTTATATTCTGTTAACTATTTGTAAATAATAAGTTTACTTTTTTTACTTCCTATTTCACAACTCCACATCCATATTCTGTAAATATTCACTTTTTTTGTAAAATGATCCTACTCAGTTACACATACTAATCTGAGTATGCCACTTTATTTTTAATAACTGCACAATTGTAATTGTGTCCTTAATGCACATATATATTTCTTAATTCTGTTTTCATACCACTTCTATTATCTGTCAATTTGTTGCTGTTACAGCTGAATTTCCCCTTTGTGGGACAACAAAGGATTATTCTATTCCATTCTAACAAAAATGCTTGTTTAATATTTTATTTATGATTTAAAAAATAAGTAAGCAAACTGACAATCTGGTGAAATTTCCAAAACAGAGAATCATAACAAACTCTGAGCTATAAAGTTCAATCCAGGAACTAGATTCATTTCCTTTTTTTTTTTTTTTTGCTCTAGTGATTATAATCAATAGCAATTTGCAATTTATAAGAGGCTAAAAAGCAAAAAAATATATAATAATAAACACAGCTGTAGAGATGCTGATGATTTACTTGGGGATTCTAAATTAAGAACATTACAGGAAATTATGCTGCTTCAAAAGAGCAGGCTGTCCTGAGTGAGGGGGTGGGGTCCTATTAGAACACTGCTGGTAGAGAGAGAGAGCGAGAGAGAGAGCGAGAGAGCGAGAGAGAGAGAGCGAGAGAGAGAGAGAGAGAGAGAGAGAGAGAGAGAGAGAGCTCAAGTGGTTGCATAACACAGCAGGGAAAAAAAGAAAAAAACACTCTCTCATTCCTTGTCTTTGTTCCTGCCAGAGTCTCCTCAGAATCTAATAAACTCTAAACCAAGACTGCTCTTTTTTTAAACCTCAAAGTATCTCTCATTATCAACACACACACACGCACGTTTTCTCTCGATGCGCCTTAACAGCTACGTCTCATCCTTTGAAGTAAATGTTAAACCTGAACTGGTGAGGTGATGTCATCAAGGGCCGGGAGCGAGGGGTTGAAATGTTCCAAATGGAAAACAGTGGGGCCCTTCCTGAGAGCCGTCGCAGGACACAGTGTCTCTACGGCACTTCTCCGTTTCCCTTTTGGCCTGACCACAGACAACAGTCACAGTTGTGGCTGCAGTATCAAGGTGTCGCTTCCTGATTATTCACTGCGAAACTGCCGAGGAGTGGGGTGACATCTCTGTTGCCTGATGCAACTCGCCACTTCAGCTGCACAACTTGTGCATAAAGCATGAGACCGCGCTTAATCTCGATAAGCCTCAACACGAGATATGTTAAAAGCCTCCACAGCAAACCAGATGACTAAACATTGCACTTAAAGCTGCACAATGACAACTGTTTCCCATCAAACACTACAAATCACATTGCAATTACAAAGATTGCTGCCATTTCTAGGGCGCTCGTATTGCCAGGCATGGAAGGAAGAAAAAAAAAAAACGAAATACCAGAGGAGAATCAATGCTAACCTGGAGCTTTGTTTGTCAGGTTCTTATTTCCTCTCTCTGGCTTGTTTGTTTGCGCGAAGCTCACAACAGCTGCATGCAGTCACAGAACATTCTGGGTTCCTTAACTTAACACGTTCTCATGCCCCTGCAAATGACCAATAAAATATCTGTTCTACTGCAGCTCGCAAGACAGGTCAGTCCTTTCCTTTAAGGTCATTAGGATAGGGTTGCATAACCTGTGGGAAGACCACTGCAGACTGCCAACCACACACTGTCAGCATGACTTTCTGATTATCCAAGCGCTCTTGTTATGGAACAACTAGCAACACAGACCTAAAAAGAATGGACTCTTCATGGCATTGTTTTTGAACTCCAAGGCTTAAGCCCCAAAGATTAAAAGGACATTCCACCCCGAAGAGAAATAGAGTCTGGTGCTATCTTCCCCAGAGCTAGATAAGGGAGAAAAAGCATTTTGTAACCAGCCCAGTCATTCTCCTAATCAGTCGGTTTGCTTTAGCTTAGCATAAACAATTCAATAAAATGGGAACCGCTAGCATTTTGTGTGCAAAAGTGATGAAAATTACTTAATAAAAGATTCAAATTATTCCTAGTGACCTCAATGATATCATATTGATTTCAAATGAAAATAATAAGTAAGACGAAGGAACTGCAGGAGCCGATTTAGACTTGGGACTACAGTACGACAAAGCACCGCTGTAAGCCGCCGCTGAAAGGCACAAGGACATGACGCCGCGCCCGCAAAAGACACCTACAACCATAAACACAAATGCGTGAGCTGCCTCTTATTGAGTTTTCCCTGCCATAGTTTGAGTATGTTACAAGTCAAACGCAAGACAACAGAAATTATGCAACTTACTATGCTGCTACTTCGAAAAACTACCGGGTAGAAGTCTCGTAGGCACACATTTGTGTTTACAGAAGTACGTGGCTTTTGCAGGCGCTGCGTCAGTGGCGGCTTACAGCGGTGCTTGCCGTAATGTAGTAAAAATCGGCACCTGTAATTCCTCTATCTTACTTATTATTGTCATTTACAATCAATGTGATAATATTGAGGTCACCAAGGATAATTTCGATCAGTATTAAGTAATTTTCATCACTTTTGCACACAAAATGCTAGCGGTTCACACCCAATTGAATTGTTTATGCTAAGCTACAGCAAACAGACTGATCAATAGAATGACTGGCCTGGTTACAAAATGCTTTTTCTCCCTTATCTAGCTCTGGGGAAGATTGCAACAGACTAAATTTCTCTTAGGGATGGAATATCCCTTTAAAGATTTAATGGGGAAATTCCACAAAAATTCAACTGTATCCAGGCTTTAGTTTAATTTAAGAAAAACCATTACCTTTCACAACCTTGCAGTGCATTTTAAACAATCTATGAGGCCCAATAACAAGTTCCTAATAGTTATTTCTACTTTTAAATGGACGGTTGAGGACATCTGAAGTGAAGTTCTGTCAAAGACACTATTCATGGATTGTTTTCCACCAACAAATGCACACTAACAAAAAAAAACACACCTTGGTAAATATTTTTTTTTAAACCTGCTAATTCTTCTTTATGTCTTTGAGTTGATGACATCACAAGATGCACATGAGTCAAGCTGATCAGCTGGCAACAGTAATCACCTTTGAAGGGGAAATTTCATTTAAAACATGGAAATAACGATGGGGGGAGAAATCATTCCCAAGTGAGCATGGAAGCTTGCTTTAGGAAAGGAGAGACATTATCTCAAATACATTTCAAAACAAAATATCAAAACAAATAAAAAAACTGACCATTGCATTTCTAAGCTGTGTCTGCACCAACACCTGAGTCAAATCATTGAATTATCTCCTAAGCCTGTTTTCAAGTTTTGCAGCTGCTTGCTAATGATCCACTCATTTAAGTCAGCTGTGTTCAAGCAGGGAAACATCTAAAGCATGCATCACATCATCCCTTGTGGACCAGTTTTGCCTGCCCTTGTTTTACAGAAAGGTTTAGATCGTAGCTTCAGTGTCCTACCTGTGGTAGAAAACTGTCTTGGTATATTTTATTTAGTAAAAATTCTGATTTGTTAATGGTTAGTCAATAGACCAAGATCAGAGCGGACCTCTAACACCTTAAAACAACTTCAATATCAACAATGTCATAGCAGTTCATATGAAGCTCCTGTCAGTGGTTACCTGGTTTCATAAACAGCCAGAAAACACCAGAAAATCAATCATCTATTAGTTTTATTTGACACAAATCACATTGTTTATCTCAAGGTATCTTCAACCAACTAGCCCATTATCATCAGCCTAATTTGTTACACAACATGCCGTGGTTGTGAACATTTCCCAAACAGCTAAAATGCAATCAGCACCAGCATTGCTACAAGAAGCAGTTAAACAGAGCGTTTGGAGGAGTATTCAATAACCTAATTTTTAAAAGACTGGCAGCGTTTAGGAACTGAATCGAAGATGGCATTTATGAAACTAGCATTAAATATCAGCTGTAAGGGCTGCTCTATGTGGTGCATTCATCCAATCAAACTCTGTGACAAATGTCAGCAGGAAAGAGACCGTGAGCTTATGTTATCCCAATGCTAATCTAACTTTGTTTTAATTCGGAAGCTCAGTGATTTTACTGCTTTTTTGTCTTGAATTAGGCAGATCAAGATCAAACTCAACTGAGGAGCTTTAAACATGGCTGCCACAACCGTTTTGTATCCGTAGTTGGTTTCCATAACCCTATAACTCTTGAAGAAAACGCTCCTTTCCTGTGATACAGCTCAAAGTAGAATCCAGAGTAGCAGCAATAAATATTATATTTACACGAGGCAGTTATCCTGACTGGTAAGTATGCTTTGAATGTTATATTGTCAGGTTAATTATTGGTGGTGCATCCCCCTCTTATCTCCATCTCCTCTAGAAAGTGGGCTGGAGTTGTTTTAAGATGATGAAGGTCTTGACCCTCCCTCTTGCTTTAACCAACTGGATCCACAAATCTGGAGTTAAACTAGTAAAGTCATTTACTGCAAGTAAAATATTAACTGCTTCAATTTATGTAAACATAACCTTACTTCAAAGATTGAAAACGATCCCTTTAGGGCGTGGTGGGAAACTTTACTACGGGCTAAAATCTTATAATATTAATATGTTAACTTGTCTGAGCTAACAAGGTTGCTTTCCCAGAGATGTTGCTTTCTGCACCTGCAAAGGAAGTCCGACTGTCCCCCACTGTTTTCCTTATCTTCTGTCCTTGGGACTCTGTAAGGTAGAGCAGGGACTCTGACAGAGTTTTTACCACGACCTGTTCATGAGCGTCTGATTCTGTAAGCTCTCGTATCATGGATATTAATAAACCTGACTGCTTTTCACCTCAACAGTGCCTGGATAAGGGGTGAATGAGTAAAAGTGCAAAGGTCAAGGTGTGTGTACCTGCTCGCGCTCATGGGGGAGGAGTGTCACTGATGACAGGACCAAGGGGGAAGCACTTGGACACCTGGGGTTCCTTCCCTCCAAACTGCCGTGGCTGAGTTTATACCGAGGGCCGTTTTTCAACAGCCTGCCATTGTTGACTGACCGCTTAGCGGCTAGCCGCAACCTCTGACGGAAAGCGGGGTTATCAACAACCTCTGACAGATCGTCCTGATTCCTCAAATACCGCTCAATGTTCTTAAGCGAGGAGCCGTGGGTATCATCCAGACCCTCGATGGCCCTCTTGAGTATTTTATTCCAATCGATATGGCGTAGATCACTTAAATTCCATATAGATTCTTTTGACGGCAAAGGTGCATTTGCAGGCAATATTGATCCGGTTCTTCCAGGGTTTCCCGGGTCCTTGTAGGAGGCGCTTCCTTTATTTGTAACCTTAAGGACCGAGCCATCGTGTACACTTAATTCCAATTGCTCAAGGACGATCTTCTTGTCCAGTCCATGCAACGTCGACACCGCATGACAAATTCGCTCCTCAGAGGGCCTCTGCTTTTGCCTCTTAATTTTCTGTATTGCTTCGAGAATCCACTCCGTGTAGAGAGGGTTTGCAAGTTTTACCATGGTTGAACAATGAGCCTCACAGAAACGTGATCCATAAAGATTCCCTCTTTCTGCAGCCGAAAGCGAGGTACATCCACATCCTTAAGTAAAAGGTCAGCAAGTTAGGCTCCACAACAGCATCCAGAAATATGTCCTCAATCCAGAGAGAGCTTGAGGAAAAAGTTGGCACGAGTAAATTCCACACTTGTGTAGGTATCACATGGCCTGGAGTAGGTCTTTATTAAAATCCGAGATCAAATCTGCAAAAAAAAGGAAAAAAAGGAATACTGAGATCATATATTAACTATTCACAATATGCATAGAAGCCAATTGTATATTTGGTATTAACCAGTTATAGATCAACTGATTGGTTGATTAATCAGTCAGATAAGATTTTTTTCTCTTACAAGATTTCTGGCTTTGGCTGTTTGGGATGGTTGATTTTACTTCCTGGTATTTACTGCAATGATGATAAAGGTGATGACAAAAAATACTGAAATTCAACAGTCATTTGGCTATAAAGCCATTACTCCATTTAGTCTAGGGCTTAATAAAAAAATATTACCTTTAAAGAAAAGAGAAAAATCTCTGCCGCATTAGAATGACAAACTTTAATAGACTTTATTAGGATGTGACAGACCAACACAAAGTAGTACATAAAAGTCAAGTGGAAGGAATATAAGACATGGTTTTCAAAACTTTTTACATATACAAATCCAAAAGTGTGCCGTGCATGTGTATTCGCTCCCCCTTTACTTCTGATGGCCCTAAATACAATCTAGTGGAACAAACTGGCTTCAGAGGTTTGCTATTAGTAAATAGAGCTCACCTGAATGTAGTATGAGCTAAAGAGTTTTGGAGGTTTGCTAGAGAACAATAGTGAGGGGGGGAAAAAAACTAAGAATACACCAAACAGGTCGAGTTAAGGTTCTGGAGAAGTTCAAATCAGGGTCACGTTATAAAACATTAGTTGTGCACTTCGTGAATCCGGCCATTATAGATGAGTGGCAAAAATAAAGTCATTATTGGCCATAAAAACGTACAATTAGCACTGTAAACGTGGTTCTCTGGTCAGATTTCTGTGAAAATCATACAATTCACATCAGGCTGTACACACCATCCCCAAGGTAGTGGCAGCATAATGGTGTGGGGAGGACTTTATTCAGCGGGAACTGGGAAGCTGGTGAGAGTTGATTAAAACAAGCAAGTTGGTAGAACACCTGTTAGAAGCCACAAACTATTTCTGACTGAGGCTGAGGTTCAACAACCTTTCTCAACCACCCTTGTCTAGTCAAAGTCTGGACCTAAATCTAAACGAGAATCAATGATAAGACCAGCAAATTTTGTCTTCTTAAAATATGACTGAGCTTGAGCTTTTCTGAAGAACGGCCAAACATAGCAGTCTCCAGGAGAGCAAGGCAACCAGACATGAATCTAAAGACCTGAAGCTGCAATTGAAACAGTAGGTTGTTTTAGAAAGCAATAACTCGAGTGGGTCTGAACATAAACGAATGCCACGTTTAAGAGATTTTTATTTGGAATAAAAAAGAAATAATAATTAAAAGTAAGCATCACTTTCCTTCCACTTCACAAATATGCATTACTTTGTGTTAATCCATCCATCCATCCATTGGGCGAGAGGCGGGGTACACCTTGTGTTTGTCCATCACAACCAATTCATAGCAAACATATTAAAGTTTGTGGTTGTTGCGTGGGAAAATGTGGAAATGTTACAGGGGTGTGAATACTTTTCCAAGTGAATGATGATCATAAATAAGAGCATTCAATACTTTATGTATACGTAAAAACAAGCACATCAGATGCCCTGTATTCTAAACATTAGCATCAGCCATGTAGTGTAAAAAAAAGGTTAAAGCTAAGGAATGCAGGACTTTAAAAAGATGTGCTAACACACAAGAAACAGATGGATAAAAACAGATGCAGGCGCTGTCATGGCTGCTAAGGAAATCAAAGTGACTTAATCCGTAGTCTGACACCGTAATCCGCACACCAAACCAGATGTCCAATTCAAAAGAGACCGTTTTCCTAATAAAAAAGGGCAAATTATTCACACTCTGACAGCTATCTAGAAACTTCTTGTGACCTGTGGAAAACTACTCACTGTCTCTTCGACAGATCCATATTTTCGGTTTCGGATTCCTTCGAAAGTTTACATTTATTTCAACAGCGCGTTATTTTTGGAAAACAAAATGAAACACAACTGCGTGGAGTGCCTGCTTTATAAATACACGAAATGTCAGAAAACAGAACAACAAGCTAAAGTTTTAACCGTGAGCTGCCCGCGCGACACTTTTTGACAGCTCGACAAACGAGCAACCCGATCAGCGCGAGCCTTAATGACACCCGTATAATCAATGCTCACATCCTGACAGCTGCTCCGACACCATGTTTACCCCCCTCCACCCCCCCACCCCTACCCCCACGGAGCCATTTGCCCGAAGAAAGGAGAAGAAAAGCAGTAATAGCTGCGTAACAAACCCCCAAGAGTCGCGCTCCGCCGAGTTGGGCTGATAAACGTCAAGTGCTGCCAGCTTTACCCCCGATGTCACCTAAACTAGCGGTCGCCATTTTGTTACAATGTTGTAGTTTACATGAATCCGACATGACGCTGATTACAATCCAATGGAGTCTCATTAAACCTCACCTAACGCTAATGCGCCCTCCCCAGCAACTTCAATATTGGCTGTAAAGGCGAGATCCGATCCCTGGTTTGATAAAGCGCACGTCAATCTTTATGTATGAGCGCACTCCAAGCGGCGCGTCACTGGCTGTGTGATCTGTCACTTCACTCCGTTAACCCGCCTCTTAAGGTGCCTCTGGTGATGAATCGATAGCACTCGCCTCTAAACGCTCGTAAAAAAACGCCGAATTTTACGGCTCGAGTGGACATAAAAGGGTTGTTAATAAGTTACAAACGCGTGGTAAAGGACGTGAACCGGCTGGAATAAATATTTAACCTCGTTGGCGCGGCGTTTAACACCGGCCCACCTTTACTCGGATTCCTCCTTGAAACAGTTGGTTACACTTGAAAGTGATTTGGATCATTTTAGACTTTAATTGGCTGTTTGTTAAATCGATCATTTGTTTGCATGAAAACGCACCGACTTAAAGCGGAACGCGTTTGATTTATTTTAAGACTTCCAGGTTGCTCTGCAAGGCACAATAACAGCAACGTAAATAAAAATGTACCCAAGCTGTCGCCTCTTTATCCTGGTTACGTTTCAATGTATTCCCCCCCGCTCCTCTGAGATATTTAACGTTTAAACTACGTGACATAGATTAGGGATTATAAATGCACACATTTCGTTGAGATAATAATTGTGATTAGAAGAAAAAGTGGCAGTATTAATGTCCACCATAACTATCAAATGCCTTCTTATGAGAAGAATTAGTAAGAGCCCGGAGGAAGAAAAGACGTTCGGCAGGGGAATACAAGTTAACACCGCTTCTTCTCAGTTATGTAGCCTATCGCCAGCTCCATATTTTTTCAGCTTCAACTCTCGACTCCCATATTACATTTACACGCTCTTTAATATATATATATATATATATATATATATATATATATATATATATATATATATATATATATATATATATATATATATATATATATATATATATATATATATATGTATATATATATATATATGTATATATATACACCGTATTCCTAAGATGTTGCGCAAACCTATTCGGCTGTAGCGGAGACGACCCAATTAACGCCAAGTTTCGCGCGAAGATGAACGTGCATCAGTACATATAAAATTAAAGAGCAGACGCTACGGTAAATATTTGCTGGTAGTTTACCTCTTCCAAGTTTTCCCCCCTCTCTCTCGGGTACTCCTCTTCTTTATCACCTCGAATGGGGTAAAATGCGAAGCGATGTATCCAAGCGATTTCGTGGGATTATTATTCTTTTTATTTTATTTTTTTGACGTGTTAAAAGCGAAGGCTGGAAAGCTCTCGCCGAGACATGTACAGGACCTGATAACAACTAATTGAAAGGTTAATCTACATAGCAGCCTGTGACAAAGTGGTACCCTCCCCCTTCTTCTTCTTCCTCTCCCACTGTAGACATCCCTTTACTTCAGCGTAGCGGACCGTCGCCCCTTTTTTAGTGCGCTCCTCACAATGATATTGTCAATTTCACTTTTTTTCTCTCCTACTTCATCAGCACGTCCATTGATAAGCCAAGATTAACATTTCACAGTTCTTTTATAGTCTGCATAATCTATTATTATTTTTCCTTTTTCATTATTATGTATGTAACGCCTATTAACACCAATCCCCATGGGTGTTTTAAACTTCTATTTATGTAGCCATGTTAGGCATACTTTTCATTTTTAAAGAATCTATTTCCTGCAATTGACATAAAGGACATTTAACACCCTAATCAGGTAATTAACTCCACCAAGCTGAATATAGAGCTATAGCAATATCACTAATGCAAATATATGATTTAATTTTTTCCACCAGTGCTCCCTTCACTTAACTCTCTAGCACCATAAGAAATACCAGAAAGCTCATTTCTAATGCAGTAATGCTGATGTAATTAGAGAGATAATTGGTTACTTCTCATCAGATAACAAACACATACACAGTACTGGATGTGGAGCCCAAATGAAAGAATTTCTCTCCTGTAGAGACCCATTAAATGACTAATTTAAATAATCTAATACGCTTGTTAATAATCTTTTCATTTGGCCATCAAGAGGGTGGACAGTTGACACAAAAATAAAACCCTTAAAGGTTGATTGCACTGGATCCGCACCCAGATCAGTTAGTTATTAGTCTTTTTGATGTTAAGACAATTGATGAGTTCTTGTGAACCCTTGACAAATACTAAATGCACTCAATTGCCACTTAATTATGCACACTTCCTGATCCAAGGATGAGCTGCTTTGATTCTTTGTGGCATAGACTCAACAAGTCTTTAAAAAAGTTCCTCAGAGATTTTGGTCCAAGTTAGTATGACAGTATCTCGCAAAAGCTATCAGATTTCTCACATGCGCATCCATGATATGAATCGCCTGCTCTATACACCTCAAAGGTGATTTGTTGAATTGAGATCTACTCACTCTCGAGGGTATTGGTGTACAGTGAAATCACTGTCAAACGGATGGACGTGGTCAACAACAATACTCAGGAAGGCTGTGGCATTTAAATAATGTGCAAATCAGTACTAAAAGATCCAAAGAGTGCCAAAACATATTCTTCACACCACCACATCTCCAGTGCCAGCCTTGATATAGTGAATTTATGCTTCATGTTGTTTCTATCAAATGCTGACCTTTGAATGCCACAGCTGACTCAGACAGACAACTTTTTCCAGCTGTATTTGTCCAATTTTGTGGAGTATGTAAGAATTGTAGCCATAGTTTCCTGTTCGTATCTAGAAGAGCCATCCAGGGTGCCCTTATGCTGCTGCAGCCCATCTGCCCCAAGGTTTATAACATGCTGTGTATTTAGAGATGGTATTCCTCATACCTTGGTTGTAACAAATGACCATCTGAGCTGCTCTTGTCTTTCTATAATCCCAAACTGGTCTGACCATTTTTCTCTGACATCAAGGTATTTTTTATCCACACAACCGGCAGTCATCAAATATTTTCTCTTTTTCGGAAGATTCTCTGTAAACCAGTGAGGTGGTTGTGTGTAAAAGTCCTATTAGATCAGTGATTTTATGTTCAGACCAGCCAATATGGCAGTAACAACAAAGCAATGTTTAAAGTCACTCGCAGTAAATTGAAAAAACTAGTTAGACAATTAGAGTACTTGGCTGGTTTGAATTTTACCTAAAGAACAGGGACTTCTTTGTTTCAATAGGAAATTTTTCATCAGAACGAAGAGAAATCAGATGTGGGGTACCCCAGGGCTCCATCCTGGGGTCCCTCTTATTTAATATCTACATGCTCCCACTAGCCCAGATTATAACAACCAATAAAATTAGCTACTAACTATGCAGATGATACTCAGCTCTACATTACGATGTCACCAGGTGACTTTGAACCCATCCAAAAACCCTAAGTAAATGCATCGAGCAAATCAATGGATGGATGTGTCATAACTTCCTCCAACTGAACAGAAACAAAACAGAAGTAATTACTTTTGGACCTAAAGAGGAATGATCAACAGTCAGGACACAGCTTCAGTTAATACAGCTAGAAACTACTGTAGTAATGGACTCAGACCTGAACCTCCAGGGTCACATATAGGTAATAACAAGGTCAGCCTTCTATCACCATCCTAGAAGAACATTTCTAGGATTAAAAGACTGACATCGCAACAGGACCTCGAAAAACTCATCCGTGCGTTTATCTCTAGTCGGATTGATTACTGCAACAGCGTCTTCACAGGTCTGCCTGAAAAGTCAATCAGACAGCTGCAGCTGATCCAGAACGCTGCTGCTCATGTCCTCACTAGAACCAGGAAAGTAGAGCACATCACCCCAGTTCTTAGTCCTTACACTGGCTCCCTGTAGATCAGAGAATAGACTTCAAATTACTTTTACTAGTTTATAAATCATTGAATGGCTTAGCACCAAAGTATGCTGAAGATCTACTATTGCTATACCAACCCCACTAGAACACTCAGGTCCTTTAATTCTAGTCTACTCACCATCCCTAGAATTAGAACCAACATGGAGAAGCAGCTTTCCGTTTCTATGCTCCTCTAATCTGGAACAAACTTCCAGACAACTGCAAAGCTGCTGAAACAATTAGTTCTTTTAAATCACAACTAAAATGTATCCTAAAAATGCTGCCTTTGAGTAATGCTTTGATGTGTCATATGTTTTGTGTATGCTTCTTGGTTTATTGCTGTTTTTACTTTATTTTCTTTGTGTTTAACTGCTATTTTTATTTTACCGCTTATTCATGTAAAGCACCTTGAATCACCTTGTTGTTGAAAATGTGCTATACAAATAAAATTGCCTTGCCTTGCCTAGTAGGTCCAATTTAAAATAAAAACAATTTCAAAAGAACATTCATTTCAATGCCTAATCTTTTTTATCTCTAGAAAAGAAAGTGATTTATTACCAGGGAAACACTAAATATTTAATTTGTTGCAGTCATTAAAAGGAAGATATCGACAAAGATGGGTATTCTAAAGAAAAACACTGTAAGTTGTTGGAGGGATTTCTTGCATGTATAGCCCGTTTCATATCACCCCACAGCATCTCAATCAGATAAAGATCTGCGTTTTGACACAACCTGAACTTCCTTAGTTGTCAGCCAGTCATCGGTGGATATGCTGGCATGCTTTGGGTCATTATTATCTTGAAGGCTCCGGTTCTGTTTTCACTTTTTTCCCAGATGGTCTCACATTTTTTCCAAACACCCCTTGATACACAAATTCAAAGTGGATTCTATTATGGTGAGCTGACCAGGTCCCTCAGTAGCAAACATCCCCAAATCGTGACACTTCCACCTCCATGCTTCACTGTTTGTATGAGATTCTGTCCTGCAATGCTGGACAGCAGAACTGAGGACACCAAACATTCTGGTTACATTCTGGTAACCAAAAAATCTATTTTAGTCTCATCTGTCCAAGAACAGCATAAGAAGTCCTGGTCTTTGACCACATTCTCTCTGGCAAACTCCACTTTTGCTTTCACATTTTTCTTTAAGAGCAAAAGTTTCTCTTTGTACACGTTCAATGAAAGTTTAACTCCCACAGTCTCTTTCTGATTGTACAGGCAAATCAACAGTACCAAGACTCTGCAATAGGTCCAGTGATCACATTTATGGGACTTTTGAGACTTATTTTAGCATCCTGCAGGCTGCTCTCAAAGTAAACTTCCTTGAAGAGCCAAACCTAGGCATATTGGCAGTTCTTTTTATTCTTCTCCACTTTCCCAGAATTTCCCATACAGTGGAATGTCAGATTTAAAAATTATTTGAGACCTCTTCAAATCCATGATCAAACTTATAGGCTGCTACAATCATCTTTCTGAAGACCTCAAACAGCTCTTTTAACATCAATATTATCTTTACCTTCACTTCAGCAGTTAGAAGTACACCAAAATAAATGTATCAGTTTTAAATATGGAAGGCAAGGCAAGACAAGGCAATTTTATTTGTATAGCACACTTTCAACAGCAGGGTAATTCAAGATGGTTTACATGTTTTGGTGATTTAAAAAAAAACATAAAAGAAACACACATTACACATGATACACAATAAAGCAAGAGAAAGATAAAAAAAAAGCAAGAGAGCATGAACACATTTCATACATATGACATCAAGCATTTACTCGAAGGCAATTCTAAACAGATGGGTTTTTAGTCTCGATTTAAAGCAGTTCAGAGTTTCAGCAGCTCTGCACTCGTCAGGAAGTCTGTTCCAGATAAGGGGAGCATAGACACTGAAAGCTGCTTCTCCATGTTTAGTTCTGAGTCTAGGGATGTTTAGTAGGCTAGAGTTGGAGGACTGTGACAACAGGTCTTCAACATATTTTGGTGCTAAGCCATTTACTGATTTATAAACTAGTAGGAGTATTTTGAAGTCTATTCTCTGAGCTACAGGGAGCTAGTGTAAGGACTTTAGAACTGGGGTGATGTGCTCTACTTTCCTGGTTCTAGTGAGGACGCGAGCGGCAGCGTTCTGGATCATCTGCAGCTGTCTGGAAAGCCTTTTTCAAAATGGTAAGTAACAATGTTTTAATAGTGTGTTCCTTTGATACCCCTGTGTGTAATATTAGCCATTTTAAGCAGGATTAAAAGTGGGGTTGTCCCAATTTAATCCTTACCAGACACTGCAACATGAAATTTTATATAACGGGTTAAAACGTATTTTCTTTACTTTAGTTGTTGAGTTATATTACTTGAAACTTTCAGTTGTAAAAAAAATTAACTTCCAGTTTTTTCATGTTCTTATGCAAAGTTTGAACCTTGATAAGTTGCAACCATATTACTGGTTGATCCCCTATTTTGTTCTACAATTTAACAGGTTAACCTAACAAAGTGGCTGGTGCATTTACACTCCATAAACAATGTTTTTGAGTGGACATCGCTCAACTTTAATTGAAGGTCCCTCATCAGTCCACATTATCGGAGAGGGCCTTGTTGGCTATTCTTGTCATTATCTACATGTTTTTATTGAACTGTAACAATTAGTTATGTCACTTTCTGTTATATCTATTGACATTTTAGAAATGTCCAAGCATGTGAAATATGAATAAATAGATTTTGATGCCTTTGGGGAGCTGGTGTCATGATAAAGAGACTGACCAGAGAGAAAAAAAGAAAAACTGCCTATGTCTGGCTGTAATGAATGCCACCCTGGGCCCCAGCAGGTCCTCCACTGCTGCATGGGTCCAGGGATAATTTGAATTGGAGCATGTGCCATAGCAGTCAGCCCATCCCCCTCCTCAATCCCTGCCAACTGCCTCACTGGTGTTCACAAACACTGCTGTCCATCTGCGGGGCAAAACACTGGCTAGGACCCCAGTTACTCCTTTGCAAGCATTATTATTAATATTATTACTATTATTGACAATAACTATATTTGTTTGCGAACTAACTATCATAAATAAATGTCACAAAATCAAATTTTTTAGTCGTTTAAAAGTGAAGTTTATGTTTTGGTTACAAAATGAAAATAAAAGATATTGTAGACCAAGCTGTACAATTTGTTAAAGTTCTTAATAAATTACATAGCATAATAATATAAACAGTATGTTAAATGTGCTTAAGTTTGTTTTTCCTCTGTGTTCACAAAGCAGGGCCAAAGTTTGTCGGGGAAAGTGAGAGAAGTAGTTTCCCTCATTGTGGCAGGCATCCTCATTACTTAATCATGGCTCCCTCTCTTTTTGTGTTTGTGTTTTGCCATCTGTCATCTTGAGAAGCAAATGAACCAGCTGCCATATAGTCTTGTCCAATCAGAATGGTGGACCTTTTCAAAGCGCATCTGTGGAAAACCTTCAAAAAAAAAAAGGCTGATTACAAAAAGAATCAGAGTAGTTAGTGACATTTTGGAGGGATAAAGTTTTTTAACCTGTAAGATCTGGTTTAGTATGTATGCAAAAGCAAAAAAACAAAAAATGGATGTAACAATTGGTTCAATAGGAGCAAAAACGGCTATTCTCACACTTCACAGCGGAACAGATGAGTGCTGAATTATTTCAAACACTTGAGACACTGCCCAACAGTTTCTGCTGTCGGGTGGAGGGGGGGGTTGCTCCCTCTGATCCCCGTCTCCAACCCCCAGCGACAGCACAGCTGGGTACGAAGGATCAGCCTAATTTTCAGGTCCCTTTAATGGTCGTGGCGAAGAGCAACCACTAATCCCTTAAACTGAGAAAAATGATCTCCTGCTGCCCTGCAGACACAGAGTCCAGTTTGGACCCCAAGTAGCAATGGGGGTGATGGGGGAGGCTGGGTGGCTCAAGCAGTTTCAGGGTACAATTTCCAAAATGTGAGAGTAGGGTGCTTCGCTAATTAAATAAAAGAAAGGAACTTTACAAACTCTTTGTGCTTTGTACTATACATCACCTGTTGGTTTAAGAAATCAATATTTTATCTGACTTTGTATTGGTCAAGACAGGATTAATTTGTTTTTGTTATTTATATAGAAACAAAACCATTACTTCCAGTTTAGTTATGTTATTGATGCTGGCAAATATCATCTTTTAGAGCCATTTAGTCTACAAATATGCAAAGTATGAAAGTCAAATCAAAATGATGCTTTCGACTATTTTCCGAGGCAGAAAAGTAATTTTAAAGGCAGTTTTTGACAGAAAAACCGCTTTTGTATCCAGGTCTCTCTTAAATATGGGACCTGGATGGATAGCACATTTCGGATCTTGAGGTTACATCTGGAACACCATTGTCAGATGGACTATTGTTGTATGGGACACAGACCGTTTTCTTGACCAAAAAAAAGATACAGATAAAGATCTTTTATACAGAACATATGGGCAAACTCTTTAAAGTGAGGAAGATTAATTTTTCCTCACACACCAAAAAACAGCTGTCTTGGACCCAGTACTATAAGACAATGAGAGTCTTGAGAAAAAATAACCCAAACATTAAGGAAGAGGACATGATAGTTAATGTAATGGAGACAGCTGACAGCTAGAGCAGGGAAACAACAGCCAGACCACAACTACAGAAGCAACTGTGTGTTGTTTGTGAGCATAAGGTTTGTCAGGTAAGAAAAGGCTTTGTGCAAATGTTTTTAATTTGTGTGTGTGCTCTGTCACATGATTAGCTTTATCTGTAACTGGTTTTCTTCTTTTGTGGTGTGCAACATTACTATATTGTGGTTTAATCCTCATGATTAAAACATGGACTGATTGTGTGGAGAAAATTTAGACTTGCTTCAAATTTCTGTCTTTCGAATGACTTTTGAATTTTGAGTTTTTGTCACAAGCAGAAACTCTTCACTGTGGAGAATGACAGACAGACTGGGCTTGAGACAAAATGCTTTTAAATCCCTTAGTGGGGAGCCAGATTGTGAGGTACCCAAACTACCACTCTGAATACTTCTGACTTCCTCCTCATCACTAGATGAACAACATGTAACTCTTGGTTTTCTATTTTCTTCCTGGGTGACCATTGTGTTCTGTGCTGATGACAAGTTCGGTGTTCCAGAATTTACTTTCATCACTTTTCAACAACTTTTGCCTGTATTTTCAATTGAAAAGGAGAAAAGGGGCAAAATGATGAAATATGCCCAGTAAGACATAGAAAGAAGTCAATAGTGGTAATTTATCAAGAATGTCTGCAGCAGCCAAACTGCAAATCATGTTTTTTAACTGAATTTTTCAAAACTGAAACAGAATGACAAACTTCTTTATCAGCAGACATCAAATACAATTACTTTGTAAAATGGTAGCCAGGATTCATTCTTCAAACCGCTACAGTGCCTGCTATGCTTATCCACACACCTGATCAAGATTTGTAAAAAGGCCTCAAATAAATCAAGCCTTTATTGCAGCAGCATAATCTTAAACTGAAGAATTTAGAAAACATTTAATTTCAGTGCATTTATTCAAGCAGGGAAAAAATATCCAATGTTAGGAAATATGTTTCTCTACAAAACCAACAGTCCCAAATGTATTGGTACATGTAAACATTTCTATAAAATCAGTGGAACTGAAACATTTTTTAAATTAATGGTTTTTACTTTTAATTAGCCTGACTTCCTGTAACCCTGGTGTTTAAACTTGTTAGGGCAGATGGTAGTAATCAACTCCTTGAAATATCAAAACATTTCGAATGGAAATCTGGAGGGTTTCTGAACATTGTCATCAGGTCTTCCAGCAACAAACAGCCAAATCAACACAGGAATTGTTTTACCAGACATGCACTAACCCATTGAATTTACAGAAATAAGGATTGGCTTTTTAAAATAAAAAGAATTGTGTGACATTATGCTACTGCAATACATTTATTCTGACGGTTTTTACAAATTTTCACAAGGGGGGGTGGGACAATAAATGTGGATAGAGCTGTAAATATACCTCTTCTGCATCACTTTTACCTCTTCATGACTAAAAAACTGAAAGACAGAAAAAGTGCCACCACCGGCCTACTGGCTAATCGATAACTGTTCATAAAATAACTGAGCAGCAGTTGAGAAGTGGATCGTAATGCTCTTTGTTAATTTGTATTTTGTGGTCACAAGTTGGTCGTAACTCTTAGATAAGGGAGCAAAAAACGTCACATTTAGAACCTCTCTACTGAGAAAGTCTTGAGATGTCCCCATAGTATGATGCATTTCTCAGGTGTTGATCAGTTTCTTCTATACATTTTAATTATATTGTGAAATATCTTCAAATATAACATGAAGATGATGGACAATGGACCAAGACAGTGTTTACTTTACTAATTGTAACTTATAACCTATTCAGGCATTCAGCTTTTGATTCTCAAATGGCAGCTTCTGCTGGAATGCGGCTTTTCCTATAAGCACCTTCCAGCGGTCGTTAGTACATTGTTTGAATTACAATATAATATCTCAGTTGCTTATTATAGCTTTTATAAAACAGTCAAGCTGCAGCAGTTATTCGCATAATGGTCACAGGAAATAGAAAAATTCACGTAAACCCTGAAGAGTACAAATTGGTACAATAAGCATCTTGTGGGAATGACAGTTTGGATCCATCAGTGAAAATCCGGTTTCTCTGGGAAGGTGCATCCGACCCGTCTGATGATAATGTTGGCTGCATAGTGTCCGGCCCGGATGCACTCCTCCAAGGACTGCTCTTGGACCAGTGCAGAGAGGAATCCTGACGAGGAAGAGGAACTGAGGTAAATCATCAGTCACCTTCAGATTTTAAGTATTCCAGAATTAATCTAATCTTTTTAAGCTTAGACATGTATATAGGTGTGTTTAATAAACAATACCCATAGGTAATGTATGTAAAGCTAATTAGAATACAATATCATACCTCCAACAAAGGCATCTCCTGCTCCATTGGTATCCACAATGTCATTCTGGTCAATGTCCAAAACAGGAAACATGGTCACTTTATCACCTGTGATCAGGAAATAAGATGATGGTTACTTAAAACGCCTTGAAGTCTCTTTACAGTGAATGCTTAAGTATTTATATCCCACAAGCTTCTTCACATTTTGTCACACACAAGTCAATGTATTTCAATTAGATTTATTTTACATGTTCTCTACTTTATCTACTTGGTCACAACTCAAGTAGAGAACATTGTACAAACTCAAAGTAGAGCACATTGTAAAAAAGAATAAAAAGAATACCTGATTAAATACATCGTTTTACAAACCAATCCTTGTAAACGTGATGCGCAATGGCTTCTAGTTTCACAAGTTCTAAAGTTATCTGTTCAAAATAGCTCAAGTTTAGTCAGATTAGATGGAAAGCATATGGACATATTTTCATTCCCTGCTGTAGACCAGTTGTACGTTTAAGGTCATTGTCTTGGTGAGAGTGACCCTCCAGTCTAGTGTAAAAATTCCTGCACTCTCTAACCAGGGTTTCAGTAGGATTTTGCAGTTTTTAGTGTAATTTATCTTCCCGTCAACTCTGACCAGATTCCCTATCCTTGCAGAAGAAAAGCATCTCCACAGCATGAGGCCACAACCCCTATGTTTAACAATGTTACAGCTTGCTCAGGGACATGTGCAGGTTAATTTTCTGGCCGTGTTTTATATATATCCCAAAAGTTCCGTTTTGGTCTCATCTGACCAGAACACCGTTTGTCATGTTTCCATGCGCTCCATATGTTTGTTTGATGGTTGTTTTTTTGGGGGGCAAATTTTAAAAGCCACCTGGTATGTTTTCTTTTTCAATAAAGGCTTTTTTCTGGCCACTCTTCCATAAAGACCAAAACCTTGTAGAGCAAGACTAATAGTTTGTGAATCTCTGTAGCTCTTCCAGAGTTGCTGTTCATGGACTGATGATTTCTATCAACTTCTGAGCCAGTCACAAAACAGATGTATTTATATCGGAATTAAATTACAAACAGATTCATTATTTACTAACATCTGAAGGCACTTGGTTGTACTGGATTTTATTTAGGGGTATTGTGGTAAAGGGATTGAATACAAATCCACATCACACTGTTTACATTTTTATTTCTAAAACTCTTTAAATCCTCATATTATTTTCCTTCCACAGCCTAATTATGCACCACTTTCTCTAAGTATAACACATACAATAACATACAATAGAGTTTGTTTTGGTGATTTCCCAACACGATTAACAAGGTTAAATAATCACTTAGTTCAGCGTAATTTTCTTCAGTGTTACATTTTAGTTGGAATAATAAAGAGAAATAGTAGAACATCTTTGAACTCCACACATTTTAAATCTGGAACAACTCAGACCAGATAAACAGCAATGCTGCTGTTCAGATGTTCGTCTTGCTAAGGAAAACTACTTACCACATCACACACAGAGTGGTTTTTACTTTTCCCCACTCCTGTCAACCTTAATGCTTGGTATGGACTTTTATGCCTTCCTAGGGATAAACTATCCCAGCTTTGGTGATCAAATGTGTGCAAAGTTAAAGAGCTTTAGCGCTAGAAGTGGTTAGTTTGCACTGAGCGAGACGGTTGACCGCAAAAAAATAAAATGGATAAATAAATAAAGAAAAACATTAACCACATTCAGTTTTTAAAATTTTGTACATAACTACAAATAATCTGAAAGCACTTTCTATAGTGAGAAAACCTTTCACTCAGAAGCATGGAGGGGGGGGGTTGTTTCAGACAATAGAGAGGTTTTGTGTGTTACAAAAGTATTCACATCATTACAACTTTTTTTTTTACATTTTGTTACAACCACCCTCCATCCATCCAACATCCATACCAACTTATCCTTGCAGGGGAGGTGGTGCCTATCTCCAGCGGTCATTGGGCAAGAGAAAGGGTACACCCTAGACAGGTCACCAGTACATCACAGAGATACACAGGACATACCACCATGCACACACACACAAACACACACACGCACGCAAGTCAACAGTGCTACCAACTGTGCCACTGTGCAGCCGTTACAGCCGTTACAACCACCAACTTCAATATAATTTATTGTGATTTTGTGACATAGGTCAACACAAAACAGTGCATAATGTTAAGTAGAAGGAAATTGAAACAACATTTTCATTCTTTAAAATTTAAATCTGAAAAGCGAGATGCACTAAGTCAATACTTTGTAAAATCACCCTTCATTGCAGTTAAAGCTTTAATTCGTTGAATTTTTTTGACGCAGTCTCTCAATTGAATTTAGGTCTGGACATTCACTGGATCATTTCACCATATGAATATGTTTTGATCTAAAAACAAAAACAAAAAACAACCAAATACAACCACTTAAAAAATTGTTACTTCTAGTCAGACAGCTAGGCCTTTTCAAATTTCCAAAGTTCCAACGTAGACAGGGTTTACAATCAAAAACAAAGATATTTGTCAAAAATATATTAAAAACATCTCAATAGTACAGGAGCAAAAATATTTTATGCTGATGCCGGTATCATTAGTGTAATAAAAGGCTTATTTGCAACAGTAATAAAACTTGTGTTAATTACTTTTAGGATTTCAATAACCTAGAAATGCTCAAAGTATTTACATGCAAAAAGATTAAAAATGAATAAAAGACTATATGGAAACAATAATTACAACCTTAAAATGTTTGAAATAGGGTTCTAAAAATGTCTCTTTTCTTTAAGTAAGCAAATACAATATGGATTAAAAATCTAGTGAAAACATTAACTTATCAGACAGTGGACAAGCTTTATGTTACTACTGTTTTGGATTAAACACAGTGCAAGGTCAGTGTAGTGGTTTCACTTTAAAAGTGAATCCATAACATAAGAGTCTTGTATTATTTTCAGAGGATTACGCTGAAATCGCACCCTGCTTCAATTATCAGAAGTGTGTGAACTTCAAAGACGCTTCCAGCTTAAAGTGGAGAGACGGGTGGGAGGAAGAGGAACAAAAATCTACCAGATGACAAAGTCTTGAGGTGTAGAGTGACATTAAATCAGCAACTTATGTCAGAACAATGTAAACCACACACACAATCTTCAAACAATCCGAGGGCCCCGGTGCAGACGTGAACCTTCAAGAGGGTGTCGGAGACAAAAGACTGACATGTGGATGAAAGCAACACGAGGGGGCTGACAGACCTCTTATTGAGAATAGAGGCTGGGAGTTTAAGGAGAACACGAGAAAGAAAAAAGAAACTACAAAAAATGTGTTTAATGAGGCTCCCTGCTATGTGACAAGGGCTCAGAGATGATCTTAGCAGCAGATAAGACTCCGCACCTTATCAATTTTTAAATACATTAAAGTTCCTGCCCTAAAGAGCAAACGATAAACCTGCAGCTGAACACCTGATGTCAATGAAAGAAACTGAAAATACTCCATGTGTAAAAAAAAGCTGCGTAGCAGATCATGTACCAATAATGTATCAGATTAAGAGTTCAATGGTGTTTTCATAACAGCACTAATTCTTGTTAAAAGGAAGCAGCTGACTGATAAAAAATTACAATAAAACAAGAATCCTTTCAGGATCAGCTAATTAACAGCATAAAGACTTTGTTTAATTAATGCCACAGATTCAAGCCTGAGAGCCCTCCTGTCTCTTGAAATGATTAACCACACATAAAATGCGTGCTCACAATAAATTTCAGTTTGTCAATTATTCTGCTGTTGGGGGAGCTGAAGTTGTTAGATGTGGTCGCGCTAATTCGACGAGCTTTGCGGCTATAAAAAGCGGATGTTTTAAACTGTTGAGACTACTGCACTTGTTCTGCAACAAGGCCGGTGTTCATTAGCTCAGAAAGCAGAGATAAAGAGGGTGTGCATATTTTACTTGTACACGAGGAGGTAGATCTTAGAAGAAGCACAGCCAGATTATCTCTTCCATGACCAGTATGCATGCTCAAAGTTGTACATAGAAGCGTCAGAACTCTCCGATTTTGTCATTTTTTAACCACACACTTCCATAAAATCTCAATAAAATATTTAGATTTTATGTAATGGACCAACAAAATGTTACACAACTTTTTTTTTTAAAACAGAAAAGTGTTCAGTGAGTATGTATTCTTCCCCGTTTAAATATTTTATAGAACTTGGTACCATTTTGTCAATTAATGTCTCCAGCGGTTTTCCAAATCTAGAAGCTGAAATTGAAGTCTGTTTAGATGGACAGAGTCTGTAAACAACATCTCACAAGTCTTCTCACTGATTCTTAATTGGATTCAGGTCTGGACTTTGACTTGACCATTCTAACACATGATTATGCATTGATGTAAACCATCAAAGGTAGCTCTGGCAGCATGTTTCGGGTTGTTTTTCTGCTGGATGCTTAACCTCTGCTCCAGTCTCAAGTCTTTTGCAGGTTTCCCTCCATATTTTTCAGTATTGCGCTCCATCTATTATCCTAGCAACTCTGGCCAGCTTCCCTGTCCCCCACAGCATTATGGTATTGTCACGATGTTTCACTGTAGGGATGGTGTGTTCAAGGCAATGTGTTAGTGCTACCATAAGCTTTCTTTCAACAATAGCTTTGTTTTATTCAGAAATCTGGCTAAAAAACCATCCAGATTTGTGGAATACACAACTAAAAGTTTCCTTGTCGACAAAATTTTCTTTCTTTCTTAATAGTTATTTCAAATGTAATTAGGAGGATTTTTGGTTTGAAAGTGGAGGCTTTTCCATAATCTATAATTGGGTTTAAATGATTATTAGAAGTCTAAATATAGACTTGTTTAAACTGAGATTAAATAATGCAAATAAAAAGCAGCAAGCCTCAAACTCAGTACATTTCAATTACTGAGGCAGTGATTTACTCACTGAGCCATTTGTCCTTGTGCAAATAATAAATAAGCCCAGAACTCTTTACATGTATAATTAATGCTTTTATAACAGTTGGGAAAACATTATTAATGTAATTATTTTAAAGTAATTAAACTGCTTTTCTATGTGACATTTTGGGTTGTGTTCTCTAAGTGCTAAAAGTGAACTTTGTCTTTGATTATGTCAGAAAGCATCTTGCTCTCTGTGTTCTTTCTGCATAGCTCAATTGTTTAACAACACTTCAATTAAATTATGTCCATCAGTAAATGCAAACATGTTAATATCTCATCACATTTATCATTATTATAGCCATTTCCATCCTACAAATACGAAAAAAAGGATTTTCCATTTATTCATGCTATTACCGCAACATCACAACTGAAAATTGGGTGAAATTAATGCCTATTACTATATTAAATAAGGTCGTCTTTGAACTTTGTTTTTTAATTTTTGGTATTTATGAATTACTTACAGAATTTATTTTGTAGACCGAACAAATTATTTAGTTCTAATCTTATACTACTTTCAGACCAGACAATTTTGGTTGGTCTAAAACTAAATAACATCACGGCTATGAATAGACATATAATTTGCTCATGTCTAAAAGAGCTCTAAGTACAGCTTCAAAGTTGAAATCAGGTCTTTTGCTCACTGGTAAGGCAAGCTGAATTGAAACACAGAGATTTTTATTTGAAAAAAAAAACTGAGAACCATGTTTACAATAAGCACGACTTTCAGTTGGTCGGTTATAAAATCCCAATGAAATACACTGAAGCTTTTGGTTGTAACTTGACAAAATGGCAAAAAGTCCAAGGGAACAAATGCAAATGAACCAATTATTTTCCACCTTACTAAAATTCACCTAAAAGTGCAACTGAATAGCTAAACATGCTCCAACAAAATGTATTATCACTCTTTTCATCAATTCCTTTTACCCATCAGAGTATTTGGGTTTATTAGTTACCCTTTCCTGCATTTAGGAACTCACTCAATATATGTTTTGCTTATAAACATGCAATATGTTTCAAGCATCTGCAATCAATACAACAGCTTTTAAAAGAATTGTTTATGGATCAAATTTAACTTTCAAAGCCTTAATATTAATAACAATTAAATTAAATCAATTATAAGTAAAATAAATAACATAATTCTGCTAAAAAAAGAGTTAATGTGCTCTTTCTAATAAAAGCAGCCTGATCATCTTAATCACATTTGGTGACAAAGACATTTTAATTACACTAATTACACACCACTAGTTGTTCCATTCAGGCCATTATTAAAGACAATCAGGAATTGTTCTCAGTTCAAGTAAAAAAAAAAAAAAGCCTCAAGACCTCTCTAGTGGAAGACCAAAGAACTTTGTTTGGTCACCTGAAAGCTAAGCTTCATGGTAACTTGATCATTACAAAGTGCCTCATAAAGTCAGTATTTCTTTAGGTCAAGCTACCGCACCTCCAATGGGTTCAGCTTGGATGGATAGTTTAGATTTTTTTAAGTTAGGATCTTGAAATAAAAAGTTTAAAATGTTGGTGCCTTAAAGTTATTAAGAATCATGTCTGTAAATGAGTAAGAATTTCTCATATAGAAGGAAGGCCGAGTCAGACACATTCAATGATGCTGAAAATGCCAACAGGGAGGGACAGTGCCCTTTTAAAGATGGTCATCCAATAAATACATTTACACTGTTTGTGTAAGTTTTCAGGTTTGCTAACACAGTCACCTTACTTCACCGAAGGAGGTTCTGCTGCTCATTCCTGTTAGAATGAAAAAGACTGACTAGTACTGAAAAAGCGTTTTTGGCTCTGAGACCAAAAGCAGTCTGCACTGTGCTTGCCACAGTGGTGAACCTTGTATCTTATATTGAAGTTTTAATTGAATACAGCAGCAAAGAGTTTCAAAAATAGGAAGAGGATGAATGCTACATTTTATGTGCAAAGCTGCAGTGCGATCAGTTGTGATGATTTATCTGTCCACTGCTGAAAACTGTATTAAGCGACTGTGGCTCAGGGGATAGGAGCTTGTAACCTGTTCGAACCCCCCGCTAAGTCCGTCTTGGCGGTTGTGTCCTTGAATGAAACACTTCACCCGCCTAGCCTACTGGTGGTGGTCAGAGGGCCCAGTGGTGCCAGTGTTCAGCAGCCTCGCTTCTGTCAGTGTGCCCCAGGGCAGCTGTGGCTACAATGTACCTTACCATCCTGAATGTATAAATGTATGCTTTAATGGGTGAATGACTTAGTGTACTGTGAAGCACTTTGGGTTCCTTGGGACTAGATAAAGCGCTATACAAGTACAGACCATTTACCATTAGCACTACCCCTGTTAGTGTTAGTCAGAGAGGAGCAGAAACAACAATGGAGAGAAAACTGTGATGAGATACGATCCAGAGAGCAGTGAAAATAAAACTCTGTTTGACCGGATACTTTGTGTGAAGTGTGAAGCAGGTGTATATTTGTATGGAGCTATGTAGACTCCATATTGAAGAATGTGTGCATAATAATATCAGCAAACAATAATGTGTACAGCATGTGCTTAAGTCTCAAAGTATGATTCTATGGCGTTTTTTGCCTGTACTGATAAAGATTTACTCACCTTTGGAAGCAGAAAGTGAAACTGCCGGCTTTTCCTACTTTGCTATTAATTTAGGTACGTTTTCTGACCCCCTAGAGCACGTATGAAGCACTGAAATGTAATTACTAGATGGTTAGTTGATCTTGAAAATTAGAGAAAAATTAAACGTGACATCATATCAAAAGTAACATACCCTGCCCTGATGCAGTAAAACATGGAGTTTCCTACATTTAATACCAGTGCACATGCACTATTCAGAATGGAAGTCCATCAAATGCAAAATGCATACTTCAAAGAAGGGACGGGATTTGATGTTACTCAACCCCCCATTTCTACCCCATTTTTTAGACACGTGTACGATAATTTTTCAATGAGCCAACATTTGTGATAAAATAGGAGTGTAACAGCAACCTTAGAAACAATGACCTAGAGCCCAGGTGTCAAGGTCCAGTCCTCAAGGGCCGGTGTCCTGTAACGTTTAGATTTGTCTCTGCTTCAACACACCTGAATCAAATACTTAGGTCATTAACAGGACTCTGAAGAACCATTCCACATACTGAAGAGGTGATTCAGTTATTTCATTCAGGTGTGTTGAACCAGGGACACATCCAAAAGTTGCAGGACACTGATCCTCAAGGGCTCCAGTTTGACTCTCCTGACCTCAATCCTCAATTTCCACTATGGAAACCAACCACAAAAGTGGTTTTGGACTGTGGGAGGAAGCTGGAGTACCCAGAGAGAACCCACGCATGCACAGGGAGAACATGCAAACTCCATGCAGAAAGATCCCGGGCCGGGATTTGAACCCTGTACCGTCTTGACACCTGTGCTACCAACTGGATTGGTGCTTGAATTCTAAGCCTCGCAGTGCTTTAGCCATGAACAGGATCTTCTATAAAACTTTGTCTGGCACAGCAAAAGTGTTACAGTTATTTTTGATTGGAATCCCAGAGAGCAGGCAGGTTTTTTCAAAAATGGCAGAATATATATATATGTCCAGTCTACTGTCTCTGGACCTCTGTGGTCATTTGTGTTCATCTATAATTGTGAATTTTATCAAGATCTTTTCTGGGTTTGTTTTGGTGTTTTGTTTTTTTTTACAAGTAGGCAATATAAAGTCTATTTTAATTACACATATATACATATATATCATAACTTCTGCTGTTTTAAGTATTTTCTAGACAGCCATAGCTATTAGGATGCACTTTAGTAGGTTTTAATTTTTACATACTTTGCCACCGTAGTTTCTTTTTCTGTAATAAATAATGAAGATGTAGAGATTTTTTTTTTTTACAGTTTTAGTTAGCCTTAACTATTAAAACTATATGTTAAAACCCATGAAATGACAGAGGGTGTACTTTCTTTCATCATGAGATCGGAGTGTGAATTAAAATTTTAAGAATCAGACAGCCTCTCTTTCTGATTTCTGACTTAGAAACATCACTAATGAGTTTTCCAGAACGTTTCTGAGAAAGGTACATCATGGTACATTATAACTTCAATATTTATCATTATTCATGACCACAGCTTGTATTCTGCTGCTGGGGGAAAGTTCATGCAACCTCACCGATGCAAAATATTCCATTTGACTGACACATCAACTCAAGTTACACTCCAACAAATTCCTCGTTGTCTTTGACAAAGACCTCATTGGCAAAAATCTGCCACGGACAAGGCAATAAATACTGAAGTTTAAAAAAAATCCTTCTGCCAGAACCCTCTGACTCTGTTGTTACTGGCTCACAAAGCATCTGAAAACATCACTTCACTGAACTCACTTCACATTTTACAATAATGAGTCTGGCAACAATTTTTTCAATCAATAAACCTCCACCAAACACTTAAAAAACCAAACATAATTCTGTTCTTTTCAATTTATTCTGGCAAAAAAGGGGAGCAGATTGGTGTTGAATATGTGGGAGTTTTGTAAGGCAGATAATGTGACAGGTAATGTGCACTAGCAGGGAAGAAAAAATAAAAACTCAAAAGGAATTCAAATAATTCCTTCCAGTAAGGTGCTGTATAATTGTGTGCTTTGTTAATTCACACTTCATAATTCCCTCATTACAGCTCTTGAATGGTGGTGATTAAAAGAAATTCTTTCAGCAGCCATCTCTTTGAAATGAGTATCAATTAAGTCCTTTATTACTGGCTATTCTTTTTGGCAATGACAACCCTTAGCACAGCCGTGACTGAGAAAATGCTTTCTAATGAAAAAAAAGTTACTGTTTAAATAAAAGGACTTCAAGTGCTTTGAAAAATGATCATATGCAGCAGTGTTTTGATTTGGATTACTACAAGCTATATCGTTTCTGCACCATCGTTTGATATTTTTGCTTCGACAGGTAGAGCACAGAGCTGTCAAGTCATTAAAATTAATCATCTACACAAGTAAAACAATGAGTTCATTTCATATGCTGCTCTCACCGTTGAGTGAATGGGAGCTACACATGAATATTTAGCTCAAGTGCTCGACAGAGATTCAGGGAAACTATTTTTTTTTTATGTGAGAAACTTCCCAGAGAATGCTCCTCCTGGAACTGGTCCCGTTGCGTTCGAGCCAAAATCCAGGGCCTCAGAGAGGAAAGCAAGCCTCACCGCTTTTCTTGGCAAACGTGACAGGTTAGAAGCGAGCTGACATTCAATCTGTTTCCCTATCACGACCGGCATCTTTGCTCACAAGTGAGTTATATAAAAGAGGACATATGCCCAAAATTACTGAAACCGCAGGCGAAATATCATCAGCGGCTGAGATCCTTTCAGACAGTTTGGAAGGAGGACTCTTCAAGCTGATGTGTCAGGGGGGAAAAAAGAGAAGTGCCTTGCAAAAGTTTTCATCCCCCTTTCATGTCCTTCACATGTTTTCATGTTACAACCACCAACTTCAAACTATTTTATCGAGATCTATGTGATAGGCAACACAAATTATGAAGTAAATAAAGTAAGTTATGGCTGCAAGTTTTTTAGTATTGCACATCTAAAAACTGCTGAGTTATTTGCCTGACAAAATAGCTCAAGTTTAGTCAGATTAAACTGAGAGCTTATGTAAACAGCAATTTTCCAGTCTGGCCACAGTTTCCCAAGTACATTTTGATCTGTACATTGACTAGGCCATTTTAACACACAAATATGACTGCCTTACATTAGACAATCATGTAATGGAAATGTTACTGTTAAATTTTCCAATGACAGCTGCACAGTGGTGCAGTTGTTAGCACTGTTGCCTTGCAGCAAGAAGGTCCTGGGTTTTAATCCAAACTAGGGGACTTTCTGAATGGAGTTTGCATGTTCTCCCTGTAGATGCATGGATTCTCTCCAGGTACTCTGGCTTCTTCCCATAATCCAAAAACATGACGATTATGTTACCGTAATTGGTCTCTCCAGATTGCCCTTAACTGTAAGTGCGTGCGTTCATGGTTGTTTGTCCTGTATGTCTTTGTGTTTCCCTGTCATGGACTGGTGATCTGTCCAGGGTGTACCCCACCGCTCACCCAATGACAGCTTGGAGATATGTACCAACCTACGAGGACCTACCCTACGACCCCGCACAGATAAGCTAGTATAGACAATAGATGGATATTCAAATGGGAAACTACTGCAGACTTTATCCATAAGGGTGATAGCATTACTGGTATGCAACATTTGACTTCATGACAATTGAAATATAATAGTGTTGGAGCTAGCTTTACTGTTTTATCAATCATAATTACCTTGCAGCTGTACCTTTCTGATATTTACTCATTTGTTTACTGTTGGAGAAGAAAAGTTGCTGGTAGTCAAAGAGCTCTCTTATTGCCCTTTTCTTTGGGCTTACCTATCCAGCAGACTTTTTCTTCTGCTCATGTCTCTGTGCACATGCTCTCTTCTTCTAACCCACATTGTGAAGTTGATTTTGTCCTCCTTTATCGTAAATATAAAAAAATTAACCAAATAAATATATGCCACTACAATAGTGAACAAGTACTACTTTGCAAACAGTCTTTAGTGGTATTAGAATTGTGCACATAAATGCAATACATCAGCAATGTATTGTTCACCCTTAATCTAAACCACACAATTGGCTGTATATTTAAGGTGGCTGACCCGTTAGAATGTAACCCTCCAACCCAGTCTCAAGCCCTCTTCAGGCTCTAACAGGTTTTCTTTCAGGATTGACCTGTATTTAACTGCACAGCCAGATACTGCCATCCCCATGTTTCATAGTGGGGATTGGGTTTTCAGTTTGATGTTAAGTGTTTTTTTCATGCATTCACTACATAGGCTTAACGTTTATTTTGGTTTCATCTCACCAGAGCACCTTGATCCACATGATTGTGGTGTCTACTACAAGGCGTGTAGCAAACTTCAAAAGGGAAATCTCATGGCTTTTTTTCAACAATAAATTTTTTCTTGTGTCTGTTTCCATATTTAAAGGTCTACTTGCCTGACTTGTTAGTTTAAATGATCATGTCTTGGCTATACTTTTTTCTATTTCAGTGATCTATATGTTCAAAGCTTGGGATATTGTTTTATACCCTTAATCTGATTTTAAACATTCCCATAGCTTTATTTCTAGCCTGTCTGTGTTGCTTGGTCTGTACCATGCTTTATGTTAACACATTTTCTCCATCAAACCTATGAGGTTAGCTCCAGAGAAGGTTAGAGT
Organism: Valencia hispanica; assembly: GCA_963556495.2. Lineage (NCBI taxonomy): Eukaryota > Metazoa > Chordata > Actinopteri > Cyprinodontiformes > Valenciidae > Valencia > Valencia hispanica. The sequence continues at coordinate 14,421,889 of OY747721.1, forward strand.
GCCCTCTCCGGGTCAGGAACGAGGTCCTGGCCCAAGTGGAGGAGTTTAAGTATCTTAGGGTCTTGTTCACAAATGAGGGAAAAATGGAGTGGGAGATCAATGGACGCATTGGGGTGGCTGTTGTGGTGAAGACAGAGCTAAGCCAAAAGGAGAAGCCCTCGGTTTACCGGTCAATCTACATTCCTACCCTCATCTGTGGTTACGAGCTCTGGGTAGCGACCGGAAGAACGAGATCGCAGATACAAGCAGTTGAAATGAGTTTCCTTCGCAGGGTGTTCGGGTTCTCCCTAAGAAAGAGGGTGAGAAGCTTGTTCATCCAGGAGACACTGAGAGAAGCAAGTTGAAGTGGCTCGCTAGGATACCTCCTGCACACCTCCTTGGTAAAATGTTCTGGGCATGTTCTACTGGGAGGAGTGAGAAAACTAGGATGGATGGATGGATGGATGGATGGATGTCACAAAACAGCTGTATTTATATTCAGATTTCTCTGAAAGTGATTTTTTTTGTATTAAGTATATTAAAAAGGGGGGCTGAAATAAATGCTCATCACACAGATTTATTTATTAAAAGAACCTTTTAAACCCACATTTTTTTCCTTCCACATACTGCATCCACTGCTTTCTGTTGGTCTATAACCTAAAATCTCAACTAGACATATTAAACTTTGTGTTCATAGAGTAAAACAAATGTGAACAGGTTGCAGCTGCAGGCTGATAATTTATTCTGTTGAATATAAAATATATAACACAAACTTCACACTTTATTAACAGTGTTCAGGTTTCCATGTAAAACAGTCATCTTTCTGCTTAAACAGAAAGTAAAGGAGAAAATCATTTTGCTTCCTATCCAGTATAAACTTGTTCCTCCATCTGACATGATTAACACATATAGATCAGTATCAAAGGTAAAAGCTGCCTGCCTTGCCCTCTCGAGAGCTCTAAAACTCTCAGAGGAGCCGAGTCAGGCTTTATCAAGTCCTTATCAGCGATTACCGCAGCAACCCCTGCTGAATGATGGTTTATTAGATCTCCTCCCTGTTAAGGTTCAGAGCGTAGTGATCTTAATTACTGCAATAATGTATAACCAAAGGCCTGGTGTATATCAGCAGTGTCAGAGGCGTCTAAAAAAGAACCATTTCAACTTGCTCCTGGCTCTTAAGCATCACATTTGAAACGGTTTTGTGTTAAAAAGCTCAGAATAAAAGGCTGAAAAAAGAATAACAAATTGACATCTCCTTTTGGAGAATTATACCACAGGGGAAGGCATTCTCCCACCCCTAATCACTATAAAATGGTTTATAAAATGGTTTAACATGACACACAGAGGCTGGCAAATGATCAAATCCTGACAGGAGGACAAATTGCAAACAAAATGAGAGATCAAGTTTATTAGAGTGCCGCCTCTGGGAAATGAAAATCTTTAATTCTCTTTTTACATTGACATTTATTTGGCTGGGATGAATACCGATGCCTGCTCTCTCGCTTGCAGACAAACACACACAAACCGTTTGTGTTGCACCTACGACAGCTGTAACAGCTCCACCGCAATGAAGGCACAGTCAATGACATTTATCATGTTTGCCTTTGTAGATGACATCTGAAACACATTGTCTTTCATCCAGCCAGCATTCATCATGTATTTTATATAAAGTTCACAGCGGTGCATGACTGTGTCTTCATGCAGGAGCAATATGGGGAGTAGGCAGGAATTATCCATCACCTCCAGCACAAAGGATGGATCCTTATTCCTTTTAAACCCTCCAGCTTGTCGATAAAAAGGCATCTTATAAAACTCCCCCTGAAAGTAAATTCCCTTCCAAGATATCAGCCTTATATATATCAATATTTAAATTGTTATTGGCTTATTTAATTTTATATGGAATACTTCATGGCTAGAGAAAGAATCTGTATCAGCATCTATTGACTAGAAAGCGATTTTTTTCTGGATTTTATCTAACAGACCAACAAAAAGTACCACATAACTTTAAAGCTGAAGGAAAATTGTATTAGATTTTCAATTTATTTTTATGAACAAAAAAGTGAAATGTGGGGTGTGCTTCTGTCTTTATCCACCAGTGGACCAATTACATACCCAAGTATTTAAGGGGATGTCTTTACTAGTTTTGGACACCCAGAGACAGACATTGTTTCCCTTTCTTCTTTGCAAAACTGCTTAAGCTCAGTCAGATTGGACAGAGAGGATCTGTAAACATTATTTCTAAGTATTGTTACTGATACTCGGCTAGATCTGGACTTTAACCAGACTTTTTAAAGCTGCTATGGCAAATCTGCAAAACAAGGTAGCTTAAAACATTTTTTCATGCCTCTTAAACGTTCTAATGCCGCGTTCACACCATATAAAACGTCAACGCCCAGAACGGCAAGATTAGATGTTAAGTCAATGGTTGAGGCCGTCAGAGTCTCTGCTGCGCTTTGTGTGCTTTAGCCACAGCAACTTTTGAAACTTTTGCTGCTTTCCAAGCTTCAAAGCGGCAAAAGCCAACAATGCAGAAGTTGAGCTAGCTGAACTTTTGGCATCATCCCTTGAGCGTCAACCAATCAGAGCGTTTCACTGTAGTGACGTCACTACACATTTCTTGAATGAAGCGGCTGAGCTGAAAGCGAACCTCATGCATACTCAGCTCCTGGAGTAAATGATTAAACTCTCCAAACTCAGAACGCCTCTCAAGAATGGGGTGTATCCACAAATGGCACTAATGCGCCGGACGACAACATTGTCTAGCTTTATTTAACAAATAAAGCCAAACCACTCTCTCGATATGATCCGCCATTGTTTAAAACATCCGGCAACAGAGGAAGCCCTGGCCACGCACTCTTTTTTACTCATCAAATGGCGGGCATTGCAAGCTTTGCACCCTTCAGGCTTAAAAATGCATACGCTTCAAACTAGTCGTTTTGTGAGAGTTTTTTGACGGTGACAAAGCGTGTGATGTGAACGCGGCATAACATAGTACAGGTATAAATATTGTGGAGATTCAAAAAATAAAATAAAAATTAGGTGGTTCTGTTGCATTTGTATAAAAACCTTAGCCAATAAAATGGCTCAGTGCAGAACCAACAATTGGACCATCCGTTGGTCTGTCTCACCGGACAAGCGCACTTCCGCATTTACCTGGGTCCTCCACTCATTACGCGCTCACGCAATTTTCAACAGAACACGAGTGGTGTGAGAGGTTCTCCGCTCAATAATGTAAGAGAAGAAACAGCCAGCTGCTACCACTTCAACTTTAGGACTAACTACTAACTACAAAAGTATGTTTTGTGCTCTCTCATTTATTGTGGCAATGCACATTCCCATATCAGGGGGGTATGGCCTAGGGATGATAGACAGGGAGGGGTGAGAGTACCATGATTGTGTTTATATAGAAAAGCTAGCTTGTTTTGCAAATTCAGGATATAGCAGCTTTACACACATTCCATTGTGGCACTGCCTGTTTGTTTAAAGCTACATTGTGTAAGAACTTCTCCCATCTAGCGGTGAAACAACCAACTGAATATTACTTTCTAGCCCCACCTCCCACCCCCCATTCCGAGTGCATTTTAACTCCTACGGTGGCCGTTTCATGCCAAGGTTAACATGGCTTCCAGTACTACGACTTCGTCCAGTGTTCCTTCCAGTGATGAGGTTACTTTAGAAAACTACATCGCATTTAGGGTGTATTCAGACCAGAAAAGTCCTTTGGTCCGCTTGTTTGGTCCGGACCCAAAGTGGACTTAATTTTTTTCGTTTGGTGCGGTTCGCATTCACACTGTACATTTTGCAAGTGAACTATATTTTGTAAACACATCCACGCGTGTGACGATCGATGCGGCCATCGGACAGCAATGACTAGGGCGGCAAACAGAGCGCAGACCCGGAAATGGAGGAAAACATTTAAGCCTTACGCTGCTCTTCATATTTCTGCTGTTATTGGAGCTGCAAAATCACATTAAGTGTCAAGAGCAGCTCATTCAACGCAGGTTTCGTGACGCTCTGTTTCAAATTTTGGAAAGGCGTCGGGGAATGCGTGCAGTAACCTGAAGGAGACGATGTGCTCTCCGTGCCCTGACCCATAACATGCTTGCAGCACCGTGGCTAAACAGAAGACGAACGAGCAGGTATGAACTTACCTTGCTACGGTGGCTTGTTAAGCCCAAAAAGGCCCATGCATCCTGGAGTTGGTTCGGATCGACACTGGTTTATATTCACACCTGAAGCGAACTGCACCAGAGTCCGTTTGGAAGCGAACCGAGACCACCTAAAAAAGTGGGTCTCGGTCTGGTTCTCTGATCCGCACCAAGATTCGTTTGTGTGTTTTCACACCTGCATAAAAGGTCCGGACCAGCGTTCGAAATGAACCCTGGTCCGTTTAAAGTGGACCAAACAGTGCAAAACAGTGCAATACTATATAGTCAGACGTCTACCGCGTCGTGAGTAGACCATCTCCCTCTGGCATTCGTCACGGTGCAACTGAGTGTAGCCAAAGCGCGAAAGGCAGAGCTAGAATTTTCAGGAATGTCCCTCGTTGGGAAATGTATTTTAAAGATGAAGGCTCAACATGGATTCAGCCATTCAAGCGAGTCGCGCGTATGTATTCTGAATAGCAGATTCTACACTTACGAGAATACTTTCATTAGTAGGTGGAAGTAATTACATATGAATGAGCACATATGAAAGAACAAAGTTTTTTTTTTGCTAAGAATTAACTCAAATACACAATGTAGCTTTAAGGTCGTTTTCCTGTTTAAGTGTGAACCTCTTCACCAGTCTCAAGCCTTTTGCAGCACAGTTCAGGTTTTTTTTTTTTGTCCAGGACTGCCCTGATCTTGCTGAGAAAAAGCATATCCCAAGCATGATGCTGCTGCTGCCACCACCAAACGGCGTTTTGCATGTAGGCTAAAAAGTTACATTTCAGTCTCATCCTACCAGAATACCTACCTCGAAGTGCAAGAATAGGGCTTTAAACATTTTCGCAAAGCCTGCACAGTTGCAGTACTCACTGAAATAACGGTAATTTGCAAATAAAAACTGCAGCCTATGTTGTAGTTTGAAATTTTTTCCAACTTATTCCCTTTTTAAAATTTGGGGCGTTACAACTTAAGAATATTATTATTGTTCATTGATAAGCTACATCTAATAGGGAACTCTGGTGGCATTCAGCCAGCGACACTCCCAAAAAAGCTGGTTTGTTTTCACCACTTATTTATAGTCCCAAACAAAGCAGCAGCAAGCAGCATATTTGCATAATGACAACATTGGAGTCCATTGTTTTCACTCTAAGTGCTCCAACCAGCTGCTACAAGACAGCTGACGAGTGTTACTGCATCAGGATATGGCGCTGACATTTCTTTGTAACATGTCACAGCTACAATATCAGGACTACTTGTGAGTGTCTTGTGTGACCAGTGAGTGTGACATGAGTCAGATGACAACACTAAACAATGGGTGTGGTGCCCATATCTCTCAAATAAATAAAATGCAATTTGTGAACTATAATGCTCTGCAGACGTATTCATACCTCCTTAAAGCTTTTTCATATTTCGCCAGGTTATAATCAAAAACTTCTATGTATTTTATTTGGATTTAATGTAATAGACCAAAACAATATTACATATTTGTGAACGGCAATTAAAACTGTTTCAAAAAATAAATACAAAATTGACAAAGAAAGATCTAGAAAAAGCAGCATGTGTTTGTATTCACACAGCAAGCTGCAACCAGCATTATTTTTAGGGTTTCTTGACAAACATTTCTAATTTTTATTATTTAAAGTACATGATTTTCCTTCCACCAGATTTTATTTATCAGTATCACTTTAAATGGGCTAAATAATAATGCACACCACACTTTTTAAATTATTGCTTGTAAAATTGGCAAAACATAACATCTTAAAAAATATATGAAAGTTATTGATTGGAAAATGAATAAGGCACTGTTAACTAAACTATTAAACAGAAATACAACAGCTGTTATACTGATAATTACAAACTGACTGATTCACAAAGCATAAATCATCTACAGAAATTTTCTTTGCACCTTATAAATATGTGAAGGGATATTGGTAAAACAAAAAAAATGAAGAAATGTGGTAGATTTTCTCAAAATAATTTTCTTGCACACTGATTTTCATCAATTAGGCCGCAACAAAACATCTCAGCGTTATGTTTGAATAACCAACCTTGATGCTTTTCACTAACAATTCATGACTGTAACTCCACGAGGTCAAATTTATTAACATTCATGCATCCCTTTCAATATAGAAAGCAGTTACTCTAACTGGTATGTGCAAAAGCAGTTTGGGCTTAGGTTTGTGCCTCACTTTTTGAAGAAAATGAAGAGGCTATATATAATATGGTTATTAATACATCATTTTACAAAATTGCAGCCAGCAGTAAATATGATTTAATGGCACAACTGTTGTGTGTTCAAACACAACGACCTCTGCTTGGTTTTTGTTTTAATGGCACAGCAAATAAAAGTCCTGATTGCTTGCAACAGCATTTTGAGTTTGGCCAAAGATGCAGCATCTTCATCTAAAAGACAACACAGAGGCTCCCAGGTGTAGAGGAAAATGTTGTTTTCTCGAGCCAATAACATGAGCCCTGATTACAGTAGATACAGTGAAAATTAAAGTGTTCAGAAGATGTATAAAAAAATTATTTAGCCTTTTGAGTTTATGTATTGCACTAAGAGTCCATACAAAGTTGGTTTTAAAACAACTAAAACTTTGAATCATATTATTCCCAGGGTTTAACGCCCTTGTAATGAGATGTCAAGAAACAGAGCTGAAGTGACTATAGTTTTTTAGAGCAACATGGTGCTACCCCTCAACCACGTATTGCTGATCAGCTGGCTGAAAGGAGGCTATTACACATTTTCTTCGCTTAGAAAGAAGAACTACAAATGTGTTGTATAAAAATGCGAAAAAATTAGCTTAGAAAGAACTACAAATTTGCCGTACAAAAATGTGAAAACAGGTGTGAAAACCAAATATCAGTCCTATTAAGGAAACACTGTTTAAAAATACTGAATGACTTCCAGTTAATATCTGTGTACTTGTTTGACTGTATAAAGGGGAATGGTAAGAAGCAATTACTAACATACACTTCAGCAAAGTGAGTTAATATCGTAAAGAACTGCTTGGACTATGAGAATTAATAGCCAATTAAACAAATGCCATACATGACATTTGCCAACAATATTGCATGCTTTTCTGATATCCTGCACAGCGAAGACATGCCTCCATTAAGCTTTTACTGGCTAATTTCCTTCTCATTTCAATTTCGTTCCAAAAGCTATAACTTATGCAAATTCATTTGCATAAACTTTGCTTTAAGTTAACATAAAAGATAAATAAGTACAAATTTATTTATACAGCACCTTTATAGAAATGATCACAAAGTGCTTTACAAGAAAAACAGGTACAGTCACAGTGCATGTAACATTTAAAAGTAAAACTAAGCACAGGCTATTTTAAAAGATGACAACATAAAAGATAAACATTTACCATAGTTACTGCACTACAGGTTATTTGATTGAAATGGCAGTTTATTCCCACTTAGGAATATAAGCCTTTTCTCTTTCCATTATCTGATTTATATAAAACTCAAAAAAGTACATCAAAGAACATATGATTTGGATCAGTGGCTGATTGATTGATGCATCACTCGGTAATAACACTGTCAAGTAAAGCAAACTGATCACTGCTTAAATTCATATTCCAATAACACAAAGTATTGGAATATGAGGATTTGAGGATTCTGGACACACATGTGAGGATTCTGCACACATGTGAGGATTCTGGACACATCAGGAGGCATGGTTCTGAATCATTGGTATTTCTCTTGTAGCTGTTCCTCTCTGTGTTCCCCAGTGATGATTGATATGTTACCTACAGGCCAGCTCTCTCCATGCTCTGCTAAAATGAACTGAACCACAAGGGCAATGAGGAGAGACACCCTGTGGCTCCAAACAAAGGCAAAAGCTCCCAGTTGTAAGCTGAAACTACTGTCTCTTCTCTCTCTGTCTAAAACTGAAAATTCTGCTCAGTTATGATGACGCTACCCTTTAATGTCCTGTACTGCACACACAGTGTGGATTTGGTATTTCAAAAACTCCTTTTCTCCAGGTCCCTTAAAAATGTTATTGTAGAACTCAAGATCTAGTCAAAACAACTGTTATTCTGGCCCTTTTCAGCAACAAGACAATTCAAATAGTTTAACATGATAACATAAAAAAGAGAACATTGCAGCGGCATTCTAAAGAAAAGAAAAACTTTGGACTACAGACTAAAACTAATGATATTGCAGGAAAAATAACTAGAACAGTTAAAGCAAACTCTAAACAAATGGTTTTTTAGTTTTTATTTAAAAGAACTCATGTTTTGACTTTTTTTTAAATGGAAGTCACAGAGATGTTGAGTTTAAGGAAAGTTTTTTTTTTTTTGTAGAATTTATTTTAATTAGCTGTCTAATGGGATGTAGCTCTCAAGTTACACTAAATCCATGTCTGATTGGTTGATCAGTATCCTATGACATCTATTCCCTATGAAGCCCAGGCTCAGTCCAGCCCAAGCCCAGAAGTTTGGAGTCCTACAAAAGCACCTTAAGCTGCTGTTCCACCGTTTCCTATCTTGCCATGTATGTTGATACTGTATAGGGAGAAACATGTGCTATGTGGGTCTGGTGGGAAAATGAATAGGATTTTGTGTAACATTTATTTATGTAACGTTTTTTTAAGTTTATTTGTCACTTTGCTTCTTTCTGAATCTGAATATTGCATGCATTAGGGTCAAAGATGGGGAAATAAAAATTCTTTATTTTTTATTTTTGATCTATTTTCATAATTAAAGAACAACTGACCATCTGGGAATGGCATTTCAATTATCTATGGGTGCTCCTGAGTGAGATATCTTGAGATTAAGTATAATCCTATAATTGGTTTTACTATCCGATATTTTAGTTTTAATTGTGTCAAATCTGTAGCTGTGGCACCACGGTCGATGGTGGGGTGGCGGGGGCCCCAGAACTGGGCATTCACACTATCAAATCATGATCAGTTATACTGTTTTCAAAAGGCCTGCTGGTGAAAAAAAATATAAGCCTAAAATTTAAGATACATACACCATTTTCTATTATTTTACTTTTAAATTGTTGTTGCAGAAGTGGGGAATAACTCCACAACCCCACCACCATCCAAAACAAAAAAATGGTTTGGCCTCTGACACAACTTCTCGATTCGCAACACAGAGAGAAAAGTATGCAGTCTCAACCTGGTCCTCTGCTCTGGATCAGGCAGCCTACATCACTATAAAGAAATAGTACTGCGACTGTCACCTGATAAAGACGACTGAAGCTGCGTAACAGCCAACCTAGACTGCAGCTGGATCCCTCTGTTCTCTGCGTCCTCTGCTCTAATGGCCCTAACAAACTCAGCAGTTTCTGTCAGGGACGCATTATGTGTATTTGCTAGTGGAAGTAATAACTAGAACAGGTCCGTTACCTACAGTGGCTTGCAAAAGTATTCGGCCCCCTTGAACTTTTTCACATTTTGTCACATTACAGCCACAAACATGAATCAATTTTATTGGAATTCCACGTGAAAGACTGATACAAAGTGGTTTAAACGTGAGAAGTGGAACGAAAATCGTACATGATTCCAAACATTTTTTACAAATAAATAACTGAAAAGTGGGGTGTGCGTAATTATTCAGCCCCCTGAGTCAAAACTTTGTAGAACCACCTTTTGCTGCACTTACAGCTGTCAGTCTTTTAGGGTATGTCTCTACCAGCTTTGCACATCTAGAGACTGAAATTATTGCCCATTCTTCTTTGCAAAACAGCTCCAGCTCAGTCAGATTAGATGGACAGCATTTGTGAACAGCAGTTTTCAGATCTTGCCACAGATTCTCGATTGGATGTAGGTCTGGACTTTGACTGGGCCATTCTAACACATGGATATGTTTTGCTTTAAACCATTCCATTGTTGCCCTGGCTTTATGTTTAGGGTCGTTGTCCTGCTGGAAGGTGAACCTCCGCCCCAGTCTCAAGTCTTTTGCAGACTCCAAGAGGTTTTCTTCCAAGATTGCCCTGTATTTGGCTCCATCCATCTTCCTATCAACTCTGACCGGCTTCCCTGTCCCTGCTGAAGAGAAGCACCCCCAGAGCATGATGCTGCCACCACCATATTTGACAGTGGGGATGGTGTGTTCAGAGTGATGTGCAGTGTTGGTTTTCTGCCACACATAGCGTTTTCCATTTTGGTCTCATCTGACCAGAGCACCTTCTTCCACATGTTTGCTGTGTCCCCCACATGGCTTGTGGCAAACTGCAAACGGGACTTCTTATGGTTTTCTTTTAACAATGGCTTTCTTCTTGCCACTCTTCCATAAAGGCCAACTTTGTACAGTGCACCACTAATAGTTGTCCTATGGACAGATTCCCCCACCTGAGCTGTAGATCTCTGCAGCTCGTCCAGACTCACCATGGGCCTCTTGGCTGCATTTCTGATCAGCGCTCTCCTTGTTCGGCAGGTGCACTCTATTTAGTCATTAGCACTCATCAGGCAATGTCTATGGGCAACTGACTGCATTCAGACCAAAGGGGGCTGAATAATTACGCACACCCCACTTTTCAGTTATTTATTTGTAAAAAATGTTTGGAATCATGTATGATTTTCGTTCCACTTCTCACGTGTACACCACTTTGTATTGGTCTTGCACGTGGAATTCCAATAAAATTGATTCATGTTTGTGGCTGTAATGTGACAAAATGTGGAAAAGTTCAAGGGGGCCGAATACTTTTGCAAGCCACTGTAACGTTTAAAGGTTGTTGAATGTTAATGGCTGCAATGTTTTGTAACTTGCTCTCGATTAACTTTACTAGCAAGCGTGTGCGTCCTCACTGGGCATTAATGGACTGAACGGTGGAGGTGAGTGGCCGTAGATGAAATGAAGACACCGTTGTAGAACCTCAATTATAACAGTAACGGCTGTTTCAAAAGACACACCGTGGCGGCATATTAGGGTAATATTACCGGCACAGTGTGTCTTTTAAATGCGCCTTGGCAGCATGGCGAAGTGCGAATATTGCAGCATTCTTGCCGGCAAGCTTGATAGTAATATTACTGCAATATTGCCGAGACGCTGGACTTATGAATGAAGATCTCGCCTTGGCGCAACAAAGGGTGATGTCATGGGTAGTTGTTGTCAGCATTGATGCCGGCACTGATGTCTTTTGAAACAGGCTTGCGTTTCGGTCCATTTGGAGCTCAAATCTAAACAAGACATACAAGCAGAAGTCTAAAATGTCTTTAAATGGTTAAAAGTAATGCATTTTCTACTACTTATGGAATACTGTGGGCGGGGGTCCCATCTGAAGTTATCCTCACCCAGGCCCAGAGAAAGCTGTCAGCTGGCCTATTTGGCATGCATGTTGTGTGGTGTGTAAACGAGTGCCTGACATACAAACTCATAGATAGGTTTGCATCGTACTCTACGTTATGCTCGTCCATTTTCGTGTTAATTTGTGCACAATTCCAGTTGCACAGCATCACAACATTTTCTTTAAGATACTTTTTCTTCATATCCAGCTTGTTTCCTAAGGGGTCCAAAGTGGGGACCTCCCGACACCAAAGGCCAATGCCAGAAAAGACCTTTACATTTTCTTTTTACCTGCCAGACTTATAGTGACCTTTGGTAGACAGAACTTCTACAGCGGGAGCCTGACAGTCTCTCAGGCTCATAAAGATGGAGAAGGGCCCACATGAGCAGACATGCAGGTTCATTCATTGACAGTAAGACAGCCCATTTTTGACCAAGTAAGCTACTGTTTTTAGTTCTGTTGTGTCTGGTTTTGGATCTTGGTTTAAACTGCACTCTGTTTTCTTTTCACACCTCTTTTATTAAAGTGGGTATCAGAACTGACAATTGGGACATATAAAACCCCTTTGTTTAGGCTTCTGAGAGACTGACAAAATCTTCTAAAAATTGTTTCTGTAATCTGTGGATGTAGAGTGGCAGTAGTATTATTGGTTTTCATTAGCATTCATATTTGTTTTCTTTCGTTGGTTACTGGTTACTGTACATACTGTACTGGCTATTGGTTACTAGCCCTTGTCAATATTTGCATTTTAACTGAAGTGCTTATTGATTTTCATACCGATTCCAAAATACTGTTCCAAAGTCTTCTGATTCTTCTTCCAGTGTGAAATAAACATAGCTTTCTAAAAAGCTAGGATTTATTCTAGAGCGATTTGGTGGCTTATGAGACTTATTGGTTTATGAACATTAAAATAAGTTAACTTAATATAGCGACAGTCCTGGTACCAAATATATTCTGTATTAAGGGCAAATGGGTTGATTTTAGTGAACAAGCTCTGTCCACTTCTCCCAAAGGTCACTCTGCAAGCATTTGGCAAAGGAAAGGGAAAAAGAGGGCAGAATGTTAGAGTTGAAGCATTAAAAATTGCTGAGGACCAGCCTGGAGTGTATTCAAGGCAAAGTTAGAAGTACTTCACAAATCAATGGCTGCTCTCTGCATCCCCCACACTTCTTTTATGCTCTGAAATGAAAGAATGTAGAGCAAGCATTCTTGTCTTTTTTTTAAACATCTGCCGTCAATATCAGAGCTTTACTTCAAAGAAATTACTGATAGTATTCTGGGCTCTCCAGTCATCTATTTAAAGCTTTGCTCTGTGCAGTATAGAGATATAGGGTTAAAGTGAAGGGTAAATATGTCCAAAAGGGGCAAATGGGGACAAAAAGCAGAAACCTACCAACAGTTGCAACGGTGTCGTCCTTGCCCTGGGTGAAGACCACCAATCGCTTCCTCTTTGCATTCTCCTTGGGGAGGGTTTGGGTCTTGTGCGCAATCACCGCAATGTCATCCGTCTGTGAAAACACCACAGAAGCCCAGGAGGGGTGAACATGTTAAGTTGAGTGAAAGCATCATGAAGAGCAGTTTCAGAGTAGTCAATCAAAGATCACAAGTGTTACTGAGAGCAGGTCAGATTTTTTCCAATCCAGCCAGACGGATCAAGTGATAATAAAACCAGATGAGCGGGTGTGAAACGGATCAATAGGAGCGCTCGATGATGCTTCCATTGAAGTTGCTCGAGGGCTGAAAAATATTACAATGTCATATTCCCAAAGTGAGATGAAAATGAGAGTGTGAAGATACGCTTTTTGTCAGATAACGCCGCAGTATGTGAGCAGCAGGGGATAGGCGGTGCATGTACTGTATCCTTCTCCTTCTGAAACAGGCCATCTCTCCTCAGCATCTGCAAGGAATGGATATTCTCGCCTGGAGACGACAGAGCTCTCCGGAGTGCTTGCCTTTGATCATGAGAGGGATAAAAAAAACCACACCTGTCAGTGCTGCTTTATTATTAACTCATCATGATGTACTATGAGCAGGTAGAATGTCTTTATCGCAATCTTTCAACGAAGTGGACAGCTTTTTCTGTATGTTGAGGAGCTGGAATTACAGTTGCTTAAGGCATCTGTGTCAAAGCAGGCGCTAAAACAACTTTAGGTTGAGCAAATACTGTGATTATGGAAGCAATCAGAGAGATAGACTCCGGCCCACACCAGCCACTCTGCCTCACTCGAACCAATGAGTTTTTACACCTCTAAATGCTTCCCAAACGTCCTTTAATCAGCCCTAAGAGGTCCAGAGAGACCCAGGGCTGAGGGAAAAATGGGTGTAACACTCTAAGTAAGTGCTAATAGTGAGGTTAATACAGAGGCTGTTAGCAGGCGATGGTGAAAAAAGAGCAATTTGTCACTGTGACTGCATGTAACCACAAGCACTGAATGCAAAACCACACCGGGCCTCAGCACATTGTCGCCCTCAGGTTTTATGTTCGCTGACATAAAATAGACGTACCTCTACTTGAGTTCAGGGGCTGAGAGGTTCTAAGAGCACGAGGTAAAGGTGTACACATCAGGGCACGCATATAACAACAAAGGTAAGCACAGGCACAATAAACCTGCTCCTTTTTACATATCAGAAACAATGACCTGACAACTACCTATAGAGAAAATGATGTGGGAAAAAAAAAAAAACAACAGCAAGCCAGAAATGGATTGACAAACGATACGGTCAATTTGGTTCACGGCTGACAAATGGCAATATTTACGATCGCAGGGCGACTGATCAGACATAAATCAACAAAGCGTGAAATATGAAAGCTTTACAAGGGTGTTAAATTGCGTTGCAACGTCGAAGCCACCGAGAAACTGATAATCTCCACCACGGGCTGCTTGGAGAAAAAATGCTGCAGGGGAGAGATTCAATTAGAGCTGTGATGCAGAGAGTTCTTTTGAGCATTTAAAGGAAACAGATCACAATCAGGAGACTGCGTTCAGATCTGCTGATTGCTGTGTCTGGGAGGACAAGCTCTTTATCTTGTATTTATACTGAAGAAGAGTGGCTGTCATTTGTGTTACTCATCCATAATGTGATGATAACAGTGTTTCAGAATACATTAGGAGCACATCACGCTGTGTCTTGAGGGTTAGATCCTGGCAATATTTAATTAAAGTTTCACTAAAAAGGCCTAATTAGTGAATCAACAAGACTTATGATGGACTGAGATCAACCTTACTGTCATTATAGGACTCAAAGTGCCCAAAGAAATTCACTTTAGTATATTTGCTTGTTAAAAATGGCAATACTACAAATTAAGCAGTAGCTGTGTGCTGTTTGACAGTTGGCGTTGAAAGGATAAAAATAAGCTCAGGTAAAAAATGGTATGACTGAAAATATGTGCTTGGATTTTAAAACACCCTGATATTTCTTGTTACAGTTAGGCTCTAGCCATTTGTTCTCAGCATGTGATTTGCATCTGGTGAAGTCTAAGCAATTCTTAGAGGCCTTTTATACAATTGGGTAACTAGATTTTGGGAACTAAGTAGAAAAACGAAACAATGACAGACAAGATATGAATGATTGGAAAGCAGAGAGACCATCGCTGCTGGCTAACTGTAAGCTGCTAACGACAGAAATTAGAAGATAACATTCTATCAGTGCTAAACTAAAGTCACAGTTTTTTAATCATAATTCTACTCCTTAAAACACAATCTTTATTCTTTTTGTGAAAAATAGCATTTTAAATTTTGTTAGCATTAGGACCAACTTAAGATTAGTCATGCATTAAAAATCTTTATAAGTGAGCACTATGACTAACAATGCTAAATTAGCATCTGCTTCGTAGCTTTCTGTAAGTACTAAACAAAAGGACTATTTTTGATTTAGTTTGGACTTTGAATGGTCATTCACTGATTAAACGTGACCTGAAGGATTCTACGTCTTAAAACACAACTTTCAATACCTCCGCCAAGAAGGCTATGTTTTCGCCAGGGTTTGTTTGTTTGTTTGTCTGTTAGTTACTAAGTAACACAACTCAAAAAGTTAGAGAATGATTAGGATTAACTTTTCAGGAAATGTCTGCAGTGGGACCAGGAACAAGTGATTGGATTTTGGGAGTAATACGGATCACCGTCTGGGGATTGGGTGTGGGGGGACTGACGGAGGTCTGCGCTCTCCGAGTGCTTTTTTAGTTCAATGTGTGAAAACACAAAAGAATATCACTTATTGTATTATTTTTTTGTCGCTAAATTTGGCTAACCGTGGCAAATCTGACACTAAAGTTAGCATTTGCATCAGAGCTTTCCACTGAAGCTAAAGGATCTTTTAAATAACTCTTTTAAATAACTCTGAAGTGTATCTGATTGTCTGTTGTACCAAATCCAAAATCCTATGTATACATAATACATTGACCTTTTACTGGATTTTGTTCTCCAAATAAAGATTATTTAAAAATACACTTAAAGATTTATGAAATCTTTACAGTGGATCCCCTACTATTCATGGGGGTTAGAAACCACATCTGCCTGCGAATATCTGAAAATTGTGAATAATTGAGACTCCCTCTAAAAATGCTTATAACTGCCTGTTTTAATAATTCAAACACCAAATATACCTTTAATATGCATTAGTTTGCAGCATGCAAACCTGGCCCGAACTGGCTAATTGGAAGGACTGGGAGAATTCCCAGTGGGCCGGTCTGATGTTTGGGCCGCAAGGGCTGGTGTTCTCTCGCTCTTTTTTTGTTTACACAAACAGCATGCCACACGCTGGATTGATTCTCTGCTCCCACTGTCACTCGGCCACCTCCGCCTACACTTGTGGCTCCCGTTCTTTTCTCTCTCTCTCTGTCTGCATCGCACTCCGACCTGACCAAACACGTTTGTGCCTTCAGTCAGTTGTGTTTAAAAGATGGAAAGTAGAAAGATGTAGGGTGGCGGCTCAAAAGGAGGAAGGCTCTGGAAACAGATGCAGTTAAATGTGCAAAGATTGGCAAATTCTTAACTAAAACGAGCTTGCAGTTTTACATGTCAAATGAAAACGAAGTAACAGGTGAGGCAAGAAGTTGAACTTTGCCCGCAACCCACCGTAATTATTTATCAATTCAATACATTGTGTGGCATTTCATAGCGTTATATAGTTTTACTAATGCTACGCAACACCACATAACTGGGAAACTGTCTTGTAGCCCTTCGTCAGAAGCAAGAAGCAGCATCAAGTTCCAGCCATGAGCCCAAAAGTCCAGAGTTGGCAGGTAGCACTTCTCATTGAGTAAATGTTATTAGAATTAATATAATGAAGGATATGGTGTGGACCCACTGTATATGAAAAGTGTCCTGATATGCTAGATGATTCAGTACTACATTATTAAAACTGAGCTGAATTTATTCAGAAGGCTTTGTGAAAATGGGATATTTGTGCAGAGAATTATAACCATTTTTAAAATGCGATTTAGTGTCAGAAAAGGAGCGATAGAGAGATGATGGTCTTATTAGTAAGTGCACCAATTTTTTTTTTACTTTCATCTTTTAATTTACAGTTTTAAAATTGTATTTATTCTTCTACTTAATTAGTATGGGTTCGGATATCTATAAACACTTATTTGAACAGAATATTAATTCTGATATTGTTGAAAAGGATGAATTGTAAAGAATAATCTTGGAGATGTGCACTCATGTTGAAATAAATCTATATTGTGAAGCAAACCTTATTTGGATTGAATTGGATAGATTTTTAGAAAACAGACTAAATTAAGGCTTTACAGAACAGTGTGATATTGTAGACTTAGCATTTAGGCTAAAGTTATAGTTACATGATTTTAAAAATAACAGGTTGTGATATAAAGTGGGCCGGTCTAAGGCATGAAATTTCAGGGCTCAAAATGAGTCCCACTCTGGCTCTGGTTGAAACTTAACACTACTGCAGAAGCTATTTCAAAAGTGTTGCTCATTTCCACTCTTGGAGGTACAGTCAAACAGCACCAAGGAAAATAAAGGGCCCTCCTGAAATGGCTGCTTTGCAAACACCAGCCAACAACATGTAAAGTAGCATTGCTTCCCAAACTGCATTTTCTTTCAAATATTTCAGATACAGTGGCTTGCAAAAGTATTCGGCCCCCTTGAACTTTTCCACATTTTGTAACATTACAGCCACAAACATGAATCAATTTTATTGGAATTCCAGGTGAAAGACCAAAACAAAGTGGTGTACACGTGAGAAGTGGAACGAAAATCATACTTGATTCCAAACATTTTTTACAAATAAATAACTGAAAAGTGGGGTGTGTGTAATTATTCAGCTCCCTTTGGTCTGAGTGCAGTCAGTTGCCCATAGACATTGCCTGATGAGTGCTAATGACTAAATAGAGTGCACCTGTGTGTAATCTAATGTCAGTACAAATACAGCTGCCCTGTGACGGCCTCAGAGGTTGTCTAAGAGAATGTTGGGAGCAACAACACCATGAAGTCCAAAGAACACACCAGACAGGTCAGGGATAAAGTTATTGAGAAATTTAAAGCAGGCTTAGGCTACAAAAAGATTTCCCAAGCCTTGAACATCCCACGGAGCACTGTTCAAGCGATCATTCAGAAATGGAAGGAGTATGGCACAACTGTAAACCCACCAAGACAAGGCCGTCCACCTAAACTCACAGGCTGAACAAGGAGAGCGCTGATCAGAAATGCAGCCAAGAGGCCCATGGTGACTCTGGATGAGCTGCAGAGATCTACAGCTCAGGTGGGGGAATCTGTCCATTGGACAACTATTAGTCGTGCACTGTACAAAGTTGGCCTTTATGGAAGAGTGGCAAGAAGGAAGCCATTGTTAAAAGAAACCATAAGAAGTCCCGTTTGCAGTTTGCCACAAGCCATGTGGGGGACACAGCAAACCTGTGGAAGAAGGTGCTCTGGTCAGATGAGACCAAAATGGAACTTTTTGGCCAAAATGCAAAACGCTATGTGTAGCGGAAAACTAACACTGCACATCACTCTGAACACCATCCCCACTGTCAAATATGGTAGTGGCAGCATCATGCTCTGGGGGTGCTTCTCTTCAGCAGGGACAGGGAAGCTGGTCAGAGTTGATGGGAAGATGGATGGAGGCAAATACAGGGCACCTTTTGGAAGAAAACCTCTTGGAGTCTGCAAAAGACTTGAGACTGGGGCGGAGGTTCACCTTCCAGCAGGACAACGACCCTAAACATTAAGCCAGGGTAACAGTGGAATGGTTTAAAACAAAACATATCCATGTGTTAGAATGGCCCAGTCAAAGTCCAGATCTAAATCCAATCGAGAATCTGTGGCAAGATCTGAAAATTGCTGTTCACAAATGCTGTCCATCTAATCTGACTGAGCTACAGCTGTTTTGCAAAGAAGAATGGGCAATAATTTCAGTCTCTAGATGTGCAAAACTGGTAGAGACATACCCTAAAAGACTGGCAGCTGTAATTGCAGCAAAAGGTGGTTCTGCAAAGTATTGACTCAGGGGGCTGAATAATTACGCACACCCCACTTTTCAGTTATTTATTTGTACAAGATTTTTGGAATCATGTATGATTTTCATTCCACTTCTCATGTGTACACCACTTTGTATTGGTGTTTCACATGGAATTCCAATAAAATTGATTCATGTTTGTGGCTGTAATGTGACAAAATGTGGAAAAGTTCAAGGGGGCCGAATACTTTTGCAAGCCACTGTATGCTCTACAAAAAAATCTGCAAATAGGCAAATTTTCTGCGAATAACTTGTAATCTCTTCTTTTAAACCTTTCTATCAAATAAACATTTTCATAGTCATTTTTTAAAGCTATTTTAAGTCTGAATAGCAAATTTTTTCATGAACTGATGGATGGACGGAAGGAAGGACGGAAGGAAGGAAGGAATGGCCTTGGGAATAAAACTTGGAAATAACCATTTTTTCCATAAACTACATTCATTACTCATCCAGATCTGGAAAACACTTCAAGAATCAAATTACATACTTTTTCAGACTTCCCCAGCCTGTGTAGGCACCCTATAAATCTACTTCATACTGTTCAAATTTAGGCAACAGTGTTTTCAAAACTTGTTACTGGAAACATTGAAGGAGTAGACTGTCAAAGGAAAGTACAATTCTCATCAGAAAGTGACAAGAATAAAAAAAAACTCTTCAGTGCTGTGAAGAAAACATCTTTCAGCTAAAGCCATCCAGAAAAGCAGTGAGTACAGTACACACCACTGCTGTTATCTGGAAAAAAAATCACATTCATCCAATGCAATTTCACAGAGTGTTCTGCCAAATCAAGTTGACACAGAAAATGTCAAAGAACTGTAACTACTCGCCGAGTCTTGACTTTGCCCTTTGTGCTATTTTTTTTTTAAACATGAGGCCCCTTCATTATTACCACCTCCTCCTCCTTCTGCCTTCATCCCGTCTCCTCTCTTAAACCTGTCACTGCCATCAGGATTGCATTTCTATTCCAGTCACGTTGATCACATTGTTAGTGATTCTGGATGACAATTATTCACACAGAGCAGAGTCATATTCAAGGTGGTTCGCTCTCTTAAAGATAGAAATTAAAATACCTGAAAAACACAAATACTGGCTATTTGTGTTTTTTTTTTTTTTTTGCATTTAAATAGAGATGTGGAGAATATGGGTGGGGGGAAAAACAAGTGAGGAAGAGACTCAGGGAATATTCATTTTACACTTAAGAGGCAGCCCCAACAAGCGCTGCAATCTCCATCTCTGTAATCTATAACAGGAGGCTTTAATTTGGGTGTTAAGGCAAAGTGTTTCCGTATGGTGTCATGGTATAGCACTAAGTAGAAGCCATACAGTAACATCCCTGAGTGCGACGAGGATAATGAGGAGGCTTTTTAACCTGGCAACCTGATGAGCTTCAAGCCTGCGAAGAAAGGCTTGAAACCGTGCCCAAGTTCTCCGCTTCCCAAGAGGCTTTTCAAAATTCAATAAATAACATCTGTAGGCGATGTTGGGTGCAGACCGAGAGAGTGCGTCATAACAGAGAGCGGGGCTGAACAAAGAAACCATGACGACTGCATGGTTTCCATAGCAACTGCTGCAAGGCCTAGAGAGTATAATAGCACATCAATCACTGTCCAAAAGGAACTTCATTATCAGCAAAAAATAAACCTTTAGGATCGTTTTTACTGTTAAATTGCCAGTCAACTCACCTCAAAGCCCAGCTCTTTGGCAAATGTGGCCGCCTCCTGGAAAAGATAAAACACACACACACACACACACACACACAACACACACACAAATGAGCAGTTAATTACAGAGTCACAAAACAGAGCACAATGTCCAACCACAGACGTGAAGTGAAGACATCTCGTTTCCCCTCGGCTCCTCACATGTCACATGAGAATAAGTAACCTGAGTTAGCGTCACTCTGCCAGCTCCTGATTTAATAGGCAGGCAGCCCACCCCATTTAAACTATTATCAGACATCATCTCATCTTACCGCGGCAGCGTGAGATAACACTACATCAGCCTGTAGGCTTGAAACAACCACTGAAACCATGAATATGTGCTGGTATGTGGGAATCCCCCATCCTGCAGGCATTCCGTGTAAATAGGTCGCTTTAGACTCTGAGCAGGTGCACTTGACATACCTACCTTTTCAGATTTTAAGTTGCATCTCCCTAAACATGCAAACTTTCACATTTTTTCAGCTTTACCAAAAAAATATCTTTAACCTTCAATATATATAGTTAAGCAGATACTTGCATACTCATTTGTGTGCATCCTCATTATCCTCAACATAACGTATTTTTTCTGCACCATATGAACTTAAATGACACTAAACTTTGTGTTTTAGGTCCATTAGGATCATCACAATGACTTATATTTGCTATATGCCAGAATATCGAGATATTTCTTGTATTACTTTAGTCAAATTTAGCAGTTGACATACACTAAGATTTCTATACCCTTGAACAATTTGGAAAAGTCCAGATGATACAATGGCTTTGCGAAATGAAGCTTCAGAATTAAACATCTGAGACAAACAGAGGCACAACAGTGGACCTTAAACACATTGCCTCCATAAGCCCGTTTCCACTATACAAGTTCCGGGACATTTCTGGGAAGAGGGAAGGTGAGAGGGAAAATATGCTGGCTCTGTCCTCTCGGCTGTTGTGTCTCCAAACAAAATGAGCCTTTTAAGGATTTTGCTAAGATGGCAGCATATCGCAACCGATTCGGTAAAGAGTGGTGTCACTGAACAGTGCCAAAAGGTGCCCAACAGGAGCAGAGAATAAGAAGAGATCGACAATGGAAATGGCAGGGATGGTTGCCGCGTTTCTGTTTGCTAAGTTAGCTTTTCCTATTTTCTTATCCTTCCAATCTGCTTCGCCAGCAACTCTTCCATTTCTACAAATGCCGGCTATTTGGCAGCATCTGCTGATATCATTCCCCGTTGAGTTACAACCACTTAACTACAAGTCCCGCCTGCCGACTCCATCAGGCCATTTCTGAGTACATTCCCCAAGGCAGGCACTCGTTTGGTTCCTGAAATGGCCAGGATAGTGGTCCTGTTGCCCCGGCCCGGTGAAATGGAAACGAGCTGCCATGAAGGTCCGGTAAAATTACCTAGAAGTTCCAATACTAGAAAAGGGCCTTATGTGTGTGACGTAATGGAAAGATCAAAGAAAATCAGCCAAGACATCAGGAAGAAAATTGTGGAACTCCAACAAGTCTTTGGGCAAAATTTATATGACCAAAGATGTATATGCAAGAACACAAGGTTTACAAAAAACTTTGTGAAGATCTTGGCTGAAGGTGGTGAAAGACTGTTACACTGTTTACAGTGAGTCTTATACCAACATGGGCTTAAAAGCCCCATATTGAGGTAGAAGCCATTACTTCAAGACCGACATAAAAAATTGATTATTGTTTGTGAATGCACTTGCAGAAAAGTACCCCCATGTTTTTTAGAGGTGTCCTCCTGGAGTTGTCATGAGGAGGATTAGGCTTTAAGTTCCAGCAAACTATCCATAAAAAGCATGTGAAAGGACACCCACAAAATTTGACAAATGTAACAAAGTTTAAAAAATTTATATAATCATCTGAATTTGATTAAATAAATAATAAAATCTCCAAAATGTTGCCATTTAGCAGATGACGGCTGCTACCCCAGCCGTCATCTGCTGGGGTAGTAGCATCAAAGCCAGGGATTTAAATAGGCTAAACAACCTGATAAAGAAGGCTGGTTCTGTTCTTGGGACGACTGTGGAACATCTGGAGATGATGATACAAAGAAGGATTCTTCATAAAATCCAAAAAATTATGGACAACCCTGAGCATCCTCTTCATGAGACTGTCATTCAACAACAGAGCGTCTTCAGTCGGAGGCTTCTTCAGTTTCGCTGCAATACAGACCGCTAGAGGAAATCCTTCCTGCCCACAGCTATCATCATCAACAACTCCTTAAAGAATTAATTATATGACTATACCAACACTTAATTTTCCTCTGGGATAAATAAAGTATTTTTGAATTGAATTGAATATAAACAATTTTGGTACTCTTGACAGACTTAAAATAGGAAAGACTTAAAATGTGGTTCATGCCTCATGCGGTCTTTAAGCTGGATTTTTACGTGCATGTGTGCATAGATTATTTAATATTTGGGATAGCTAACAATTTGTTCAACAAACTAAAGAAAAACTAAAATCCTTGTTTGTGCTCGAGATTAAACGTTATCCCTCCCTGGTAATGCAAACTTTTGGTTCCTTTCCTATGTGTTAGGGACCCTGCGGTTATTCCTTGACTCAGAATTTGTATCACATATCCATGGCGAATCTTTGGATCACTGATGTTTGCACTACCTAAATATTGCAAAGTTCAGTTTTACTTTTATTACAGTCAGAGCAGACAATCGCTTGCATACAAGCCGGGCCACACTGGGGTCCCATTCACTTTCCGCTACATCATAATATCATGGTTCTTACTCAAAGTGCTCTAAATAGAGACACAGTAGCATACATCACACAACCACAAAATCAATATCTTCCAGCCAAGTCCCTAAGGTCCTGTGACCAAGGCCTGGTGGCTGTGCTACAAGGTTGAAATCTAAAAGCGGTAGAGTGTTTTCAATAATTGCCCTAGGACTCTGGAACTAGCTCCTGGTTAAGGCATTGAGAGCTCGGGTGTTTACAGATTTTTTTCTTAACTATAGCAGTTTATGACTTAGGTTTTGAAAGTTTCTGTACAGGTCCTTCTCAAAAAATTAGCATATTGTGATAAAGTTCATTCTTTTCCATAGTGTAATGATAAAAATTAAACTTTCATATATTTTAGATTCATTGCACACCAACTGAAATATTTCAGGTCTTTTATTGTTTTAAAACTGATGATTTTGGCATACAGCTCATGAAAACCAAAAATTCCTATGTAAAAAAATTAGCATATCATGAAAAGGTTCTCTAAACGAGCTATTAACCTAATCATCTGAATCAACTAATTAACTCTAAACACCTGCAAAGATTCCTGAGGCTTTTAAAAACTCCCAGCCTGGTTCATTACTCAAAACCGCAATCATGGGTAAGACTGCCGACCTGACTGCTGCCCAGAAGGCCAGCATTGACACCCTCAAGCAAGAGGGTAAGACACAGAAAGAAATTTCTGAACGAATAGGCTGTTCCCAGAGTGCTGTATCAAGGCACCTCAGTGGGAAGTCTGTGGGAAGGAAAAGGTGTGGCAGAAAACGCTGCACAACGAGAAGAGGTGACCGGACCCTGAGGAAGATTGTGGAGAAGGACCGATTCCAGACCTTGGGGGACCTGCGGAAGCAGTGAACTTAGTCTGGAGTAGAAACATCCAGAGCCACCGTGCACAGGAAATGGGCTACAGGTCAAGCCACTTTTGAACCAGAAACAGCGGCAGTAGTGCCTGACCTGGGCTACAGAGAAGCAGCGCTGGACTGTTGCTCAGTGGTCCAAAGTACTTTTTTTGGATGAAAGCAAATTTTGCATGTCATTCGGAAATCAAGGTGCCAGAGTCTGGAGGAAGACTGGGGAGAAGGAAATGCCAAAATGCCTGAAGTCCAGTGTCAAGTACCCACAGTCAGTGATGGTCTGGGGTGCCATGTCAGCTGCTGGTGTTGGTCCACTGTGTTTTATCAAGGGCAGGGTCAATGCAGCTATCAGGAGATTTTGGAGCACTTCATGCTTCCATCTGCTGAAAAGCTTTATGGAGATGAAGATTTAATTTTTCAGCACGACCTGGCACCTGCTCACAGTGCCAAAACCACTGGTAAATGGTTTACTGACCATGGTATTACTGTGCTCAATTGGCCTGCCAACTCTCCTGACCTGAACCCCATAGAGAATTTGTGGGATATTGTGAAGAGGAAGTTGAGAGACACAAGACCCAACACTCTGGATGAGCTTAAGGCCGCTATCGAAGCATCCTGGGCCTCCATAACACCTCAGCAGTGCCACAGGCTGATTGCCTCCATGCCACGCCGCATTGAAGCAGTCATTTCTGCAAAAGGATTCCCGACCAAGTATTGAGTGCATAACTGAACATAATTATTTGAAGGTTGACTTTTTTTGTATTAAAAACACTTGTCTTTTATTGGTCGGATGAAATATGCTAATTTTTTGAGATAGGAATTTTGGGTTTTCATGAGCTGTATGCCAAAATCATCAGTTTTAAAACAATAAAAGACCTGAAATATTTCAGTTGGTGTGCAATGAATCTAAAATATATGAAAGTTTAATTTTTATCATTACATTATGGAAAAGAATGAACTTTATCATAATATGCTAATTTTTTGAGAAGGACCTGTATTTGTGAAAGTTATCTATAAACTTTAGCAAAAAAACATTTGAAAAATGTTTCTACCTTTAATCTGAGTACACTTAATCAGCAATGGAAAAATGTTCATATAAAAAAAAATTCCCACCAGTGTTGGTAATCGTGCTGATAATATCTTACGACCTTATTTAGCTAAAAATAATACCACTAATATTCTCTTATAAGTAGCGAGATCAATTTGGATCCTTGCCTAGACTTTTTTCCTTTCACTGTAGACATGAGGAGCATATGAATCCATGGATTACCTTATTAAAGCACCTAGTAAAAAAAAAAAAAAAAGTTTTTGTGGCCACAGTGGCCTTTATTGTAAAGTGGACAGTACAAAAAGGGGGCAAGAAGTGGGGAAGCGACATCGGCAAGTGTCTGCGGGGTGGAAGCATACCCTCGGGTAACCGCATCGAGGACTGAGGCCTCTGAGCATGGGGCGCCCGCCTTAACCACTGTGCTACGCGACGCCCCAGCACCTAGGCACTCTTGCCACAATAAAATAATGCATATAAAAATGCTTCAGTTCGCTAAAATGTATGTTCATCTTGTGGTGATTTTGGAAAAAAACAATCACTTCTGAAAGGAGGATTTTATTCTCAATTAATAAATGTACAGAAATAAAAGGTAAGATGATTTAGTACAATTTTAAATGTGATTATGTTACGCCCATAAAAAGAATAGTCTAATTTTTAAGACTTTTATATCTTACCACACCTTGGACACTTCAACTACCAGTTTCATGTATATTTTAAAATATACACCACAAATGACAATTCATAATAAGCCTAATCATGTTTGTTTTACTGCAAAATAAACTACAAAATAGATTAATTATGAAGTAATTAAACATTAGACAATAATCTTAATAATTGCTAACAAGAATAAAACTACTAAAAACAAAAAGATTCCATTAAACTTAAACACAAAATAAATGTAATCTTTAGGATTTTGTAAATGATTCTTTCATGACAGCAAGTGTTGGGACTGGTTCTCATCTTCAAGTGGGAACAGCTGCTCATTAAGGTGATTAGTCATGTGAGGTACATGTTCAGTATGTCAACATTTATTTAAAAAGGTGCTTTATTGTCAAGTTTAACTCTTCTCTAAACAGAGAAAAACATGTTTCATTTTTAAAAAACTGAAAAACCTTCAATCAACTTGTCTAAAGCAAAGCTAATTATTGTTGTTAACTTAAAAGAAAGAAGAGGGATACGGTTTGCAAATCTTTTATCTGAAAACTGGGTCAAAAACCAAAGAAAAGTGTTTCTGTAGGTTTGCATTACAGCTAACTACACAGACAGCTACAGTGTTGGGGAATATACGGTGTGATTTTATAGATCTTATTGGTTCTAACCGTAATATACAGTCTATGGTTTTAACCCTAGCCCTTTCAATCTGTATTCAACACCCTGCTAAGTATTCTTTGAAAATGGCTGCCCCTTTGCAATCGATTTCCAAACAGAAGTTCCCAGATGGTTCCATGTAACAAACCATCTGGTAGGTCAGGTTACCTTTGGTTACCATATGGCATGTAATGGCAAAGTCTTGTAACCATACTGAGCAATCTAATCCAAATTTATGCTGTACAACT
Organism: Valencia hispanica; assembly: GCA_963556495.2. Taxonomy (NCBI): domain Eukaryota; kingdom Metazoa; phylum Chordata; class Actinopteri; order Cyprinodontiformes; family Valenciidae; genus Valencia; species Valencia hispanica. The sequence continues at coordinate 14,448,659 of OY747721.1, forward strand.
TCCTTAACATTCAGAGTGACATCTCTAGTTGTTCTATATTAAAAATGGTCTCCGGACAGCAGGGAAGTAAAAAATGTAAAAACACAAGCAGAATTTTAAGTCATGGTGAGGATAGGTTTTTAACCAGAAGGCATTGGGGAATGGTTGGAGAAAAATTATTTTGAATCATTGTGGATTATATTTTAAGTCTATGTATTGTGAATACATGAATAAAACATGAATGAAAAATAATAAACTAGAATAGCAATAAAATATACATGCCTTTCATTAAATCTAGCTGCTCTAATTGACAGTAAAGTGTAACACCACTCTAATTTTGCAAGACATTTTTACTGATTTACCTCACTCAATTTTTATGCATAAACAAATGCAAAACTGAACATAAAATCCAATAATGTACTGTGATATCAAAATGATTAAAGCCTACAGATAACTAGAGATGTCTACAGTATATCACAGAAAATCTAGTTTAAAACCGGCACAATTTGCCTTCAATGACTTGCTTGAACCAGGACCCTATGAAATTTCATTTTATTTTTTCTAATCATATGCTTAATGTATTCGTTTTAAACTGTTTAGTAGAGAAATAATCAAAATTAAATTGAAATTAATTTTATATTTTTGCAAAGCATGCAAAAATGTACCTGTTGGTTATTTCTAAGTATTTTTAACAAAAAGTAGCACATGTAGCAAAATCCACCTTTTAGTCAGCTTTTTAGGAGGGGTTAACTAGGTTTTTAAAAACAGCTTTAAAGCTCTAACAAAACATAATCAAAAATAAGTAGATAACTTTATTATTTATTTTTAGAAGATGGTCTGCCTCTCCACATAGAACACAAAGAACTCTTTAAAATCACATCTAGCTATGCTGAAGCTCTTTGCAAAAGAAGATGTTTGATGTGGTGCTAGCTAACATTAGCTTGCTTCCTCTCTCTTTTGATAGGCCCTAATGATAATTTGGCTCTTAAAACCTTTTTCTTTATGGTTATTTTTATTTTGTGTTGACAAACTTTGTTGAAAGAGATGGTTTCCTCCTTCACAAAATTAAAGCTTTGCTTGGAAAACTCTGTGCTGATCCAGGGTCTCTCCCATATGGCTTTCAGTTAGACCCTGGCTAAGCATGTCATATCAAATCGACAGAAAATGGACCTCAGGGACTGACAAGAGTCATACAGTCAAACAGTCATAACTACAACAGATAGCTTGAGTAGGAAATCAAAAACCAGACTATCGAAGCAACTGCAGATATTGTTTGTGAGCATAAAGTTTTTTTTCAGGTAAGAAAAACCTTTCTGTTACTTTAGTTTGTAGTTTAGTTTTTTTATGCATCCTCTGTCAGTAGAAAATGTCTTCTGATGTCCATCGATCACATATCTTAGTAATCAGTTTCTTAAAAAATTCCATCTACATATGTACCCACAATAATTAGCTTCAGCAACAAGTTGCTTTTTCTCTGTGTTGGAGTCAAATAAGCTTTTGAGTTTTGCCAAACACATGCTGTGGAGAAATTAAATGTTAAAGGACTTATAGTTTGGGTTGTTTTACAGAGGGTTCCTCCAAATGTTTATTTATCCATTTAACATTAGCATTACAAAGGAACATATTGCAATTGACAAAAATATGCAGGTATAGAACATGCACAGGCACACTTATTGCAAACATAAAATACTGTAAACACAGTTGCAAGAAAAAATGCGACCACTGATGCCAATTTGCATTAGAGAATTAATGCTGGTCAGAACTGGGGCAGAAACTATATGCAATCTGAAAGCTGTCAGACTTAAATTTTTTTCAATCACATTTTTTGAAGCAAGTGGTCAATCACCACTGCAGTGAATAACAGGCACACTGGGCTTACCTCAGAACCCTTTTAAATGTTTTACATAGGGTATTGCTTATTTAAGTCTCCAAGCTACAGCACCCAGACAAAGAAATCAACAGGAGACTTTTCTATCACTACTTTTATTGGTAGTGGACATTGTGTTACAAGGTGATGCCAGAGTTTAGCATTGCAGCGAGAGAGGTCATTACTCTTTTGCAACTTTTTGGGGTGTTCTCAGGTATTTAGTGCTCGCTTTTATTATTTTCCCAGTTTTTAATAAATATTTTCTGATTTCGATCTTAAAACTAAATATAATTGTTGGGACATACAAGCCTGGACACAAGTAGAAGAAATTAAATGTGTAAAAATGAAGGTAAACACCCTTTACCACAGTTATCCACAACATCCTTCATGTGATTTATACTATTCAGGTCATTCTACCTTTAACTGAAGACAGAAACAGTTTCTTGTCATTTAGGAACGATGCTGCAAATCATGAAAGACAACCTAGTTCACCAAGTTCACTTCTGACCTCAGACGGGGCAATAAGTTGATTTTATGATTCTAAATAATCCAATTACGTGCAGAAGAGGGTGGGTGTTTGTGTGACCTTGGGGAGAGGTTGACATCTTGCTCCTCAAACAGAAGGGGAGGAGATGACATGGAACAATAAGGTTACTGGTCCCCGGAGGGAACCCTCATGGCTCTCTCTCTCTGCTTTGAATCAAATTCACAGCACCAGCAATATGTCAACTCATCACCCCCCACCCAGTCCACAATTAGCTGATCTAGTCAAAGAGCTGTTTTATAATCATTTAAAGTAGTCATGTCTTCATATTTCACCTCACTTCGCCTTTCCAATCCATTGAAGGTTCAGGTCTCACATTTGTTTTCCTTTATTTATGACCACATATTGACTTTTCTCCTCACAAGCACTCAATCACTGACAAACCATGAGGCATCTCGCGGAGACAAGAGCGGCTTAGAAAACACCCTGTCAAAACAGTTGTATTTCACAACAAAGCATTTAAAAGAGAAACATAAATGAAGGCTGCAGTAACGATGGTGCTGCTGAGCAGCACATGGCTCTGCCTCAACCTCCCTCTAGTTAGCAGCTATAATATTTGTGAGAAAAGCCTTTCGAGTGTGTGTGTGGGTGTCAGGAGAAAAGATAATTGAAGCAATATCTATGAGCCACAAGTGTACACTGTAATCCTTTTCAGGAATTTATTAATTTCTATCGGTTGCTATGAATTCCAACATCAGAAATATTTGTAATATAAGCTTAGCTAAACCTCGTGTATGACAGTAAATATGTAATTACTAAGACTGCACATTGCAAGCCAATAAAACGGAGCACATAGGTAATTAAAGTTGCAATTCTTTTAGAAGCTTATGGCATTAATATAAAAAAAAAATCCTGTTCCAGGCTGTGTATGTTTCGCATTTGACATGTGCTTGTTTTGGTATGTTGTGGTAGATGGCTTCCAAATGACGTCCCATGTGCTTCTGCAGCTGTTGCAACAATGACAAGTGCCTTTAAGTGACATCTGGGCAGAATCCTCGCGCACTCAAAAAAGCATCTTGTTTGTTCTGAGATTGCCGTGATTGCATGCTCGCTTTTGATGATCTGCTGCCGAGTCGGATTCCAGAAAAAGAGAGAGACAGAGAATGGACTGTGGCAGATTTCGGTGCCTGCGAGTTCTCCGCCTTTTCTTCTCTTTGGGCAAAGAAGGTAAAAGATAACAAGGCAGCCTGAGTGCATGAGCCCCTCTGAAGCCGTAGTCATTATGAAGCTATCAAAATGTGTGAGATGTTGCCGCTGTCAAAGGCTTAAACAGGCAGAGGGATATTTTTAGAGACCTTAAGCTAATAATCCAGAGCCCAGTCAGAGGGGTGGAGGGGGGGCTATCATTTCTTGCCAAGCAAAATTGATGAGGATATGCACACTTCATGCAAAGGCCAGTTTACAAAGCATCAGCACACTTGACAAGTGACATGACCATATTTGGCTTTGTTTGGAAACCATTTTTGACCATAAACGGTATCCTGGGTAAGCTCTGAATTTATTCACACAGTTCTGGTTCATCCACTCAGTCGTGTGTTGCTGCTTTTTTTTTTTTATAAGGGATGCAATGAAATCTTGTGGCACAAGATTGCTCTATATTGAAACATAATATTTCTATGCTGGCAAGTAAGTGTAAGTTATTATTATGAGCCTTGGATATGAAGCCAAGTGCTTTAAAAACGAAGCCCTGTAACTACAGGTATTCGCGGGGGTAAGGGACCAAACCGCCTGCGAATGACTGAAATCTGTGAATACATGAGACCTCTCTAAAAATGCTTTTAACTGCCTATTATAAGAGTTCAAGCACCAAATATACCATAACATAGCACACCCGCAGAAGCTAGTATCTACAGTCTTCCTTCTCCACTCCTCGGGGTACAGCCAATCAGTGCCAAGGAAAATGAGTGCGGCTCCTGAATGGGCTGCATTGAAAATACCAAGCAATAGCGTGTCAAGTAGAATTGATCCTATGTATTTTAGCTTCCCAAGCTGCAGCTTCTTTCGAATAATCTAGATATGCTCGATCAAACAATCCACGAATATTTCATTTTCTGCGAATAATTTAGAGCTACATTCCACAGAAAAATGTGCAAATAGATG